>CM058229.1:52724959-53324959 GCA_030180135.1 Orychophragmus violaceus | reverse complement strand
CTTCATATGATTATGTTTTCATTATCTATGTCTGAGTAGATTCCTAGTTAGGTTTAGGGTTTCTCACATAGGATTTCATGACTTGCTAGACTTGTTTAATTCAGTTAAGGATTCATAACTATATCTGTTCTTCAATCTAATTGTGCTTAAAGCTAGTTCTAACCTGATCAATTAGAATCTAGATCTTAGGTTCCTAAATACGACACGAAAGTGTGGTTTAGGAATCTGAACTATTTAGGTTGAGCAATTAAACTTCTCGCAAACGAAAGTTTGGTTTAGGTTAATTGTGAACATATCAAACTTGGAATTAATGCTGGTTTAATCTGTTAGTTCTCGCAAACGAAAGTTTGGTTTGCTGCACTTAGACTTAGAGAATTATCGCAAAGAAATTTGGTTAGTTCTATATCTGTATTTTGAGTTCTAGAACTGTGCTTAATTAGATCCTTGCTGAATGAACTGTCTGCTTGTCTGATTTCCTGAGAACGCCCTAGACTTAGTGCTTTTAATAACTTGCTTTCACAACCAACAATCTCTGCTTTCTGTTTACTTTCTCGCATTGCTTTTATTTACATCACATTTGCTTTCTTCCTAGTTTAACTCCTTGTTCTTTAGCTATCGAAACCAGAGTCTCTGTGGATTCGATACCCTATATACTACAATCATTGAACTGTGCACTTGCAGTAGAATAGGATTAAAACTTACACCCTATCATCAAGCAAAACAGAAAACCAAAATGAGGTGAAGAGGTTTGAAAACTTCAAAAACTCGTTGCATCTTAGAAGTACCACACTCAGATTCCCATTAGTAAACCACATGAAAAATGCACTGCAGACATCAAGACTAACATATACTTCCCCTACACTTAGCAACTGTCCTAAGTAAACTCCACAATCACATTCATAGAATTCAAATTCACCGTACTGACTTCTGAAATCTAATAAGTGTGGTCTCACCTATCGATCAAAGAACACATGGACTCTTACTCTGTTAGCACCTGACCACCATACAGTCTTTTTATGGTTCCTTTTTTCTCTTTTCCCTTCCTTAGCAAATGATTTTTCCCATTGGGTATCATTTTTTTTATGAGTGCTCTTCTCGCTTTGGGGTGTACTTTGGACACATTCTATGGATGCACATGAGGTAATAGGGGTCTCTACAACTCCTGCGACCACTTCGGAGCTACTAGCTCATCCGCAATTTACATATCTCTCTCTCTTTTTTTTTTACTTTAAGGAAGGGGAGAAGGGAACCGTACTTGAACATGTTTACAAGGTGTGTTAGAACTAATAGAGGAATCCGACTCAAAGTATACCAAGCCCCTAGGTGAGAAGATTAAGTCAAGTTAAAGTGAAGTCATTAATGGATTCTCTGAATACCTGAAGTGATGTGGGTGTCCTCAATAGGCTGGTCTGTGTTGGGTTTTCTAATAGTCATAGATTATCTGCAAGCTCATTCCAATGGTTACTTAGGTTCCTGGAAGTGTGGTGATCTCCTCAAAAACTCATTGTTTCCTAGTAAACTGTTTTGACTCAATAAAACAGACAAAACTGACTCTAAGAAAAGAAAAAGATTATGTCAGTATTACCTCCCCTACACTTGAAACACAATGTCCCCAGTGGCTTCAAGCTTAGGATTTGTAAAAGAGGATAAATGGATTGAATGTATTGTGTTCTGGCAATTTTTTACCTCTTTCGCATCTGCGTCGATTGCTGCACATGACCGCAACGATCAATGCAGTGCGACGGATGGGTGAATCGATCGACACACAAGACCGTGTCTATCGCCGCACTGCGAGTCTGTTTGAACATTTTCGCAGACAACATTTGTTCCGTGAATAATCACTAAAACTCAACATGTAAGCTACAATAACCCAAGACAACGCAAAAATCAAAGTAACATATAGTCATATAAGCAAATACACCAATCCCTGAGGCATCACAGCAGGGTCCATCGGTGGATCCGGATAAGGAATAGGAACGAACTCAGCGGCAGCAGAAGAGGAGGGTCTAGGCGCAGAGGATGGTCCTGATTCAGATGAGGAAGAGGCACCCAGAGGGTTAACAACTGTAGGAACCTGCTGCGCAGTCAGGCTCAAAGCACAAAGATGGTAAAGTATCAATCTTCATGAGCTCAGCTGAAGGAAGCTGCACACACCACTCTCGTAAGTCACTATCATGAAACACCCACAGATTTCCTTCCTTCATCCAAGTCGTTCTCTTCAGGTGAGCTTCATCCAAGTCGTTCTCTTCAGGTTAGCTTCATCCAGCCATAATCTCTTGTTAACACACTCTCTCCCAACCGTAGAGATCCTGAAATGCTGAAAGATGGGAGTAAGCAAACTCCCCACAGTCTCAACTTTCTTACCTGTAAATGCCTTGGTCTTCAAATCACATAAGTGATCCGCAAATACTGCTCCCAAGTTGAGGTCAGGCGCCGGATCAGTCAACGGTGTGTCCTCGAACAAGTGTCTCCCACCAGTGTATAGCAACTGCAGCTCCAACGTTCTCTGCTTGTTCACCTCAGTCTTGCACAATAAAGTGTATCCCGAAATGCATCCAACATATCGCAGTACTGGATGTCGTAACTGTATCTGCTTGGAGAATCGTGAGTTGTACACTTCACATCCAATGTGGTCCCAAAAATACTGACAGCTCGCACTATCCCACTCACCAAGAAGAGTGCATCGAATGGGATCCACACTGAAACCATAGAGCCTGCAAAGATCAAGAATCGAGATGCGGTATCTGACTCCCATGCACATAAAAGTGAACATCCCCTCTCTAGCTCTCATGCGCATCGGATCAGTGTAGTACACTCTGCATGTCGACAACAACTGTCTGACCAAGTCTGGATAGAGCTCATAACTGCACGTAAGCATAGTCCCTAATCTTATTTGTCTCACCAATCGCAGGACATCTTCGGTGATGCCTAGCATTTGACAAGTCCTGTATTCTGCAAACCGTGTGGGCTTGAGGATTATACCCTGCAAAAGCGTTGTATAACAATGTGTCATACACATCCCAAGTCTCAGAGATCGGTCTATCTGTGCAATCAGCACTCTCAATCACTGCCCTCAAATCATCTTCCCACTCTCTGTTCATAAGAATGTGGTCCTTCTCTACTTTTGGCCAAGGGGCCTGTATTGCGCCAGGAATGCGAGTATCAGGCGTGGGCGGTGAAGAAGCACTTAAGAACCAGGAAGCAGGCGCATCATAGGCAGCATGTACATTCCTTCTTTTTTTTGGAGCCATCTGCGATCAAAGACACAAGAAAAACCAAACATGCAATTAAGCCTAGGCTCTAAGATCAACAAATGCGATCATATCAGTTTCTATCATCTCATGCAACCATCGTCAGCAGCAAAACCAATATCAATTACTTCCAATCCGTTCTACATTTGGCCTAAATCATAAAATCGCAAGTGTTCTTCATCGAATCGAAGATTCTCTGAAAACTTGAAAAATTTGTCCATGCAAGCACTAAGACTACACGAAATCATCACTAGCAAGCCTAAACAAGCATCAATATCCCATAAATAAGGAAAAATCGTGATGAATTTTGATCTTTTTACCTTAGGGTCGAAATGAGAAACAAGAGGATTCAGAACACATACCTCAAAATCGGTGCAAATGAGTGATAGAAATGGAAAGAAGAGTGAAAATTGAGTGGAATGGGCACTTGAATCAGTGAAAACGAGCAAGAAATGAAGAAATTTGGTGATGGGCGATTTTAGGGTTCGCGTTCGCGAACTGGGAGAAATGAGGAAGAAGGAGAAAGAAGAAGGATCCAGAGAACTTACCTCGCGTGTGCTTGCGTCGATCGACGCAAAGGATGCAACGATCATCGCAAATCGCGATTGGTCGAACCAATCTGATTTCCAGTTAGAACTCTTACCATTTAATTTCTGATTAAATCAGGTGTGGCGATCGACGCACAGGACCGCAATGATCGACGCACAGGACTGCGACGATCGACGCACAAGACCGTGACGGTCGACGCACATGACCGCGATGATCGACGCACATCGTACTCTATTATTCCTGCCGTTTGGTTCCCTCCGCTGGATGAACCGCAATTGAACCGGCATCGATCGTTTCACAGGACCGCAACGATCGATGCAATGCGATTCCTAGTTTTCAGACTTAACTTTGTACCACAAAAACACCAAAAACGAAAAACCAGAGTAAAATCCTAATAAAAACACCTAAAAGAGTATGTACAGACTTACCAGTGGGTTGCCTCCTACTCATCGCTCTTTTAACACCACTAGCTTGATTGTTCTGCGATCAAGCAGAGGGTGCATCAACCGAAGGAAGAATCTGACCTCTTGGAATCTCGGCCTTAGCCCAATAATGCTTCACCCTCTGTCCATTGACAATGAACTCCTTACCTTCTGAGCTGATCAGAACAACAACACCATACAGACGCACTTCCTTGATCGTGAAAGGACCATACCATCTAGAACGTAGCTTACCTGGAAACAATTGCAAACGTGAGTTATACAAAAGTACCTGATCATTAGGCTCGAACTGTCTAGAGACAATCTTTCTGTCATGATATGTCTTAGTCCTCTCCTTGTACAGCTTTGAATTCTCATAGGCATGATGCCTAATCTCATCCAACTCATTCAGCTGCACCAATCTCCTTTCTGCTGCAGGTTTCAAGTCAAAATTCATCTGTTTCACAGCCCATGCTGCCTTATGCTCAAGCTCAACTGGAAGGTGGTAGGATTTCCCATACAGAAGATGAAACAGAGTAGTACCAAGTGGCGTCTTAAATGCAGTCCTATTAGCCCATAACGCATCATCCAGCTTCGTAGACCAATCCTTCCTTGTCTTCCCAACTGTCTTCTTCAAGATCTCCTTAATCTGTCTGTTAGAGACCTTAACTTGCCCACTAATCTGAGGGTGATAAGGAGTAGCCACACGATGATGAACACCATGATTCTGTAGCAGCTTCTCAAAGACCTTATTGATAAAGTGAGATCCTCCATCACTTATCATAATTCGAGACACTCCAAATCTAGGGAAAATGATGGTCTTAAACAACTTAAGAATAACCGAAGAGTCATTGGTCGGGATAGCTATCGCTTCCACCCACTTAGACACATAATCCACATCAACCAAAATGAACTTATTCCCATGAGATGAGGGAAAAGGACCCATGAAATCAATGCCCCAGCAATCGAAAACCTCAACCTCAAGAATGAAATTCTGAGGCATCTCATGCTTCTTACTGATTTTCCCTCTCCTCTGAATGGCATCGCACTGAGAGACAAAAGCATGAGCATCTCTGAACATAGTAGGCCACCAGAAGCCTGCTTGCAGAATCTTAGACAAAGTCTTAAAAGTAGCAAAGTGTCCAGCATAATCAGATCCATGGCAGTGAAATAGAACGTCCGGAACCTCTGATTCTGCAATGCATCTCTTGTATAGGTAGGGTTCATCCCAATAGAACTCATGAGTTCTCTGAAAAACTTCTTCTTTGCATACCCCTTGAGATCATCTGGTTCAGTCTCTGCAGCCAGGTAATTCACAATATCAGCAAACAAGGGACGATCGGGCATCGAAATAGCGAAAAGATCGATGTCGTAGTGTCCAACTTGAACCTTCAGAGGTTATGGGTTCGTAGGCGCATTGTGTCGATCGGCGCACAGGTCCGCATCGATCGTTGCCAAGGCATCGATCGAAACATGTTCTGTAATCCGACATTTTCGTAAGTTTCTGTCCAAATCCGTCCTAAACACTGTCTGAATCATACTGACTTTCTCCTCAGGTAGGAAATCATTAATGGGGACGTCTTCTTCAACCCTGATCCTTGACAGATGATCAACAATTCCGTTTTCATCTCCCTTCTTGTCTTTAACCTCAATGCCATACTCTTGAAGAAGGAGAATCCATCTCAGAAGTCTCGGCTTAGTATCCTTCTTTTGCATCAAATACTTCAGAGCTGAATGATCCGTATGCACTATCACCTTGGATCCAACCAGATAGGGGCGAAATTTCTCAAAGGAAAAGACAACCGCCAACAACTCCTTCTCTGTAGTGGCATAGTTTCTCTACGCATCATTAGTGTTCTGCTGGCATAATAGATAGCATGAAGTTTCTTGTCCTTCTTCTGCCCTTGAACAACTCCGACAGCAAAATAACTTGAATCCCACATAACCTCAAAAGGTAACTCCCAATCCGATGGTTGTACTATAGGAGCACTCACTAATGCTTGCTTGATATGTTCAAATGCAGTCTGACAATCTGCAATGAACTCAAATTTCACATCCTTACATAGCAAAGCAGTTAGTGGTCTTGCAATCTTACTGAAATCCTTGATGAACATTCTGTAGAACCAAGCATGTCCAAGAAAGCTTCTCACAGACTTCACAGAATCAGGCGCCTGAAGGCTGGTTATAACCTCAAACTTAGCGCGGTGAACTTCAATCCCAGCTTCAGATACTCTGTGCCCAAGAACAATACCATCTCTGTCCATAAAATGGCACTTCTCCCAATTCAGAACCAAGTGCTTTTCCTCACATCTAGCTAGCACTTTGCACAGATTATCCAATCACTCTGGATGAATGGGAATCTGAAAAAAGCCAGAATACCCATCGAGGAAGCAATAGTAAGGGTGATTAGCTAACCTCTCCAAGATCTGATCAATAAAGGGAAAGAGAAAATGATCCTTCCTTGTTGCAGCATTCAGCTTCCCGTAGTCTATGCACATCCGGTGTCCAGTCACAGTCCTTGTAGGAATCAGCTCATTCTTCTCATTCTTCACCACTGTAACCCCTCATTTCTTAGGCACAACATGCATTGGACTGACCCAATCACTGTCAGAGATAGGAAAGATGATTCCAGCATCTAGCAGCTTCATAATCTCCTTCTTCACTACCTCCTTCAGATTCGGATTCAGCCTCCTCTGATGCTCAATAGATGACTTTGTCTCATCCTCAAGATGGATCCTATGTTGGGATTATGTCCTGAAATCATATTGTACTTACTCTGCATGATAGTTGTGTTGTCGAGATCGGACAATCCATGTGATACTAGGTGGTCATAATGTTTTGCTAGGAGCCGCTTATGACAAATGAGTTGTAACTCATTGCTAGTATTATGTGGACCTACAGGGTCACACACCTAAGCAAGCTTGATGCACTTTGTATGGGATTGATCATTGGCATATGGTCTGGTCAATGTGTATTGGATACACATTGAATCCGAGTTTTAAGAGGTGTGTCGATCGACACTATTGATGTGTGTCGATCGACACAAGGCACAGACCGAAATTGATATTTCGGGTTAATGACTTAAATTGACCCGATTTAATTACTGGGTAATTAGGTCGACTCAAAGGCCTATATATAGAATATGAGGCACGACTTTGAGAATATAGATTTTTCTTGACAGAAATGCGCAGCCACCTCTCTAAACACATGGATTCCCAGGAGATCCGATTCCCGGCACAAGCATCCCGGCGGATTCCAGCTTGTGTGCGTGTGGAATGCAGTAGAGGCGCAGCATCTGAGGCGCTCTTGATCTCAATTACCTGTTCATCATTCCGCTGCAAATCTCTAGGTAAACACGAGATCATTCCTGATGATTCAATTAAAATAAACCCTAGATCCTAGGCATAAGGAACTTGATAGGATTCAAACTGATGTTAGAATGGCCTAAGTTTCATTAGTGGTATCAGAGCCTTAGGGTTTTCCATTGAATCAAAGGCTTGTAATTCGAATAATGATGTGTTTGAATAGATTTTAGCCTGCTAGATCATGTTTTGAACAAATAAATCTCGGATTAAGTTTCTGTTTTAAAACGATGATCGGGTGTTTTTCGCATAGTGTCGATCGACACTAATCTTGTGTCGGTCGACACTATGCGAAACACTTATAAATTTTGTAGGGTTACGATCAGAGATCGGTTTTCTGTTACCCTACTGTGTTGATCGACACACTGGGTTGTGTCGGTCGACACAGGCTATGCGAAAGGATAGATCGGTTCAATTGGATTGAACCGGTTATCTCGCATGGTTAGATCGGTTCAGTTACCCTACTGTGTCGATCGACACAGGTTGAGTGTCGGTCGACATAGGCCTTGCGATTGGTTGGTCGGTTCAATTGGATTGAACTGGTTATCATGCTTAGTTAAGTTAGATCAGATCGGTTTAAATTGGATGAATTGATTCAATTAGGTTGAACTGGTTATCTCAATTGGTATAAACCGATTTGATTGGTTAAGATCAGTTTGATTGGATAAGTCAGTCCAATTGGATTGTACCAGTTATCGCGATTGGTTAAAACTGGTTAGATCCGGTTCAATTGGATTGAACCGGTTATCGGGTTGGTTAAGGTTGAATGTCAAGTGTCGACCAAGTGTGTCGGTCGACGCATATTGTGTCGATGCGAACAGTAATCGTTTGGTTATTGAACCAAATGATTGAGAAACCGAACCAAATGTCCTAACCCACTTATTAGAACAATTAAAACTCAATTAAAATCAGATGTTAAAATGTTCTAAATCCATAAAGGATATACATTGGATGTGTGTTAGATCAAAGCTTAGTTTTCAATATGGTCAACTGTCAAGACTCATTTCGTTGTTGTGATAGCCTTGCCAAGAGCTTGGTGTCCACAATTAAATGAGTAAGGCAGGTAGTTGTGTTGATGGTCTTGCAGTGCTTGGCATCAACAATTACATGACCTAAGAGATTGATTAACTAACCTTTTAGAGTTCCGTTTCTTCAACTAAATATCAAGTTACCTAAGAGTAGCATGCTCAGCAGTAAGAAAGTCTTTGCGGTGTTCAAAACAACATTAATAATCACTGGATAGGTCGAATTAGGTCCAAGAAATGCGTACCTTAGCCCGGATGGAAGTTGGTTCAGCTCAATTTTCGGAGCTTTTTCTTCTGCCCAATCGCCATGCGTCGATCGATTCACGAGTGGCGTCAATCGATGTAACGGCTCGTTCGGCATTTCCAGCTGCATGACTTTCTCTGTAAAATCCATCAGTCTCACATAGCAGATTGCAGGCTCGTCCTCCAGATGCTCCAATTCCAATACCGAACTTAGCAGAGCTCTTTCCAGCGGATCCTCAGCATGTGTCCTATGAAAGAACTCCTTTGCCAAATCACTGAGAGTGTCCACATAAAAAGTTTGTCCTTCGATGGTTGGTCTCTTCACCAGCTTATCCATATCAAAACTCATCTTCAGATCACCCACATTCAAATTATATCCCCCTTCTTGAAGTCAATTATCGCACCAGCAGTAGCTAAGAATGGTCTACCCAAGATAAGTGGATTCTTTGGCTCTTCTCCATACTGCAGAACCACAAAGTCAGTAGGAATCACACAGTTACCAATCCTGATTGACACATCCTCTAACACTCCTTCAGGGATCTTGACAGTCATGTCAGCTAAAACCAATGAGATTCTAGTAGGCATGAAATCTGTCATCCCAAGCCTCTTAGCAACAGAGAAGGTCATAAGTTTCACACTAGAACCAAGGTCACACAATGATCTCTCAAATCTATCTCTGTAGATAGCACAATCCGACACAAAGCTCCCTAGATCTTTCAACTTCTCAGGAGTCCTGCCCTGAATCACAACACTGCACACCTCTGAGATCATCATTACACTCTCCTCATCAGTCATGTTACCAGAAAGCATGTCCTTAAACATCTTCTCATCACATGAGTAGTCTTTAGAGAATTAATCAAAGGGAATTCAATCAACACCTTGTTCATGATCTCTTTGCATTTAGCCAACTGCACCTCGTACTTAGACTTCGGTTCTTTGGAAAGGGAACCTTAGGCTTGTAGATTCTCTCATTAACTTTCTTTAGCTTCTCTGTATCGGATTTCTCTGCAACCACTTTGCGTCGATCGACATCAGTAGTGCGTCGATCGACAATCGGCGATGGTGGAACGACCTTTGCGTCGAGCTTGGGTTCAGTTTCCTCGTTCACGATATGCGTCGATCGATGTTGAGGTGCGTCGATTGTTGCATTACGAAACTCACGGATTTCATCTTCCATCTCCTCAATCTCAATGATTTCCTCCAAAATTAGGCTCTTTTTCTGAGCAGGAACGACCTCTTTACCACTTCTCAATGTGATTGCATTGCACTGGTAATTTGGATTAGCATCAGTTCGTCCCGGAAGAGATCCATTTTGCCTCTTTGCAGACCCAGTAGTCTGTGCAACTTGAACATCCAACTTCTTTACATGAGTGCTCAGAGACTCAATTTTCCCATTCAGATCCAAGTACAGAGCATCCATCTTCCCATTAAAGTCAATTGTACTCTTCTGCTGTTCTTCCAGAAGCTGCTCTAACAATCCCATCATCTTATCATTCTGTTCATTTTGAGGAGGAACATGCTGATATGATGAAGATCCATAGTTCCTAGTGAAGCTGCTAGTGTTGTTTCAAGGGCTGCTATTACTCTGATAAGGCTTCTAGTACTGAGGCTTAGGAGTGAAACCAGAGAAGTTTTGACTACCTATGAAGGTACCTCTCTGACCCATTCCATTGTAGCCACCTCTGCCTTGTTAATTTTCAAATCTGTTTCCCTAAAAACCAGTCCCACCAACAAAATTCACATCTTCTTCTTCGCAGCCTTCATCAGCCTCAAACACTTCAACATCTTGAGCAAAGTGAACATTTTTCTTTCCAGTTAGAAGACTATGGACAGAATCAATCTTGTTCTTCATATCAGCTATCTGTGAGCTATCAGCTTTCCCACCAGACTTCTGCCTTTCCATATCAGCGTTCTTAGTGCTATTGCTGCACACCAAGTTCTCAATTAGCTCTTTAGCTTGCTCTGGAGATTTAGTGTTGAAGCTCCCATTGCTAGCAGCAGCTAAAGCCATCTGATAGCACAAATCAACTTCTCTAAAGAAAATGCCCAACAGCTGAACTTCAGAAAAACCATGATGAGGGCAATCTCTCTGGTACATCCTAAATCTCACCCAAGCTGCTTTAAGGGCCTTTGTAGGTCCCTGCTTGAATGTCAAAAGATCCTGTCTAAACTTATCAAATCTAGCATTATCAAAGAAGTGCCTCAGAAACTTCATCTTAACTGCATCCCAAGTAGTCAGAGTCCCAAGTGGAATATGCTTCAGCCAGTTAGCAGCTTCTCCTCCAAGAGAGTGAGGAAAAATCTTATAGTGCAGGAAGTCATAGCTTAGTCCATTATGCTTCATTCCAGTGACTAAAGACTCAAAGTTCTCTATGTGATCTATAAGTTTCTCATGTGGGAGTCCATGAAAGAGGTGCTGTTCCACAAGCGTATAGTATGAAGTATTTATCTAAAAGTCATTCCGTGCAAACGTAGGAGGTACAATCGAAGACCTGTTAGCATAAAACACATCATGCCTGTTGTAATCAGCAAGTGTACTCCCAGCTAGAGGCTCAGGCGCTCTAGGAGGCTCTTCAGCTCGTGGATTTTCTTCAGCTCGTGGATTTTCCTGTCCACCTTGAGCTCCTTCATTCTATTCAGGCGGAATAATCTCCTGAACAATCACGTTTCCTTCAGCATCAAGCTTCTGACCAAGGTAATTGCAAACATGATTGTCTCTATCTCTCAGAACACCATGTTCATCTTGAATTAGGATCACATCAACTGGATTTGCCATCTTAACTGGTTTCTGAGCTTTCCTATTCATTCTTTCTAACCTTGCAAGTTCCTCAAGTCCTAGATTCACGAGTTTCTCATCCGGATTACTTCTAGTCGCACGATTAGGCATGCACTATCTGTATACGGCAAGCGTCGATCGATGCACATGACCGCAACCAATGATTCAGTTCGTGTGTGCGTCGATCGATTCAAAGAAGTATCGGTCGATGCACGAGTCTTAGCGAGAACCTGAAAAACACAGAGACATAAAGAAAAACAGAAAATTAGTAACAAAAATAAAAACGAAAAACCTAGTTTAAACTCTAAACTCAAATCTATCAAAGACTCAAAAGATTCCCCGGAAAAGGCGCCAAAAACTTGATATGCTCAGAGTTTAATTCCCTAAAGTACACTGCAAATGCACAGGCAAATGTAGTATGTAGGGGTCGAACCACAGAGACTCAAGAAATCTTTCGATAGACTATAGAATGTTGAGTTAAGCTAGGCGATGTAATCAAGAATATTAAACAAAAACAGAAAGTAAATCAGTAGCAAATTTGATTGTTTATCAAATACTAAAAGCGCTAGGTCAAGGGAGTTCTCAGGAAATCATGCCAAGCAGATAAAATATCAGTCATGTTCGAATTAAGAACCGTTCTAGAACACAAACACAAATATAGAACTAACCAACTTTCGTTGCGATAATTCACTAAATCTAAGCCCTATGTTTCAAATTTCTTTGCAATTCCTAACAGGTTAAACTAGCTTTAGATGCAGGTTCGATTAGTTCACAATTTAATTAATCCAAATTTCTTTGCAGATGATTAAATTGCTCAACCTAAATAGTTCAGATTCTAAATTACACTTTCGTGTCAATTTATAAATCCTAGATGCAGATTCTAAGTGATCAAGTTAGAAACTAGTATTAAGCATAATTCAGGTTGAAGAACTAACAAGTTATGAATCCTAACTGATTGATTTAATCTAGCAAGTCATGAAAACCCTTGTGAGAATCCCTAAACCTAACAATGAATCTACTCAGACATGATCACCGAAACAAATCATAATATGAATAAATTGCATTAAAGAGAAAGTAGAGAATGAAAAGGGGGTCAAAATGTTTCCAAAAAAGCAGTACAAGGATTGATCAGCCCCAAAGCTCCAAAACTCTCTCTAGCTAAAAGTATGAATGCGTAAACTAAACAAAACACCAAAAACATAATTATAAAGTGCTAATCACGTGTTGGGTTTCTGCGTGTTGGCGAGCTGCAATGATCGACGCTTCATGCGATCTCAGAAGGTGACTTCTGCTCCTTACGGATTTAGCTCCAAATCTTTCCCAATTAGCTCCAAGATCTTCCAAAATCCTCCAAACGTGTGTAGTCCCAATAAACACCTAAAAAGACTCGAAAGACACTACAAAAGACTCTAATATATACTTATATCATGGCTTAAAACAGGTAAAAACCATGATATATCAGCCTTGACCTGGTTCTCTAGGCTTCCGCTAGAATCAATCGATAGCTTCTCAATGTTAACGCGGGCTTTCGTGCGACATCACTTCGCATACGTGAACAAGGACATGTCCCTAGACACTCTGATGTCCATGTCACAAGGACAAAAGGAAACTTTGCGGGCCTTCATAGAACGCTTCAACGGGACTATCACACGCGCTGAAGTCTCAGATAACTTGGCCATCACGACTTTGATAAACCCTGTGTGGCACAAAACTCCCTTTTATCAGGACTTGTTTCTCAACAAACCACTGACGTTCGAAGATGCTCTTCACCGGGCGAACAAGTTCATCGAGTTAGACAAACAAAAAGTGGCCTTAGACAAGAAATTCGGCTCCACTAAACAGAGCAGTAAAAATGAAGATCGCGAGCCGAAACAACACTATGAAAAAGAGAAAGGGACGAAGGCGACCATGGTAGTTGGAAACACTGGAAAGCAATTCCCGTCCAAGCCTTGGAATAAGTGGAGCCGAGAGGAAAAAGAGACGACACCGCAAGCTTTCACCGAACCAGAAGAGGGTCAACGGTATTGCGAGTACCACAAAACCACCTCGCACAACACTGCGCCATGACGACATCTCAAAGTGGCACTGTACACCCAATTTAAAAGCGGAAATTTAAGGACATATATAGACGAGTTAAGGAGTGCAGCACAACATAACCGAGATTAACAGCTCGGCGATCAGTCGCCTAAATAGAGCAGAAAGCAGCGCCGACCTTCGAATAACGCTAAAAAATGCAACCGTGACGACCACAAGGACAAAAACGTTGAGGCCCCAAGGGTCGTGCGTAGGATCAACATAATCATGGGCGGCTTGATCACAGTGAATGACTCAGTCCGGTCAATCTGGAGGTACGAGCGTAAGGTTTTCTACGTGCTGAACGCTCTGCGACCAATTCTCACCGACGAACCACTTGTTGTCTTCACCGTTGAAGACTTGTTAGGGACTCATTACCCTCACAATGATCCCTTGGTGATCAAACTCCTAGTCGGTAACTGCGAAGTATCGAGGATCTTGGTCGATACAGGAAGCTCTATTGATTTGATATTCCTAGACACATTGAAAAAGATGAAAATTAGAGAGGAAGATATTAAGCAAAAGGCCAAACCACGTACCTGCTTTACGAGCGAGACGGCATATACTATTGGAACAATCAAGTTACCCGTTTACGTTTGCGGAGTAACAAAGCTGGTAAAGTTCCATGTTATCGATAAGACAACCATTTAGAACACCATCCTCGACGCTCCGTGGCTGTAAAACATGAAGGTGGTATCATTAACTTACCATCAGTTTATGAAGTTCCCATCAACAAAGGGAATTCAAACGGTTAAGGGATGCCAAAGGGCAAGTCGGTCGGGTTTCGTAAAAGAACACATGATAAGAGTTCCATCGTTTATGATCAAAGCGGAGTAAGGCAAGAGGAGCCCGGTAAAAGAAATTATCCAGCTGGTCGTCATCGACGAGTTGGATACGAGCAGGTGTGTAGGAATCGGAGCAGAACTCCCAGACGACATCAAAAGCGAGATGATCAACTTCCTCCGCCAAATTTTTTTGACCTGCGCCTGGTCGGTCAAGGACATGAAGGTATTAGCCCTTCCATCACAACTCACGAGCTCAATGTAGATCCGACTTACAAACCGATCAAACATAAAAGGCGCAAACTCATTCCCGAAAGAGCCAAAGCCGTCAATGACGAGGTTGACGAACTTCTGGACACTGGTTCAATGTAGGAAGTTAAATACCGTGATTGGCTAGCTAATCCCGTCGTCGTCAAAAAGAAAAATGGTAAATGGAGGGTCTGCGTCGATTTCACGGACCTCAACAAAGCTTGTCCAAAAGACAGTTTTCCTCTGGCACACATCGACGGCCTTATGGAAGAAACGGCTGGAAACGAGCTAATCTCCTTTATGGACGCTTTTTTGGATACAATTAGATACTCATGAACCTGAACGATCGGGAGAAAACAGCTTTCATAACCGATCGCGGCACTTAGTGCTACAAGATTATGCCTTTTGGCCTCAAGAACGCTTGAGCAACGTATCAACGATTGGTCAACCAGATGTTCGCAAGTCAACTCGGCACGATAATGGAGGTGTACATTGACGATATGCTCGTCAAGTCCTTGATCTCATCTCAGCACGTTGGACATCTGAAAGAATGTTTTAGCATCCTTAACAGATACGAGATGAAGCTGAAACCCGACAAAGTGTACTTTTGGTGTTACAACAGAAGAATTTCTCGGCTATGTCGTTACCCGAAGAGGGATCGAAGCAAATCTGAAACAGATCTCGGACATCATTAAATTACCCTCGCCAAAGAACACTCACGAAGTGCAACGCCTTACTGGCCGCATTGCCGCACTAAACAAGTTCATTTCACACTCAGACGGATAAATGCCTGCCGTTCTACGAACTCCTCCGAGGTAACAAAAGGTTCATATGAGACGATAAATGTCAAGAAGCTTTCGTTCAACTTAAAGACTATCTTTCAAACCCGCCAGTGTTGTTTAAGCCAGAAAATGGCGAAACACTCTTCTTATACATCGCTGGCTCGACAACGGCTGTAAGCGGGGTCCAAGTTCGCTGAGACAGAGGCGAGAAAAAGCTGATCTTCTACGTCAGTAAAACGATGAACGGTGTCGAAACGAGATACCCTACGATGGAAAAACTAGCCCTAGCAGTCGTTATCATGACAAAAAAAAGTTACGACCTTACTTCCAATCTCACACGATTGCCGTCCTGAGCAGTCAACCCCTCCGGACAATTCTGCACAGTCCAAGTCAGTCGGGTTGCTTGGCTAAGTGGACGGTGGAACTTAGCGAGTACGACATCGACTATCGGAACCAACCAACCGCCAAATCTCAGGTAATAGCGGATTTCCTTGTTGAACTCTCACCAGAATTAAATGTTGATACTCAGAAAGTTGACAAAAATTGGAAATTGTTCGTTGACGGCGTGTAATCGAAACTGGGAGCGGGTGTAGGAGGATTCCACCTTTCACCGACCGGTGAAATTTTAGAACAGTCTTTCCGACTTGGATTCACTGCGTCCAAAAACACAGCCGAGTACGAGGCCTTGCTTGCCGGTCTCAGATTGGCTAAAGAGATGGGGGTACAAAATCTCTTGGTCCACTGTGATTCCCTGCTCGTCGCTAACCAAGTTAATGGAGAATATGAGTCCAAAAACGAGCGGATGGGAGCCTACCTTATGGCGGCACGAGAGCTCACTAACTCTTTTTGATTCTTTGACAGAGTTTAGATACCGAAAAGCGAGAACGCCCTGACGGACGCTCTCACTTCTCTAGCATCAACACAAAATACCGAGTTATGTCAACATATTCCGGTAGAAGTGATTCATGAACCGAGTATATCTTTACCGGGAAGCGATCACCAAGATCCTTCTGATGATACCGTTCTTGCAATTAGTGATCCAGACGACGATCAAGTTGAACCTGCCGATCTCAACACATCCTCAACGGATCCTGAAACGGAATGGCGAGATGCAATACAGTTGTATTTAACTGAGGAAAAACTCCCGAAGACAAGTGGGCTGCACGTTGACTAAAAGTCAAAAGCACACGATACACAATGTACAACGACGTTCTGTACAAATACACAGCCAACAAAATCCTCCTTAAATGCATATACGGAGACGGAATTCGTAGAGTTCTCAAAGAAACCCACTCAGGAGCATGTGAAAACCACTCAACAGGCCGAGCTCTTGCTCTAAAAATCAAGCTGAACGGTCACTATTAGCCGACCATGGTAGCCGATTGCGAGACCTATTCCAACAAATGCGAGAAGTGTCAACGCCATGCACCGTTCATACATCGGCCGACCGAGCTGCTAACGACGTCCACATTAGCATATCCATTCATGAGATGGGCCATGGATATTGTCGGGCCGCTGTCGAATCAAAGGCGATTCCTTCTGATCATGATAGATTACTTTACTAAGTAGGTCGAAGCCAAAGCTTATGTACAAATGACATTCAAGTTCAGAACTTTGTCTGGAAATATATCATCCGCCGATACGGGTTGCCAAACGAGATCGTCACCGACAACGGATCTCAATTCACATTAAACCTGTTTGAAGGATTTTACAAAAGATGGGATATACGACTCAACAAGTCGACCCCGCGATATCCTCAAGGATACAGCAAAGCAGAGGCAACCAATAAGACTATCATTGACGGCATCAAAAAACGTCTCGAGAAGAAGAAAGGGGTCTGGGCCGACGAATTTGACGGAATTCTCTGGTCACACAGAACGACCCCTCGCCGCGCAACATGAGCCACCCCATTCTCCCTAGCATTCGGTGTGGAAGCAATAGTCCCGGCTGAAGCCAATGACTACGTCAAGCCCTTGTGCCTCACATTAACGATATCAATCAAAAAACGCTGCTCCATGCCCTCGACACGATCGAGGAAGAACGAGATCGGGCCTTACTCCGCACCCAAAACTACCAACAACTCGCCACTGGGTACTACAATAAGAAGGTACGCAAACGTCACTTTACACTTGGTGATTATGTGCTTCGAAAAGTGTACGAAAATAACAAAGAATGGAGAGCAGGTAAACTCGACGCACGCTGGGAAGGACCTTACAAGATCACAAAGGTCGTCAAACCCGGGGTCTACAAACTCAAGTCAATGAAGGGCAAAGCTTTTCCGCGTTCGTGGAACTCCTCCAATCTGAAGGAATATTAGTAGACATGTATGTCGTCTCAGCCCGTTTAGCGTCCGCCAAAAAAAAAACTCATTGTCTGAACTACGAGTGACTTGATTCTTTTTCGAAGGTTACGTAGGCAGCCTTCATCGGCACAATCACAAACTTAATAAACTTTGTTTTTAACTTATGTCGAATTAAAATCTCTTTTTAACTTATGTCGAGTTAAACTTTATTTTTAACTTATGCCGAGTTAAAACCTTATTTTAACTTATGCCGAGTTAAAATCTCTTTTTAACTTATAACAAGTTAAAATCTCTTTGAACTTATTATGAGTTAAAATCTCTTTTTAACTTATTCTGATTTAAAATCTCCTTTTAACTTAGGCCGAGTTAAATAGCTTATCCACCCTTGGCTTACCACAAACTCCTTCAACTATAAGCCGAGTCTAATTCTCTTAAAAACGTAAGCCACAAACCCTAGCTCCTCAGCTCGCAAAGTTAAGCAACACACACCTCGAGTGTAAGCCGAGCAGTTAATCAGTCTTGCATAAAAGCATCATGCTTCCTGGCCAGGAGTATGGTCTTCTTTACATGATGAGATGCATACCATCCTAAAAACTGGATGCTAGAAAAACTCAGGTTAAGGAAAAGCCGAGATCCGTCTCGCACTAAATAAACCAGGAACTTACTCGTATGTTCTTTGTAATAAGCGATAAGAAATAAGCCGAGAACTCAAGCCCTGCATATTCGCATTGTCCTTAGAACGGCAAAAGCCAAGCACGTATAAACCTTGCAGATATGTCAGGTGGAACGTAAGCCTTAGGATCAAAGCAGTTCATTTTTACGCCGATTTACCTTTAAATCGCTGTTCGCTGAGATCCATGCAAACGGATTAGAGAATGACCCAGAACGACCAGATTAACTTAACTACGGAAAACGAAACGCGCTTTCCACGAAATCATCCAAAGTGGAAAAGATAAATTACTTCCGTTAAACAAAATACCTCCTTTCAAACAAGGAGAAGCGTTTACATACTTAACAGGATAAAGTTTAAAAAACATTAACAAACATAAGCTAAGATCTACACAGTTTCAATATCGGCCCCCACAACCTTCTCTGCTTCACCTTCACCTGTAACCTTCTCGGAGTCTCCAGCCAGGGCACCTTCGCTCGTCTTTGAGCCCGAGTAGAAGCGTCGGGTTGATCTTGGGTCTCTGGGACTTCGACTCTCAATGGCTGAACAGTAAGAGCATCGTCGATAAGAACCTGACGAAGTACTCCGCGATTTTTCCTAAACTTGTCAATATCTCTTGGCGTAAGAGTAGGAGAATCGCGGTGATGAGGGGCCAATAAAGGATGCCTAGTCAGAGAAAGATCAAATTTCAGGTCCTCTTTCTCAAGGACATCCATACCATTGATCTCTTGACTGATCTTCATCTCGTCCGCGAAGATATGATCCAAGGCCGATTAAGGGATCGGCAATCCTTATCCTCTCAATTTAATCAATCAATCCTTGACGCCACCGATCTGGCCTTTCTCAACCTGCTTGACCTTCGCCTTTACATGCTCATCGACAAATCGACGAAACAAGTCAAAGTAAGACTGGGCCTTCGCCCTCATCTCCGTTTCGACGCGATTATCTCTTTCAAAACCGAGTCTTCACAAAATTTGCGGAGACGCCTCCCCTCATATTGATACCTGGAAAAGTCAGCCTTTGCCTTCTCCTCGGCTTCATGAAGTTTTCCCATGAGCTCAAGACTACTGGCCTTCAACACGTCTTTATATTTTGCAAGCCCGTTGATACCTTCTCTTAACTTTTCGATTTGAATGTCTCTCCTTTTCACCGCATACACCATCTTCTTCATATTACATGCATTCTCGAGAAGGACTCGAGTCGACGCCGCGGTCACCTAAAACGAAAATTGTTATTGAAGAGAACCAACCCGGGGGAGTATAGGGAGTACGAGTAGAAGAAACCTTACTGCCGCCTCGGCTTGTTTCATATCTAGAACCGCTTTGGACTCAGGAAGGTCCTTCAAATCCGGCCAATCCATCTCAGATCCCCTCAAACAAGTAAGCAGGTTGAAACAGGCTTGTCTGTTACGAACAAAAGGAACCTCACTTTCTTATTTATAGGCGAAGTTATCAATTAAAGGCCGCTTTACAACATCCTTCCTCGAGCCACGAGGTAATACCATAACGATCTCCCTACAAGAAGTGAAAGGCATCTTCTCGCCGGAGTCAGAAGCAGACCCTTCCCCGGTCTCCACAGTTTACCGATTCCACGGATCTCCGAGCTTAGCCCTAGATGGATTCTCCACGGCCGTCTTTTTGGCGGAACTCTCTCCATCTGGTTTTTCCACAGCCCTCTCTCTTCTTTGGCAAAGTCTTCTCTGGAGGGAATGGCGCGTTCGACTCAACCGTAGGATTCTCTTTCCTTTGAGAAGGGTCAACAGGTACTTCACTCGTTGCAGCTAACGGTTCACAACCGCCTTCGGCCAATGGCAAAGTCGTCTCGGACTCTTTGGATGAATCCGTCATGGCAGAAGGATTCACGGTAAGCCTCTTTGCTAAATTGACAGATATTTTCTTCAATTTGCCCATTCTCGCCTTCACCAAATCGGCGGGATCAACTTTCGCTAGAGTATCCCACTTAACTGCAATATAAGAAAAAGGTCAAAACACGGCAAAAGAACCAAGGCTATATAAAGAACATTACCGTTGGAGATCTTTCGACGGGACTTTTTGATTCGCGCTCGAGTGATGTGCCTTCCACTTACGGCGGATGAGAGTTTGGCTGACCTCGACAATAGAGAAGAAGTTATCCGAATAAGGCTTGAAGAAGGGGTGTCGCACTGCAAAGGAAGAGAATAAATGAGTAAATTATCCGTACAAAGAATAAAAAATTTCGGAACATTATCTACCAATATTAGTGTTCCACGATGATCTAAGTTCACTATGCGGTTCGGAGACGACCAAAGGCGTTATCTCGGCATAGAAATAGTATCTCTGCCAAACACGAACTTTGCTCGGCGCCCCCAGAATACTCCTTGATCAGGTCTCATCCTTACAGCAAAACATCCTGGTCTGTTCCTCGTCATATGACTGATGGAAGTCATGTCCTCTAATATCCTAACGTCGATCGTAATATCACACACGGCGGCAAGAACAAGGAAGGGGAGTTACTAACTCATCCGCAGTATCATTTTATTTTTTTTATCAGTGTTCTTCCCGTTAAGGGGTGTACTTTGGACACATTCCATGGATCACATGAGAGAAAATAGTGTTTGCTACCATTCCCATGACCACTTCGGAGTTACTAACTCATCCGCAGATTATTATTATTATTATTTTTTTTACTTTATGGAAGGGGAGAAGGGAACTAAATAGGATAGGTTGACAGGCTGTGTCAGAACTAAAAAGGGAATCCGACACAAAGTATACCAAGCCCTTAGGTGAGAAAATCTAAGTCAGTATTAAGGTGAAGTCAGTAAAAGGATCCTCTGATACCTGAAGTGATGTGGGTGTCCTCAGTAGGTTGATCCGTGTCTGAGTTTTTTAACAGTCATAGAGGCTCTGCAAGTCTGTCCAATGGTCACTTAGTTCCTGTTCAAGCGAAAAGTTTCCTCGAAAAATCATAGTTTCATACAAGTTTTGACTCAATAAAACAAATTTCGAAAAACTAAGAAAACAAAAGCGTGCGTCAGTAGCTTCCTCCCCCACACTTAAACTACACTGTCCCCAGTGTAATCAAAGTATGAGCTCGGTGAAAGAAATAATCAAATTGAAGAACAAACCGAAAAGTTGCAGATTACTTACCTTTCGTCGCCCTGTGTCGATCGATGCCACAAGGGTGTCGATCGATGCAAGGCGAATATGCTCGCGGTTATTGAGATAACCGGTGTCTGAATCGCAATCAAATTGGCTAACCGTAAATCGCAACTGCATCGACCGATGCACAATGTGTGTCGATCGATGCAATGCGATATTTCATGTATCTCTCGGCTCTGAACACACTTAAACAGAAAAATTAAAAATACCAAAACCAAAACGAAAATTGAAAAACAAAAACGAACCTAACAGTGGGTTGCCTCCCACTCAGCGCTTGTTTTTAGTCAGTAGCTTGACTATGGGAAGAGATTAGATTCATGGGGGTTTCAACAGAGACTTTGAATATCTCTGTGAATATCTCTTCATCCAAGGAGGTGTATAGGCATTATGATCATGAGGCTTCCCAAGGAAAGAGAAATCAGAATCAGGGCGGGAGCGAATCTTGGGTGGTGCACTGCGTTTTCCTGCATTCAAAACAATGTGATCAGAAGGTTTAAGCTTAGGTGATTTGTACCTTACCTTTGATGTATATCTGATGTCTGGAGCTTTCTGCTTATGAGCAGTTGTAGGTGCTGAAGATGTTATAGCAGGTTTAAGAGGAACTGCCATCTTCTTCTTTCCACTATCAGATACTTTAGTTCCACCAATCTTAACTTCTTCTTTCAGATGACCATCAGTGGAGATCATCTTCTTTGCATGAACTCGCAAAGTTTCAACTGTTGGTGTTTCATTCACCTTCTTATCTATCACTTTTATGCAGTTAGCCACTCCTATCTCTTGTTTGGAGGGTTTGGGAACCTTAGGATACGGCACAGGGGGCTCGTAGGCTCGTTCTGGTACTGTTGCAGGTTTCTGGTCATGTGTGCGTTCTGTGTCGATCGTTGCATAATGTGTGTCGATCGATGCAAGGCGATTCTGTTTCTCGAAAGAACTCGAAATTGCCGTCAGAACGGCGTGTCGACCGACACATAGGGGGTGTCGATCGATGCATGTATCAGGCAGACAATATTCATCCAGAAAATCCGAGATTATGCTCTCTTCTTCACCTAGCAACTCAATCTCATCCCCTAAGGTCACAGCTTTGATGGATCTGTACTGTTCAGCTCTTCTAGCTTCATTTTGCCTTTGTATTGCTCCAGCTGTCTGCTGAACTTGGACATCTAGCTTCTTCAAATGTGTGCTCAAGTATGCAAGCTTCCCACTCAGATTTTCATGTATAGCTTCCAGTTTCCTGTCGAAGTCCACAGCAAACTTGGTCTGATTCTCTAGCAGCTGCTCCATCATGGCTTCCATCTTTCTCTCAAAAGCACTAGCAGCGGGAGGTGTCTGATAAGAATTACCTTGCTGATCTCCATACCTGTTTCCTTGAAACCCAGAACCATTTATGTAGTTTCTCTCCTCTTCCTGTCTTTCCAATAACTGCTCCATCATAGTTTCCATCCTAGTCTCAAAAGCAGTGGCTGCAGGAGGTTCTTGCCCATACTTTTCAAGTATAAGACTGTGCAGATAGTCGAGTTTACTCTTCAACCCAGCTATCTGTGATCTGTTAATCCCTGGACTGAAGAAATCACACATCTTTCTTACGATATGTGTCGATCGATGCAGGAGAAGCGTCGATCGATGCAAGCGCGATGATGTGTCGATCGACACACAGGACCGTGTCGATCGATGCAAGGCGATTACAGGCGTACCTGAAACGCAAGAACAGAAAAAGAAAAAAAATTAGTAACAAAAAGGAAAAACGAAAAACCTAGTCTAAACCCTAAGTTCAAATCTATCGAGGACTCAAAAGAGTCCCCGGCAACGGCGCCAAAAACTTGATAGGTCAAGAATTAATCCCTATACTAACTGCAAGTGCACAGTGATGTAGTTGTAGTACTTAGGGTATCGAATCCACAGGGACTCCGGTCAACGATAGATTATAAAACAGAAGAGATTAAACTAGGAGAAAGCAATATGGAAAAGCAGTAAATCAGCAAGCAAAAAGTAAACAGCAGCGAGTTGTGAGCAAGGAAGCGAAGCGTTAGGTTTCAGGAGTTCTCAGGAAATCAGGAACGCAAGCAATCAATCTATCTAGATCTAATCAATAACTGTTCTAGAACTCAAACACGGATATAGAATTCACCAACTCTCGTTGCGAGAATTCTCTAAGTCTAAGTGCAGGAATCCAAATCTCTTTGCAATTACTAACAGATTAAACTAGCATTAATGATCAGGTTTGATATGTTCACAATTCCCCTAAACCAAATCTCTTTGCGAGTAGATCAAATTGCTCATCTAGGTCCTTTCTAGCTAATTAACCAACTCTCGTTGTATCAATCAACCTAACATCATAATTCTGATTAGCTACTTCAGATTAAGCATTAAGAACAACCTAAACAAAGAACTAGCAGATATGAATCCCTACAGATTAATTAAACTATAGTTCCATGAAATCCCTAATGAGAATCCTTCAACCTAACAGGTAAACTACTCAGACATATTCATCGAAACAGAAAACATCTTAAGTAGAAAACCAAATATCATAAAACAGAATAATCAACAGGGGTTCGAAATCAAGTCTCTTTCGAGAACAAGATCAGCCCCTAAGGCTCTCTGAAATAAAATAAAACTAAAGTAAAGCGTGGCCTAAACAATGGCTTAAAAACCCTTATATAATAGCTAAAACACGTTTTGGGCTTCTGTGTAAATATATGGGCTTTCTGGGCTTTAGTGCATTAATCCTCATTCTTCATTAACGCTCGCGAGATTGTCTGCGTCGACCTTGCATCGATCGTTGCCACAGGTGTATCGATCGATGCAGGTCTGTGAATTCGACAGTGAAGTCCATCTCTCGGGTTAAATCTCCAAAATGCTCCAGAATGCTCCAATAACTCCAATTATGCTCCAAACATGTCTAAACCTGTAAACATACTAAAAAGACTCCAAAACATAACATAAGACTCGATAAATAAGGCATATACCATGGTTAAAACCGGTAAAATCCATGGTATATCAACTCCCCCACACTTAGCTCTTGCTTGTCCTCAAGCAAGTAAAGAACCAAAGTATAAGAGAAGAAGTTTGAAAACACAGAAACTCATTTCGTCTTAGGAACTTTCACAATCACATTCACTTAGTAAGCCACTGAAAACTTTCCTACAGAACTCAAGACCACAATATACTTCCCCCACACTTAGCAACTGTCCCAAGTAAACTCCACAATCACATTCAAGCATTCAAATTCACCCTACTGACTTCTGCAAGTATTTAAGTGCGGTCTCACCTAAGGAGTATCGATCAAAGGGCACATGGGTTCTTACCTTACCAGCTCTAGACCACCATACTATCTTTCTCTAGTCCCTTTCTTCTCTTTCCCTTCCTTAACAACTGATTTTTCCCCACTGGGTATCATTTTATTTTTTTTATCAGTGTTCTTCCCGTTAAGGGGTGTACTTTGGACACATTCCATGGATCACATGAGAGAAAATAGTGTTTGCTACCATTCCCATGACCACTTCGGAGTTACTAACTCATCCGCAGATTATTATTATTATTATTTTTTTTACTTTATGGAAGGGGAGAAGGGAACTAAATAGGATAGGTTGACAGGCTGTGTCAGAACTAAAAAGGGAATCCGACACAAAGTATACCAAGCCCTTAGGTGAGAAAATCTAAGTCAGTATTAAGGTGAAGTCAGTAAAAGGATCCTCTGATACCTGAAGTGATGTGGGTGTCCTCAGTAGGTTGATCCGTGTCTGAGTTTTTTAACAGTCATAGAGGCTCTGCAAGTCTGTCCAATGGTCACTTAGTTCCTGTTCAAGCGAAAAGTTTCCTCGAAAAATCATAGTTTCATACAAGTTTTGACTCAATAAAACAAATTTCGAAAAACTAAGAAAACAAAAGCGTGCGTCAGTAGCTTCCTCCCCCACACTTAAACTACACTGTCCCCAGTGTAATCAAAGTATGAGCTCGGTGAAAGAAATAATCAAATTGAAGAACAAACCGAAAAGTTGCAGATTACTTACCTTTCGTCGCCCTGTGTCGATCGATGCCACAAGGGTGTCGATCGATGCAAGGCGAATATGCTCGCGGTTATTGAGATAACCGGTGTCTGAATCGCAATCAAATTGGCTAACCGTAAATCGCAACTGCATCGACCGATGCACAATGTGTGTCGATCGATGCAATGCGATATTTCATGTATCTCTCGGCTCTGAACACACTTAAACAGAAAAATTAAAAATACCAAAACCAAAACGAAAATTGAAAAACAAAAACGAACCTAACAGTGGGTTGCCTCCCACTCAGCGCTTGTTTTTAGTCAGTAGCTTGACTATGGGAAGAGATTAGATTCATGGGGGTTTCAACAGAGACTTTGAATATCTCTGTGAATATCTCTTCATCCAAGGAGGTGTATAGGCATTATGATCATGAGGCTTCCCAAGGAAAGAGAAATCAGAATCAGGGCGGGAGCGAATCTTGGGTGGTGCACTGCGTTTTCCTGCATTCAAAACAATGTGATCAGAAGGTTTAAGCTTAGGTGATTTGTACCTTACCTTTGATGTATATCTGATGTCTGGAGCTTTCTGCTTATGAGCAGTTGTAGGTGCTGAAGATGTTATAGCAGGTTTAAGAGGAACTGCCATCTTCTTCTTTCCACTATCAGATACTTTAGTTCCACCAATCTTAACTTCTTCTTTCAGATGACCATCAGTGGAGATCATCTTCTTTGCATGAACTCGCAAAGTTTCAACTGTTGGTGTTTCATTCACCTTCTTATCTATCACTTTTATGCAGTTAGCCACTCCTATCTCTTGTTTGGAGGGTTTGGGAACCTTAGGATACGGCACAGGGGGCTCGTAGGCTCGTTCTGGTACTGTTGCAGGTTTCTGGTCATGTGTGCGTTCTGTGTCGATCGTTGCATAATGTGTGTCGATCGATGCAAGGCGATTCTGTTTCTCGAAAGAACTCGAAATTGCCGTCAGAACGGCGTGTCGACCGACACATAGGGGGTGTCGATCGATGCATGTATCAGGCAGACAATATTCATCCAGAAAATCCGAGATTATGCTCTCTTCTTCACCTAGCAACTCAATCTCATCCCCTAAGGTCACAGCTTTGATGGATCTGTACTGTTCAGCTCTTCTAGCTTCATTTTGCCTTTGTATTGCTCCAGCTGTCTGCTGAACTTGGACATCTAGCTTCTTCAAATGTGTGCTCAAGTATGCAAGCTTCCCACTCAGATTTTCATGTATAGCTTCCAGTTTCCTGTCGAAGTCCACAGCAAACTTGGTCTGATTCTCTAGCAGCTGCTCCATCATGGCTTCCATCTTTCTCTCAAAAGCACTAGCAGCGGGAGGTGTCTGATAAGAATTACCTTGCTGATCTCCATACCTGTTTCCTTGAAACCCAGAACCATTTATGTAGTTTCTCTCCTCTTCCTGTCTTTCCAATAACTGCTCCATCATAGTTTCCATCCTAGTCTCAAAAGCAGTGGCTGCAGGAGGTTCTTGCCCATACTTTTCAAGTATAAGACTGTGCAGATAGTCGAGTTTACTCTTCAACCCAGCTATCTGTGATCTGTTAATCCCTGGACTGAAGAAATCACACATCTTTCTTACGATATGTGTCGATCGATGCAGGAGAAGCGTCGATCGATGCAAGCGCGATGATGTGTCGATCGACACACAGGACCGTGTCGATCGATGCAAGGCGATTACAGGCGTACCTGAAACGCAAGAACAGAAAAAGAAAAAAAATTAGTAACAAAAAGGAAAAACGAAAAACCTAGTCTAAACCCTAAGTTCAAATCTATCGAGGACTCAAAAGAGTCCCCGGCAACGGCGCCAAAAACTTGATAGGTCAAGAATTAATCCCTATACTAACTGCAAGTGCACAGTGATGTAGTTGTAGTACTTAGGGTATCGAATCCACAGGGACTCCGGTCAACGATAGATTATAAAACAGAAGAGATTAAACTAGGAGAAAGCAATATGGAAAAGCAGTAAATCAGCAAGCAAAAAGTAAACAGCAGCGAGTTGTGAGCAAGGAAGCGAAGCGTTAGGTTTCAGGAGTTCTCAGGAAATCAGGAACGCAAGCAATCAATCTATCTAGATCTAATCAATAACTGTTCTAGAACTCAAACACGGATATAGAATTCACCAACTCTCGTTGCGAGAATTCTCTAAGTCTAAGTGCAGGAATCCAAATCTCTTTGCAATTACTAACAGATTAAACTAGCATTAATGATCAGGTTTGATATGTTCACAATTCCCCTAAACCAAATCTCTTTGCGAGTAGATCAAATTGCTCATCTAGGTCCTTTCTAGCTAATTAACCAACTCTCGTTGTATCAATCAACCTAACATCATAATTCTGATTAGCTACTTCAGATTAAGCATTAAGAACAACCTAAACAAAGAACTAGCAGATATGAATCCCTACAGATTAATTAAACTATAGTTCCATGAAATCCCTAATGAGAATCCTTCAACCTAACAGGTAAACTACTCAGACATATTCATCGAAACAGAAAACATCTTAAGTAGAAAACCAAATATCATAAAACAGAATAATCAACAGGGGTTCGAAATCAAGTCTCTTTCGAGAACAAGATCAGCCCCTAAGGCTCTCTGAAATAAAATAAAACTAAAGTAAAGCGTGGCCTAAACAATGGCTTAAAAACCCTTATATAATAGCTAAAACACGTTTTGGGCTTCTGTGTAAATATATGGGCTTTCTGGGCTTTAGTGCATTAATCCTCATTCTTCATTAACGCTCGCGAGATTGTCTGCGTCGACCTTGCATCGATCGTTGCCACAGGTGTATCGATCGATGCAGGTCTGTGAATTCGACAGTGAAGTCCATCTCTCGGGTTAAATCTCCAAAATGCTCCAGAATGCTCCAATAACTCCAATTATGCTCCAAACATGTCTAAACCTGTAAACATACTAAAAAGACTCCAAAACATAACATAAGACTCGATAAATAAGGCATATACCATGGTTAAAACCGGTAAAATCCATGGTATATCAAGGGACTTATTTTTGGAGTCAAGATTAACCCCTTTATAAAAGGGCCCATTCATGAATTTAGGTAAACACATGATGAGAGTGCCGTCGTTTATGATCAACGCGGAGCAAGGCAAGAAGAGCCCAGTAAAAGAACTTATCCAGCAGATCGTCATCGACGAATCTGATGCGAGCATGTGTGTAGGAATCGAAGCAGAGCTCCCAGACGACATCAAAAGCGAGCTAATCAAATTCCTCTGCCAAAACGTTTCGACCTTCGCCTGGTTGGTCAAGGACAATAAAGGTATTAGCCCTTCCATCACAACTCACGAGCTCAATGTTGATCTGAGTTACAAACCGATCAAGCAGAAAATGCGCAAACTCGGTCCCGAAAGAGCCAAAGCCGTCAATGACGAGGTTGACAAACTTCTGGACGCCGGTTCAATCCAAAAATTTAAATGTTTTAAATTTTATGGAACAAACAGTAAAAATACGTAATAGTAAAAATATCAACTCATCTCATTATATAATTTATAATATATATATATGCTTGTTTTGATATATTTTACTTTTCTCAAGTTAAAACTATATCAACTTAATTTTTTAATATTTTAAATTAATTTTCAGATTTAAAAATTTACATTTTAAATTAGAAAATTTTTAATCTTATGTTTGAATTTTTTTCATGTTTTTATTTTATTTTTATTAGTTAAATTTGTACAAAAATATATTTATAGATGTTATTTTATGTGTATCTTTACCAAATTTTGATTTTATGATTACAAAAATAAGTAATGTATTAAATTATTAAATTATAATTATCAATTGATATATATATATATATATATATATATATATATATATATCTTTTATTTTTACTTTTAATTAATTAAGGAAGTGTGACCAATTATATTTATATTGTTTGGATACATGTTTAATAACTGTATTGTTTGGAAACATGTTTAGTATATATATATATTTAATAATTATTTTGAATGAAATTTAAACTAATTAATCAGTAATATGCAATGTCATTTTATGGAATATAACACATGATTAGAAATTAGTTCAATAACGGTCATCTATTTTAATAGATTAGATTTATTACTATGTTGTTACTAATCATATCATACACTCAAAAATTATTATTTTCATCATATCTTAATCGGTTGTTTTCGTAACTAGACACTAAATTGAAATCAAATACAAAACTAGATTATCTCTTTCAAAATGACTTAAGACTACCCGTTACTAGTATATTTATTTACGAAATAACCTAACATATACATTAAGATGAAGTCTCATGGCAGAGTTTAAAAAAAACAACCCAAAATATCACTTAATTACAAAACGTGCTGAACCTCTTCCGCGTACCCACGGGGATAGGGTTTAGTATGAGTATATTATATATACGGTGACAGCATCCCACAAGCCATCCAGGAAAAGCTTTTTAAGAAACCACAAACACCGATCTTTCTCACTACAAATCTTTGAATCATTTTGGACGGCAAGCGAAACAGTGTCAGACGTCTTACTTAACTTCCTCAGGAGCTTTGTGTTGGTTCCAATGTTTTATTATGCTCTGTATTGTAAAAACAGAGAACAAGCTTTCTCTAGCTGTTATTGTCGTGCCATTTAAAATCCACCAAATGTCTGGCTTTTCATTTCATAGCAAGGAAACTTGTTTCCTGTTGTGATATTTTTAGACATAACCTCTAGTGCCGACCGTCTGAAGGGTAATTAGGCCCAGCCCAAATAAGGGACTCCACACGTAAGGTCTCGTGGGCTAAACCATGTCACGTGTAATCTTCACCACAGTCCAGAAATCGATTTCTTTCTATCTAGTTATTGAAGCAATTATAGAAGGAGAGGAAGTTTTAGGAAGGGTATCTACTAAACTACACCTCTAAACTATTGTAATTAATGCATCTCTTGTCGGTTTTAGCTAAATCAATTTCTTTGATACACGGAAATACTTTGATGAAAGAAGCTTATAATTGTATACAAATACATTTTTTGAAGGAGAACAGTTTATTTATGTTTTGCATTAATTAATTATCTCTTTACCAGCTCAAAATATATTAATTAGGGACACTTTGGCAGATGATCATGTGCTACGTTTTCAAAAAAATTCACAATTAAAATATATATGGTAAATAGGTTGCCTGTTTTCATTTTTCCTTTTCTAAACATGACATATGTTTAAAAAAACATTATGTAAAACAATCTATTTAGATAAAATAACATCATGTACTTTAAAAACAGGCATCAAAGTAAAATCCATGCTACATAATTAGAAAACATACGCAATAAATCAACTACAATGTTTAGAAAGTATGATCCCTTGATTATGCAAATAAACCACTAAGATAAAGTGATTTACTGCAGCTACTTAAGATATGTATGGCATTTTAAATATTTTCTTGCAACCCTGAAATGTTGGTCTGTAAACAACCCTAAAATGCTGGTTGGAAGAACCCTAAAATGTCTACAGTTGTACTACAGAAACGATATAATTTTTAGCACGCATATATTATAATAAAGGTTTGACATATGATTATAAAAAGACCTTTGCACCGGTGCGTCTTACTTACCCTGCATCCATCAAAGAGAAAGAGAAAAACTTGCTTGTCAAACTTATATGATTTTGCGTTGAGCATTTTCATGGTACAGTTTTCCTTGCGTTAAATCCATTGCTTGAGCACAAGGGATAGTTTGTTTTGGTTGTCTTTGTTTGCTCTAATATGGCCTTATGAGCTAATGTCCCACCTTCAGATCCCACACCAACCCGTGAAGTTCTCCTCAATTTCTTTGTCGTTGGTCCACTATTCTTAGAGATGATCATCCGTCGAGTCTTTTCAGCTTCTCTAGATTAAACAATTGTAGGTGTTGTAAATTTTAGACTCCCAAGCATCGTTAAATCCTTGTGCCAAGAAGACCTTGTAGATCTAATTGACAGGAAAGGGAATCCCTGTAGAAAATACAACAAGAAGAGAATATAATCACATAATGGACTCTCGAGAAAAATATACCTTAAACCCCTAAGATTAAACACTCTTTTATCAACTGAGCTAGTCCTCTACCCACAATTCAAAGTCTAGGTGAATGTGCAGTAAATCAGTAGGAGGCACAAAATATGAAATCAACCACAAGCTACGATGGTTCAAAGAAGCACGAAGACAAAAACAGAAACAAAGAAGCAAGAACATAAGCATTCTTACATTTCCAACAAAAACCGATCAAGCCTCCACCTCCTCCTTGCCTGCTTGATTTTCTGCTATAGTAGCAGAATCAGCAATATAAACTCGTCAAATTTTGAAGCGAAGATGCAAAACAGCTGGCTACAAAGAACATAATGCGTGGTTGATGAATTCCAAAGATATATCAAAATATTAACAATCAGAAAAGCCTAGCGAATTATGGAAGTTAGATAGCAAAAGGAAATCGCAGAAAACAAAATGAAATCGAAATCAAAGAGACGAAGAATACCTGCTCGCCCAAGAGTAGGAAGAGGATATCCATGAACTCCCCAAATTTCTTGTAGTTCCGAGCATCTTAGTGGCAAAGCAGCCTACAGAGCACCTTCCGAGAGGGCCTGCCTAGCTGCAAATCGACAAACGTCGAGTAGTCAGCGGTAGTTGAGACGGCGACAACATCAGCCTGGGACAATTTTACTCGAGGATAAAAAGCGATTCAGTTTTCTGAAGAAATAGGACTGAAGGTGGAGATAACTGTGGAGAAGAAAACTTGTACCACCGGCGGCTGTACTTACAGGGCACCACGCTCCATGGACCATACATTTCAGATATGATGCGTCGGAATTTAAGATATGAAGAGTGCCATGAAAGCTGAATTTATCAGAAGGTTGTGGACATGGGGATTAAATATCTCAGAAACTTTTGTCGTCTCAGGTTCCATAGATTGAAGATCTCCTCCCAGAAGGTTGCTAGGGTTTCAGAGCAAACAAACGATCTGCAAAACGCGAACTGGGGTTTGGGCTAAATCGAGCCTCTATTTTTAAAAGGGCCCGAAATAAAAACAAAACATGATCCTGAGCGAAATCGGCGTAGAATCAATAGTTCCCCCCCCCCCCCACCATTGTACAAAATATCGACAATGCCATGTGCCACGTATGACAAAATAAGGGTGCTGACGTGGACACCCTAGATAGAAAGGAAATTTGTCTACTATTATATATATGATACCATAGTTTTCAACATTCTCCAACAACCATTACCAACCAAAATAATGCTCTAAATGTTCAAAGAACTGAATTTAAAGATGTTATTACTCCATATTTGAGATAAAAGCTTCATTTTCCTTGATCTCCTCTCCAATTTTATCCATTAAACTCTTGAAAATCTCAAATTTAAAATTTAGCTTTCTTAGATCTTGCGATTCACCAAGATTCGTGTATAATAACAACTAGATTTCTTGGGTATTGATGGGATAAGCAGTTATTGTCGTCGACGAAGCTAAAAACGATCTCAAATCGGAACTAGGTAATTCCTACTTTCTTTTCTCAGATTTTCCTGAAACCAGACTTCATTAGGTCAACTTGCGGTTAGTTTTTCAATTGATTTTTTTCTTCTAAGACATCATGATGATGTTTCATACTCTCCTTTGTAAACAAAAAACGGAGTTGAGACTTCAAAATGAAGTCTTGGTAAAAGGGTCTAGTTTTGCATTTGACCATAAATACAACTTTTTATCTCTGAAAAAAGGGGTTAGTTTTGCATTTGGCCGGAATGATAAAGTCTCTGCAGAAAAAAGGTAGTTTTACATTTACAAAATTTTTAAAACATTGACTACTTGCAAGACTTCATAGTGAAGTCTGAAACCGTCAGAAACTTGGGAGACTTCAAAATGAAGTCTATAAATAAAAAGAAAATTATTTGGTCAAATGCAAACCTATACCTCTTGTTTTGGAGACTTCACGATAAAGTATTAATAAAATTTCAATTATGGTCAACTGAAAAACTAGACACTACATTTTGGGGAGACTTCTTTTTGAAGTCCCAAATTCCCGTACACTTCACAATGAAATCACATAACTAATGAGACTTCATCGTGAAGTCTTGTATGTAATGACACAATGAGACTTCATCTTGAAGTCTCTGAGAAAAGTCAAAGTTGTGGTCAATTACAAAACTAGACTCTACTTTTAAGGAAAATTTATGAAGAAGTCTTTGGAAAAGTCAAAGTTGTGGTTAATTGCAAAACTAAACCTCAGTTGAGGCTTCACGAAGAAGTCTTCTACATGACGATCATGAGACTTCATAACGATGTATTTTATGAAGTCTGGCGTGAAACTAATCTGTGAAGTATCATATGCTAATTCTACTAAAATTGAAAATGTATCTTATCTAAAATTATTTATTTTTATTACCTTGTCCTAACATGTTTATTACTTATGATTTTTGATATTGTATAGATTTGAGCTGTTTTTTTCGTATAGCTATTTTTGAAATAATTTTTCTTAAATTATTAAAAATTTAGCTTATATTCTTCAGACTTCATTGGTTATAGACTTTATTTTGAAGTCTCGTATACTAACTTTTTAAAATGAATTTGTAACTTATTTATTTTGTAATACAAAATTTATATTTTTTGCATGTATATTAGTTATTGTTTATTTATGTGTTTCGCATCTCAATATTTTATATTAAATCCTAAATTTATTTTACGAATTTATAAATATTTATTACAACTTTACTGTGAAATCTCTTGACGAGATAAGTTCAGTCCATTACTTGTGTATTAAGAATTTTATTACCTTTCTTTTGATTGGAATCAAATATTGAAAGTTTTTTCTTAAGGACATGGAACCAAATGAAGGAATTCCGTAACTTTGTGATTTGAACTTATCTTATTCACTAAATTACCAAGTCACTTGTTTTTTCTTGTTTCAGTTTAGTTAAAGTATCTTTGTGCGCAAATCACTTGCTAATGTGGTTTATACATGTTATTACACATATAATAGTTCAAAGTAAGTTAATTCTGGTCACACATAATAGTTCAAATTTTATGTCAATTTTGGCTTTGTCGAAGTGAAATTTTAGTTTTGTCAAAGTAAAACTTTTTATGGTACAATATTGTTCTTCTGACTAATGATAATATACCTTAATTCTCTTGTTTTAGCATAGTTAAAGTATATATGAGCACCAAACAAAAAGAAAACAGTAAGTGCTAAAATTGGTGGAGAAAATTATTTCCAAATCTTTTATCATTTTCAGACCAAAACAAAGATAATCCAAGACTGTGAGAGAAACAAAATGCCAATTAGTGTTCACACTCTGTAAGAACCATATTTGCTTGTTCGCTCCAAATATCCCAGCCGTCCACTCTATATGTTCTTTCATCGGAAGTTGAGGCAGTCTGTTTCAAACAATCTTCCATGCAAAGCTGCATTGCTTGCGAATTTTTGAAATTTGTTTGTTAACATGTCTACAACCACATCATACTTCATCTCCTACTTTTCTAGTGCTTCGTTTCACCGTTCAGTGCCTACGCAATCACCCAAATTATACAGAGCGTTAGCCAGAAAACAATATTCCAAAGGGGCTAGTAAGTATTAGAGGATATAGCTTGTACTTTTCTCCCACTAAAAATTTAGCAATTGTGCACTGAGTATCATATACAGCAGATAAACAAGAGTTAATTACCCAAAGCTCTGACTATCTTAATTTATCATCACGTCCATGGCCATATGGTTCAAGGCAATACTACAAAGTAAGAATAATGGGAGAGGTAAAAAAGTATATCAAGTGCCATCACCTCTTAAGCTTTCTACGGATTGTAAGACACTACGCAACTGTTCAATGACGCTGATAAATTAAAAGAATTTGTTGAAGGGTAAAATCCAGGATAGGGTTTCTATTCATCGTCTACAAGAACACACATTACCAAGTTAACTCCGAGAAAACGTTAGGTTTAACCAAAATCTCTGTAAAACAAACGTTAAGGTTCTACTTTTTTCTATATTTTGCATGCTTCCTACTCTAAAGGAACAACCTTTGACACTAAAACCAAAAAGTGAGATTCTAAATTCTCTAAAGATTATACTCTCGATACCCAATAGCCCACATTTTGGTATCATCAGAAGAGTGAATACTAAGATGATACCAAGCAATAGCCCACATTTTGGTACCCAAAATGCTGAACAATTGCTTTGGTACCAAAATCCACACATGGATTTTGTCCGATAAGCCCAAATGTCTATATTAAAACATCATTCCGGCCCAAACCAAAACTCATGTGATCTCTGCCTTGTTAACTGAATATGACTACGTATCAAAGAGGACGTGTTCGGTATTAAATTCAATCGACCAACTAATTCTCTTAAATTGATCACTTCGATATCAGCTCAACCGTCCGGAGATCATAAAAATCGTCCCTAACAGGCGCACTTACGAGATAAGCGGATAGAGAGCTCGATGAAAAGACAATAAATTCAGTTCAATGGCTTTAGATGAATGACCTTCTTTTTCATACATTTTCTACACTCAAAGAGCTCTACGTAACACTCTCTCTTGAGAACCTTTTTAATTTTCTTTCATCAATATAAGATAATTACGAAACATAGATTAGTTTTAGATAGTTCTTTGAAGCATCATTTGATCTTTGAGGTGCTAGCCCTTCGACAAATTTTCCCATTCTAAATTATAAATCGCTAGTATGGATTTTCGGATCCATATATTGGTGGGCGATCATAGTATCCTTTGTCAAAAAGGTCTGATAAAAGATTTCAAACAAAAAGAAATGGGTACTAAACAAACAGAACTCGCGAGATCCGATTCCAAACATCTAGTGTCGATAGATCACGAGTAATTGACCCCAAAAGTCAATGCTCCCATGAAAATGCAACTCAGCCCTCTAACGCTGTTGCAGATATGAGTCTAACGCAATCTAACACTACAACTGGACAAAGTCTCCCTAGTGGGAGCACCTCCGCTGTAGGTCACACAAACTCCCAGGTCTGGATAAGATCTGATGAAAACTTGACTAGTCAGGGCCGAAACTTGATCATAATCGACCCCAAGCTTGTCTCTCCACGAGTTACGGTACCTACAAGGTAATGTGTCGCCGGGATCCATAATATGTTCTCCACGTTTTTTGAAAAGGCGAGGCCACGAATCATCAACCCGAGCTCTAACAACTCATCTAGATTGACAAGAACAAGATCTCGCAAGAATATTCACTGAGTTCTACCAATCACAGATCCCAAGCGGGTCGAGACTTCTTCCTAGCGGAGGGTGTCCGCCTCCGCGAACGTGTCTAAACTTATCTGAGGTATACGTACGATCTGGAGGATAACTGCCACTCCCTACTTTTGTGAGCTCACCCTCGTCAACTAAACGCCTAACAAGCTTTAATGTTCCACGAATTGTAGATCACTCAATCACGCGCCTGCCTTCTCCACCTCTTGTACCTCCGGGATGCGAACCATCCAGATCCCGGTGGCGATGGGTGTGCGAAATTGCTTCCACGTCGAGGCAACTACCTGAACTCTCCGCCAGAACCGGCTCAAGAACACCATTTGACTTTAAACCTCCCCAATTGGGAACGATCAAGGAAACAGTCACACAAACGGGCAGACTGTTGGAATTATGTCCGGTAATCTCTGTACTGTCTCTAGAAAGTAAGAGTATGTCAATGATCAGACATAAGTCATATAATACTGGGGGTCATGATGGCTTGCTAGAGTCCGCTCATGATCTATAAGTCTTGGATTTATTGCCTTTATTATATGATCCCATATGGGTCACACGCCTAAGCGAACAGGAAACTATAAGGGAATGGTTCAGCAGAAGTACGGTAAAAGTGCTAGGCATTTACTATACTTAGAGAGATTAAAGGGCCTGATTAAATCTAAGGGATTTAATCAGACTGGGAATTGGGCCCAAAAGCCCAACAGAACTAGACAAGGGTTTTATGATTAAAACTTGACCTAGCTCTTTTCTAACTAACTCTCCTGCGCCTCTCTCTCTCTCTCTGCGCCTCCCTCTCTGTGGTCTAGCAGCCTTCTTCCTGTTGGTGTGCGTGTGTGAGCCTTTGGAGGAACAACCTCTTGGTGGTTCTACTGATCTCTGACTCATACCTGATTCTTCCGCTGCATAACAAGGTATTTCGAGATCCCCTTATGATTCTGCAAGAGAACCTAGATCCAATTTGTTTAGGTGAGTTTAATCTATCAGAATTAAACCAGGACAAACACTAAAAAATCCTTCAGTGGTATCAGAGCCATTGGTTCTATTAGGATTTCTTGTTAGAATCATGTTTAGGTTGTTTAGAAGTGTTTGAATCAATCTATGCTTGAAATTGATAAGAAAACACTTAAGAAACAAAAAGAATTAAAACCTAAAACCCTAATCGAAAACCGCATGAACCGATCAAGGTTGGATTGGTATGCGTAGGAGTGTTGATCATGGATCACACGTCCGGATCGGTACATGACGTACGGACCGATCATGGATCGCGTTGCGTCGTCGGTCCGATCGGAGTCAAGGCGCGAGATCGGCCGAGCGGATCGCATGGATCGATCACTACGATCGATAGCATGGATCGACAGTGATCGCGTCCCGCCCTCGTCCCGCTCTCGTCCCGATCGCACGACCCAAGCCGTCCCGTCTCGTCCCGATCGCTGATGCTTGCGGCTGTCCGGATCGCGTCCCGTCTCTCGATCGCGTGAAGATTGCGACTCGGTCGTGATCGGTTCACGTGATCAGTCGGTTCGGTTCGGTTAATGGTTCGGTTTAAAATGATTAAAAATCTATTCGTCACGGTTTACAGACTTAATAATATTTATTAAATCTGGTTAAACCGTGATAAGAAATCCAATGTCGTTTAAAATTGGATTTAGTGCCTAAACCAGTGGTTTTCTAATTTGATTTGGTTGGACCAAATAAATTGAGAAAATCCGGTTTAGTAAATAACCGGTTAACAATTGTGGTTATCGTAGTAATTAATCTTGGTTAGACCAATTTTAATGAACCAGACCGGTTATGTCATTTAATTGGGCAATTGGGTTATGTCTTGGACATAGACCAATTCTTGGGCCTTGGGCCAAGAAGTTAAAACAATTGGGCCAGTTATTTGAGTCTTTTCTTCAGATTTAATTTAAAATTTTATTTAATAATTAAAATTTGATTTTAAATTGATCAGTTTCCAAAATTTCAAATTAGAAAGTTTCTTAGAATAGAAGTTTCTAGATTTGCATGTTTTGGATATTTAGGAAATTTCTATAGTTAGAAAGTTTCCATTTTTAGGAAGTTTCCAATTATAAAAGTTTCCAAAATAGTAGGTTTCCAAAAATGGAAAGTTTCCAAAAATAGTAATCCTCTATTTTGGAATGAAATTTTAAGAAAAACCTATAAACCTCAAATAATATCAAGCGTTGGATGTCTTGTCCAGTCTATGTCAGCTGTTGAAACCCATTCAATCGTACACATGGCCTTACAGTGTGAGTGTCATTGGGAGTCCCAGACATTAGTGATTACATGACTGTATAGACTGGTTTTCTTGACTAGGCCATCGGGAGTCCCGGGCCTTGAGACATCAGAGTGGATTGGGCCTCGGGCCCAGATTCACAACCAAGAGTTATATCACGGATATAATTAGCCGAAATAGGGCTTACCGATATAAGCTAAGGTTGGGTGAAGGCCAGTGGCCCACTTTGATCTTAGTTATATGTGGATCTTGGAATCATTATATTCTTTTGAGGGTAACTTATGTTATTGAATATAATGCGAGTTTACTCATATTGAACATATAAACTAAAATCCTTTTATCTTAAATTTCAGTTATGACTAGCACAAACAATCAAAACACTTTCTCGATCCGGTCTGTCCTTGAGAAGGACAAACTGAACGGATCAAATTTCTTGACTTGGTCGCGGAACCTGAGGCTAGTCCTCAGGCAGGAGAGAAAGGACTATGTCCTTGAGAAAGCTCTCCCCGTGAGGATCGGGTCCAATGCTTCTCATGCAGTATATAATGCTTGGAATAAGCATTATAATGATGCGGTAGATGTGCGTGGTCTGATATTGGCTACCATGGACTCAGATTTGCTGAAGCAATATGAGAACATGGAGTCGCCAATAGAGATGATCAGCAGCCTGAAATTGAAATTTCAGGAGCAGATAAGAGTGGAGAGATACCAGTTGGTTAAGTCTCTCACTAGCTGCAAGCTACCAAATGATCATCCAGTAAGTCCTCATGTCAGTAAAATGATGGGTTACATTGATAACCTGAGGAAACTGGATTATCCAGTTAGCCAAGAATTGACAACTAAGATCATTCTGCAGTCACTGCCGTCAAGCTATGATAAGTTCAGAAAGAACTATATCAAGAAAGGCTTAACGAAGATGCTGACTGAACTGCATGATATGCTCAAGACAGTTGAGCCAAACGTGAAGGGTAGGTTTACTAAACCTAATGCTGACAAGGGTGAAGACAAAGTTGTCCAGATTTTGAATCATGGCAAGCGTGTGTCTTCTGAGCCCGAGTCAGATACCTCTTACGTTGGTAAGTGCTGCTACTGTAAAGAGACTGGGCATTGGAAGAGAGATTGCATTAAATTCATGGAAGATTATGAGGAGTTGAAGTTGATGTATGAGACTACTTCCTCAGGTATTCATGTTGTTACTTCAAGTTCTACATTATAGGTATTGGATACTAGTTGTGGCACTGATATTTGTTATAATATGCAGAGCCTAAGCAACAGTAGAACGTTGAAGGAAGGACAAGTGGAACTGCATGTCTGGAAGGAGCTATGGATGCTGCCTCAGCAGTAGGGTTTTCACTTGTAGATGCCTTTGAGGCTTGGCTTTGTATTAAGTAATTGCTACAATGTACCTGCTTTAAGCAGAGTTGTCTTTCATTTTCTTGTAAGAATTTGAATGTTTTTCATTTTGATAAAAGACAAGTTTTTGTTCTTTTGATCTTAATGAAATATTAATTGTAGCACCCTATTCAAAGAATGGGTTTTATATCTTAAACCAAAGAATGCCTAAATGTAACATAAATACCGAATTGGTTTAAATCTGATGAATTAAACCTGATTTTTCTTGGCGTGAATGTCTTGGTCACATAGAGTGAGTCGGATTCAGAAATCCCATAGTTATGGGCTTTTGGGCTCATTTGATTGGATATCTTATGAGACTTGAATTCTGCTTACTGGACCAAAAGACAAAGGGCCCATCTTAGCCGAGCTAGAGATAGGCCCAAAGGCTTATTGGACCTTGAACATACTCATGTATGTGGCCCGATGAGCAGTAATGCCAGAGAAAATTTCCTGTACTTCATTATATTTACTGATTACTTCAGTGAGTATGACTGTGTTCATTTGATGAGACACGAGTCGGAATTCTTTGAAATGATCGAAAGAGTTCCAGAATGAGGTATAGAATCTGAGTGACAGAAGTATTGAGACTCTGGATTAGATCACGAGTGAGAATACTTAAGTCATTGATGGTGTGATCATCTGAATGAGTGTGAAGTCGTTTCACAGCTCATTTCTCCTGAAAACCTTGAGGTGTTTCTGTGAGAAAGAATCAGATCTTATTAGAAATGATTAAAGATGAGTCACACGAATCTTCCATGATATTCTTTAAGAATAACGCTCTAGAAATATCTAAGTTTACGCTGAAATAGTTCCACCAATATCAGTTGAAAGACACCACATAAATGTGGATTGGAAATGATCCAAATTCGTCTTTACTGAGTATTTGTAGTTGTGCTACTTCGCTGGTTGTCCTAGGGAAACCAAGGCTTGTTACTTTTACGTCCATTCCGAATACGAAGTTAGGTTGTTCGGAATTCTGTTTTCTAAAAGGGAAGTTACTTTCCAAGAAGAACAGTGGGAGTAAAAGTATAACTCGAAGAAATTCGAGAAATACAGGAGGCTGCTCAACCTGTTGAGGGAGAGCAGCGGATGGATTTACAGATTTCTGTAGAATCTACACCTGTAGAGCCTGAAGTTCGCAGATCTGAATGAATCCGTCACTAATCCGAGAGTGATTTCTCGTGATTAGTTGCCATGATCTGATGATCATTGAAAGTGACGAACCTGCGAAATTCACAGAAGCGAAAGTGAGCCCGGACTCCGAAAAATCACACTGTATGTAAGTTAGCTTCATCGATCCATTCATGGATAGAAGCAAACATATCGGAGTTGGAATCTTCGTTCTGTTGAAGTAGTCAAGGTTTTGACTTGAACAGGAACGAGATGGAACTGTGCGTTTACTAATAGATAAGTGGGAGCGATGTTGCATTTCTCATAGTGTATGTCGATGACATACTGATTCTCGGAAATAACGTTCCAATGCTGCAGTCGGTAAAAGACTGGCTTGGGAGTTGGTTTTATGATTGACATGGGTAAAACCACGTATGTTCTCGGATTTTGGATCTAAAGATAGAGATCCAAAAGAGCTGATAGGACAAAGTCAGGATTCTTATATTGACAAAGTCCTACACGTTTTCAGCATTCCAAGAAGGGTTTTATGCCAATGTCACATGGCATTACGTTAAGCAAGAAACAGTGTCCTACGATATCTGCTGAGCTTGAATGCATGGATAAGATTCCATATGCGTCAGCAATTGGATCTATCATGTATGCCATGACACGTACTTGTTTTGATGTTGCTTTAATGTTAAGCAAGACAAGTAAAGACCAGTCAAATCCAGTAAAGAATAACTGGATAGACGTAATGAATATCCTCAAGTATTTGGAAAATACTTAGGATAAGTTCTTGATTTACGGAGAAAGTGAGGTGCTACAAGTCGATAGAGTCTGAAAGGCAAGTTTCCAACAGACAAAGATGATTTCCGGTCACAGTCCGGTTATATCTTGTGTCTGTCTGGCGGTGCAAGGCACTGTTGCTGACTCCATGACTTAAGCTGAACATTTCGCAGCTTGGATAGCGGCGAAAGAGGTTGTTTGGAAAGAAGAATTCATCACTGAACTTGATGTGATTCCCAGCATAGATGAGGCTAGCTGCACATCAAAGGTCCAAACACCTTGAGGGTAGGTATAACCTATTCCGTGAGATAAATGACAGAGGTGTTAGGTAGATCAGCAAGTTTCAACGAATGAGAACGTTGCTAATCTATTAACGAAGCCACTCCTTAGGCCTAAGCACGAGTCGCGGACTGTAGCTGTAGGTCACACAAACTCCCAGGTCTGGATAAGATCTGATGAAAACTTGACTAGTCAGGGCCGAAACTTGATCATAATCGACCCCAAGCTTGTCTCTCCACGAGTTACGGTACCTACAAGGTAATGTGTCGCCGGGATCCATAATATGTTCTCCACGTTTTTTGAAAAGGCGAGGCCACGAATCATCAACCCGAGCTCTAACAACTCATCTAGATTGACAAGAACAAGATCTCGCAAGAATATTCACTGAGTTCTACCAATCACAGATCCCAAGCGGGTCGAGACTTCTTCCTAGCGGAGGGTGTCCGCCTCCGCGAACGTGTCTAAACTTATCTGAGGTATACGTACGATCTGGAGGATAACTGCCACTCCCTACTTTTGTGAGCTCACCCTCGTCAACTAAACGCCTAACAAGCTTTAATGTTCCACGAATTGTAGATCACTCAATCACGCGCCTGCCTTCTCCACCTCTTGTACCTCCGGGATGCGAACCATCCAGATCCCGGTGGCGATGGGTGTGCGAAATTGCTTCCACGTCGAGGCAACTACCTGAACTCTCCGCCAGAACCGGCTCAAGAACACCATTTGACTTTAAACCTCCCCAATTGGGAACGATCAAGGAAACAGTCACACAAACGGGCAGACTGTTGGAATTATGTCCGGTAATCTCTGTACTGTCTCTAGAAAGTAAGAGTATGTCAATGATCAGACATAAGTCATATAATACTGGGGGTCATGATGGCTTGCTAGAGTCCGCTCATGATCTATAAGTCTTGGATTTATTGCCTTTATTATATGATCCCATATGGGTCACACGCCTAAGCGAACAGGAAACTATAAGGGAATGGTTCAGCAGAAGTACGGTAAAAGTGCTAGGCATTTACTATACTTAGAGAGATTAAAGGGCCTGATTAAATCTAAGGGATTTAATCAGACTGGGAATTGGGCCCAAAAGCCCAACAGAACTAGACAAGGGTTTTATGATTAAAACTTGACCTAGCTCTTTTCTAACTAACTCTCCTGCGCCTCTCTCTCTCTCTCTGCGCCTCCCTCTCTGTGGTCTAGCAGTCTTCTTCCTGTTGGTGTGCGTGTGTGAGCCTTTGGAGGAACAACCTCTTGGTGGTTCTGCTGATCTCTGACTCATACCTGATTCTTCCGCTGCATAACAAGGTATTTCGAGATCCCCTTATGATTCTGCAAGAGAACCTAGATCCAATTTGTTTAGGTGAGTTTAATCTATCAGAATTAAACCAGGACAAACACTAAACAATCCTTAACAGACCTACCACCCTGCTGACCAACAAAGTGCGATCGACAGTGAATCTATCTAAGGATACGTTGATCACACCAATGCTGAACTCCAGCAGATGAACAATCAAGTTCATTCAACTATCAGTTCAGCTCCCGATATTGATAGGGTAATCAAGGAAACTCGACGAACTCCCTTCAAAGAAATGATTGCTAAGGCATCTAAAATCAGATTTTAGGAATATTCTGGGAAAGGTGACCTCACATCAGATCGTTTAGACTGGCAATAGTTCGTACACATAAACGATTACGAGACAGAAACAGGTGACTGCCGTTTCTTCGCTGAAAATATTTTCGGACCTGCCCTAGAATGGTTCAGAGCTTTGGAAGGAAATTACATAAACAACTTTGATTAGCTCGCTTTAGCCTTCCTGAAGCACTAATCAGTATACATACAAGAATAAGCCTCATAGGCCGACCTTTGGCTAATCTCCCAAGGTCCAAACCAATCCCTTCAAAAATTCATAGACCAATTCATGGAGATGAAGTTTAAAATAATGAACTCAATCAAAATCGTAGCACTCAGTGAACTCAAAATGGACTCTAGTACACCTCCAGATTTCGCGAGGAGGTCGCAGTCACATCGGTAGTCTCTCTTGATGATGCGCTCCATCGAGCGTCAGCTTTTGCGCTTCACAAAGAAGAGATTAAAGCCATGATGAAAAGCCGCAAAAAAATCGCGGCACCTGCGAAAAACTAGAAAAATAACTCGAAAAATGATTCAAAGGATAAAGGTCAAGGACAACATAGCTTCAACATTGAAGGCTTGACAAACCTAAAAAAAACCCTTTGATGAAAACAATTTCGGTAAACATTATAATAAAAGAGGACATTCCACCGAGGAATGTCGAAGCAATGCTCGTCCCATAGTTAGAAAAGCTAAAACTAAAACTTTAAGAGAACAAAGTCATGAAGACGAGCTCCCACCTAAGCCAGATACAAGCAAAGCTATCCCCAGTAAGAGGAGCAGAAATACCGAGGAGGAGACCCCCGAGTCTCCACCGCCAAGTCCCACAAAGCCAAAACATATCAAGCTCATCTTTCAGAACCTCACTCTTTGTGGTGGTACCACAAAATCTGTGGTTACCCCCCTCCTACACCTTTAAAGCGCATGAGAACGAGCTTTAGCTCCAACTCCATCTCACCTCGCACTTCCTCGTGGTGAGGGTGGGGAGAAGGGTAAATAACGACAAAAAGTGCTGCTCCTAATAGCACCACCTCCAAACACATCATCCTCGTTCTCTGGGAGCTAGAACTATCCAGCACATCGGCCGGAAAACATGTCTTCCAACCACCCGCTATCTTGGTTAGTGAAAAATCGAGTTCCAGTTCTTTTTGTATTTTCCGGGGGAGAAAAGCATGACGATTTTCCTCTTACTTGGTTAATTCGGAGCCGAGCTCCAACTCAGACTACAGTCTGCCTCGCACATTCATTTGTGGAGGTTCAAAATTCTGCCGCGAGTTGGGAACCTCAATAAAACATTCCAACAAAAATTCTTCAAAGACTCGGGGAATGAAACCAAACAGGAAGAACCTAACCACAAAATCCCGTTATGGGAAAGCAACACGCTAAGCTTGGACAGACCGCATGACGACGCTCTTGGAATCCAGCTCAACGTAGCTGTATTTGAGCTGTCCAAATTCATGATTGACACCATCCGCTCGGTAGAGGTGTTATTTTATCCCGGCTTCGAAAAAAGGGTTTTACAGAATCCGATCTAATAGGCGAGAAAGCAGCTCTTACATGCTTCGCCGGTAGAACAATGTACTCATTAGGCACCATCCGACTACCAGCTGATGTCGCCGAAATACTGAAACAGATAAACTTCATGGAAGTAAACATGCCATCTCCCTATAACGCAATTACGTGTAGGCAGTAGATCAAATAACAAGTTCCATCTTAATACCATATGAGCATCAAATTCCTCGCCCCTAAAGAAATAGTACAGTTTACGGAAGTCAAAATGGACTCTCGAGTATGCTATTTAGATAACTATCGCCGGATAGAACAATCTGAACTATAGAAAATACAGAAAACAATGTGATAGGTCAAGAATTAATCCCTATTCTAACTGCAAGTGCATAGATATGCAATCGTAGTATAAAGGGTATCGAATCCACATACTCAAGTTTCACGCGATAGATTGTATGCATTCGAATTAAGCTATGAAAGATGAGTGAAAGCTGTGAAGAAAGCAAGTACACAAACGGTGTGTGATCAATTAACGAAGGCGCTAGACTTAGGGAAGTTCTCAGGAAATCAGGAACACAGATCAACCAATCAACAGGATTCATATATCGATGTTCTAGAACTAGAATCACAATTATCTAACAAACCAACTCTCGCTGCGAATGCTAACTATGTCTAGCAACCTAGAAGACCAAATATCTTTGCGAATTCTAGAGTTCTAAACATGCATTTAATTCAGGTTCTTTCGTTCACAAATTGCCTAAGCTAAATCTCTTTGCGAATAGGTAATTTGCTCAGCTAGGTTCTTTTCTAATCAATTAACCAACTCTCGCTGCGCTAATCGATCTGATATGAATAATCCAAGTAGTTAATTTATATTAAGCATTAAGAACAACCTAGATGAAGAACTAGATACTTTCAATCCCAATTAATTAACCAATCTATAATTCCATGAAATCCCTAATGAGAATCCCTAAATCTAACAAGAAAACTACTCAGACATAACAATCATAACAATTGACATAATCAAAGTAGAAATCATATAAAACCAAAAGAATAAGAACATGGGTTCGAAATCTTCTTTCTCTCGAGTACAAGACCATCCCCAAAATCTCTTCCTCTCTCTTCTAATAAAACTCAGAATCCAGCCCCCCTTACAAGCGGCTGTAAAAAGTAATAAGTAGCTTAAACACGTTTTGGGGTCGAATTAGAAATAATAGAAACTTCTGGGCTTCTATGTAAATCTTCAAGACTTGTCTGAAACGCTATGCTTAATATGTCATCAAACTCAGTGTCGACCGACACCAGTGTAGTGTCGATCGTCACCAGTGTAGTGTCGATCGACACCAACACCAACAATCGGCTCCAAAGACTTCTTCACGTACAAGAGCTCCCAGAATGCTCCAAAATCTCCAATTAAATCCAAACGTATGGGAACCTATCAAAGACTCGATAAACTTCAGAATACAAGGTTAAAGACTCAATATATACACTTATATCATGGTTGAAAACCTATAAAAACCATGATATATCAACTCCCCCACACTTAGCCTTTGCTTGCCTTCAAGCAAACAAAGAACCAAAGTATGAAAAAGAGGTTTGAAAACACAGAAACTCATTTCGTCTTAGGAACATCGCATTCACATTCACTTAGTAACACACATGAAAACATCCCTGCAGAGATCAAGACCACAATGTACTTCCCCCACACTTAGCAACTGTCCCAAGTAAACTCCACAATCAAGTCAAGACATTCAAGTTCACCACACTGACCTCTGTATACAATTAGGTGCGGTCTCACAAAGGGAGTATCGATCAGAGAACACATGGACTCAACCCAGTCAGTACATGACCACCAAACTATCGGTTTCTGGTTCCTTTTTTCTCCCTTTCTCCCTTAGCAACTGATTTTTCCCCACTGGGTATCATTTTTTTTTCTATCAGTGCTCTTCCCTTTTTATTTGGGGTGTTACTTTGGACATGTTTCCATGGGTACACAGGAGGTAATAGGGGTCTCTACCACTCCGTGACCACTTCGAAGCTACTAGCTTATCCGCAATTAATTATTTTTACTTTCAAAGGAGGGGAGAAGGGAACCATACTCAAACAGGTTTACAAGCTGTGTCAGACACATCAGAGGAATCCAATCCAGAGATACCAAGCCCCTAGGTGAGAAAATTAAGTCAAGATTAGAGGTGAAGTTAGTAATGGATCCTCTGAATACCTGAGAAGAAATGGGTGTCCTTGGTAGGTTGATCAGTGTGTGGTTTTCTGACAGTCATAGAGCTACAGCAGGTTTGTCCAATGGTCACTTAGTTCCTGTTCCAGCGAAAATCTCCTCGGAAAATCATGGTTTCATACCAATTTTGACTCAATAAAACGATTTTGAAAACAAAGGACTGGCTCTAAGAAAATAAAGCAAACGGTGGTCAGTAACTACCTCCCCCAAACTTAAACAACACTGTCCCCAGTGTTATCGCAGCTTGGGCTCGGGAAAACAAGGTATAAATCAACGAAAACTTCGGAAAATCAGAAACCTCACCTGCAGTCGCGGTCGGTGTCGACCGACACACAGCAGTGTCGAACGACACAAGGCTTTGGTCGACACAAATCTGATCCGAATAGAGCATCCTCGATTATGGTCGGTGTTTTCGAGTGTGGCGTCGACCGACACTAAAGGGTGTCGATCGACACTGCTATCTGCAACCTGTTCATCACATTCTGAAACACCAAAAACCAGAAAAATCAAAGAAACCAAACCAAAAATGAAAAAGAAAAGAAAAACTGACACAACAGTGGGTTGCCTCCCACTCAACGCTTGTTTTTAGTCATTAGCTTGACTATGGGTAGGAGATCAGGCTCCTGGAGGTTTCAACAGAGGCTTTGAGTGCCTCTGCGAAAGTCTCCTCAACCATGGAGGTGAGTAAGCGGTATCAGCGTGAGATCGTACAAGGAGTGAGGGAATAGATTCCGGGCGGGAGCGTAGCTTGGGTGGGATAGAGCGTTTCCTTGCGTTCACAGAAATGAGGTTCGGAGGATTGAGTTTAGAGGATACATACCTTCGCTTTGGTGGATGTCTGATGTTTGGAGCTTTCTGCTTATGAGCAGTTGCAGGCTCTGAAGATGTTAGAGTAGATTCCAGAGGAACAACCATCTTCTTTTCTCCACTATTAGACACTGTAGCTTTACCAATCTGAACTTCCTGTTCTAGCTGAACACTAAAAGCTTGACCATAAATGGTGGACTTTTCCAGCGTATCCATCTTGAAGTGCAAAGGCTTATCTCCCAGGTGGAGATCAATCATACCACGCCTTACGTCAATCACTGCTCCAACAGTAGCTAAGAAGGATCTACCAAGTAGCTGAGGATCATCCGGTTCCATATCATATTTCAGCACCACGAAGTCTGTTGGAATCAAGTAGTTTCCAACTCTGATAGGGATGTTCTCAAGAACTCCTTCTGGAATCCTCTTCGATCGATCAGCGAGGATTAGACAGATCCTAGTCTGCTGGAAATCTATCAATCCCAGTCACTCAGCCACAGAGTATGGCATGATATTCACACTAGCTCCCAAGTCACATAAGGAGTGCTTGAAACTGTCCTTGAAGATAGAGCAGTCTAGGACAAAGACACCTGGATCCGGTAGCTTCTCTGGAATCTGATTAAACAGCACAAAACTGACTTGTTTAGAGATCCCCACAACCCCGTCTTCTAAATCTCCATCTAGGGAGGTCATCTTCCTCATGTATCTCTGCCGACAAGGGTGAATTAGCAAAGCATCAGCTTGTGTAGTCTCATTCAGCTTCTTATCCATCACTTCCATGCATTTGGCTTTATCAAGCTCTTGCTTAGACTGCATAGCCACCCTGGGAAAAGGTATATGAGGTTTATAGACCTTCTCTTCAGTAAAACACGAGATCTGAGTGAAGTTGATTCTGCCCGACCGTAGTGTCGATCGACGCGGAAGTGGTGTCGATCGACACTCGGCGTATCTCTTGAATCCTTCGAAGATTTTCCAGCAATGTCGACCATGGATTTGATCTCGGTCGATTTAAGTTCGTCATGAGAACTTGAAATCGCCTTTGAAGTACGGTGTCAACCGACACTAGGAGGATGTCGATCGACACTGAGAGTAAATGTCAGGAGATCAATGTCGATCTCGGTCGATTTCGGTCCGTCAAAACTCTCGAACTCGGGTATTTCAGTGGGTGTCGACCGACACCAGTGAGGTGTGTCGATCGACACTGAGTCTGTAGGTTTGGATTCATCTCTGTTTTCAACGATTTCCACAGTCTCAACCTCAAATCCTTCTTCCAGATCCAGCCTATCTTCAATCTGAACCGAGATAGCATTGATGTGGGCGTTCTGAACATTCTTCCCCTTGATTGAGCCTGAAATCTGGGCTACTTGTGTATCCAGTTGCTTCATATGTGTGCTCAAAGACTCAAACTTCCCATTCAGATCAGTGTAGATGGCATCCATCTTCTTGTTGAAGTCCACAGTAGTCTTTGTCGACCCCTCAAGTATCTGCTCCATCATAGCTTCCAATCTACTCTCATGAGCATTAGCAATAGGAGAAGTTTGATAAGATGAAGATCCATAAGTCCTCTGGTAGGAGTTGTTTTGCTAAAAAGGTTTCTGGAAAGCAGAATTCTGAGCAAAAGTAGTAGGAGTTTGAGCACCATACTTCTGAAATCCAGTTCCTCCAATGTAATTTACAGCTTCTTGTGCACACTCTCCAGTCTCAGGTGTCTCATGTGGCTGCTTCTTCCCAAGCAGAATGCTTTGGACAAAATCAATCTTGTTATTCAACTCAGCTATCTGTGAGTTATCAGCTTTACCACCAGATTTCTGCCTCTCCAGATCAGCATTCTTAACACGATTGCTAGTCACCAAGTTCTCAATAAGCTCCTTAGCTTCTTCTGGAGATTTAATGTAAAAGTTACCATTACTTGAGGAATCTAAATCCATCTGATACCACATATCAACTCCTCCGAAGAAGATACCCAACAGTTGCACCTCAGAGAAACCATGATGAGGGCAGTCTCTCTGGTACATCTTGAACCTCACCCAGTCTGACTTAAAAGGCTCTGTAGATGCCTGCTTGAAGGTCAAGAGGTCTTGTCTAAGCTGATCGGATCTAGCATCATCATAGAAGTGTCGCAAAAACTTCTACTTCACTGCATTCCAAGTAGTCAGAGTCCCAGGTGGAATCTGCTTCAGCCAATTAGTAGCTTGATATATCATGGTTTTCTAGGTTTTCAACCATGATATAGTTGTGTATATTGGGTCTTTAACCTGGTTTTTCGAGTCTATTGAGTCTTCTACAGGTAGGCTTGTGTTTGGAGCAAAGAGTGGGATTATAGGACGTTTCTGGTGATTGGTGAAACGAGCTGAAGTTGGTGTCTCGACCACGACTGGATGTCGACCGACACTGACCTTGGTGTCCATGAAACAGGTGATGTCCCACAAGCATGTAGTAGGAAGTCTTCAACTCAAACTCATTCCTCTCAAAAGCAGGAGGTACAATCGCAGACCTGTTAGCGTAGAACTTGTCAGGCCTGTTGTAGTCAACTAGTGTCCTCCTAGCAGGAGGATTAACAATCCGTTGCTCAGGTTCAGGGATCACATTTCCTTCAGCATCAATTCTTTGCCCCTGAGCATTGTAGGGATTGTTCTGCAAGTCTCTGAGAACTCCTTCTGCATCTCTAATCAAGATAAATCGATTCATCATCCTTGAAGATTTCTGAGCTTTTCTGTTTGTCCTCTCAAGTCTAGCAAGTTCCTCAAGTCTGAGGTTCAAAAGCTTATCGTCCGGGTTGCTTCTGGTGTGACGACTAGGTATACAAAGAACTTAAAGTCTAGCTTCGAGATCGATGTCGATCGACACTTACTGGGCGTCGGTCGACACTGAATGTTCCTGTCGATTCTTGCAGCAACAAAGACAAGCAAGACAGAGAAGTATATGTAACCAAAACAAAAGAAAATCAACTTAGTCTAAATTCTAGAAAAAGTCTATCGGCGAACTCAAAGAGTCCCCGGCAACGGCGCCAAAACCTTGGTAGGTCAAGAATTAATCCCTATTCTAACTGCAAGTGCACATATATGCAATCGTAGTATAAAGGGTATCGAATCCACAGAGACTCAAGTTTCACGCGATAGATTGTATGCATTCGAATTAAGCTAAGCAAGATGAGTGAAAGCAGTGAAGAAAGCAAGTAAAAAAACGGTATGTGATCAATTAACGAAGGCGGTGGACTTAGAAAAGTTCTCAGGAAATCAGAAACACAGATCAACCAATCAACAGGATTCAGATATCGATGTTCTAGAATTAGAATCACAATTATATAACAAACCAACTCTCGCTGCGAATGCTAACTATGTCTAGCAACCTAGAAGACCAAATATCTTTGCGAATTCTAGAGTTCTAAACATGCATTTAATTCAGGTTCTTTCGTTCACAAATTCCCTAAGCCAAATCTCTTTGTGAATAGGTAATTTGCTCAGCTATGTTCTTTTCTAATCAATTAACCAACTCTCGCTGTGCTAATCGATCTGATATCAATAATCCAAGTAGCTAATTTAGATTAAGCGTTAAGAACAACCTAGATGAAGAACTAGATGCTTTGAATCCCAATTAATTAACCAATCTATATTTCCATGAAATCCCTAATGAGAATCCCTAAATCTAACAAGAAAACTACTCAGACATGGCAATCATAACAATGGACATAAACAAAGTAGAAATCATATAAAAGCAAAAGAATAAGAACAGGGGTTTGAAATCTTCTCTCTCTCGAGCACAAGACCAGCCCCAAAATCTCTTCCTCTCTCTTCTAATAAAACTCAGAATCCAGCCCCCCTTACAAGCGGCTGTAAAACCGGATAAGTAGCTTAAACACGTTTTGGGGTCGAACTAGAAATAATAGAAACTTATGGGCTTCTGTGTAAATCTTCAAGACTTGTCTGAAACGCTATGCTTAATTTGTCATCGAACTCAGTGTCGACCGACACCAGTGTAATGTCGATCGACACCAACACCAACAATCGGCTCCAAAGTCTTCTTCACGTATAAGTGCTCCTAGAATGCTCCAAAATCTCCAATTAACTCCAAACGTATGGGAACCTATCAAAGACTCGATAAACTCTAGAATACAAGGTTAAAGACTCAATATATACACTTATATCATGGTTGAAAACCTGTAAAAACCATGATATATCACAATGAACTTGCAGAATGACATGTTAAATGCAATAACGACCCAACGGTCTGCGGACCTTGAAAAGAGCTCGTTTTACAAGTCTGCATCAAAGATGTCAACACCGAGAGGTGTGTCGGCATCCAAGCAGACCTAACAAACCCAATAAGGGACAAGCTTATAGATTTCCTCAAAGATAATGTGGACACCGTCGCGCAGTCCACCTCTAATATGAAAGGAATCAGCTTGGAAGTTACCTCTCATGACCTAAACGTTAATCCTCCTTACAAACCCATAAAAAATGATGCAAGCTCGGTCCCGATCGAGCAAAAGCAGTTAACGATGAGGTCGACCGACTATTCATAGTATGTCAGATCATATAAGTACCCCAACAGGCTTGCTAACCCTGTATCACATATCTCTAAAACCTTGTCCCAAGGATAGCTTTCCACTTCCTTGCATTGACCATATGGTAGAAGCTACAGTTGGCCATAAGCTCTTATCTTTCATGGACCCCTTTTCTGGGTATAATCAAATCATGATGACCCCATAAGACCAAGAAAAAACAGCTTTCATCACAGACCGAGGCATCCACTGCTACAGAGCAAGGCATTTGGACTAAGAAACACATTGAAACCTATCAGCGCCTAGTAAACAAGATATTCACAGAATAGTTCATTAAAATCATAGAAGTTTATATCGATGACATGCTAGTAAAATCCTCTCGAGAATGCGATCACGTAGCCCAGTTAAAATAATTCTTCCTTATCCTAAACGAATATGGAATGAAACTAAATCCTGCTAAATTCTCCTTTGGAGTATTCTCCGGCGAGTTCCTCGGTTACATAGTGACCAAAATAGGAATATAAGCCAACCCAAAAAAAGATCTTAGCTTTCTTAGAGATGCCATCTCCAAGACCACTCGTGAAGTGCAAGGACTGGCCGAGAGAATAGCAGATCTAAAACGCTTTATCTCCCGATCCACTGACAAATGTCTCCCGTTCTACCAGCTTCTCAAAGGGAACAAAAAGTTCATATCGGATTAAAATGCGAATATTCATTCAAACAACTCAAAGCCTATCTGAGCGAACCTCCCATCCTTGCCAAACCGGTGGAAGAAGAGCCGCTCTACCTCTAGATCATAGTTTCATCGGCTGCAGTGAGTGGACTACTAGTCCACGAAGCCCAGAAAGAGGAGCATCCAATCTTATATGTAAGCAAGACGTTAATAAATGCACAGACCCAGTATCCAACAATGGAAAAACTGGCTCTAGCTTTGGTCATGTTAGCTCGCAAGCTCCATCCTTACTTTCAATCACACTCAGTCGTAGTAATGACCTCACAACATATTCAAACTATACTCCATAGTCCAAGCCAATAAGGCCGACTAGCTAAATGAGGCATCGAACTGAGCGAGTATGACATCGAATACAGAACTAGGACCTGTGCCAAAGCTCTAGTCTCAGCTGAATTTATCTTCGAGCTGACACCATATTCACAGAAGAAGCCATTCCTGGTAAAAAATGGACACCATGTCGACGGAGCATTCTCCAAGCATGGATTCAGAGTTAGCATCAAGTTAGTAACCCCTAAGGGAGAGACGCTAAATCAGTACTTCAGACTCGGCTTCACAGCATCTAACAACGAAGCCGAGTACGAAGCTCTCATCGCCGGTCTCAAGCTCGCTCTTGGATTGGAGCTTGACAACTGTTAGCCTTCAGTTATTCCCAGCTCGTCATAAGCAAATTCCATGGCGAGTAAGAAGCCAAGCATGACCGAATGGACGCCTACCTAAAAGTCATTCGCAGATTAACAAGCCAGTTTGATTATTTCGAGCTGACTAGAATCCCGCAAGGTAAAAACCCCTCCGCAGATACTCTAGAAGCTGTATCAGCAACCTCTGACCCTTTGGTTAAAATAATAATTCATGTCGAAGGAATAGAAAACTCATACATTGACATAGCTCGAAAGTCACTAACCGTCAACGACAAAAGAGCCAGTGACTACCTAGAAGCCGCTGAGTCTAACCCCCTAATGAAAACATCTGACATATCTCCTCTAGATGATGAGTTTGTTCCTCGCGCGCAGGGACCACCTATCGAGGAGGAACCACTGGACCTCCTCTCGACAGATCAGCTCGAGCTAAGAATTGATTGGAGAATACCCATCACTGAGTATATCCAGAATGAGACTGTACACCCATACAAATGGGAAGCTCGCTAGCTCAAAGCTAAGAGCGCAAAATACTATAAAACAAAAAAACAGATTACACAAGCGCCGTCTCTCTGAACCATGCTTAGTATGCGCTTACGGAAAACAAATCGTTAATTTACTAAAATAAATCACTCCGGAGGACTGGCTGTACGAATAAAAAGATAAGGCTACTTCTAGCCTACTCTAATTGCAGATTGCGAGGCTTACTCAGCAAAGTGCTACAAATGCTAACGACAAACACCTATAATCCACCAACCAACTAAAAAGCTATCTTAAATATCATCTCCCTATCCATTCTTGAGAGGGTCAATGGATGTTGTCAGAACCGTTTGGCAAGCAGAGACACCATTATCTGCTAGTCCTCATGGATTATTTCACCAAATGGATAGAGGCAGAGTTTTGTACAAGAAAATAAACTAATTCCCGCCGCAGTGTCATCACAGTCTCACTTACGAGATCGTAATAGACAACAGGACCAATCTCACCTATAAAAGGTTCGGAGATTTCTGTAAAACATATAAAATTCGCTTGACCAGCTCAACCCCGAGGTACCCTCAAGGAAACGGTCAGGCCGAAGCATAATAAGTCGGTTCTTGAAATATAAAAGAAAAGACTCGATTCTAATCAACATAGATGAAGTGAAGAACTCCACAGAGTACTCTGTGTTGGGATTGTGTCCTGAAATCACACTCGTACTCACTCCTGATGATAGTTGGTTGTCGAGATCAGACATTTCGTGTAATACTGGATGGTTGCAATGCTTTGCTAGGAGCCTCTTGTAATCTGTAAGTAGTGGACTTACTGCCAGTATTATATGATCCTATAGGGTCACACAACTAAGCAAACTGGAAGCATAAATATGGGAACGATCATTATGGTAATGATCATGTTGATGTGTATTGGATACACATTGATAATTGAGTTTCATAGTGGTGTGTCGATCGACACAGTGAGTGTGTCGATCAACACAAATCGGGTTTCGAAACTGACGTTTCGATTTCATGACTTAAACGAATTGGAATTAATTCTGATTTTGGTTTAGTCATTCCAGGTCATATATAAAGGCTTATATGGTCGACCTGGAACCCTAGCCGTTGACTTTTCTGTTGCAGAGAAAGCAGAACCACCTGAACTCAGTGATCCCAAGATCCGGCACTAGCATCCCGGCTTTCCAGCTTTGTGTGCGTGTGTATATGGTAGAGGCGAAGCATCTGAGTCGCTGCTGATCTCGATTACCATTCATTCGGCTGCCATCTCTGAGGTAAACACGAGATCGACTGATTCAATACTATAACCCTAGATCCTAGGCTTTCCAACACTCTGAGCGCCCCGCACTACAACTCGAAATTCTACTAATGAGACCGCAATCACACTTTCATGCATAATTGAAGCGGTAGCTCGCACCGAGTTGAACGTTCAATGCCTCCGGAAGATGCATTGTCCTCAAAACAGAGAGCTCAACGAACATATGCTCCTGGATCGCTTTGAGATGATGGACGAAAGAAGATATCAAGCTCTAATCCGAATCCAAAATTATTTGCAGGCCACATCTCTTTACTACAACTCCAAAGTCAGAGTAAGGAGATTCAACGTAGGAGACTACGTCTTGCGCAAAGTTTATCAACACACCAAATAACCAAGCGCTGGGAAACTAGGTTTCAATTGGGAGGCCCTACCTAGTCACCAAATAGTTCGCAACGGAGTCTACATGCTCAAGAACGTCTAAACAGATAAACCGTAGATACGCCTCTCGAGTGCAACCCCTACCTCCTTTTACTTCATTTATTATATCTCATTAGTCTCAACAATAGGAAAACCCCCTCTTGTACAAAACTTGATCGAATAAAAATTACTTTTTCCAATAACTTGTCTTATTTATACTTTTGTCGACCTAAACATCTGATCTCGGTCTCAAAACGGCTAAAAAAATAAATCTGATACAATGTAAGAATAAATACAAGGAACTAAACATTCAAGTTCTAATCAGAAATAAATCTCGATAAAGCATCAAGGAAACACCCAAAAAGATGTCATCACATCATAATAATGTGCTCGGCTACCCGTTACACAAGAGCTCGCCACTGGGTTGACATTTGCCTATCTTGATCAATCTCGTTAACTCGAGAAGTTCCTTCATAAATGTAAACGCCCTTCCATCATTTTATTAACACCCGAAGCGAGTTAAGAATTTTTCTCAACATAATTGTTCGATCCACAAAACCGAAATAACCTATCCATCACCTCTTCGATCGCTTGAACTTGATCTAGACTCAAATTTCCGAACAAGCAAAGAGATCAATGACAAAGTAACGTGGGCCGCTTGAGGGATACCTTCAAAAAGTTTCCCTTAGTAGGGGTTATTGGTTTATGCATTTTAATGAATTTTTAAATCCAAGTGAAATCAGGTGTTATTGGATCATTGATTTTAAAATCCTTTCCAAAATCAAGTGTTATTGGTTCTATGATTTTAGAATCCTAATTAAAATCCGATGTTATTGGTTCTATGATTTCAAAATCCAAATTAAAATCAAGTGTTATTCAATAGTAAAAATGTATATACGGATTTGATTTTATCATGAATTTGAATGGATTTTTGTGGATTTTAAAGTTAAAAATACAAAGACTCAAATCCGAGTGAAAACCTACGGATTTTGCAAATATTAGTAAAATTTATGTATTAGATTTTAAAATCAACGGATTTCTAAATACAAAAAAATATACAAACCAATAACACCCCCTAAATGATTCCAAACAATATAAGATTAAGAAAACAAACGATTTATTCAAAGCAGATCAAAAGCCCCCTCAAGCGCAAAAGGAATGAGTTCAAAAAGAACAACAATTTGGATTAAAGCCCTCCCAAGCACCCAATTAAAGAAAAAAACATAAGAAGACAAAGGAAAAGAGAAAGGAAGATCAAAAATAGTACTACACATCCCCTTTCCCTCTCTTCTCTCCCGCAACCGATGTCAACTCAACACCATCATTCATTCGAGCCGTGCTGATACACTCCTGCAGAGCTCCTGTCACTAGATCAACTCGAATGCGCTGCTCGATATTCTCCTAGAACTCAGGCAAAGGAAACTTATTAGTCCAGAAATCCGACTTTTGGCCTATTATAGTTTCAGATTGCGAGGCTTACTCAGCAAAGTGCAGCAAATTATAACGACACACACCTATAATTCACTAACCAACTAAAAATCTATCTTAAATATCATCTCCATATCCATTCATGAGATGGTCTATGGACGGTGTCGGACCCTTCGTGCCGTTTGGCAAGCAGAGACACCGTTATCTGCTAGTCCTCATGGATTATTCATCAAATGGATAGAGGCAGAGTCGTACAAGAAAATAACCGAATCCAGACTCAATGTCATCATGGTCTCCCTTGCAAGATCGTAATAGACAATGGGACCAATATCACATATACAAGGTTCAGAGATTCTTAGAAGCATATAAAAATCGCTTGACCAGCTCAGCCCCGAGGTACCCTCAAGGAAACGGTCAGGCCGAAGCAGAAAATAAGTCAGTTCTTGAAAACAACAAGAAAAGACTCGATACTAAGTAACATAGATGAATTGGAGAGCTCCACGGAGTACTCTGGGCGTCCTGCATTGCACCTCGAAAAGCTGCCAATGAAACCGCATTCACACTTTCATACATAACTGAATCATTAGTTCTCGCTGAGTTGCACGTTCAAAGCCTCCAGTGGATGCATTGTCCTCAAAACGGAGAACTCAACGAACATATGTTCATGGATCTCTTCGAGTTGATCGACGAAAGAAGAGATCAAGCCTTAATCCGAATCCAAAATTATCTGCAGGCCGCATCTCGTTACTATAACTACAAAGTAAGACCAAGGAGATTCAACGTAGGAGACTACGTCTTGCGCAAAGTTTATCAATATACCATAGAGCTAGGTGCTGGGAAACTAGTTCCAATTGGGAGGCCCCTACCTAGTCACCAAATTGTACACAATGGAGTCTACATGCTCAATGTAAAATCAAGTATCGTATTACGTCAACAGGCCGCTTAGAGGTCAAAAGAAAGTCACCGGAGGGCATTTCTGCAATTGGAAGTACAAGGGTATTTTAGTAATTTCACCAAAATGGAAGACGGGAAGCTTTGACGGGCCAAGTAATCTTCTCTATATTTAAAAAGATTTCTTAGAATATGGAGAGCTCTGAAATCAGAATTTTAGGAGATTTTACGGGCTGTCGGAAATAGAAACCGACAAAACCGTGTAAAAGACGGAAAAGCCTCTAAATATATGTGAGCTATGGTTAACAAGAATTAGAAAGATTTAATCCCTGGATTAAGTTATGAATTTTCACTACAAGAAAACTGCCCCATAGCCACGGATTTTTTCGTGGCTATGGGGCTTAATCTGTGGCTATTTCAACCATAGCCAAGGATAGCCACGAAAAAAATTTGTGGCTATGGGCTCGTTGCTATCGGTTTTTCGTGGCAATTCGTGGCAACGCTTCCACGGATAACCACAAATTCGTTCGCGGCTATATAGCCACAAATAGCAAGGAAAGCTTTCGTGGCTATATAGCTACGAATATCCACAATTAAATTCGTAGCTATTATTATATAACCACGACCTAAATCGTAACTAATCCGTGGCTATTTAAAAAAAATTAAAAATTAGAAAATAATTATTTAATATGATATTATAATTATTAAAAAAATTACAAATTAATATACAAAATATAAATACATAAATTAAATTAAATTTAATTGACAAAAATAAAAAATACAATTAAACACACTATCGGACCACCGCTTGCTTCACCGTCGCGTCCTACACAGACAACCGTCGCCGCACCGTCGCGTCCTCGACAGACCACCGCCGCTTCACCATCTCGTCCTCCATAGAGCGTCGTCGCTGCTCTTTCCGGGAAGGTGTTGAAGGCGAGAGAGAGCCATGACCCGAAGCGTAGCCATGAGCCGTGATTGCCGTCGCTGCTCTTTCCGGTGGTCCCATAATGCCTCTGCAGCTCCACTGCACCACGTCTTCGCCTCTCTAACATAAGCTCCGGCGACGAGAGCCGTGAACCGAAGCCATGACCACGACTCCACCGAACCACGTCTTCGTCTCTCTAACTGAACCTCCAGCGACGAGACGCATCTGCGCTCCAAGACTCATCTGCGTTCCAAGACGACGACTCTGAGATTTGCTCCATAGAATCCATGACAACTTCTTCCGACGGTAACCACGTCGCACCCCCTGAGCTCACGGGTCAATCTCCTCCTCACAGCCCTCGAGCGAGCCACTCAATCTCCTCTCATGTTCGCTCCTCGGGTTTTGTCCCCTTTTCCAGACTCACTTTCCTTGGCTATCTAAAATCTCAAATCAATTTGAGTATAGGATTAAGATCTGTCTTTGTTAGGTTCTGGTGCTTCCGCTGCAAAGACCAGATGAGGAAAAGGTTATCTTGGGACGATACAAACCAAAAAAAATATGAAGAGGAAAAGTTAATTGGATTCGGCGGTAGTGAAGAAAGAAGATGAATTAGGTTTATTTTGATCTAAGATCCGTGTGAAAAGGAAAGTTAGGAGGTGAACAGAAAAAAAAATGAAAGAAGATCCAATGGTTGAGATATAAGATCAGATATTGATCTAATGGTTGTTATAGTGATCCATTTGATGGTAATTTCTACAAATCAAAATTATTTGAAGACTTAATTAATGTATAATAACTAAAATGCTTTTAAAAATAATAAACCTAACTAAAACAATTTTTTTAAAAATATTAAGTTTAAAAATGTAGCATATAAAAAAATTAAAATTGTTACACAAAAAATGTATATGTATATAAGTATTATATATTAATTATTTTTTTAAAATTATATATATATTATTGGTATTAAAAATTAGTTGATTTTTAAAAAAAATCATAAGTAAATATTTTTTAATTAGTTATATGTAAAGTATATAAATGTAATTAACAGTTGTATTTAAAATTTATAGTTTATTATTAAAACTTTAAAGTTTAGAGTATGTTTGTGGTTTAGGGTATATGGTTTAAAGGATTATGATTAAAATTTTAAGATAATGTTCGAAAATAGTAGATTTGGAAATTAAGATTTTTTTGTAAGTATTGAATTTTTAGTTATGGATTATTATAGGAATTAGAGTTTTTTTACTATTAATTAGAGTTTTGTTAGTTAGATTTTATTTATAATTTAGGGTTTTAGGTTTGTTTAGGGTTTAGGGGTTGTTTAGGGTTTATAGTTATGAATTTTGTAAGTATTGAATTTTTAGTTATGGATATATTATAGGAATTAGAGTTTTGTTAGTTAGATTTTCGTTTGTAATTTTGGGTTTTGGGTTTGTTTAGGGGTTATGGTATATGATTTGAAGAGTTATATTTAAGGTATTAAGTTAAAGTTTGAAAATAGTAGATTTGGAAATAAAAATTCTTCTTATAAGTTTTGAATCCTAATTTTAGATATATTATAGTTTTTAGGGTTTTAGTTATTAGATTTTTGGTTATAGTTTAAGGTTTATTTAATTTAGGATATGGATATTGTGATATTGAATTTGAAAATAATAGTTTTATGTATATATAATTAATGGTTTGTATTTTGATTTTATAGTTTATGATTAAGAGTTTAAGGTTTAGAGTTTGAGGTTTTAGGATATATTTAGGGTTTAGGGTTTTGAATAGCCACGGATAAAATTGTAGCTATCCGTGGATATGTCGCAATTCGTGGCTATATAGCCACGAATTGATACGAAATTTTTCGTGGATACACAACCACGAATTTCGTTGTGGCTATTCGTGGCTAATTTCTTCCACGATAATATCGTGGCTAAATTAGCCACAAATAGCTACGATTTCAGATCGTCGCTAGGTAGCCACGAAGATATTCGTGTCTAGTCGTGGCTATGCTATTCCACAGCTAGTTCGTGGTTATTCGTGGCTAATTATCCACGGATAGCCACAAATGTCTTTTCTGTTGGATAGTTTAGATGAATCCTGATTCAATTCCAGATTCAGATTATCCTAAACATGCGATCTAGGTTCTTCTCAGAATAGAAACAAATGATGATCTCACCTTATACCTGTTATTGCAGCGGAAGAAGATGGTATGTCTGAGATCAGAGAAACACCGAGGGATGAATCCTCCAAAGGTTCACACACGCTTTCACAGGAAACAGCTGCTAGACCACAAGGGGAACTCGGCGCAGAGAGAGAGAGTTTTACGGCTCTAGTCTTAGGGTTAATCAGTCTGAAACTCGAGTTTTATGACACAAAACTCGTCCTGTTCCGTTTGGGCCATTTGGCCCAAATACCAATTAACTCGTCGGTGTTTGCGCACTGCATCGATCGTTGCACCTTATGCATCGATCGATGCACAGTGGCTAAACCTTTTATTCTCTCTAAGTACAGTAAATGCCTAGCACTTTTACTGTACTTCTGCTAAACCGTTCCTACACATTTTCCTGTTAGCTTAGGCGTGTGACCCATATGGGATCATATAATAAAGGCAATAAGTCCAAGACTTATAGATCATGAGCGGACTCTAGCAAGCCATCATGACCCCCAGTATTATATGACTTATGTCTGATCTTGACATACTCTTACTTTCTAGAGACAGTACCGAGATTACTGGACACAATTCCAACAATCTCCCACTTGTACTGGAATCTCTGTATTCGTAATCCTTTTGTCTCAATATCTCGATTAGTCATAAGGCAAGATTAGTGTCATCCTTATAAAGCCTAATCTTGTTCATCGGACTCTGATTTGATACTGACAATCCAAACGACTCGGGAAAGTCCGTTTGAGCATGGCCATGCGTTTTTCCAGTATTCAAATCTCCGATTGGCCTAGAGATATTCACTCCATTTATATTGGAGGGACAAATCCCATCTTGTTCCATCACTGTAAACTACTCATTTCATGATGTACCCAAACAAGGTCCTTATAGCTATCACAGAACGATAGCGTTAGACAATGATCAAAGTACATCAGTCCATGTGCAGTCACATGCATGTGAACTCAGGTCTAAGGACTATACTCTATAGTCGTAGTAAGAATCTCTTATGACACAGATATAAATATCCTGAAGAGTTTCTTATAAGCGGGTCTTGTCCGGTCGTATGTTCCCAAACATACACCTATGTACTGACTTTGATGCCGCGCATCTATGACACACTGAGACTTTGTCATAAGTCACGTATCAATCCAGTCTCACACGGTTGTTGATGTTCCAATTTCAACAACCTTCGACTGGGGACGAGATGATATAAAACATCTATCAAATATAGGGTCTCATGATCAAGCTAAATGACTTCGATGACTCAAGATCAAATCATTTACTTCGATGACCTATAAAATGGTTCATATCATTTTGGAACGATTATTTCATCACAGTTAAAATAATCTTGAAATAATAATTTCATTAAAACATAAAATAATGTTTTACAAGAACATATCAAATAACTAAAATAAAGCTCACAAAACTCCCACTCAAATTTAGATTACATTTCAATGTTTCTAATGCCTACAGCTTCAGTCAGGAACTCGAGCTTAGGCCTTGGGAGTGGCTTTGTCAACGGATCAGCGACATTATCATCTGTCGGAACTCGGCTGATCTTGACTTCCTTTCTATTAATGATGTCACGTATCAAGTGATATCTTCTTTGAACATGCTTGGATTTCTGGTGTGATCTTGGTTCCTTTGCCTGAGCTATAGCACCATTGTTGTCACAAAACAGTGCTAGAGGCTCAGCCGCATCTGGTATCACACCTAGTTCCATAATGAACTTTCGTATCCAAACAGCTTCCTTCGCTGCTTCTGAGGCGGCGATATATTCAGCTTCTGTAGTGGAATCAGCAACGGTGTCCTGCTTGGAGCTTCTCCAACTTACTGCACCGCCATTCAGACAAAAGACATAACCGGACTGTGACCGGAAATCATCTGTGTCTGTCTGGAAACTTGCGTCCGTGAATCCACTGACTTTAAGCACATCACTTCCACCGTACACCAAGAATTTATCCTTAGTATGTCTTAGATACTTCAAGATATTCTTTACGGCAATCCAATGGTATTCACCTGGATTTGACTGGTATCTACTCGTCATGCTCAATGCATAAGCAACATCAGGACGAGTACAGATCATGGCATACATGACAGATCCTATTGCAGATGCATAAGGAATATTCTTCATGCGCTCAAGCTCAGCACCCGACGTAGGGCTCTGCTTCTTGCTTAGCGTTGTGCCATGCACCATTGGCGTGAAGCCCTTCTTGGAATCTTTCATGCTGAATCTTTGTAAGACTTTGTCAATGTATGAGTCTTGACACAAGCCTATCAGCCTCTTAGGTCTATCCCGATAGATCCTAATTCCAAGAACGTATGCGGCTTCACCCATGTCTTTCATGGAAAAACAACTTCCAAGCCAGTCTTTTACAGACTTCAGCATTGGAACGTCGTTTCCGAGAAGTAGTATGTCATCGACATACAGAATAAGAAATACAATCTTGCTCCCACTAGATTTCTTATACACGCATTGTTCTTCTTCGTTTCTGATGAAGTCAAATTGCTTGATCGCTTCATCAAAACGAAGATTCCAGCTCCTCGATGCTTGCTTCAGTCCATAAATGGATTTATGAAGCTTGCATACTTTCCCAGCATTCTTCGGATCTATGTAACCGTCAGGTTGTGTCATATACACATCCTCTTCCAGAATACCATTCAGGAAGGCGGTTTTCACGTCTATCTGCCAAATTTCATAATCATGAAAAGCTGCAGTTGCTAGTAGAATCCGAATAGATTTCATCATAGCCACCGGTGAATAGGTTTCATCGTAGTCCACACCGTGAACTTGTCTGAAACCTTTTGCCACCAACCTGGCTTTATAAATCTGGACATTTCCATCCACGTCAATCTTCTTCTTGAAGATCCATTTGCACTCGATGGCTTTTACACCAGCGGGTAAGTCAACCAACGAAAACACTTGGTTGACCGACATGGAGTCCATTTCGGAATCAGTGGCCTTGCGCCACTTAGAGGAATCTGGGCCCATCATGGCTTGATTGAAGTTCGATGGTTCATCACCATCAATGATCAGAAGATCATGACAGTTAGTCACGAGGAATCCTTGATATCTCTCGGGTTCGTGACGGATCCTCCCGGATCTTCGAACTTCAGGTACTACAGGTTCAGGCTCTACAATTTCTTGTAGGTCCTCCTGCTGCTCTTCCTCATTAGGTTGAGCAGTATCCTGTTCATCTTGAATTTCTTCAAGCAGTACCTTACTCCCACTGTCTTTCTTAGAGAGAAACTCCCTCTCAAGAAAGTTACAATCCCGGGCAACAAAGATCTTGTTCTCGGAACGTAGATAGAAGTAATAAGCCTTGGTTTCCCGTGGATAACCAATGAAGTAGCATTTATCAGATTTTGGTGTAAGCTTATCTGAGATTAATCTCTTAACATAGGCTTCACAACCCCAAATTCTTAGATAAGACAGCACTGGAGCTTCTCCAGTCCATAATTCATATGGTGTCTTTGCTACTGCTTTTGATGGCGCTCTGTTTAGTGTGAACACTGCTGTTAGCAGAGCATATCCCCAAAGGGATATTGGAAGGTCTGTGTGACTCATCATAGACCGAACCATATCCAATAAGGTCCGATTTCTCCTCTCAGACACACCATTCCATTGTGGCGTTCCAGGAGGAGTGAGTTGGGATACAATCCCACACTCTCTCAGATGATCACTGAATTCTTGGCTTAAGTATTCTCCTCCTCGGTCGGACCGAAGAGCCTTAATGCTTTTGCCAAGTTGGTTCTGTACTTCATTTTGGAATTCTCTGAATTTCTCAAAAGATTCAGACTTATGTTTCATCAAATAAACATATCCATACCTACTGAAATCATCAGTGAAGGTAATGAAGTACTGATAGTTTCCTCTTGCATTTGTGGACATTGGGCCACACACATCAGTGTGTATCAGGCCCAATAAGTCACTGGCCCTCTCGTTAGGTTTATTAAAGGGGGCCCGTGTCATTTTGCCCATCAAGCATGATTCGCATTTCTCACATGACTCAAAGTCAAATGAGCCAAGAAGTCCATTCGAATGGAGCCTCTTGATGCGTTTCTCGCTGATGTGCCCTAAACGACAATGCCATAGAAACGTTCGGTTTTCCTCATTAGGTTTAAACCGTTTTGTATTAATGTTATAAATTGGCGCGGATTGATCGAGTATGTAAAGCCCATTCGTAAGAGGGGCAGAACCATAGAACAAATTGTTGCGATTGAAGGAACATAATTTATTCTTAACTGAAAAATCATAACCTTCCAAATCCAACAAAGAAATTGAAATAATATTTCTGCTTATAGCAGGTACAAAATAACAATTATTCAGTTCTAAAATCAATCCCGAAGGTAAAGACAACAAGTATGTGCCTACAGCTAGTGCTGAAACTTTCGCTCCATTCCCAACTCGTAGCTCCACTTGTCCTTGCTTCAGCCTTCTACTGTTGCTGAGTGCCTGCATATTAGTACAAATATGAGCCCCACAACCAGTATCCATGACCCATGAGGTATTATCAGAAGTAGTTGTATTAACTTCTATAACAAAAATACCTGATGAAGAAGTCTCGAAAGTCTTCTTCTTCAATTCCTTTAGACCTTCCTGGAATTTCTTACAATCTCTTCTCCAATGCCCCAGTTCTTTGCAGAACCTGCACATGTCAGTAGGCCCAGCCTTGGACTTGGGCTTGGGCTTTGGCGTGTCCTTGTCCGCGACTTGGACAGCCTTGGCCTTTCCCTTATCCTTAGCAGAGGATTTCTTAAACCCCTTGCCCTTTTGCACCATAAGCACATTGGGGTCCTTGGCGGTTTTCCTCAAGTTGGGCTCTGCAGTCTTGAGCATTCCGTGAAGCTCAGGTAGTGTCTTACTCAAGCCATGCATGTTAAAGTTCAGAATGAACTGATCATAGCTTGCAGGTAAAGACTGCAGAATGATGTCGCAGGCAAGTTCCTGGCTGATTGGGCAGTCGAGTTTCTGAAGATGATCGAGATAACCCATCATCTTCAAGACATGAGGACTCACTGCCGCATTCGCAGCCAACTTACAGTCCAAGAGGTTCTTAACTGTCTGGAACCTCTCGGTCCTAGCCTGCTCCTGAAAAAGCGATTTCAGGCTTGCCATTATTTCGATGGGAGACAATACACTTTCGAACTGCTTTTGCAGCTCAGGAGTCATTGTCACCAACATCAGGCAATAAACATCATTTTCATCTGACGAATGCTTTTCCCAAGCATTGTGCAGAGTCCTGGCAGCATTGGCAAGAGGCCTCTCGGGGAGGGGATCTCGAAGGACATAATCCTTCTTCTCCTGCTTGAGGACCAGCCTCAAGTTCCTTGACCATGTCAGGAAGTTCGTTCCAGTCAGCTTCTCCTTCTCGAGAACAGACCGGATCGAGAATGTGTTTTGTGTGCTTGTAGTAGTCATATCTGAAATATATAAATAAAAGGTTATTAGTTAAATGTTCAAAATGATTAATCTCGTATTAAAATTAATATGATTAATCATGCATTATATTCAATAACATCAGTTACCCTCAATAGAATATAATGATTCCAAGATCCACATATAACTAAGATTAAAGTGGGCCACTGGCCGTCACCCAACCTTAGCTTATATCGGTAAGCCCTATATCGGCTAATTATATCCGTGATATAACTCTTGGTTGTGAATCTGGGCCCGAGGCCCAATCCACTCTGATGTCTCAAGGCCCGGGACTCCCGATGGCCTAGTCAAGAAAACCAGACTATACAGTCATGTAATCATTAATGTCTGGGACTCCCAATGACATTTATGAATCACAAACCGTCTTACCCACGCAAAAGCAGACACCCTCACACTGTAAGGCCATGAATACAATTGAATGGGCTTTGACAGCTGACATAGCCTGGACAAGACATCCAACGCTTGATATTATTTGAGGTTCGTAGGTTTATTAAAATCATTCCCAAAATAGAAGATTACTATTTCGGGAAACTTTCTATTTATGGAAACCTACTATTTTTGGAAACTTTCTAAAATTGGAAACTTTCTAAAACCGGAAACTTTCTAACTTTAGAAATTTCTTTAAAATCCAAAACCCGCAAATTCAGAAACTTCTATTTTAAGAAACTTTCTAATTTCAAAATTTCGGAAACTTTAATTTAAAAACGACTTTATAATTTTATAAAATAGATTTTAAATTAATCTGAAGAAAGACTCAAATAATTGGCCCAATTGTTTTAACTTCTTGGCCCGAGGCCCAAGAATTGGTCCATGTCCAAGACATGACCCAATTGTCCAATTAATTGACATAACCGGTCTGGTTCATTAAAACTGGTTTAACCAAGTTTCAATTACTACGATGACCACAATTGTCAACCGGTTATTTACTAAACCGGATTTTCTCAATTTATTTGGTCCAACCAAATCAAATTAGAAATTCCTGGTTTAGGCACTAAATCCAATAATTCTTTCGACATTGGATTTCTTATCCCGGTTTAACCAGACTTAATAAAATTATTAAATCTGTTTATTAAACCGAGACGTTTAATTTTAATTAAATTAAACCGAGCCGAAACCCTAACCGCATCGATCGATACTCACAGCATCGATCCTGCAACGATCGTTCATCGATCCTGCATCGATCGATGCTCTCACGCGTGCACGAACGGTTATCAGGTTTGGCCGAGAGATTCTCGTGAGATCCATGCGATCGTTCGAACGATCCATGCGATCGCGGTCAATCTCTCGCGACTGTAACGATCGATCCTTGCATTGCATCGATCGATGCAATGCGATCTCAGTCGATGCAAAATCAGTTTAGATCACATACTAAATCAATATAGTTTGGTCATGCGATTTTTAAACAGTTTGTTTAGGATTCAATTCTTGTTTCTTAAGTGTTTTAATCTTATCAGTAGATTGATTCAAAAACACCTCTTTAAACAATCCTAAACATGAATCTAAACAAGAAAAACCAGAACCTGGCTCTGATACCACTGTTGGATAGTTTAGATGAATCCTGATTCAATTCCAGATTCAGATTATCCTAAACATGCGATCTAGGTTCTTCTCAGAATAGAAACAAATGATGATCTCACCTTATACCTGTTATTGCAGCGGAAGAAGATGGTATGTCTGAGATCAGAGAAACACCGAGGGATGAATCCTCCAAAGGTTCACACACGCTTTCACAGGAAACAGCTGCTAGACCACAAGGGGAACTCGGCGCAGAGAGAGAGAGTTTTACGGCTCTAGTCTTAGGGTTAATCAGTCTGAAACTCGAGTTTTATGACACAAAACTCGTCCTGTTCCGTTTGGGCCATTTGGCCCAAATACCAATTAACTCGTCGGTGTTTGCGCACTGCATCGATCGTTGCACCTTATGCATCGATCGATGCACAGTGGCTAAACCTTTTATTCTCTCTAAGTACAGTAAATGCCTAGCACTTTTACTGTACTTCTGCTAAACCGTTCCTACACATTTTCCTGTTAGCTTAGGCGTGTGACCCATATGGGATCATATAATAAAGGCAATAAGTCCAAGACTTATAGATCATGAGCGGACTCTAGCAAGCCATCATGACCCCCAGTATTATATGACTTATGTCTGATCTTGACATACTCTTACTTTCTAGAGACAGTACCGAGATTACTGGACACAATTCCAACATTTTCGTGGCTAAAATTTAAAATTCGTGGCTATTACGTGGCTATCTGTGGCTGAAAAAATAGCCACGGCCAATATGTGGTTTGGTCGTGGCTATTTCCAGTTTTTCTTGTAAAAATATGTGGACTTGGACTTGGATCAAGTGAGCTTGGGATAAGAGATGAAGTAATATTAGACATAAAATAAATCCCAAAAAGGATTATGGGCCACGAAATGGATAAAGAAGATTAGATTCATTGAATGTAAATTTAGATTCATTGCACTTAAGGGACACCTTACCATTGTTCAAAGAATTTGGGATGGTGTGGTGGCATCCATCTAAGTATTTTCTATATGAGGAAGGAAATGTGTAGGGTGAGAAGTGAAGTTCAATGTTTTTGGGTGAGTTTTAGAGAGCAAAAAGTGGACGGAGATGAGGATGGAGGAGTGACACTGGTATGGTGTTGATCTAACTTCATTCACTATAAAAGAAGAGCTCCTCCAACTCAATTCCACACACAAAAAGTCACAAGAGTAAAAGAAGAGAGAAAGAAGGGAGAAAAAAGAAAAAGAGAGACGGAGGGAGGAGGAAGAAGAAGAGAGGAGCCGGAGGGAGGAAGAAGAATAGAGACCGAAGAAGGGGGAGAGAGAGAGAGAGAGAGAGAGAGAGAGAGAGAGAGAGAGAGAGAGAGAGAGAGAGAGAGAGAGAGAGAGAGAGAGAGAGAGAGAGAGAGAGAGAGAGAGGAGAGGAGAGAGAGAGAGAGAGAGAGAGAGAGAGAGAGAGAGAGAGAGAGAGAGAGAGAGAGAGAGAGAGAGAGAGAGAAAATGAGCGGAATAATAGATGTAATGGTAACAAGGGAACGGCAAAATATTTTCTAAGTGTAGATTTTCAACGTTCATCCCAAGTACAGACTTTCCATTTCAATGTAGGCAGTTTGTAGTAGACGCTAGTAGGCTTCGTTAGTGTGAGATTGGAACGGAGGTTTGTGTGGAGGAACGATCGGAATTACCGGTGTCAACCCCGACAAAGTAAAGGCACACTTTCAGAGAAGTCGTCGAAGATTCCATCACCACCGGACAAGCCTTGCCTCACCGCCGGACTAACGCCAAGATTCTCAACGGCGATAGTAGTTAGCAACCAGAGCTTGCCGGATCTTTCACCGATCATTTGTTAGTCAAACGGTCAAGCCGTTCCACTCTTGGTCAAGCTGGTCAACTTGTTTGGGTCAACTATGGTGAACCTCGAGTCAAGCTAGTGGTCAAACCTCGGGTCAAGGTCGGGTCAACTGTGATCAAGTTCGGGTCAAAGCTCAGTTCAAAGGAAGTCAATGATTCGGGAAAGGTTTGGGTTAGTGTCGGGTTTGTGTCAGGTCTCGTGGTTCTGTTAATCCGCTCATCCGTCTTCACGATATCACTTTGAGTTGGCTAAACCGTTATGTGTTACCTTTATGTTATAATCGTATAGATCCCAGAATTATGAAACCGTAGAATCATAGGAATGCTTACCCGTAATTGAAATCTGTTAGAACGGTTAGGTTGATTAAATAACTCGAGAATTAAATAAAACGGATAGGATATATATTCCATATAGTGATTACTTACTAGTTGAATTATTGATTGATTGTATCGTTGATTACTTGATTGGGTGTTGCATACATATATAACAACATGCTATGCAAAATATGTATAACCGGGTTGGGTTTAGTTAGACGGGGTTATCGGGTTACAGTAATTAACTGATAATTAATTAGACATCATGAGATTAGTAAGTTTACTAATCTCAATTTGACAGATTGAGGTAATTAAAACATAGAATTAAAGAGTTGGGAATTAAAAGATATAGTCTGGGGTTGAGCCGTCTATGGAGTTTGTAAGCTTATTAACTCAAATCTAGCGGTAGAATAATTAAGTAAATAAAACTATGGAATTAAAATAAGATGAATTAATTTGGGGCTACATGATTAGTAAGTTTACTAATCCCAAGGTAGCGGGTTCAATTGAATTAAGGCTTAAAACGAAGAATCAAAGATTAGTTAAACCTAAGTAATTATTTGATTTGTGATGTGTTATTGATGCTTGATTATCTACTCCGGTGTTTGGCCGGGTAGAATGTTTGATTGTGTGATGATTTATCTACTCCGGTTTTGGGCCAGGTAGACTGTTTGATTGTGTGGTGATTTATCTACTCTGGTGTTGGGCCAGGTAGATTGTTTGATTGAGTGATTGATTTATCTAATCCGGTGTTGGACCGAGTAGACTATGTTGGTAGATACTTACTTCAGTACCGGACCGAGTAAGTTTGGTTATGGTTACCTATTCCGGTACGGGACCGGATAGGTCTTGATGTTTTGATGAATGGTGGTAAGACTTGTGGGATAGAATGGGTAATGGGATTGAGTTAGTATTACTGTTTGGCCTTATCGGAGTCACGGTGAGTCTGCTTGTTTATATTATTCTTATTATGACTTTATAAGGTGCGTTAAATCCCACAAGTCTAGAGATGGCGTTATGGTGCTTCCTTCCCGATTGGATCCTCAAGGGTTGAGTTCCTAGTCAGTTCATGTACCTTCGGGTAGTGGTTCTGGTTAGGTGTTAACGTACGGAGTGACGTTGGTAGGTGTGTAATCCAGATACACGAGGTCGCGTCCTAGGGCAGATTGTATGAAAGGTTTGGCGATCTTGGGGTAGCCCGAGTCTCCGCATATTGATGGACAGAGAACGGTTTTCTAGTCGTAGGACTTTTTGTTTACGTCTAGGAGTTGTGGGAGGTTTTAGTAATCATGGGATAGCTAAGTGTTCCCGTGGAAGCTACCGAGTTCGCGATTGGGGCCCATGGTGTGGAGTTTGCGATAGAGCCGCGTTAGTTTGATCGAGTCCAATTGAGGACATGTGCTGCACTGTTCTCGATTTCCTTAGTTGATGATTTTTGTTTTTAATTGAATGCTTGTGTATGTTGAAGCTCACTACGTCGTGGTAGCACGTGATCAGCTATTTTATATTTATCAATTGTTATTTTAGGTTTGGGTGGGAATATTATAGACTGTTTTGCAGCTTGTTTAGTTGGGAGCCAATTCACTTGGTAATCTTACATTGCTCATTAGACTCTCTTTGTAATTTTCTGGTTTGGCATAGCTCGGCGGACGCGTAGGGCGCTGGGAGTAGATTCAGGTTGCCTTGGCTACGGTTTATTTTCGAATAATTTTGTTTTACTTCGGTTTTGGATTTTCAGGAAAAACCGTTAAAATGCTTTTAGAAAACATGTGGAATTAGAAGTAAAGAATTTAAAAGATTTAAAACAAATAAAAACGGAATCATTCCCATGATTTTCGGTTAGTCCAAACTAAACATAACTCCTGGAAGCGGTGCGGGTTGAAAAGCCTTTTATCGTGTAAACGAGGTAAACAGAGTCAAGGATGGTTTGGTTCGGGCCATTGACTCAAACCGGACCGTCTCTGGCTTTCCTATTGTGAAGAACTCTTCTCGTTTGGCCTGCACGGGTTCGATCAGTCATGTTTTTGTTTGATTGTTGGTCGGTCAGCTCGTCGGTCAGCGGATAATGGAAGGAGGCGTTACACTCATAAACGTCCAAAGTGACAAACCATAGATACCATGGAATACCATGAATTTCAAGAGGTACTATCACTAAGTACTTCTCTCAAATCCGAACTATGACTAGACTTGAAAGGGTATGTAGGCAGCTTGCCACTCGAGTGCAACCCCCACTTCCGTTTACATCATTTATTCTATCTCATCAGTCTCAACAATGGGAACAACCCCTCTTGTACAAAACCTGATCGAATAAAATTATTTTATTGCAATAACTTGTCTTATTAATTTTTTTTGTCAACCTAAAAATCTGATCTCAGTCTCAAAACGGCTAAAGAAACTATCTGATACAATTCAAGGATAAATCCAAGGAACTAAACATGCAAGTTCTAGTCAGAAATAAAACTCGAAAAAAGCATCTCGGAAAAACCCAAACGATGTCATCACATCATAAAAATGTGCTCGGCTACCCGTTACACAAGAGCTCTCCATTGTCATTTGCCTATCTTGATTAATCTCGTTAACTCGAAAAGTTCCTTCAAACATTTACATGCCCTTGCATCATTTTAATAAAACCTGAAGCGAGTTAAGATTTTTTTCTCAACATAATAGTTTGATCCTCAAAACCGAACTAACTGATCCACCAGCTCGGCGATCTCCGATATGAGCTCAAAATCCTTCTGAGATCACCTCTTCGACCGCATGGAATTGATTTAGACTCGAATTGACAAACAAGTAAAGAGATCAATAATGAAGCAACATGATCTTGCTTGAGAGATACCTTTAAAAAGTTTCCATAAGAGTTTCCAAACAATAAAATTAGGAAAAACAAACGATTTATTCAAAGCAGATCAAAAGCCCACTCGGGCACAAAAGCAATGAGTTCAAAATAAACGAAAAATTGGATTAAAACCCTCCCATATATCAAGTTCAAGAAAAAACATAAGAAGACAAAGGAAAAGAGAAAGGAAGATCAAAATAGCACTACGCATCCCATTTCCCTCTCTTCTCTCCCGCAAACAAGGTCAACTCGACAACATCATTCATTCTAGCCGTGTTGATACACTCCTGCAGGAGCTCCTGTCATCATATTGACTCAAATGCGCTGCTCGTATCCTCTTAGAACCCAGGCAAATGAAGCTTATTAATCAAGAAATACGAGACCTCTGCGGCAGTAAGATTGAGGGCTTCATTCTTCTCCTAAAGAAAGTTTGCTTTCTGGGCTGCGATATCAACTTCAGACTCGAGCTCTTCAATCAGATCATGATTAGCTGGGATCTCTTTGATCACAACCAGGGTGACAGTCTCCAAGTTATTGCGATCCCAATGAGCCGTCGCAGACTCTAACACCTCATGGTACTAGGGACATAGGTTGATTCAAGCCGACTTCACACTGTCCTCCACCTCCTTGTCATAATCAACTATCAGCTTGTACTTCTCCTCGGAGAACTTGCGATTCTCGTCAAGCATCCTGTCGTGCTCAACCTCGACTGCCTTGAGCCTCCTCTTTGTATCTTCCATAGAAATCCTTTCTCCCTTGATTCGGATGATGAGGACATCAAGTCATCATCAACCAAGGAGTATAGAGATGGCCACAACCAAATTAGAACAACCCCTGCCCAAGCTACACTCCAAGCTGCTCAACTAAACCAGCTGGATCCATTTATGGAAAGAACAAGACCCAAGCATTATGGAGATTTTAAACATCAACAATGGATACCAGGAGAGTTCATTAGTCCATCATAAGCTTCAATAAACAACACTCCATACACCAGCAAGCCGGTGATCAACCAAGACCAATCTATCCACAACTTGCCATATTTGGATGCATTCACTTTCTGAAGATCAACTAAGCACCAAGCCTTTTCCTATCAAAACTGCAAAGTTTTGGGATCATTTCCATCAAGTCTAGACGTCCTTAGCTTCTCCAGACCACACCAGAAGACTCACAGTCATTTGAAGAATCAATTGCCCTTTTCGGAGCCAAAAGAGATACAAAGCCAACAACTCTATTCCAAAGAAGGAATCTACGAATTATTTGGCTTCCAAGTTGTTCCAGAGATCCTCAATTATCCTCAAAAGCCATCTAGATACAAAGAAAGCAACCAAGCCTTCCAAGTTGTTCCAGATTTTCATTAAGTCTCGATTTCTTTCTTTATTTCTGGTCATTGTGACCGTTGTGTATAGCCTATAAAGGCTTAGTTTAGTCCATTGTATCATTCACCTTTCAATCAATTAAAAATAAACAGAGTATTTCATGTTCAAAGAGTGTTTTATTTTAGTTTTGTGTTCATTATATTCAATTAAGTGATTCATTGATTCTTTTGAGTTTCCTGAATAGTTTTCTTTGTGTCATTCAAAGAGACTGCTTCTGCCAAGGATTGAGAGAGTCAATCAGCCAATTGAGCAAGTGCTTTTGTCATCCACGCCATCAATCAACCTGATCACTAGAGAGAGCTACACAACCAACTAATCAATCTCCACTCCTATTCATGCCTGCATCACCGGATCTAAAGTTCTTTAAGAGCCTCAGTCTGAACCTCTGTGTCGGCGAGTTTGTTTGACAAAGCAGTATTACGTTAGACGCACGCCCGAGCCTCAACTCCTCGATCCACTTCTTCATGTTCTCGAGCTCTTACGAGCAAGGCACCTCCCTCAGCATTTGCTCGATCAAAGCGATGTGGCGATGATTCACTTCCATCACCTAAAGACACAAAGAGAAAAAAATTAGAACCCACCATACCCATAACCTTGAAACAACCAAAAGATCGCGAAAATAACCCTTCCAAGGGTGCCCTAGGCCTCCACGTAGGCCTGCCGCGCGGTCATGTTTCTGTTGGCTAGGAACTAACAGCTGCCCCCTTGAAATGCATGAGAAGGTGAGCCATGTCCTTCGAGTCTTAAAAGATCGAAACGTCCTTCGAGGGCTTAGTCTTCCAATGGAAAATACAACTACCATTCGACCCACCAGACGAGTTCAACCTCGCATTGGCCTCATCTGAGGTCATGCGACATCCCCTGATCATCATGTGACGCTTGGGCTGTAAAGCCCCATCTCCTGGAGCAGCAACTTTGGGAGAAATAATCACTGGAGCTGTCTCGACAGCTCGCTGAGCATCACCCCCATGAGGGGAACAACCATCTGAATCTCACCTCCGCCAACCACCTGCGGAGGAGAAAAAATCACCTCTCCGCCCGAGAGGACAGGCGGAGCGTTAAGCACCAAATTGATTGCGGATGCCACATTGGTATCCCTCTTGTTTCTCCTCAACGGATTGATGGCCTGATCATGCTTGCCATTGGACGTGGAAAATTATCGTGGATTTGGAATCAGATTGTTCGGAAATGGGAGCTGCATGAAAACGTTACGAACCCCAATCAATTACTCACAAAAATATCCATACTAAAAAAATTTGAGAGAGCATCCCTTTTCTGGATGCAAGTGCTCAGACAACTTGCGATCTTGAATGTCTGCTTGACTTGAGCTAAAGTAAACAAGGACCAGTTGATGTGGCCTCTTTGGAGAGTGGCAACGAGTTCCGCGAGCATGTCAGTAAGCGGATATTTGGTAATACAAACTTCAAAACAAAAAATGGAAAGGGAAATCAGTCATCAAACGATACCCTACGCAATACTATAAAAAATCTACTAAACGCCTCATATAACCGGTGCAGACACCCGAATTAGATCAGATCCTCTCAAAATTAAACCCCCCCCCCACCAATTGTGGCAGGACCGACTGGTAAGATGAAATATTTTTCATGCCAGTCGATGTCTCGCACCAAGGTCGGCAACAAAACCCTCCGACATGGACGATAAGACGTGTAGAACTTCCCTTGTGCCTCATGTTCCTCTTAACCAGCATCAAGGGGTGGAAATCAGAAACCGTAAGAGTACGTAGCATCTCCAGCGCTCTCACATGAAGCCCAATAATCTCTCTCACTAGACTAGGGAATATCTGAGGGAACATCTGAGGAAAGGGTAGTTCCAGACTTGCCAACACTTCCAACATAAAATGTAGAATCGGGAAGGTGAGGCCACACGATTTTAAGAATATCATTAAGGTGAAACATGATGCACCCATTTTGTTCAGGGATTTAGAGTACTAAATTTATAGAACCCGAATCTGCAAGTGCACATATGTGCGTTGTAGTACTTGAGGTGTCCATCCACAGAGAAGCTATGTCTATATGAAAATTCAAACAAGGTTAGAGGAGAGCTAAGACAAATTGAGATTGTTTGTCAAGTAAACTAGTTTTATAATAGCAATGAATGGAAAAACGAAAATGCAATAATAAGGAGGGAATTGGGTGTCCAAGGAGCATCTAAAGAGGTTCAAAATGATTCATACAAGTCTAGCTTAGCTTCTAAACGTTTCTAGCAAGTTTCACAAACTTGAACACGAAAATATGTCTAACCTAATCTCATAGGACAACACACCTAATTTGATCAACTCCGCCAGTCAACTCTCGAATATGGCAACAAGGAAGATCATTCATTAGTATCAAGTTCATCAAAACGTTCATAGTTCCCTACAACTCTACAAGTCAACTCTCTCATATTCCAACATAACTACTCCTAAGCTAGTTCCGGTCAGTAGATTCGTACTCTCGCAGTTCTATCAATCCTAAGATCAGATGCTAGTTCATGAATCTAGTCCTATGCATTAAGGAAGAACCTAAAAGAAAGAACTTCCATAAATTAAGCATAAGTCTAGCAAGTAATCCTAATCAAACCGATAACATTCCTCCTAGATAACTACCTCGTAAAAACCCAATAATCAAAATAATCGTCCATGGAGAAACGAATCATGGCCATAAACTAACTACTAACACTATCCAAAACGTATTGGGTATATGGTTAGACGTTTAGGGTCTCTCTCAAGCACCCTAAAACGTCTAAACCCTAAAACTAAGAAACTAGAAGACTAGAGGACTAAAACTGAAAATGAAAGCTTTTATAAAGTAGATTTTGTGTTTTCTGCATGAATTACAAGGAGAGGGATGTATCCCTATATATAGTACTAAAACAATCATGAAAACTCTTAGGTTTTCAATGTGGAACAAGTGAAAACATATAAAACGTGATAAAGATCAAAAATGACCCAAATTGGCCATAAAGGAGGGCGGCCACGAGCTGGAGGTGGTGGACCGCGACCGCACGCCTGGGTCATTTCCGGAGTGGTAGGGTCGGGACCAAGGGCTTCGTTCCCTTGGCTTTGGAGGCTCCTCGTCCTATTTTGTGTTTTAGTTTCCTTAAGTTTCAACCGTTAGATATTCATGGTGTCAAGTGGAGAATGAAGCTTGCAAATTCCTCTATCTGTAGTCCAAATTTTAGGATGATCAAACAATTAGAAGGTCTTCAATTGATGCTGAAATTCTGACGGAATGACTCGGTATCGAAAAGTGGACATTTGCTCCATTTGACTTGAATTAAGCTCAAATTTCCTGAAAAGAGTCTTGACACTATAAATAGACGAAAACATATTAAAAACCATTAAAACACTTGGATCACTCATAAAGTTTCCTAAAAGATGCAATAAAACTGGTAAAATTGGTTATTTAAACCTTTGTTTGTCCTCAAAGAAAAAAGTGATCAAGTCCTAAGCAGTAAAAATCAAATAGGAACTCAAAATATCAGTGACCGGGCTTTCAAACCATAACTACATCATTAAGAACCCAATACAGAAAATTCTCACCATAACACCTGCATTGCTAGTCATAAATCAAGACTTTGCAACCTTTCAAGATTTAAATTCCGATCAACTAGATGTCTAAGTTCATTAAGTTATTCATATGATTCTCATTAAAAGCATTATTTAGTTCAAACGAGGATAGGAATTAAAGAAGGATTTTTATATAAAGTAAGGCTAAAGAGTGTTTCGGGTTACCATAAGTGTGAATAGGGTGAGAGATATCACACGAAATCGCACGAGAGAATGGAAATGTTAATGTCCACAATCTCCGGTCACTTGTTTCTTGCACATGTGATGAATGCTCTTCTTTCCTATACTCTTTACGACTCCTGAGACTTAAGCTGTTATATGGTTTTAGGAAGTTGAATCTGTAAACTCTTCTGATACGAACCAAAGCTTGCTTTTAGTTATTCATGATTCGCTAAGACTTGTTCAAGCTATCGTTTCCCTTTCTTTTCTTATTTCACGTTGTTTGTTTTTTTTTTTTGGGAAAGGGGAAACACATTTTATGATAAAGTCTTTAGAGATCACGAATTTTATACCAAATTTTGAATATTCCCCGGCAAAACTCAGCTCCACTCTTTGTTGGTATTGTTCCTCGTCTTGAGTGACTAAAGACTGCGTTGTTCCTCTCTCTCCGACGTTTATTGCACATATATGCACATATAAAAACAAGAGATAAGGGTTTCGAAAAAATGGCTAAGGTTCGGGTGAGGTACCAACTAAAATGAGCTGGCCATTCATGTACAATAGAGAGTGGTGAAATAGGTAAAAGATGTCCTGAAAGTAATGGTTCGTTGTCTTGCCTAAAACTATGATGAGAAAATTGTATGTAAGATTATGGTTAAATAAATAGAGCTAGTATGTTCCTTCCAAAAGAATATTTGTGGTTCTACTCTTTTCAAAATGATGTCGCTAGTACAAATACCTTGCTACCTCCTAGTCTAGTACCTACCCGATAGAATTATATCAAAGAGATAGTGTAATAGCACACATGTCGAAATCATCCTAGATTTTTGTCATTACTCCCATTGATTTTTAAAACCGCATTATTTCCAAAACCATTATAAAACCGAAATTGTTTAAGAACGCGGATGTGGTAAGACTCAAGTAAGCAAATGTGGTTAGTAACGGATTGAACCCTTCCCCTAGAATTAAATCACATTGTCCTCAGTGTGAAGAAGACATAGGAAATGATCAAAAACAGAATAGTAAATCTACTTGGGTCTTAAGTGCGGAATGGTCGAGATGAGGCCAAGTTGGGATCGGCCATGGTTGTGGATGGGGAAGGCATGGGCGAGGTGCTGTTGGCCGTGGTTACTAGGTCGGTGGTTGCTGCTGGTTGTGTGCAGTCCAATCTCCGCAACCGCGATCTATTTGGAAAGTGTCGAGGGGAGCTTGTCCTTGGCACGGACCGGACGATTCACAGCCAAAAGCCGGTTGGCCGTGGTTGCAAGTCCGGAAGTCGCGGCAGGCTATTATTTTTATTTATTTTGTAAAATCTGTAACAAATGCAAACTAAAACAAAAAATAAGAACGTTAGAAATCCTAAAATGATAAATAAGAAGATACCAAATTTGGTTTCCTCCAAGAAGCGCTTGTTTAAATTATTTTAGCTTGAGTTTCAAAGTGGATGAGCTTATGGATGGAAAGGACTCATCCTACAACAAATTCTTCTTATTGATTGATCATGGCCTCCAGATGCTTCTTCATGAATTTCTTGCCTTAAGTTTTCCTTTATGGCTTGAGAAGTTATTTGGAATGGTATTTCTTGATAGTACTTCTTTTTGTCAATGTCAGCAAAGGAAACTCTTCGGTTAGGAAAATCCATATTGGCTCCAGCAGTAGCAAGGAAAAAACATCCTATAATGAGAGTTCTTGTATATTCGTAAGGCCTCTCTGATGTAGAAATCAATAGAGGCAATGACTTCTCCAACTAGATTTGCTATGTCAAAACAACACCTTTCGAAGTCGTTTTAGATTGATCTACAAATTCTATTTTGATGTATGTTGGCTGAAAATCCTTGATACCAAGATTGTTTAAAGTGATGAATGGCATAATACTTAAGCATGAACCTGAATCACATAGTACATTTTCAAATCAAACGCATCAATTCTACAAGAGTTAAAAGTCTGACCCATTTCTTAGATTTTGTGTAGGATGCGAACAAATCTGTCATTTTGTGCTAAGTCAAAGTACATTCGAATCTCTGAGAGAGATTGCTTCCACGAATATGATATCCTATGGCATTTTTAGCCATGCTCTTGCGAATGATGTCACAGGAGAAAGAGTTTGGACATATTTGTTGAATTCTTCAAGTTTCCTTGGATGGATCCTGTTAAGAAGTTCTTTTGGAGTCCCGACTCTTGGAATGGTGTAGGAGGCATGAGTTTTCATTGCTTTCATGAAGTGGGCACGAATTTCTGTCTCACTTTTAGCGGTTTCTCGAAAGAATGGGTGAAGACAGCCGCTTTTCGATGCTCTATCAAAAGAAACGCAAAAAGGAATCATTCTAACAAAGTTATTGAATTACGTCAGTGCTTCCTTACTGATGTATGGAGGTTCATGTTGTTCACTTCATTTTCTGATCCTTCAGTCTCATTGTTGATTGCTGGAATGTTAAGTTGAGGTGGAAAATAACGAACCAGATTGCAAGGTGCAATTGTTTCTTCATTGTTTTGGCCGTCTTGATCATCAAATTGACATCCAAGGTCGTGCATCGGTCCTTGGGTCGAATTAAGTATGGTCCATCTCCCTGATTGAATTTATGTGAGAGGAATAAGGCTGGACGTGGCTTCAAGGGGCATGATCGTGGTGAAAGAGCTGCTGGCCGTGCTTGGACGGTGGTGGTTGTGGAGAAGAAGTGGCTAGCCGAGGGCAAGGAGTGGCTGGTCACAGTAGGAGGTGGTCTGGATGTGGGTGAGGGATGCGTGGCCGAGGAGATGGTGATGATGGCCTTGGTACAAAGCAGTCTGGCCATGGTTCTGAATCTTGAACTAGATGTGAACGAGCTTTTTCCCGTTAGGTGAGTATTTTGAAAGATTCCAATTGAATTTAGCTCGAGGATTATGTTCATAACCAAGGTAGGCACATTCTGTAGGATCTTGTTCAGTTTCCAAAACTTCTCCTAGCTCAAAATTTGAAATGTCTCCAATTACTTTTAAGGTTTCTTCATATGTACACTTCCGACCTTATTCTTGGCTTGAGAACATAATGGAATCTTGTTCTTGATTCTTCTCAACTTCCTATTGAGTATCAATTGTTTGTTCTACCACTTGGTTGATTTCTTCTTTGTCTTGTCTTCCAGTTGGATTAGTGATAACTAGGATTTTCGCAATCCTTTGAGGTACCAATTCCTCAAGCTTATCGTGTAGTCTTGAGGTATCGAATCTTTTTGGGATGGATAAAACCAATAAGCACAAACTAAACCTCTAGAGTCAAATAACTCAATTAATTTTTTTTTTTTTCAATCCTAATGAAAACAATTCAACCCGAAGTGAACAAAAAGCAAATAAACAGGGGATTCAATCAATGACATGGATAAGGCCTAAGGGTTAAGGTCAACGGACAGGTGACTCGGGATGATCAAGGAATCCTAATTCAAACTTCTAAAAGCTAAACTCCTAGCAAGGAAAACACCAAGTAAATCAGTTTAATCTCTTAATACCAATTCTTCACTTAATCTTAACTCAAGAACAAATCATCATTTGTGAATTAAAATCAAACGAGCATTCAAACAGGTTCCAAATAGCAAACAATCACTCTAGACATACATTTTCATGCGCTAGAATGTGAAAGTCCTAACAAAGCTAGATACTGGAATTTCATCGAACATGTTGTGAACAAGAAATTCTAAACATCCTAATCAATGTGATCAAGATTAATTAGGCATTAAGCACACTTTGCTAGATGAGATTTTAAACAATTAACCACTAGAAATCTATTGATCACCCCTAATCAACCTAATCCTACCTAACCCATAAGCCTATGGAGAACTACTCACTAATTATCATTAGATCAACTAAACTCATAGAAATAGAGTTGATCATCGGAGATTAATGATGGATTGAGAGATTTGATGAAGGAATCACAAAAGAAGTACTAGATTAATCAAAGAAATCCAAACTTGTTCTTACAAAGTGTTTAGAACATAAAATAAAGCTTAAGATGCAATAAAAAATAGGTTTTTGGCTTAAATAGTCAATAGGGTGCGAGCCGGGTTAACCCGGAACAAACCGGGTGTTGACCTGGATCCAAGGCAATTTCTGGGACGCGTATCGGCCTGGCCACCCGATACGCAACCCGGTATGAACTCTCGGATTTTTTCTGGGAAGGGTCGTATCGGCCTGGCCACCCGATATGGATGCACAAAATTTAATCCGAGAGGCTGTATCGGGTTGCCAGGTCGATATGCAACCCGATATGCAGACTGTGTTGAGATGCATCCAGTAAATCAGGCATAACTCTTTACATATAGCTTCGAATGACTTCACACCACCTCCATTAGAAAGCTAACTCAATTTCCCATGATTTGTATTTAGAATCCCAGAGCTAAAAGTCAACGTAATATCTTCATATGACTCAATCTTTCAAGCTCATCGGTTTGGTCCTTCATCACCATTTCACTTGCAATCACTCCTTTGGCCTCCAAACTCTTCCAAACATCCTTAGCAACTCCAAGAACCTACAAAACATAAGAAACACTCCAAACGCAAGCCTAGAATGCCTAAACCTAGCTCTAGATGATCCTATACTCTAAACACACCAATGACCAAAGAAATGAAGCTAAAGGAAACTAAAAAGAAGTAAAACATGATCCTAACAATAGCCTAAATGCATGAAAATACAAGTATATCAATTCCCCCAAACTTAAACCTTGCTTGTCCACAAGCAAGCATAAGACTATCAAAGCAAGTTGGGAGAAAGGTTTGAAGGCGGGAGCTCATATCCAAAGACAAAACTGAGATCAACAAGTTCCAATTCGAGTCAACGTCACCAAGATGCAACCAAGTTAGGCTTACTCCCAAAATTTAGCCATGCTCATCAAGACAAAACTCTTAGCTCAATTATCAACCAAGACAAGCATTCCTATCAACTAGCTCTTTAACATTCATTAGGTTTTCAAGTGGATCTTACTCAATGCAAGGTGATCAAACTCATTTGGCAAAGGGACAAGGTTTTGAGATTAAAGTGATCTCAATCAAAAGAGGGGTTTATTCCAAAAGCATGAAGGTTCTCTCATAAAGAAGTGAATGAGCTATAGTAAAATGCTAAGAGTTAGAGACAATTGGTGCATACTAGGTTGATTTCCATCTACCCATGCCCCAATTACTTCTTCTCCTAATCTAGCCCACCTAAATGGATACTACCCTTGACCAAGGCTATTTTTGCCTCATCCCCTTTTCTCAATCAGACACTTTCCAATCAAACTCCCCAAGGATCAATAAAGACTTTTCAAAACAGTGGCAAATCTTTTCTTTTTAACTTAGCTCAAATCTTTCTTTAGCAATGGTCTCTTTTCTTTCTTTAAGGTGAGCCTTTGGCTTCTTTTCATTTCAAAATATGAGAAACTTTTCTTTTCTTTAAACACATAAGAGCTTTTCTTCTTTTAAAACACTTTGCCAACAAACATAAGATCCCAACCAAAATCCCTTTCATTCTTCCCTTTCTTTACTCTCTTCTTCCATTCCCAATTCCTCCCCCAAACTTGGATTCTAGCCTATTGCAAAGCTAAAGGTGCTGAGCTTGCACTATATGGAAATTTTCCCTAGTCGCCTCATACTCAACACTTTTTACCTAGCTCATTCAAGAAAATAGGCCTACCTCTCAACAAGAGTGTTTATGGTTTGAAAGAAGGGTGGTGAAAAGTGTGTAGTCTATTCAAGCAAGCGAGAGTGGTAAAAGGGATAAGAATGCTCAAATATTTTAGGGTATCCACGAGTTTAGCACACAGAGCATGAGTAAGATAATTAGATGTCATCATTAAAGTTCTCACTTAGGTAGAGCTAGTGTCAATTCAAAGCCTATTTCAGTTTCAAATCAAGTTTCAAAGCAAGCAATCCTAGCATGGTTCGTCTTAACTTTCTAGCCTTTCTTGAATTGCAATCTTAGGACAATCAACTAGCTCAAACAACTAGCATAACGAACATGTCAACACTCAATCAGTCTTACAAGGAATTTCAATCATTGCTCCCTATGCATGCGTCCTATATGATGCAACTAGACTCGATCCTATGATGCAAGTGCAACTACATGCTTTCTTTTTGAAATTTTTTTCAATTTTTTGGTTTTTTCTATGCCATAAATGAAATGCATGAGACTCAAAGTGAGGAAATCGAAAATAGGAACAAAGAAAACATGGTTAGCAACTAGCCTCTCCCTCAAACTTAGTTCACACCGTCTCGGTGGGAAAGTAAGCTCGAGAGAGAGACTCAACAAAAGGAGAAAAAGAAAGAAAAGAAGCTAAAATGCAAGTATGTACAAGTTGGAGTGTTACCTGGTCCAAGAGAAGGCGTATCGGTCGAGTGAACCTGGGCAGTGAGAGCGTATCGGCCTGGCCAACCGATACGCCAGCCGATATGATGTCTCGGATTATTTATGGGAGGCACGATACGTGCATCCTGGCCAGCCGATATCGTGGCCGATACTGCTTCACTGTTTTCCTTTCGACCACTTTGTCTAAGATGTTTCGGCCCTTTCTTAATGCCAATGAGTCCATAGCTTCACCTATCAACCAAAACCTGATAAAAACTCAAAGCAAAACGTCAAAGATGACTAGCAAAAGATCAATATGTACAAGGATAAACATGGGAATGTCTCCCAAGTGCGCTTTTGTTTAAAGTCGTTAAGCTCGACTTTCGCAAACCGAGATTTAGGCGGTTGAAGAGTGTGGCCTGCCCTCGAGAGTGATGGCTAGGACCTGAGAAGTCATCTCACTGAGATTGACTGAGTCGCCTTGGAACCTTGGACTGATCGAAGCCTTTACAACCTTTGGAGACATCGTTGTCACCATATCCACAGCCTTCTCTTTGGGAGCTTTTTCCTCATCGATGATCAACTTCTTAAAGAGATGGATTCAACAAACTCAGTCCTTATGGTCATGGGAGGAGTTCCAATAGCTCTATCCACTCCCTTCTTTTGAGCACGTCCCATGTGCTCACTCAGTGATCCATAAAAAATGTGTTTAGGCCAAACTTCCTTGCCAACATTGGCAAATAGTCTTGCTTCCTCTAGCACATCATCTTCATTGGGAGAGAGGATGACACCACAAGTGTGAAGAGATGTGCTTCTTAGAGGATAAGAAGCTTTGCTATCAACATTATTCAGCACATCACGTTTATTTTTGAAGTCCAGATAAGCTCCAGTGGTGTTGAGGAAAGAGGTACCAAGTAAGAGAGGTAGTTGGGTACTCTTCTTCATCTTCATGACAATAAAGTCAGTTGGGATAATGCACTCACCAATCTTCAGTGGATAGTCCTTGATCATTCCCATTGGAGTTTTTGAGTAAGAGTCTCCAAATTTAATAGACGATGGGTACCTTTCCATGCTCTTAATCCCAAGAGATTCCACCATGTCAAGAGATATCACACTCACAGTAGAGCCGGAATCACACAATGCATCGTTAATCTTCAAGTCTCCCAAAGTACAACTGATGGTAAATTTACCCGGATTACCAAGCTTGGGAAGTACCCTTGGTGTTGTGTGGACAGTAGGCACAATATCTTCAGCTAAAATATCAGTAGCACTCATCACCTTATCTGGTGCAACATAGGAAGGCTTAACTACAGTGGCCTTCATCTCCTTGAGAGGAACAGGTGCAGCCGGAGGGAGTTCATAACCATAGAGAAGTGCTTCTATCTCATCAACCTCTCGCTCATAGTCTGATTTCTCATGATCAACAGTAGAGAAGATTGCATTGCAGTAGTCTTTTGGGTTCTTCTCCGGGTTTCCGGGCAAGGTACCGGTAGGTCTAGAAGTGAAAGCCTGCGTGTTCTCAACATTGATCAAGCGAGAAGTCAAATGTTGCAGCTCATTCTTTAGGTTCTTCACTTACAATGCCGAACTTGCTTGTCCTTGGATGAGTTGTTGCATCATTCCCTTTAACTCATTACCCAAACCCGAAGAGGAAGAAGCTTGTGGCTGCTGTTGTCCAAAACCGGGTGGAGGGTATTGTTGCTTGGGGACATAGCCTTGTTGTCCCTGAGGTTGAGGCTGAGAGACAAACCCTTGTTGGTTGGTGTAGGAGACAAAAGGCTTTTGTTGTGGAGCTTGTCCTTGAGATGGAGCTTGAGGATATACTTGGTCTTGAGGATTGGCTACATTGGGGTTGCGGTATGAGAAGTTTGGGTGGTTTCTATAGTTTTGGTTGAAGCCCTTGTTGAAACTACCTTGTCCCGCAATGAAGTTAATCTCCTCTTGTGTCATATCCTCATCCACACTATAGAGGAGTGGCTGAGAATCCTCATAGTTGCCCACAAAGCTGATGTGCTTTTGGCTAGAGGAGATCATCTTGTCCATCTTCTCATTCAAAGCTTTGATTTCCTTCTCATACTTCTCATCTGAAGAAGATGATCCTCTATTAGTCCTCTCATAATCCTCATTGTAGTTACCATCGCTTGTTGCAAGGTTTTCAATCAACTCCATAGCTGCATCTACTCCCTTGCCTAGGAAGTGTCCATTGCTAGAAGAGTCTAGCATCGCCCTCATTCTAGGAAGAACTACGCGATAGAGGTTGCTGAGTAGTGTCTCCTTAGTGAAACCGTGGTGGGGGCACTGAGTAGTGAACTTATTGAACCTCTCCCAAGCTTCAGCAAAGCTCTCATTGTTGCGTTGTACAAACCCGGATAGTTCACTGCGAAAACGGGCAGTCCTAGTAGCTGAGAAGAACTTCTTCAAGAAAGCCTTCTTGAGTTCTCCCCAAGTGGTGATGGTTCCCGGAGGGATGGTGCTTTCCCAATCCTTAGCTCTATCCGCCAATGAGAAGAAGAATAGACGCATATTCAAACCATCGTCAGTTACACCATTGAGCCTTGTAGTAGCACAAATCTTGTCAAATGTGTCCAAGTGCTGCAATGGATCCTCAGATGCAAGCCCATGGAACTGGTTGTTTTGCACCATGTTCATCACCATAGCCCGGATCTCGAAGTTGTTGTTGTTGACCGGTGGTGGAATGATCCCTTGCCGGTTTGCATTTGTATCCGGTGCATCTCCATCACCAATGGCCCTAGCTGGCCTTTGTTGCTCTTGCTGCTGCTGTTGATCCTGATGATTATCCATAACCGGCTGCTCAATACCCACAAATTCTTGTAGAACCTCAACAATTGGCTCCAACCCAAGTCTCTCTAAGTGAACAGCTCTCTCTTGTGCGCGTCGTTCCTTTGCTAATCTCCTCTCGTGTTCTTTGATGTCCTCAACTCTTGCAACTAAGTTTGTAGTCCCTTTGCTGCGCAAGTTCATACACCTAACATCAAAAAGAGAGAAAGTAGCAAATTAGTAACAATGACTTGAACTAAAAAGGAATAGAAAACTAATTGATATATCCAGAATCCCAAAATGGCAACGGCGCCAAATTGATAACTAGGATTTTCGCAATCCTTTGAGGTACCAATTCCTCAAGCTTATCGTGTAGTCTTGAGGTATCGAACCTTTTTGGGATGGATAAAACCAATAAGCACAAACTAAACCTCTACAGTCAAATCACTCAATTAAGTTTTTTTTTTGTTTCAATCCTAACGAAAATAATTCAAACCGAAGTGAACAAAAAGCAAATAAACAGGGGATTCAATCAATGACATGGATAAGGCCTAAGGGTTAAGGTCAACGGACAGGTGACTCGGGATGATCAAGGAATCCTAATTCAAACTTCTAAAAGCTAAACTCCTAGCAAGGAACACACCAAGTAAATCAGTTTAATCTCTTAATACCAATTCTTCACTTAGTCTTAACTCAAGAACAAATCATCATTTGTGAATTAAAATCAAACGAGCATTCAAACAGGTTCCAAATAGCAAACAATCACTCTAGACATACATTTTCATGCGCTAGAATGTGAAAGTCCTAACAAAGCTAGATACTGGAATTTCATCGAACATGTTGTGAACAAGAAATTCTAAACATCCTAATCAATGTGATCAAGATTAATTAGGCATTAAGCACACTTTGCTAGATGAGATTTTAAATAATTAACCACTAGAAATCTATTGATCACCCCTAATCAACCTAATCCTACCTAACCCATAAGCCTATGGAGAACTACTCACTAATCATCATTAGATCAACTAAACTCATAGAAATAGAGTTGATCATCGGAGATTAATGATGGATTGAGAGATTTGATGAAGGAATCACAAAAGAAGTACTAGATTAATCAAAGAAATCCAAACTTGTTCTTACAAAATGTTTAGAACATAAAATAAAGCTTAAGATGCAATAAAAAATAGGTTTTTGGCTTAAATAGTCAATAGGGTGCGAGCCGGGTCAACCCGGAACAAACCGGGTGTTGACCCGGATCCAAGGCAATTTTTGGGACGCGTATCGGCCTGGCCACCCGATACGCAACCCGGTATGAACTCTCGGATTTTTTCTGGGAAGGGTCGTATCGGCCTGGCCACCCGATACGCCACCCGATATGGATGCACAAAATTTAATCCGAGAGGCTGTATCGGGTTGCCAGGTCGATATGCAACCCGATATGCAGACTGTGTTGAGATGTATCCAGTAAATCAGGCATAACTCTTTACATATAGCTTCGAATGACTTCACACCACCTCCATTAGAAAGCTAACTCAATTTCCCATGATTTGTATTTAGAATCTCAGAGCTAAAAGTCAACGTAATATCTTCATATGACTCAATCTTTCAAGCTCATCGGTTTGGTCCTTCATCACCATTTCACTTGCAATCACTCCTTTCGCCTCCAAACTCTTCCAAACATCCTTCGCAACTCCAAGAACCTACAAAACATAAGAAACACTTCAAATGCAAGCCTAGAATGCCTAAACCTAGTTCTAGATGATCCTATACTCTAAACACACCAATGACCAAAGAAATGAAGCTAAAGGAAACTAAAAAGAAGTAAAACATGATCCTAACAATAGCATAAATGCATGAAAATACAAGTATATCAATTAGACGAGATTCAAGTTGTTGAAGTTCATTGTCGGTCCTTTCCATCTACCTATCATTAGTGTAGTTAGCTTCTTACATAGTGGTTTCCATGTTCCTGAACTCCCTAAAGTCGTGGTTCATGTTGTGCTTTAGCTTCTCCTGCTATTGTTTAATCAATGTTAGCTTTTCATTGATCATTTCTTCATGTTTCTGAGCTTGTTTGTCAAGAACTTTTACAAGGACTGTAAGGTCTTCAAGTTTCTTGGAAAATGTGACAGAGAGAGCTTCTATCTTAACATTAAAAATAGAGTCTAACATAGCTTGGAAGTCTAGATACTGATCCATCATACCTTCAAGTGGATCTACTTGAGTATGAAGAGGTCTCACTAGGTTCTGATTTCTCAGAATCTGATGAGATAGAAGAGGTTGTGAGAAGTTCCTGAGCAATGGGATATGAGGTCTTCCACGTGAGAGATGGAGATGGGAGTATCCTTGAGGTGAGTTGGTAGGGTCTGGTTTCCGATCAAAGAGATGCGATTTGTTAGAGTCGTTAGATATGTGAACTTGAGATGGGTTTAGAGAGCCATGGTTCGAAATGTGATCAAGATCCAAAGGCTGATCCATTGTTTCAGAGACATGAAACAGAAACAAACCAAAAATTAGTAGAAAAGGGTGGTATTAGAGTCAGATTGTTAACCTTTGAGACTAGACGAATGAGAACAAATAGCTTTCCCGGAAACGCCGCCAAAACCTGGATTCGCCCCATTTGTTATGGGATTTTGAGTCTCAAATTTATAGAATCATGAGTCTGCAAGTGAAAAAATGTGTGTTGTAGTACTTGAGGTGTCGATCCACAGAGAAGCTATGCCTATCTGAATAGTCAAGCAAGGTTAGAGGAGAGCTAAAACAAAGAGAGATTTTTTGGGTGTCAAATAGAACTAGTTTTATAATAGCAATGAATGTAAAAACATAATAAGGAAGGAATTGGGTCGTCCAAGGAGCATCTAAAGAGGTTCGAAATGATTCATACAAGTCTAGATTAGCTTCTAGACCTTTCTAGAAAGTTCCACAAAATCGAACACAGAAATATGTCTAACCTACTCTCATAGGAATACACACCTAATCTCTTTAACTCGACCAGTCAACTCTCGCAGCTGGCCGCGAGAAAGATCAGACATTAATATCAAGTCATCAAAATATTCAGTGTCCTACAAGTAAACTCTCGCAGCTTTCAACACAACTACTCTCTTAAGCTAGTTCCGGTCAACATATTCATTACTCTCGCAGTTCTATCAATCCTAATATCACATTCTAGTTCATGGCTCTAGTCCCATGCGTTAAGGACGAACTTAAAATAAGAACTTTTAGAAATAAAGCCTAATTCTAGCAAGTAATCATAATCAAACCGATACGATTCCTCCTATAACCTTGTAAGAACCCAATAATCAAACTACTCGGCCATGGAGAAACCAATCATGGCCATTAACTAACTACTAAAACTATCCATAATGTATTAGGTCTAAGGTTAGCCATTTATGGTCTCTCTCAAGCACCCTAAAACTAATAAATTAAAAGAATAAAGGACTATAACTGAAAATAAAAGCTTTTATAAAGTAGATTTGTGTTATGAATGAATTACAAGGAGAGGGGTGTATCTCTATATATAGTACTAAAAACTCATGAAAAATCTTAGAATTTTGATGTGGGACAAGTGAAAACATAGAAAATGGGCTAAATATCGACAAATGACCCAAATGGGCCATGAAGGAGGGCGACTCAGAGCTGGAGGTGGTGGACCACTACCGCGCGCGACCTGGTCGTAGACGGAGTGGTCGGGGTCGCGGCCAAAGCCTTCGTTCCCTTAGCTTCGGTTGCTCATGGTCTTGTTTTGTATCTACGTTTCCTTGAATGTTCACCATTGTTTCTTCCTGATGTCAAGTGGAAAATGAAGCTTGCATATTCCTCTATTTGTAGTCCAAATTTGAGGGTGATCAAACAGTGACAAGTCTTCCATTGATGCTGAACTTATAACGGAATGACTCGGTATCGAAAAGTGGACTTTTGCTCCATTTGACTTGAATTAAGCTCGAGTTTCTTGAAAATAGTCTTGACACTACAAATATATGAAAGCATACTAAAAACCATTCAAAAACTCATGGATCACTAATAAAGTGTCCTAAAACATGCGGTAAAACGGGTAAAATCTTAGCTATATCACAACACCAACCCAAAAGAATTATTTAGGATTCTCGAACTGAGAAGGAACATTAGCGTCGACCCCTCCCCTAAATTTGTGAATTCTCTGCATGTCTTCGAGGTTTCCCTGAGTATCCCTCGACAGTCTGTACGACCTAAACAACACCTCTATCGTTACGCTTGAAGTATCCGCGCTGTCTCCTCTTCCTTGGTTTAACGCCATAATGGATTCAAGCAGGGGAACTAAGTCGGAGTTGAAAACAGAAAACGAGGGACGAGATTTAGCAATATTAGATTTTTGAAAAGCTAGAGTGCGACGAAAAAATCTTTTGGCAAAAATCAGAATTATATCCTAAGCTTCTCTTTGAAAACAATTTATAAATAAGTTTAAAAGAAAGAAAGGAGAAGTTAATAGGTTGGTAGCATGCGTGCTTCATTGATGGGATATGTGGAGAACTCCTTTAAAGCTATTGATTGTGGCGGTTCACGAGATCCCTGGGATCTCTCATCCCATCAATATCAACTCTCGGATGCGAAATCCACTCAAGATTTCGTTTTAGCAACAACTCTTGAGGTCGCAGGGATCTCTCATCTCTTGTAGATTTCAACCATTGGATTCAGATCTTTAAAGTTTAAAATCAAGGTAGTTCCGCAATCACATGGATCTTTTGATCTGAAAGATCTCGACCGTCATATAAGAAATTTTATAATAATTTCAAATCTTGGCGTCCACGAGCTGACATCAGTGGATCCTCCGCATTTGCAGGTACTATTCACATTTCCAGCCAATTAGTTATTATCATTAAATAATTAATGGGATGGGGGCAATTTTTTGTACAAAAATTCATACCTGGATTTGGCCCGATATTATCATTTAGAAATGTCGATATTGAAGACATCACTCCGGCCCAAACCATAGCCCATCCGATCTTTGCCTTGTTAACTGAAAACGACTGCATAGTCAAGAGGACATGCTCAGTATTAAGGTCATCCGATGAGCTGATTAGTCAAAACAATCACTCCGAGATCAGCTCAATCGGTCAGAAATCACATAAATCGTTCCCAACAGGCGCACTACGAGATATGCGGGATGGAGAGCTTGAGGAAGAGGCTATAAAAGGAGTTCATTGGATTTTAAGATTAAGTACCTTCTTTTCATGCATTTTCTACGCACAAACAGCTCTACGAGCTCATTGTAAACTCTCTCTTGAAACCTCTTTTGTAATCTTCTTTCATCAATACAAGATAATTACGAAACCTAGATTTAATTTAGATAGTTATTTGAAGCATCGCGTCAGCTTTAAGGTGCTAGCCCTTCGACAGTTTTTCCTATTCCAAATCATAAATTTCTAGTGTGGATTTCCGGATCCACAACAATAAACCCTAATTAGGGAAAATTAAGAAAACAAACTTATAGGAAGAGATGGACGCTGCATTGAGTAAAGGGCGGAGATTAAGATGGAGAGTAAACACTTTGAATAAAACACTTGTATATTGCTTCTTCTTAGCATGTAAGATGGGTAGTCAAACTCATATGCAACTTCCCCCGAAATGATTCATAAGAAAGTCTCGAGTCCTTCACCTCTTGATCCAGTCCCAATTATCCTTTTGATGTACAAAACACAATCATCAGTTTTGAATCAAACATAGAACAACCAATTCTTTTCAAAAGAGATCTTAAAACCCAAAACTAGAAAGAATGACTTACCCTTCGTATAGAGCGCAAAAGTCATTAACATATGCAAAAACAACAAGGGAATAGAAAAAGGTAATTTTACTAAAAAATATACAAATTACTACAGATAAAAGATTATGTTCAACCCTTAGTGAGGCTCAAGAAGAGAGCGTTATAATCCCAGATCTGTTGGGGAGGGTTGAGTAGAGAGGCGATAAAGTGGCACCGGACGACCAAAGAGGCGATAGAGAGGAGACTGTGAATCTCAGCAAACGGTGGAGAAGAAGGAGGCGATGAGGTTGTTGGCTTGGGTTCGATTCAACAGGATGGAGCGAAGAGAGAGGCGGTGAACTAAACCGTGAAAGATTTTTTTTTTTGTTTCGTTCCTCTCTCCTCGTTTTTTTAAAATTTTTATCTTATGGATTCATTTTTGAGAAGTTAGTTAATCCTTAATTTATCATTTAATTATTAGATTAATTTTATTTTTTTTGTCTTTTAATCATTTATATTTTCCCATTCGTGTGTGATTGCAAGGATAATAATAGAAGGGCAAAACACGTAAAAATATCGTGTGTGATTGCAGGGACAATAAATGAAGTCTTTAGAGCCTCCCAAAAATAACAAACCGGCCGTCAGACGAGGGTGGGTCTACGGGCCGAGTGAACGAGCGTGGGACCCATGGACAGGGGCGGCCGGGGCGTTACAATAATATTAACACACAATTTTTAAAAATAAAAATCATCAGTTTAGTTTAACAACAATATTATTATAAAAAAATCTATATCAAACTATTTGTAATTAAATATAAATATAAACATTATTATACCAAATCCCTTATTAAAATATTTTAAAGTTTGTTTTAAAATAAATTATAATTATATATTTATATGTATTAACATCAATATATAATTTTATTAAAAAAATTTTGTCGTTTTATATAAATTCAAAATTTCAATAGATAATTTAAATTAATAAAATTATATTCTATAATACCATATTTATTAGTACTTAAAGATCTTCATAAATATTTTTCATATTTATCATCTTACTTTTTATTTTTTTTAAATCCAAAGTTATATATATTTCATAAATAAAACTAAAATTAAAATATAATTATATATGTATAAATATTATAACTTTTTATTAAACTATTTTATCGTTTATATTTATCCAAATTTAAAATTCATAAAATTAATACGAATTTACTATATAATTTTTATAATCCATAATAGTCATAGTTATCAATATTAATAACTCATAATTCAAAGATATTTCGTATTTATCTTCTTAATTTTATTTATTTTTATTCGGATGATGTATATCTTTAAAATAAAATAAAAACAAACTTTTAAAATAATATTATAAATAACAAAATTATGAATATAAACTATGGTTAATATTGTAAAAATCCTAATTTCATTAATGGTATATTAGTAATCAACCATTTTGAGATTGAATATAAAACCAAAAACACTTCCTAATTAATATAAAGATTTAACTAATTGTTAGTAAAATCAAACCAACCAAGTGAAATTAACCACCATACCAAAATTTAATTTAAATAAAAACCATGTAAATATTTAACCCAAACCAACACTTAAATTAAACAAGGATTAATTGAAAAAATAAAACCCTAAGGTAAAAGTGACCACCTCACCTCAAGTGGTTTTGTTCTCCTTCCTAAAACAACATCACACGAAATAGCTTGGAAGCTGCCGACCATTATCCATCTAGATTCAAGGTGTTATCATTGTTTCTTCCGTATCTGATTTAGGTGTATGTTTTATAAGTTAAATTAGAAACCAGAGATTGCTTGTCTTCCAACTTTTTCGATCTATGTGATAGCAACAAAGTTGATAACATTTAGCCTATAACATGGCCAATGAAGTTTTTGTCGAGTGTCTACTGCCAATTTTTAGAGTTGTTCTTTATCAAATTGCTGCACTTTTTGTGGCTAACCGAAAATGCGGCGTTATGGCTCCCGTCGAATCGAAAATGGTCTAACCGAGTTGCCTCCTCAATTAGTTCCAGGAACCTGCGCGCTTCCTTCGTATTTAAATCCATCAATAACGTTACTCGACCGATCATTCTCGCATCCGGACCTGCAAGAAAAAGAGGACGTGAAAGGAAAAGAGGACTGGGTAATTGTTTCAAACACAATTACCTAGCGAGGGCGGATTTCTAGGAACCCGCGATCCTGGCTTACACCACACAACTACGAATTCTAGTCATAGGTTAATATCACCTTGCAAACAGCGTTCGAAGGCTTCACCACACAATTCTACGTCCATTCGTGCTTACCAGGCCCAAATCCCTCACACTCATGGACCCTACAGCCGGAAGCTCAAACAACAACGACCCGAAGGCCAAACTCCCGGCCCGAAGCCACACATGGGGGGCTCGCCAAAACCCCCTTCCGAAGATACAAAGGACGCGTTACCTTTACCGGCCTACTCGTGCTGCACCAAACACCCTTACGGGGGCCCTACCACATTTCTACTCCACACATATTGATGTTTGCGTTTTACACACCAATTAAAACCTAATGTGCACGCTACCACAATCGAATGGTATGTCGATGTAACACTTTAGGATCGAATCCACAGGGAGCTAGTGATCTATAACACCAAGAATGCACAAAGTTCCTTAATCTAAGCAAATACAAGAGATTTGGTTTTTTTTTTTACTAACAACCTAAGTGAAATAAAAGTAAGGAAACTAAAATGAAGTAGATAACAAAAGTGCAATAAAACAAGAACAAACCATTCACTAAGCAAGATTCTAAAGTTCACAAAAACAGAGTAAAAACAGAGATGATAAAAGACTAAGTTTCTCGGGTTGAGACTTCGGTTTGGGTGATCAACAATTAATCTAGAAGTGTTTAAGAACAATAGAATGGTTTCTTAGGCTAAGAACAACATATCAAGCTACTCCACTCTCATGATAATAGCCCTACACCTATCAATCATTAACATCAACTCTCGTTGGCAATTTCAAGATAGATATGCATTATGAACAAGTTCTTATTACCACTAAACACCTTAAACATCAATTCTCATTGGTTAAGTATGTAAAGCACTTGATAGAGTTTCAAACATAAACTACACCTCTCGGTGCTAGCAACATTTAAGATCAAGGAATTGATTAGCTACTTCAATCCTAGCATTAAGAACTTCTAACAAGTAAGGAATCAATATTTCCAAGTTTTAAACATCTTAAACCATCACTAAATCACCCTCACCTTACTCAAACCCAGAAACTTATAAAGAACTACTCAATAGACATGACAATAACAAAGCAAAACATAGTTAAGAAGACAGAAATGAAGAACAAGAGGAAACTAAAAGAAGAACTCAAACCAAACTTGAAAAGGAAAAAATGTTTTGATCTAGATCCAAAAATGGATCAAGAAGTAGATCATTCCTCTCCACATACACCAAGAGGTCTTAAATAATAGAAAACAAAGTGTCTTGGTCGACCTCAGAACATGGGAGGGTCTACAAGCCAAAAGAAAAAGAGAAAAAGTAGCATGTGGGCAAAAGTTGGTCTCACCACGACATAATTGATATGTGTCCAGTAAATCGGTCATAACTCTCTGTGTAAATGACTTCAAACCACCTCCATTGGAAAGCTAACTCAATTGCCTATAACTTTGGTTTAAAGTTCCAAAGCTAAATATGAACGCAAGCTCTTCAAATGACTCGATCTTTCAAGGTCAAATCTCACAGCGACTTGTGGAGGTCGCTGTGAGAGGCCGCTGTGAGGTTTTTTGATCCACAGCGACTTGGGGAGGTCGTTGTGGAGGTCGCTGGGGCTCCCGACTGTTCGCATTTCTTCACAGCGACTTCAGTATGCCGCTGTGGGATGCCGCTGTGAGGTCTGGTCATGATCCTTAGCTGTTTTTCCACTCCTTTTTGGGTGTTTTCAGTCCCTACCTCCCTCATATCATTTGGGTGCTTCATCATGTCTTCCACCACCTACAAAAAGAGAAAAACAAAGCACATGCACTCCTAATGATGCCTAAATGCATTATCTAAAGCTAAAACACAATAATGTTGTCTAAATGCTTTTCCTAAAGCTAAATCACATTCTTAATCATGCCTAAAAACACTCAAAAACACAACGCATCAACTCCCCCAAACTTGTTTCTTTGCTTGTCCCCAAGCAAACACCAATGAGAACAAATGATAGAGGTTTGAAGTTGTAGACTCATAACCAAAGAAATCTAACAAGCACTCAACATGATGTCCTTAGAAAATGATAGTATGTTGCATGAACAAACAATCTAATCCACTTTAATTTCTCTAAGCTTATCAACACACCAAATCTTATTCTCTTAAGCACATTGTCAATAATCAACTAACTCAACATTCCACCAACTCTTAATTTCATTCATTCATCAAAGTGCAGTCTCACAAATGAGGGTTTGATCTTGATCAATTGGCTTGGCATAAAAAAGCTTTAAATGGTGTTTAGAGGACGGCTTTTAACTCTCATTTTGGTGGCTAACTCTCAAGAAAAGGAATGCTAGACATTATGCAAAATGTGGCAAGACAAGAACAATTTATGCATACAATTTTCAGCTCTCAAAGTCTTACCCAAAGTGTTTCCCAATCCTAGTCAATCTCCCTTCATTCCCAAACTTAACCATTAGACTTTTTTCATTTTTGGGTCTTGAGAAGTAAATCTTTTAATTTCCAAAACTCTTTTCTTTTTGATTTCATTTTCATTTTACACTTAGAGTTTTCCCATTTCATTTTCTTTTCCCAAGTGTTTCCCCTTTCTTTTACAAGCCTTTAGTCTTTTGTTTCTTTTACTCCCCAATTCACTCTTTCTTTTCTTTTTCCCAATCCCATTTTTAGTGCTCATACCCCAAATGCTAAACCAATATGTGAACTCCTAGACTAGCCTATGAGAGCTAATCATTGTCGTGTTGGAATTATGTCCAGTAATCTCTGTACTGTCTCTAGAAAGTAAGAGTATGTCAATGATCAGACATAAGTCATATAATACTGGGGGTCATGATGGCTTGCTAGAGTCCGCTCATGATCTATAAGTCTTGGACTTATTGCCTTTATTATATGATCCCATATGGGTCACACGCCTAAGCTAACAGGAAACCATGAAGGAACGGTTTAGCAGAAGTACGGTAAAAGTGCTAGGCATTTACTGTACTTAGAGAGACTAAAGGGCCTGATTAAATCTAAGAGATTTAATCAGACTGAGAATTGGGCCCAAAAGCCCATAGGAACTGGACAAGGGTTTTAATTAATAAAACTTGCCCTAGCTCCTTTTTCTTGGCAATTCTCTGCGCCTCCCTCAGCCTCTCTCTGCGCCTCTCTCCTTTCGGTCTAGCAGCCAATTTCCTGCTGTGTGCGTGTGTGAGCCTTTGGAGGAGCTATCACTTGGTGGTTCTGCTAATCTCTGACCCGTACCTCCTCTTTCCGCTGCACAAACAAGGTAACAGGTGAGATCTATTATGTTTCTATTCAAGAGAACCTAGATCTGCATGTTTAGTAGGATGAATCAATCTGAGAATTGAATCAGGAGACACTAAACGTTCCAACAGTGGTATCAGAGCCATTGGTTCTGTGGTTTTTCTTGTTTAGAATCATGTTTAGGATTGTTTAAAGAGGTGTTTTTGAATCAATCTACTGATAAGAGAAAACACTTAAGAAACAAAGAATTAAAACATAAACAAACAAGAAATCGCATGATCCAATCTATATGAATTGGTATGCGTCGGAGTGTTGATCGCCAAAGGATCACACGTCCGGATCGAGTCACGTCGCGTCATCCGATCATGGATCGGTATGCGTCGGACCGATCGGCTACAATGGACCGCGAGATGCTCGGCTGAGACGATCGCAGGTTGCGTGACCGAGCCGATGGCATACATCGATCGCGGATCGATGGTATGGATCGATGCTTGCGTCGCGTCCTGCCCGTCCCGTTGTAACCGAGAGCCGTGCATCGTCCAGCACTGTCCCGCGTGACCGAGGCCGAGCATCGACCCGAACATCGTCCCGTCCCACGCCGTCCGTACGATCGCCTGATGCTTGCATCGCGTGATGCTTACGGCTGCGACAGTCCCGACCGGTTAGGGTTTTGGCGTGTGATGGTTCGGTTCGGTTTAAGGCTCGGTTTAAAATTTTATTAAAATTAATCGTCACGGTTTAATAAACAGACTTAATAAATTTATTAAGTTCTGGTTAAACCGAGATAAGAAATCCAAAGTCGAAAAATTGGATTTTGTGCCTAAACCAGTGATTTTCTAATTTGATTTGGTTGGACCAAATAAATTGAGAAAATCCGGTTTAGTAAATAACCGGTTAACAATTGTGGTCATCGTAGTAATTAATTTTGGTTAAGACCAATTTTAATGAACCAGACCGGTTATGTCATTTAATTGGGCAATTGGGTTATGTCTTGGACATGAACCAATTCTTGGGCCTCGGGCCAAGAAGTTAAAACAATTGGGCCAATTATTTGAGTGTTTTCTTCAGAATTAATTTAAAATTTATTTTATGAAATTATAAAATCGATTTTTTTTAAATTAATAAGTTTCCAAATTTTTGAAATTAGAAAGTTTCTTAAATTAGAAGTTTCTAGATTTGCATGTTTTGGATTTTAGGAAATTTCTATATTTAGAAAGTTTCCAATTTTAGGAAGTTTCCAATTTTAGAAAGTTTCCATTTTAGGAAGTTTCCAATTTTAGAAAGTTTCCAAAATTATTAGGTTTCCCAAAAAGGAAAGTTTCCCAAAATAGTAATCTTCTATTTTGGGATAAAATTTTAATAAACCTACAAACCTCAAACAATATCAAGCGTTGAATGTCTTGTCCAGTCTATGTCAGCTGTCGAAGCCCATTCAATTGTACTCATGGCCTTACAGTGTGAGGGTGTCTGCTTTTGTGTGGGTAAGACGGTTTGTGATTCATAAATGTCATTGGGAGTCCCAGACATTAGTGATTACATGACTGTATAGTCTGGTTTTCTTGACTAGGCCATCGGGAGTCCCGGGCCTTGAGACATCAGAGTGGATTGGGCCTCGGGCCCAGATTCACAACCAAGAGTTATATCACGGATATAATTAGCCGAGATAGGGCTTACCGATATAAGCTAAGGTTGGGTGACGGCCAGTGGCCCACTTTGATCTTAGTTATATGTGGATCTTGGAATCATTATATTCTATTGAGGGTAACTGATGTTATTGAATATAATGCGAGATTAATCATATTAAGTATAATGCGAGATTAATCATATTGAACATATTAACTAAAATCCTTTTATCTTAATTTTCAGTTATGACTAGCACAAACAATCAAAACACTTTCTCGATCCGGTCTGTCCTTGAGATGGACAAGCTGAACGGATCAAATTTCTTGACTTGGTCGCGGAACCTGAGGCTAGTCCTCAGACAGGAGAGAAAGGACTATGTCCTTGAGAGAGCTCTCCCCGTGAGGATCAGGTCTAATGCTTCTCATGCAGTATATGATGCTTGGAATAAGCGTTATAATGATTCGGTAGATGTGCGTGGTCTGATATTGGCTACCATGGACTCAGACTTGCGGAAGCAATATGAGAACATGGAGTCGCCAATAGAGATGATCAGCAGCCTGAAATTGAAATTTCAGGAGCAGGTAAGAGTGGAGAGATACCAGATGGTTAAGTCTCTCACTAGCTGCAAGCTACCAAATGATCATCCAGTGAGTCCTCATGTCAGTAAAATGATGGGTTACATTGATAACCTGAGGAAACTGGATTATCCAGTTAGCCAAGAATTGGCAACTGAGATCATTCTGCAGTCACTGCCGTCAAGCTATGATAAGTTCAGAAGGAACTATATCAAGAAAGGCTTAACGAAGACGCTGACTGAACTGCATGATATGCTCAAGACAGTTGAGCCAAACGTGAAGAGTACCCTGAATAATCTCATGATAGAGAAGGGTAGGTTTGCTAAACCTAATGCTGACAAGGGTGAAGACAAAGTTGTCCAGATTTTGAATCATGGCAAGCGTGTGTCTTCTGAGCCCAAGTCAGATACCTCTTACGTTGGTAAGTGCTGCTACTGTAAAGAGACAGGGCATTGGAAGAGAGATTGCATTAAATTCATGGAAGATGATGAGGAGTTGAAGTTGATGTATGAGACTACTTCCTCAGGTATTCATGTTATTACTTCAAGTTCTACCTTATAGGTATTGGATACTGGTTGTGGCACTGATATTTGTGATAATATGCAGAGCCTAAGCAACAGTAGAATGTTGAAGGAAGGACAAGTGGATCTACATGTCTGGAAGGAGCTATGGACGCTGCCTCAGCCGTAGGGTTTTCACTTGTATATGCCTTCGAGGCTTGGTTTTGTATTAAGTAATTGCTACAATGTACCTGCTTTAAGCAGAGTTGTTTTCATTTTCTTGTAAGAATTTGAATGTCTTTCATTTTGATAAAAGACAAGGTTTTGTTCTTTTGATCTTAATGAAATATTAATTGTAGCACCCTATTCAAGGAATGGGTTTTATATCTTAAACCAAAGAGTGCCTAATGTAACATAAATACCGAATTGGTTTAAATCTGATGAATTAAACCTGATTTTTCTTGGCATAAAAGTCTTGGTCACATAGAGTAAGTCGGATTCAGAAATCCCATAGTTATGGACTGTTGGGCTCATTTGATACGATATCTTATGAGACTTGAATTCTGCTTACTAGACCAAAAGGCAAAGGGCCCATCTTAGCCGAGCTAGAGAAAGGCCCAAAGGCTTATTGGAGATTGAACATACTCATGTATGTGGTCCGATGAGCAGTAATGCCAGAGAAAATTTCCTGTACTTCATTGTCTCTACTGATTACTTCAGTGAGTAAGACTGTGTTCATTTGATGAGACACAAGTCGGAATTCTTTGACATGGTCGAAAGAGTTCCAGAATGAGGTATAGAATCTGAGTGACAGAAGTATTAAGACACTAGATTTGATCACGAGTGAGAATACTTGAGTCATTAATGGTGTGATCATCTGATTGAGTGTGAAGTAGTTTCACAGCTCATTTCTCCTGAAAACCTGGAGGTGTTTCTGTGAGAAAGAGTCAGATCTTATCAGAAATGATTAAAGATGAGTCACACGAATCTTCCATGATATTTTTTAAGAATAACGCTCTAGAAATATCTAAGTTTACACTGAAATAGTTCCACCAATATCAGTTGAAAGACACCACGTAAATGTGGATTGGAATCGATCCAAATTCGTCTTTACTGAGTATTTATAGTTGTGCTACTTTGCTGGTTGTCCTAGGGAAACCAAGGCTTGTTACTTTTACGTCCATTCTGTTTTCTAAGTAGGGAAGTTATTTTCAAGAAGAACAGTGGGAGTAAAAGTATAACTCGAAGAAATTCGAGAAATACAGGAGGCTGCTCAACCTGTTGAGGGAGAGCAACGGATGGATTTACAGATTTCTGTAGAATCTACACCTGTAGAGCCTGAAGTTCGTAGATATGAAAGAATCAGTCACTAATCCGAGAGTGAATTCTCGTCATTAGTTGAACCTGATGATCATTGAAAGTTCGCATGATCTGATGATCATTGAAAGCGACGAATCTGCGAAACTCAAAGAAACGAAAGTGAGCCCGAACTCCGAAAAAAATTACATTTTGTGTAAGTTAGCTTCATCGATCCATTCATGGATGGAAGCAAACATATCGGAGTTGAAATCTTCGTTCTGTTGAAATAGTCAAGGTTTTAACCTGAACAGGAACGAAATGGAACTGTGCGTTTACTAAAAGATAAGTGGGAGCAATATTGCATTTCTCATAGTGTATGTCGATGACATACTGATTCTCGGATATAACGTCCCAATGCTGCAGTCGGTAAAGGACTGGCTTGGGAGTTGGTTTTGTGATTGACATGGGTAAAGCCACGTAGTTCTTGGATTCTGGATCTAAAGATAGAGATCCAAAAGAGCTGGTAGGAGAATGTCAGGATTCTTAAATTGACAAAGTCCTACACGTTTTCAGCAATCCAAGAAGGGTTTTATGCCAATGTCACATGGCATTAAGTTAAGCAAGAAACAGTGTCCCACGATAACTGCTGAGCTTGAATGCATGGATGAGATTCCATATGCGTCGGCAATTGGATCTATCATGTATGCCATGACACGTACTTGTTTTGATGTTGCTTTAATGTTAAGCAAGACAAGTAAAGACCAGTCAAATCCAGCAAAGAATCACTGGATAGACGTAATGAATATTCTCAAGTATTTGGAAAAATACTTAGGATATGTTCTTGATTTACGGAGAAAGTGAGGTGCTACGAGTCGGTAGAGTCTGAAAGGCAAGTTTCCAATGGACAAGGATGATTTCCGGTCACAGTCCGGTTATATCTTGTGTCTATCTGGCGGTGCAAGGCACTGTTGCTGACTCCATGACTTAAGCTGAACATTTCGCAGCTTGGGAAGCGGCGAAAGAGGTTGTTTGGAAAGAAGAGTTCGTCACTGAACTTGATGTGATTCCCAGCATAGATGAGACTAGCTGCACATCAGAGGTCCAAACACCTTGAGGGTAGGTATAACCTATTCCGTGAGATAAATGACAGAGATGTTAAGTAGATCAGCAAATTTCAACGAATGAGAACGTTGCTAATCTATTAACAAAGCCACTCCTTAGGCCTAAGCACGAGTCGCGGACTGTTGCTGTAGGATAAGTGAAATTAAGATGTAGTCTTAATTTCAGTGGGAGTTAATAAAGGGCTTTATTTGGTTATTGATATGTTCTTGTAAAACATTTTATAATGTTTAATGAAATTATTATTTCAAGATTATTTTAACTGTGATGAAATAATCGTTCCAAAATGATATGAACCATTTTATAGGTCATCGAAGTAAGTGACTTGATCTTGAGTCATCAAAGTCATTTAGCTTGATCATGAGACCCTATATTTGATAGATGGCTTATATCATCCTGTCCCTAGTCGAAGGTTGTTGAAATTGGAACACCAACAACCGTGTGAGACTAGATTGGTATGTGACTTATGACGAAGTCTCAGGATGTCATAGATGCACGGCATCAAAGTCAATACATAGGTGTATGTTGGGGTACATACGACCGGACAAGACCCGATTATAAGAACTCTTCAGGATATTTATATCTGTGTCATAAGAGATTCTTACTACGACTATAGAGTATAGTCCTTAGACCTGAGTTCGCATGCATGTGACTGCACATGAACTAATGCGCTTTGATCATTGTCTAATGCTGTCGTTAAGCGATAGTTATAAGGACCTTGATTGGGTGTATTATGAAATGAGTAGTTTACAGTGATGGAACAAGACGGGATTTGTCCCTCCAATATAAATGGAGTGAATATCTCTAGGCCAATCGGAGATTTGAATACTGGAAAATGCATGGCCATGCTCAAACGGACTTTCCCGAGTCGTTTGGATTGTCAGTATCAAATCAGAGTCCGATGAACAAGATTAGGCTTTATAAGGATGACACTAATCTTGCCTTATGACTAATCGAGATATTGTGACAAAAGGAATATGAATACAGAGATTCCAGTTCAAGTGGGAGATTGTTGGAATTATGTCCAGTAATCTCTGTACTGTCTCTAGAAAGTAAGAGTATGTCAATGATCAGACATAAGTCATATAATACTGGGGGTCATGATGGCTTGCTAGAGTCCGCTCATGATCTATAAGTCTTGGACTTATTGCCTTTATTATATGATCCCATATGGGTCACACGCCTAAGCTAATAGGAAACCATGAAGGAACGGTTTAGCAGAAGTACGGTAAAAGTGCTAGGCATTTACTGTACTTAGAGAGACTAAAGGGCCTGATTAAATCTAAGAGATTTAATCAGACTGAGAATTGGGCCCAAAAGCCCATAGGAACTGGACAAGGGTTTTAATTAATAAAACTTGCCCTAGCTCCTTTTGCTTGGCAATTCTCTGCGCCTCCCTCAGCCTCTCTCTGCGCCTCTCTCCTTTCGGTCTAGCAGCCAATTTCCTGCTGTGTGCGTGTGTGAGCCTTTGGAGGAGCTATCACTTGGTGGTTCTGCTGATCTCTGACCCGTACCTCCTCTTTCCGCTGCACAAACAAGGTAACAGGTGAGATCTATTATGTTTCTATTCAAGAGAACCTAGATCTGCATGTTTAGTAGGATGAATCAATCTGAGAATTGAATCAGGAGACACTAAACGTTCCAACATGTCGTTCTCATACTTTTAACCTTTTGCACATGTTAGCATTATCAAAAAGAGGCCTCACTCAATCAATCAAATGAAGGTTTAAAAGGAAAGGGAAGGGTTCTATGGTGTGGTAACCATCCTAAGAGTGAGAATGGCCACTTGGACTAACAAAGGGTGGTAGAAAAGTGGTAAAAGATCATCCAAGTGTGTATATAGTGACCATGATCAAGCATCAAAATCCCATAATTGAGAAGATTAAGTTCATTTAAGTCCATATAGATGAGTTGGTTTCAAAGTTGAGAGTATCAAACTTGACAAATAGATTGGAGTGGTGTGATGAAAACTCGAAATGTGCAAGTGTTTCAAGAGTTGTTTAAGCAACATAATATGATTATCAAGGGCATCATGTTAAGTTCTAAATCTAAATTTCTTACGAGGTAATTATATCATTGTCTCTTATGCAAATGTAAATTGAATCTATAATGCTACTAGACTCAATCCTAAAAGAGAAACAAATATGAAGCTACAAGTTCTTTTTTTTTTATGTTTCAAATTCTTCAATTTTTTTTTGTTTTTTCGAAAACCTATCTATTTACAATGCAAGACTCATGAAAGATGGTAAAAAAATAAAAGAAAAAATATATGTATAAGGTGGTGGTGGTGTTACCTGAAGCGGAAGGTAATTGTGTAATCCCCCAAACTTAGCTCTTGTTCGCTCATGTTTGTTCTTCGGTGGAATCCCCCCAAACTTAGCTCTTACTCTCCTGTCCACATGCTGAAAACACACACACAAAACTAAAACAAACATAAAATTCACACAAATACACATCATGCAAATCAAACATAGAAAATCAAAGTATATGTACAAAGGATACCATGGGACTTCCTCCCAAGTGAGCTTGTTTAAAGTCTCTAGCTTGACTATCCCTTCACTTTTTCTGGTTGGGAATGTGCATGACTTTGGATCACCAGGGTCATATTCATCATAGAACCATCCCCTAAACTCATTCATCCTAATATCTTCAAAAGAGATCTTCCTTGGACCATCAATGCTCATTCTTGTGGTGGAAGTTATACCAAGATGCTTGTCAAAAAGTTGTGCCATTTGAAATTCTTCTTCTTCACCATCCATGGAGATTTCTTCAATGAGACTCTCTAGTTTCTCCTTAGGCCTTTCACTCTCTGTCTCTTGCTTGGAATTGGTTTGTTTATGCCTTTCTTCCTTGGTTGAGAGTTCATCATCCATTGAGCTTTCCTTTATGCTCTCCATGCATTCAAAAACAAGCCATCTTCATGAGGTACTTCAATAGTCCTTACCACCATGTCTACTTCTTCCTTTGTGCTCCTTGATTGATGAATCATGAGTGTTCCAACATAAACTTGTTCTTCATAACTTATCTCAAGAGCTTCATCAATGGTTTCCTTCTCAGGTTCAAAGTCCATCTCCCCACCTTGTGTGGATTGCTGCTTGATTGTTCCAACTTCCGATGCTAGGCTATCAACTTTTGCTTTGATGTCCATGATAGCTTTGTTGGTAGTCTCTATAAACTGTTTCCAAAGCTGTTGCATTGTGTCCTCCTTGTATTGTTGGTTTGAAAAACTCCCTTGATCTTGGAAATGTTGGTCTCCTTCGTTTTGATAAAAACCTTGACTGTTGAGAATCTCTTCTTCATTTGGGGAGTAATAATCCATTCCATGCTCATACTCCATGTCCCAAGATTGATAGACTTCATCATGTCCATATTGATGCTCTTGAGAATAATTTCCATATGAGATGTCTTCTTGATAGGTGGGTGAGCTTTCAAAACCATTGTGGCTTGTAGGATCCCAAGATTGACATCCTTCATCATATCCATAGTACTCTTGAACAAAGTTTTTATATGGAGGATCTTCTTGATAAGTAGGTGAACTTTCAAAGCTTTGGTAGCTTGTGGGGTCCCAAGATTGGTATCTCTCAGCATCTCCATATTGGTATTCTTGAGCAAAGTTTCCATGTGAAAGATCTTCTTGATAAGTGGATGAGCATTCAAAACTGTGGTAGCTTGTGGGGTTCCAAGCCATCTCTCTCTCGAACTTTCTCCCTTGTGATTATACCCAGCAAAAAGAGCAAACACTTGAAAGAAAATCAGTAACCAAACAGACAAAAATAAAAGAAAGCTTAGTCTCAAGGAAATTTGAAATCCTAATGATAAATCGCCTAGCTCCCCGGCAACGGCGCCAAATTGATGTTTGCGTGTTACACACCAATTAAAACCTAATGTGCACGCTACCACAATCGAATGGTATGTCGATGTAACACTTTAGGATCGAATCCACAGGGAGCTAGTGATCTATAACACCAAGAATGCACAAAGTTCCTTAATCTAAGAAAATACAAGAGATTTGGTTTTTTTTTACTAACAACCTAAGTGAAACAAAAGTAAGGAAACTAAAATGAAGTAGATAACAAAAGTGAAATAAAACAAGAACAAACCATTCACTAAGCAAAATTCTAAAGTTCACAAAAACAGAGTAAAAACAAAGATGATAAAAGACTAAGTTCTTTGGGTTGAGACTTCGGTTTGGGTGATCAACAATTAATCTAGAAGTGTTTAAGAACAATATAATGGTTTCTTAGGGTAAGAAAAACATATCAAGCTACTCCAATCTCATGATAATAGCCCTACACCTATCAAGCATTAACATCAACTCTCGTTGGCAATTTCAAGATAGATATGCATTATGAACAAGTTCTTATTACCACTAAACACCTTAAACATCAATTCTTATTGGTTAAGTATGTAAAGCACTTGATAGAGTTTCAAACATAAACTACACCTCTCGGTGCTAGCAACATTTAAGATCAAGGAATTGATTAGCTACTTCAATCCTAGCATTAAGAACTTCTAACAAGTAATGAATCAATATTTCCAAGTTTTAAACATCCTAAACCATCACTAAATCACCCTCACCTTACTCAAACCCAGAAACTTATAAAGAACTACTCAATAGACATGATAATAACAAAGCAAAACATAATTAAGAAGACAGAAATGAAGAACAAGAGGAAACTAAAAGAAGAACTCAAACCAAACTTGAAAAGGAAAAAATGTTTTGATCTAGATCCAAAAATGGATCAAGAAGTAGATCATGCCTCTCAACATACACCAAGAGGTCTTAAATAATAGAAAACAAAGTGTCTTGGTCGACCTCAGAACATGGGAGGGTCTACAAGCCAAAAGAAAAAGAGAAAACGTAGCATGTGGGCAAAAGTTGGTCTCACTACGATATAATTGATATGTGTCCAGTAAATCGGTCATAACTCTCTTTGTATAGCTGCAAATGACTTCAAACCACCTCCATTGGAAAGCTAACTCAATTTCCTACAACTTTGGTTTGAAGTTCTAAAGCTAAATATGAACGCAAACTCTTCAAATGACTCGATCTTTCAAGGTCAAATATCATAGCGACTTGTGGAGGCCGCTGTGAGGTTTTTTGATCCACAGCGACTTGGGGAGGTCGCTGGGGCTCCCGACTGTTCGCATTTCTTCACAGCGACTTCAGTATGCCACTGTGGGATGCCGTTGTGAGGTCTGGTCATGATCCTTAGCTGTTTTTCCACTCCTTTTTGGGTGTTTTTCAGTCCCTACCTCCCTCATATCATTTGGGTGCTTCATCATGTCTTCCACCACCTACAAAAAGAGAAAAACAAAGCACATGCACTCCTAATGATGCCTAAATGCATTATCTAAAGCTAAAACACAATAATGTTGTCTAAATGCTTTTCCTAAAGCTAAATCACATTCTTAATCATGCCTAAAAACACTCAAAAACACAACACATCACATATCCATCACGCACAATCAACATTTTTGGTTTAAGCGATAACCTAGCAGTTTTACATTTTTTCTATCAATCACATCGAGTAATCAACTATTCCTACACTACCTAGGAAAGACGGTATTAACGAAGGACTATCGTCCAGAATTGAATGAAGCAAGCAAGGGCCAAAGAAGGGGAAAAACGTAAATTGGAAGTTCCTTTAGCCTGAACGGACATCGGATCTGGAAAGAGGACAAAAAAAGAGTCGATTAGGCTTTCGTTTCGTTCAAATCGCCCTAAGGATGAGCTAGTTACGATCAATTGAAAATGACCAGCCCAAACTAGCTAACCGACCTAAACCGAACTAAACCGAAATTGAAATTGAATTTTAAATTGAAATTGAGAAACCGAACCAAACCGGATTAAACCAAACCAGACCGGGCCGGTAACCGGTCCGACCCGGTTGATCGACCTGGTCAAGTCGTTTCGACTCGGTCTCTGGAGAGTTGACCCGGCGGCGGTCCGGCGGCTGCGCGTCAGGGCAGCGGCGGCGCGTCACGGCGGCGGCGGCGCGTCACATCCACGAGCCGGAATTCGGGTGGCGTGTACGGGCGCGTCTGGAGGCTTCTGGGGGCGTAGCTGGTTTCGTTGGCTTCGTCTCCTCGAGCTGAACGCGCTGGTGGTCCGGTTTCCCAGATTCATCACGGATAAAAAGATATTGGGATTTTAATGCTCGGGTTAAGGAAAAACAAATCGGAAGATTGGTTTACCGGGTTACTTTCAACTCAAAACGATATAGGAGCACCAGATCTTTACTCATGAGGTGGCTGCGACACATCACGAGCAGGACTTCGCCGGAGGCTCTCTTCTTCTTAGTTTCTCAATGGTTGAGACTCCTTTAACTATGAAAAGTCTTAGGATTTTCAAAAAAAAATGAATGGGCTTTTGGGCTTTGCCTGGGTTTTCTACTTCTTTTTAGAAAATTTTAAATTCGGCTGGGCCAGGTCCATTACACTTTTATCAACTTATTTGATGCAAGCTAACCGAAACCTATATGAAAACCATACTAGCACGGCTGAAAGAGTATAGAAAAGATATTAACCTAACCAAACAATTTGACAGTAACTAAAAAACAATATTTTTAATTATTTTTCTTAAGATCTAACTAACCAAAGATAAAAGAACCGAAAACTACAAAGGATAGGGATATGTAAACCAAAGGCAATAAGCCATTACATGAATAGAAATCACTAAACAACAAGTTGCACCAATGCCGTAACCAAAATGCAGCACTCGAGCTCGAAAGAAAAACCCAAAATAAATGGATTCTTAGTATGATTTTAAGACAAATATGTGTATCCTGTGCAAAAAAAAAATGTTCCACACTTGCTTTTTTAACAGAAACGTTGGTAATAAACTGGGAATAGCAATCAAAATCTTCTTAGGAGCACCACAAGTTTATTAAGTTGGTGTTTAACGACTAACATACAAAGAAAAACGACAGACTAAATAGGGAGAAAAAACTCATGTTGGAATGGCTGCAAGAATAAAGTAGTTTTATGGGCTGTGTTTGTCCTCTATCAAGGATTGTTTTACTAGGCTAATGCAACCAAAATAAGAATCACCAACCCACAGAAAGAAATACAGGTTTTCAAAAAATTTATAAAACAAAAAATATTTGCTTTTATGGTCTCTTTTCTCTCAAACAATCTTATATGGTCTAAGTACAGTCAAACAAGAAAAAGGAGCAAACTCAGTTTAGTCTTTTCTTCAGGGAATAGTATACCTTCACGAATCGCATGAGTGGAGCACTTAGATCCCTAGGCGTTATCAACAAAATCTTCAGATCTTATCCTGTTGCATTTGCATATTCTTCATCAATATGACTGCGTGGAACTATTTCACAAGCACGGTTAGAGAAAGATAAACATTAGCTCTTCTGCCACAAACCAATCATATTCCATATTGACATTGACACAGAATTTCAAACGAATGTTCGAACATAATATATATAGAAAAATATTTATTGGAACAACAATGACTTCAAACCTTAACTTTCACTCTCTGTTGCTATCTACAATCACTGGCCCTTAAAACAAGTCTTTCTTTGATTAAGGCTTCTCTCTACAATTTGTTAATCCTCGTTAAAAGGCAATTTGGCTACTAATATCATCATCTTTACTCTAACAACAACCAAAATCATCCTAAAAACAGAGAATCAAGAGGATCCTTAAAAAATAGCAAACCCTAAAACAAAATTCATGATTCTTGTGTTACTCTAACCCTTAAACCGAAATTGAAACGAAAATCATATTCTCAAAGAAACAATTTACGGTAGAAGATATTTCAGATTTGGCTTCAGTTTTAAAATCAGCAAAAAAAAATGTGAGAAAGTTACATTAACTATGAGATTAAAGTCTCCAATTTAAGGTTGAGAAGCTCGACAGTTAGCGGCAGAGACCATAACCGCAGGCGCAAATAAGCTCGACGGTTGGCGGCAGAGAACACAACAACACATGCTTCTACGGCTGGAAATTATACGACGGAGAACTAAACTACGGTTGCTTCAACGACGGAGACTTCGACGGCAAGTTTTGACGGTGGGATACGACAGGGAGAAACCAAGCATAAGTAAAAGGGTTTTCAGTTTTCGGGGGTGTCGACAAAAAAGTTGTTTATTCTTCCTTAGGTATATTTTTCGGTTTGAGTTTTTTTTGTCAACAAAGATTCATAAAAGAAACATATCCTTCACTAATCTAATTTGGTGGCTCGGGTCCAACGTGGATTGTATATGATGGCCTGAGACGTGCGCTTCGTGCTAGTCTATCTGCCATCGAATTGCTTGTACGCGGTATGTGAATGAAGTTGAATATCGTAAAGTACTATTTTCTTCGCTTGAACTCCTCTATATGGATCGATAAGGCTGGACAATATTCTGGTTCCACCACTGTCTTTACCAGTTCTTAACATTCCGTTGCAAATGTAATGTGGGTATGGTGATGAACCTTCATACACTCCATAGCCCATATAAGGGCCTCAAATTCCGCGTGAAGAGGGGACAAACTTGCCCTAATATTCATTCCTCCCATCAAAATATTGGCGCCTATCTCGTAGCAACTATACCACCCTTGCCGTGCAAACTGATCTCCCTCATTCCATGATCCATCTAGAAAGCACCATTGACCTTTTGTAACCAATTCTTCTCTTGTATTCCTCACTTTACTCGTCCCTGCCATTGTTATCTTTATTTCAATTGAGTGTGCATCTCCCCATGTTGTGAACTCTGTTTCTGCCATCTGTAATGTTTCTTGAGGGCTCAGGTCATTGTGATTATAGACCATATCATTTCTACTTTTCCAAATATACCATAGTAACCAAGGATACACATTCATATTATTATCTGAAGGTAGTCTCCAAAACAGATAATCCATATTTGTATAGATAGACGTCGAAGGAAAAAATTTCGGGTTTGTTGGTATTTGAGACATTGCCCAAATTTGAATCGCAGGTGGGCATTCAATTAAAACATGATTAATCGTTTTGTCTTCTATACCACATCGAACACATTGTATGTCACATTTTATCCCTCGTCCCTTCAAATAGACAAACAAATTATGTTTTTTTTAAGAGAAAATGGCATAGACGTAATTAAGTAGATGATATCAAGTTTAATGCTCGTTTGTTTACATGAGTTTTTATGGAAGTTACTCTAGTAATGATTCAACAAAGTAGAGTTATTATGAGTAAACTAGGTAAATACCCGCGCAGACGCGTTGGCTTTTTTCATTTCTATTTTTGTTTTCCATCTTTTACCTTTGTGTCGGTGTTTTTCATGTTATTTTCTGAGTTTATATGTTTTAAATTTGGTTTCCTAACATGTGTGTTATATAGTACATGCGTTCAATACCGTCTCACATCTTGAGATTTATGGAAAGGAGTTTTGATTTAGAGTTTACAAGATTATCCGAAAATATTTTGGTTTTCTCGCTTAACTTAAATTTACGTAATCATCAGCACCATGAACACAACATTCCCATCTCAGAGAATAGGTTGCAGAACATTGAGTACAGCTCAAGCACATCTTGTTGTCCACTAACTCTTGTATATGTTGTGGGCACTAACCATCTCCTCAAATATGATCCTATGCGCAATCTCCATTGGAATCCCAGCCTCATTCACATTCCTGTAAGCATCCCCAATGAAGACGCTGATAGGATAAGCATAAAACCCATCTTTTATGTCCAAGCTTTTGGACGAGGAACTGTCCGAGATCTTAGACACCCCGTATCTCATGTCACTGTTTCTTACTGGCTTTGCAGTAACCCTCACCCGAAGATAGGTTTCCCACCACTCTTAACATTTCATTGGCGTAAGCCTGATGGGACTCTAAGCTTGTCTCGCCAGATGTAAGTTATAATTGCATAACATATAAGTTATAATTTTTAACATAAAAAAGCCAATGAAAATACACAATAAAAAAACCAAAAAGGTTAAGCACTCTTTATCAGCTTTCTCGATCCTAGCCATAACCCTCTTTGTAAACCTCAAATCAGTAACCATAATGCTGGTATCTCATTGGAATGGAGTTCCTCACGACTTTGCTGTACAAGTATTTTCTCAATAGCATCCATAAGCTTGATAAGTTTTGTCCGGTCTGTAAATCCAAGGAATTCGCTAATTCTTGGCAAATATTTGATCAAGAGACAAATAATCAAACTTAGTGAAACCAGAAAACATGGTCCAAGTCAATTGAGATTTTTTTTTTTTAAGTACTATGTTATAATTGTTTTGGTCTAGACCAATGGTTTGATCATGTGATTATATCTTACACCAATGACTAAAGAGAAGAAACTAACATTATTTTAGTAAACAAAGTTTTCTTATGGTGGAATTGTCAAATCGAAAAGCAATCAAAGATAAACAGTCTTACTTCAACTTTGCAGATAGGGCTCAACTGATTATCAGAGTTCTTGAGGGATGCGAACTTCAAGGGAGTATTCAGCAGCGACCAACCATCAGAGACTTTTAAAAATGCATAAATACCTCCAGCTCTATGAACACAACTGTTTCATCTTTGTCGTAGTATTTGAATGTGTGCCTGTCATAGAACAGATCATGAAGAGGATTGGCTTTCACAAACAACTAAAAATATTCAGCTCTCAAGCTACTGAAAAGGAAAGGCTTACCTGATTGTTTTCGAACTTCTCAACAGATTTTCTTAAAGTAATCAAAATAATTCTTTCTTGCACCTTGGCGACAAGCCACTGGAGTGAAGCTCTTATCCCTAGCAATGCTCAGTGTAACCTTATTTGCCTGCAATTTTAAGATGTGATATGGTACGCTTCTTGACATAAATAATAAATATAACTGTGGTAATTGATGCTAATGGCATACTCTTAGGTTACAGGATTTCAGATGCAAAAGGGTTGTAGGCCAAAATTCATAGACGAATCACAAGACATAGATGATAGGGAACAGTCATCCCAGGCTTTTCTTGCTATGTGGTTGCATGAACTAAAAGGTACACATAACTGGAACACTTAAGGCAGCAGAGGCTGAGTAACATTTTGAAAACCAACCAAAGAGATAAAATCGAAGGCTTTGGTAGCAAGAATAAATACAAAGAATTCATCTTATTGTCTCTGATTCCTTATTAGTCTGACAACTTAATTACCTTGACGAGAAGCTTAAGGCTGACATAATCGGACTTTGGAGTTGTTCTTTTGGTCTTCTTGCTCTTACCTCTGGTGATCAGATTGATACCCTACAAAGACGACAACCATGAATCAACCTCGAAAGCAAGTAAATCAGAATTGAATCTGGAAATATGTAGAAGCATAAATCTCAGTACACACGAAATCTACTGAACTATATTTCACTATTGAAACGAAGAAACCTAAGGAATAATCAAACATCCGTCAAAACCACCATCGTTGAAAAATAGGAAACTTTGAAAAGTATGTACCATGGCTTGTGCTCTCGAGGGGCTGCGACGGAGGAAGACGAAAAATGAACTTAGGGTTTATGAATTAATAGGCTATCAGATCTAAGCTTTAAGCCGGAGGAGACCCTGGTCGAAGGTTTCTAGGTACTCAGCGGATAAGCTCGACGGTGAAAGCAGAGGTGAATCGTCGTTGGAAGTTACGAAAATCGAAAGACCTAAGCTCAGCAAATGGGGGAATCTTGATCGAAGTTTGCAAACCCTAGGCGGCTGCGATTATCGGAGGTAAATCATTGGAAGTCGATCAGAGAAGAGACGACGATAAAATCGTCGACAAATAGCCTGAGAATGAGAGAGAAGCCGATCGATCGAAATGAAAGAGAAAGCAAATGATTTTTTTTTGTTGATTAATTGACCAATTGAATTTTTAGAACGGATATGACATGGAAGAATCTTATCTTTTGATTTGGGTGAGTTTTTTTTTCATTAATACATGTGTCATCTTCTCAAGTGTCTCCTGCGGCTGAGGTGTCATGCTCCTGGAGAGACATTCTCCCATTATATATACTAGGAGAGAACCCGCGCAAATGCGCAGATTTTTCTTAAATTTATAAATATTTAATATATTTGATATTTATTTTAAGTATCAATATTTTAAATGTTTTTAATTTACAAATTTGTATTTTTTTTCTTTCTTATGAATATAATGATTTTTAGAAGAATATATATGCTAACTTGTAATTATTAATTTAATTTATTTTATAAATAAATATTTTAATTATCAGATTTAATGAACTCTTTATAAAATTTTATTTCCTTCAGCCTTTTTATCATCCTTTTAATTTTTTTACAAACTATTTTAAATATATATACTTGTTATTTATACATTTTCATTCATCAAACTCGTCAATTTTTTAGTTTTCATCCATAATATTTTAATTTTTTAGTTATCATTTTAAATTTTATTAATTTTATATATATTTCATTGGTTTTATTTTCTTTTCTATCTTCTTATACTTTATATAATTTCCTTTTTTTATTATTATCATTTTATCTCATTTTGTAGCATTTTCTTCTTATTCTTAATAATAATTATTTCTATGTTTTAATATTTTTGGTTATCATTTTAGATTTATTTAATATATATATATATATATATATATATTATTTACTTCTTACGTTCTTATATTTTGTATAAGTTTTTATTCTCATTGTGTCTCATTTTTATAATATTTTTTTTATTCTTAATCATAATTATTTCTATTATTTATTATTTGTTTTGGTTCTTTGCTTATAGTTTTTAATTATTGTAAATTTTTTAGTAATGATATTTTTACTTTTAGTCTTATAATTTGATATTTCACTTTTATTGTGATTTATTTATTTTTATTTATTTATTAAATAGAAATATGCAAAATTTATTTAAATTTTATATTATATAATATTTATATAATTATGAGATTATAAATTATAAATTAAATTCAAATTTAGAATTTATGCTTCAATAGTATTAAGTAATTACATTTAAATTAAATAATATTAATGTATGTTTTAATTGATGATGTGAAAAAGTTTGATAAAAATTAACCAATGAAGGGGGCTGATGTGGCGGCTTGAAAGAGCCTCCCCTTCTCCTATTATATATAGGATACTAGGAGAGAACCCGCGCAAATGCGCGGATTTTGTTTAATTTTTTAGATATTTTATATATTATGATATTTATTTTAAGTATCATTATTTTTATATGTTTTTAATTTACAATTTTACGTTTTTTTTTTCTTTTTTGATGATTATAATATTTTTAGGAGAGAATATGCGTTAACTTACGATTATTAATTATTTATTTTATTTATAAATATTTTTAGTTATCAATATTTAATGAACTTTTTATAAATTTATATTTCCTTCAACATTTTTATCAACCTTTTATTTTTTTATAAACTATGTAAATATATATATTTATTATTTATACATTTCCATTCATCAAACTCTAAAAATTTTAGTTTTCATTTATAATAATTTAATATTTTTAGTTATTATTTTAAATTTTGTTAATTTTATATATAATTCACTGATTTGATTTGATTTTCTTTCATATGTTCTTATATTTTATATAATTTAATTTTATTATCATTTTATCTCATTTTGCAACATTTTCTTTCTATTCTTAATAATAATGATTTCTATATTTTAATATTATTTTAGATTATTTAATTTTTATATATCTTTCATTGATTTTATTTTATTTCTTATGTTCCAATATTTTGTAGAATTTTTTATTGTCATTGTATCTGATTTTTATAATATTTTCTTTCTATTCATAATAATTAATATTTTTATTATTTATATTTTTGTCCTATGGTTTCTTATTTCGAATTTCTCATTATTGTAATTTTTTTGATAATATTATCTTTATTTTAATCTTATAATTTGATATCTTATTTTTATTGAGATTTATTTTTTTGTTTATTTATTACATAAAAATATGGAATACATATTTAAAATTTATAATATTTAATATTTATATATTTATGAGGTTATAAATTAAATTCAAAATTAGAATTTATGTTTCAATAATTTTAACTAATTACATTTAAATTAAATAACATTACATTAACCAAGCTACAAAAGAAAACTTTGGGGTGACACACAAAAACCATATACCTTGACGAGGGCTCCATTGGGGATTTGGTACTCTCATCAATTCCCACGTTTCTTTAGTATTGAAGCTCGGTTTTAAAGTATGGTTACCTGCTTTCCATAAGATCACGTCAGATTTCTTTTGTCTTTGTCTCATTTTTGTCTCTCTTTTTTCTTTTTCTACTCGAACCAGCAGCTTGTTCCCATGTCTCATTCGTCTCTCTTGTTTTAGAACTGATCCAAGAGTGGCCGTCTTCGAGATCCTCATGTCAATACACCCTCTTGCTCCAAAAACTTCATACAGACGACATTCATCGAACCAGAAAGATACCTTATCTCCCAAGTTGATTTCCACTTTATAAAAAGTCTTGTTGTATCGCGATACTTCAACAACTTTCTCCAAATCCATGATCCTAGATTTGATGTTTCTTTAACTGCCCAAAAGGATCCATTCCTTATCAAATTTCGTTGAATCCAATTAACCCATAGGGAGCTACCTGCAGATAGTATTCTCCATATGAGTTTCAACACCCACACGTTATTTACTTCCTCAAGAGATTTCACTTCTAATCCACCTTCACTTTTTGGTTTACAGACTTCTGACCAAGCCATCTTGGCCTTTTCGTATTAAGTGTTGGCCCGGACCATAAGAAAGCCGCACAGAGTTTGTCTTTCTCCTTTATACAAGCCTTTGGTAATCTAAAAGCCGCCATCCAGAAATTCGTTAAACTGAAAATCACTGAACGAAGTAGTTCTAAACGTCCTGCAAAGGAAAGGTATCGAGCGGTCCATGAATCCATAGTGAATCTGATTTTCTCTATTAATGGGGAGTAGTAGTCTGGAGGCGTTATTCTTCTGGTTAACAAGGGAAGACCCAAATACCTGACCGGTAGTGATCCATATTCGAATGGCAACTCATTCAGTATCTCTTCTTTCATGGCCACTGGAACTCATTCAGTATCTCTTCTTTCATTCAGTAGCTCTCATCTATGTTTATCTTATTATTGTGAACTTTTTTTTTTTGCTTAACAATTATTATTGTGAACTTGCCGAAAGAAAAGTTTCGTAAAACTTAACTCAAACACTCCGCACTTTGCAAATTGGACCTTCAGTTATAGAATGATGATGTGTTGCATCTGTCAACATGACCTAATATATTTGAGATTAAAGTTATAACCTCCGAAAATTGTGTTTATAGATCTTTGTGAATCTATCGAACCCGATCTTACTGCATGCTTAACTACGCGACTGCATGTGAAAGTAATTGAGTTGTTTAGACATAAGTAGTTAACGCTGCAAGAGTAGATTCCCGTGATAAAACAATCTACGAACCTATGAGAATCCTCTCATGTGCAACGCTTGTTTTAATGATTTATTGTTTTTTCTTCTTCTAAAAGACATCCCTTTTACTTTGCCGAAACAACAAGTCAAAATCTCTAACACATTTTTAATATATATATTTTTTTAAATTAATTAGTTAGTGGAGAAAACTTTATCTAGTATGAAAATAGAAAAATTATTAGAGTATTACTAATTGTTTTGCCAGTAAAATGAATATTTTTGTAGCTAAAATACCTTTATAAGCATTTGATAGGAAAAAATTCCAATTATATTTGCAGGTTATTTTCAAAAATCCAAGAACATGGGTAAAAGTTTTTTTTGAGGTTTTTTGTTGCAGATTTATAAACATTTGTTGTATATTTATTTCGTTTTGCGTTTTTTTCTAAAAATACACAACAAAAATTAGTGGTTTTAAAATTATTAAACTAGTATGTAGTGTTACAAATTTGTTTATAGTATAACATATTTAATTTAATGTTTATAATTTTCTTTTTATGCAAATTTAATTTGAAGATTTTTTTTTTAATAAAGTGTCAAAGATTTTAAGTGATTTTCAGTATTTTGATAATTTGTGGATTTAATCTGTATATTTTTAATTTAGTATCAAATATTTAATGTATTTGCTGCAGATTTGTTTAAACTTTTTTAACACTGAATAGATCTTAAAAAAATTACAAAATAGTATCAAAGTGTAATAGACTTATATGATGTGTAAAATATTTATTTTTAATTTCTTCGTATTTATTTATATGTGATGTCGTGGCAACGAGCAATCATGTTTTTTTTTGTGAATTTATTTAAACTGATTAAAAACTAAAATATTTTATTTAAAATGAGTATTTAAATTTTAAAAATGTTTTTTATAAATTAAAATTCTTTTGTAACCAATATTTTTTTATCCTGCTTAAAAAATGATTTTCAAAAATTAAAAAATAAATAATATAAAACAGAATTATTTAAAAAAAAAAAAACAAGCTATTATTCTGGTTTTAATTATACCCATAAAATTAGGATAGTTATTTAGGAAATTATCCAAAATTGAATTTTTATTTATTATTATTATATATTTAAAATGTGACCCTCGGTTTTAGAATTAGAGTGGCCATTAACCTACTTTCTGATACCAAATTAGTCTCACTTACTTAGCCGAGATGGCAAGTAATCAAAATATACTAACAAAATTTTAATAATAATATTTTAAAAAACAAATCATTTAATCGAGCATAGGCATCCAAACACACCAACCAAGAAATAGACCATATTTCACCCAACATAATTACTAACAAATAAATATGTCATTCATACTAATATTTCTACAAATAATATCTTATTCATATTTAAATATTTTCACATTATTTACTTAAATTTTCACATTCTATACTTATATTTTCATATAACTGTGTTTTACCGGTATACCGGTTATTTAATATGTGACCTAGCTAATTTTTATGTATTTACAATGGTTTTCACATACTTTTTGTGCAAGAAATTTTATGTAAATCTAGGTATATGTAATCTAAATGGAGCCGAAATCCACTTTAAGACACCGAGTCATTTGTTAGGACTTCGACACCAAAAGAAGACCTCCTCACCAGATGATCATCATCAAACTTGAACCTTAAAGTAGAGAAATCTACCACATTCAGTTTTATTTTTACATGAAGTAGATTCAACGGTTCAAAAAAAATAAATGCCAAAACAAGTCAGGACCAAAAGCAGCTGAAACAAAATACCGAAGCAACAAAACAACCCAAGACCACGACCTCAGCTCGCATGACCGTGGCCTGGGCTAGGCCAGTTGCGGCCGCCTCTCTTTATTGACCCGTACCATTTTATAAGAAGCACGTCTAACGCCATTTGTATCATGTCCCACATCGAAAACCTAACTATTTCTCGAAGATTTTCACCACTATAAATAGACATGCACCCTTTTTCTTTCCAACACACATCAATATTAATAAATAAGTATTTAATTTAGGTTTTCTAACTTATAGTGTTTAGTCCTTAGGTTTTTCGACTTATAAAGATTAGGGTGCTTGAGAGAGACCCTAGTTCCTCTTCCTTAAACCTAATTAATCCTAGTCAGTTTTGCCGAAAGCCTTTGGTCATGACATGATCCTCGAGTCTGAGTAGTTTGTTTGTTGGGTATAAATGGTTGTTATCAACGAGTCTTATTATCAGTTATAATTATGAATACTTGTTCTCAAACTTATGCTCAATCTCTAGCGTTCTTTCTTTTATGTTTATTCATAATGCATGGATATAGGGTCATGGAATTTGATCTTAGGATTGGTAAAACCACTACAGTGTTGAATTTATTAACCAGATCTTGCTAAGGAGAGCAGTTGTATTGCAAGATACATAAAAATACTTGTAGGGATTTCTGAACGCTTGATGAACATAAAATTAATGCATGATCTTACTCGCCGACAGTTGCGAATGTTGACTAGTCGAGCTGAGGAGATTGGTTTTTTACTATTAGAATAGTATGTCAAGCATAATTCCATGTTCAAGTTTATAGAACTAGATGGCACACTATAAGCATATATATACTTGTATGAATTATACTGAACCTCTGATATATTACTTTGACGCATAGCTTCTTAGTTTATACCGACATCTTTTCTTCGACGCCCATCTTTTAGTCTTTTCCCAAAACCCAATTTTCTTAAATATTCTATAACTTTGCTTGGCTCTTGCCGATAGCCAATTCTTTGTGCATCGATATCTTTTGTGCTACAGCGCTCATCTGTGCATTTGAAAAGTCGTGGTTTAATAAAAAACTCGCCAGAGCTGGACAAAAAGGTGCATCATGTTTTTGGCGCTGTTGTCGGGGAATCTATTTGATTAGCCTATGGATCATGATCATGAGTTGAACGAGGGACATCTTGTCCCATATCAGGTTTATAACTCAAGTGGTTCTCACAAATTACACCACTCATATCAGAAATCTTCCCTGACCGACCTATCTCATGGACTTTACAAGCTCCCTCTCTCTCGTGGAAAACAAGCTACACCTCAGCAGCCCAAGAACATTTCACACGCCTACTTTTTGGCTCTTAAGATTCTGAGAAGGAAAAAAAGGCATGTGCCACTTAACCCTCAAGTTGATATACTTGAAAAGATGATGAGCTAAATCATGATTTCCAAGCGATGACTAATTCCATCTTGCATGATAAAATAGATTCTTGTGAAATCACTTACTAAGCAAACAAGGAAAGATAAAGAAATGATCAGTCCGAGTTTGTTCATGTCCGAGTTTTGGATAAGCAAACAAAGAAAGATAAAGAAATGATCAGTAGAAGGCTATCATTAATTACACAAGAGCAAGAGAATCATAAACAAAACATGAATAATGGTTATGTGATCCTTGTGAAATCACTTACTAAGCTTACAACTTTAGAAACTGAGGAAGAGGTAAGGAGTGTTCTATTTATGATGCATCCAAAAAAAGTACTGAGACAAGATAGAAGAATGGCCTTGTTCATTCAACGAGGGCAATGATTACGGTTGATACTCTTTAGATATTAAACAATTTTAAGGACAAGGAAATTTGATCTAAAGCTAAATATGATAAATATTTGTTTAATCCTCAGGACAGAGCGACCAAGTTGTGTGTCGGTGATATGACTATTAACTTATGTAATGTGAGATATACAATTATTTCAAAGTTTTGTGTCAATGACTAAAAATTATTACTGGAGCGTATCTCGGAAATTCAATTAACTTTTGTTGTTATGTGACTAATTTCAAATAATATATTGATTTGTCAGGAAATATTTAATTCCTTAAGGACAAATCGGCTCGTAACAAAAAAATTATGTAATAAAGACATATATGAGTAAGAAATATGCAGGTGGAGTGAGCTTTTATGGAAAATCTACTAAAATGATGTGATTTGGGACACACTGGATATAGTTGATAATGCAATGTACTTCATTGTTTAATTACACAATACTTTTAAATGGGGGAACCAAAGGGGCTTATTACACCTAAAAGAGGGTTCCGAGAGAGGGATAATCTATCTCCTTATCGTTTCATTATTTTTATGAAGAAATTAACAGCAAATATTCAGGAATCACAAAAGGATAAAATATTAACTGGATTAAAATTTTCAAGAGCAAGTCCATCAATCTCACATCTTTTATTTGTAAACGATAGCTTATAATTTTGTAAAGCAACTACTGAAGAATGTTAGGTAATTCTAAAGATTTGTAAGGATTTTGAAATGGTGTCTGGACAACAAAGTAATTTTACTAAATCATCTCTTTAATTTGGTTATAAGGTCCCATATCAGATAAGGGAAGAAAGAAGAATTATTTTGTAACGCTCCGACCGCTCCCTTTCGTGGGCCCCATGCCCGCTCACTCAGCATGTGGGCCCACCTCGTATGACGGCCGGTTTGCTATTTTTGGAAGGTTTTAAAGACTTGATTTACTGTCCTTGCAATCACCACACAATCTTTTCACTTGTTTTGTCCTCACTCGCACGATACCGCGAGACACTTTCCGATAGGTCACCCATCCTTTGACTATTCCAGCTCAAACACGCTTAACTCTGGAGTTTTCTCTGGACACGTGACCGAAAAGATAAGTGCACTTTGGTGACATAGGTAGCCAAATCAATTCTCTTAAGCCTATCCGCATATACCATAAACCAAGATGTTACAATTCACCTCCCCTCACAGAGCGCACCACCCTCTTTGCACACCATGATCGTTATCCTTGACAGTATGAGCCCTCATTGACTCCACACGCGTCCTCGGATTCGGCTCTGATACCACTTGTAACGTCCCGACCGCCCCCGTCCGTGGGCCCCACGCCCGTTCACTTGGCCCGTGGGCCCACCTCATTCGACTGTCGGTTTGTTATTGTCCCTGCAATCACCACACGATCTTTCCACGTGTTTTGTCCTCACTCGCACGATACCGCGAGTCACTTCTCGATAGGCCACCCATCATTTGACTACACCAGCTCAAACACGCTTAAATCTGGAGTTTTCTCTAGACACGTGACCAAAACGATAAGTGTACTTTGGTGATATGTAGCCAAATTAATTCTCTTAAGCCTATCCGCATATACCACAAACCGGGATGTTACAAATTCTTTCTATTATTACTATTGGTTTAAATGGACCATACCTAAGGATATAATAGACATTAAGTGGGGGAAAATATATTTATAGTTTCATCATGATCGGCTTTACAATCGAGTTAATAGATGGACATCAAAACTCCTATCACGAGGAATAACAGAAGTTTTAGCTAAGCTGTTAGCTATGGCATTATCCAGCATGTATTGTCATACTTTCGTTTACCAAAATCAATGAAAACCATACACTCTTCTTTTTGGTGGATTTTTGGAGGGGGGGGGGGATCACAAAAATATAAAATGAATATCCAGGAACAAACTCTATAATGATAAGGGTAATGGTGTAATAGAACTTTGTGCCTTAGCAAACTTCAATACGGTTCTTTTAGCAAAGCAAAATACAAATAGCAAACTACAATACGGCTCTGTTTGCCATCCATAATCTATATAGAGTTATTTGAGAAACGAAAAGAGTTCTTCAATACCTTTGTGATCTTGGATCCCACAAGTAAGAAATACAAAGTTGGATCGGATAAGATAACAAGGAGTGTTTGCGTTTAACCGTTATACATTGTCCACGTTAATACCGAGCACTGACTTAATGACTAAATCGCTCTAGGTTTATATGGTACTGCAAGAAAAAAAAAATATTTAATTTTTTCCTACATATAACCACTGACAATACTGTATTTTTGTCTTACCTTTATTCCACTCTAACGATTGTGTAATACATATATGATATATATCCTTTATATTACTGTGTTTCTTGTGCACTTACAACAAGAACATTTATTGATTAAAATTCTGAGCACACATCAAGAACCCAAAAGATAAATCATAAACCTTGTTATTTCGGTAATTTAAAATTTGTAGACTTCCGTTTGAGGGGTACCATACTCAAATAAATAAAATTATAGTTTTCTTTTATTAAAAGAAAACATCCTTGCTTTCTATTACTAAAAGGAAATCTCTTCGTTTCCTATTTGTAAAAAATAAATCGTAAATTTCCTTTTGATATTTTACTGCAAGAAAACAACCGGGAACCGACGGACATAACCGTCGGTCTTCCGTCGGAAAAGGCGTTTTCTGATGGAATTTCGACTGGACAATTCCGTCGATTCCATGACGTCGGAAAAAAGTATCAGTCGGAAAACCGTCAATTTTTCCGACGGTTTTCCGACAGGCTATATTCCGACGGTTTATCGACGGCTTATCGACGATCAATAAACCGACGATTAATCGACAGTATACCGATATGTAGATAACCGACGTCAAACCGATGATTATTTATCGACGGTAAACCGACGGTTATCAACCGACTGTGAACCGACGGTTGATAACCGAGGGTGAACCGACGGTTGGTAACCGAGGGTGAACCGACGGTGACCCGACGGTTTATAACCGATGGTGACCCGACGGTTAATAACCGACGGTGACCCGACGGGTCTTAACCGACGGGATTTATCCGACGGTTTACTGACCGGATTTAACCGACGGTTTACCAACGGTTATTTTTCGATGGTAAACCGACAGGTATAAACAGACGGTTTTCCGACAGTTATAGAAATTTTTATTTTTAAAAATAATTATTTTAAATTTTATATATAAATTATTTTATAATAAAATTATTTATTTAATAATTTTATAATAAAATTATTTATTTAATAATTTTATATACGAAATATTTTAATTTTTTTTATTAATTTTATTAATTAAAAGTATTTATTAAAATTATATAATATTGGGATCTCCAACGGGTCCCAGTCCCGTTCCCAACCCCTCAACCGAACCCGTCCCCGTTGCTGAAGCTCCCGTTCCCACTCCCGGTTCCGCTACATGGTCAGTCCCGTCCGATCCTTCTCCTGGAGCAGGTCCGCCAAACCGGATGTAGTTCATGATCCGTGCTTGCATCACCGCCATCCTTTCCTCTTGCATCCGAGCTTCACAACTCACCTTCAGAGCTGCAATTTCCACGTCTTTCTCGCGCAGAGCTTTGGCGAAGACGTCGCTCTCAGGTCGAAAGCGGGAATGCGGAGTCGAGGCTCCCTCCCCCATGTTTCCTAAACCGAAAACACGGCCCTTCCTGCGCTGCGTTTCCTGCAAAGTATACTAACAAATATTAGTTAAACAATTCAAGTAATCAAAAGTTACGTAAATTTTGAGTAAACAGACGAATTTACCTCAAGAAAGATCTCGTTGATCCTTTGTGACGGTACCTCCTCCGTTGAACCGACTTCCTCGGACATTTGAGTTTGCACCTCGTCAACCTGCCTCTTTGCTGATTCGACGATTCTCCGAGCGAGCGGATCCTGGATCGGGCCCGTAAACTTGTTAGTATGGCCCTCCTCGGTTAGCTCAACAAAAGTCGGCTCCTTTCTTGTTCTTTGTTTCTGCACATTTTAAAAACGGTCAACCGAATCCAATCAATTACATTATTGAACATATTAAAAACAATACTTACAAATTCAATCTTTCGCTGTGCGGTGCTTTTTGCTCCCGCGTTATGAGTCGCCATTCCCAAACCGTTTCTCTCACTCTTGCGGTTCTGGGAATGCGTCGAAGAATCTGCTGCTGTAGTGGGCTTGGACCAGTGGCGGATGAACCCGGCAAGCAGCGTTGGGTTCACCCCCTTCGGGTCTTCCGCTACGACCCACTTCTGCTTCCACTCGTTGAGGACGTGAGAGTAGTGGGACCGTGCCTTCTTGTGGAAAGCCTTCTCCACGATGGTCGTATGGTTCTTTTTCCAAGTGTACTCTTGCTTAAAAAAAAATAGATTAACATTAGCATAGATTAAAAAAACTAAAAATTTGATAGAAACCAAATAGATACACATACCGCAAATGCTCGAAACCAGTTATGCTGCTCGGACCTGGGCATCTTCGCATACTGCGTGTACGGATGACGGAGCATGCTACACATCATTCCTAAAATGCACTTGGTGACCTTCGAAGACGTTATATTGAACCTCTAACAAGTTAATTTCAAAACTTTATAAAATAAACAGACGTTTAATTTGCAAATTTTATAAAAATATAATTGTTAAAGTAAAAACAACTTACTAATACGGGTTGTTAAACGGATCCGTATATAGTCATTTCAATGTCTCCCGCCTTGGCTGCTCGACCAACAACTCTATCTCTGGTGCAATCGTCGCCAGGGCATCGTCGTCCGGTGTAGCCGGGACTTGGGACATAGAATTGCTGCCGGAAGGGGTTGATTGCTGTGGTACCGACTGCGTCGGTCTAATCTGAGTCGACCGAGATCGGCGCGGAGGTGCCAATGGCGTCGGAACAGGCTGAGGCTGAGACTGAGAAGACGTTGCCACAGGAGGATGAGAAGTGCTCCCTGGAAGCAATTCATCTATCTAGGACAAGAATTAATAGTTCGTCATTTATTTTATAAAACAATTACCTAAATCATAATATCATAAAGTTTTTAACTAACTTACTAGTTATCAAAACGTTTTCATAATTTAAAATATAAAACCGTTTTTAAAATATATAATAAACGTTTTTAATTCATAAAAAATTTAAAAACTTTATTTAAACTTTTAAAAATTATAAAAACGTTTTCATATTCAGTAAAAAATACTTATAAATACAAAAACGTTTTTAAAATACATAATAAACGTTTTTAAATCATTTTTTTTTAAAAACTTTGATTAAAATTTTTGAAATTAAATTTTTTTTTCATAATCATTAAAAAATACTTAAAATTACAAAAAGTTTTTAAAATATATAATAAACGTTTTTAAACCATAAAAATTTTAAAAAATTTAATTTAAATTTTAAAAACTAAAAAAAAGTTTCAAAATTAGTATAAAATTCATAAAAATACAAAAACGTTTTTAAAATATATAATATAGGTTTTTAAATCAAAATTTTTTTAAAAACTTTAATTAAAATTTTAAAAATAAAAAAACGTTTTCATAATTAGTCTAAAATACTTAAAATAGAAAACGTTTTAATTTTAATGAAATACATTTTTAATATTCTGAAAAATTCTAAAAAACTTTTTAAAAACAAAATAAAATTAATAACAAGTTTATTACATATATATATAAAAATTGAAATGTTGAAAATTAAAAAAATATACATACCTACCTAAAATTACCAAAACAATCACCTAAAAACACCCTAAATAAGATCTAAAACGTTTATAATCAATCCTTATACACTACATGCAACCTAAATCCAAACATCTAACAACCTAAAACAACTAAATTTTTCGTTTTTGATCGGTTAGAAAGGGAGCTTACATGGTATTCATGATTTTGCCAGTTGGAATTTTCGAGCGGTGGCCGGAATCATCGTCGGAAGTTAGAGAGAAGGCGGAGCTTTCACGGTAGAGAGAGAGAGAAAAAGCAGAGAAAATGGGAAGAAGAAGAAGTTTAAGCGATAAATTGTCTTAGGAACCGACGGATTTCCGACGGCAATTAATGATCCGTTGGAAATCCGTCGGTTACTAGGCGGTCCAATTATATGGCGGTAAAATGAAAACGTTTGGGCACAAAATCGAAATGGTTTATGCACTAAGTCCGTCGTCTCATCAATCCTCGGTCCGTCCATCCACGATCTGAAATAATTAGAGGAAGACATTTTGCCCTGATAAGAAATATTATTAAAGAAAGAGTGTAGAAGAGAGAGAGAGAGAGAGAGAGAGAGAGAGAGAGAGAGAGAGAGAGAGAGAGAGAGAGAGAGAGAGAGAGAGAGAGAGAGAGAGAGAGAGAGAGAGAGAGAGAGAGAGAGAGAGAGAGAGAGAGAGAGAGAGAGAGAGAGAGAGAGAGAAATGGTTGGTATGTAATGGAAATTAACCGACGGAAAACCGATGGGAAACCGACGGAACTAGCCGTTAGCATCGGCATTCCGTCGGAAATTTTGTCGGCCCAACAATACTACAAAACGGCTATGTCGGCCCAACGGTAATATTACCGGTTTCCGATGGATTCCCGACGGTACGAAAAACCGACAGAAAACCGACGGTTAATCCCTAATCCGTCGAAAATTTGGTAAACGGTCAAAAAGAGAATTTACTCTCTTCTCTTACCAAGGCATCATTTTGGTAATTTTCGCTTCGGAAATAAACCCAGAATCCGACGGGTTTCCGATGGTTTTGCTGTCGGAAATTTTTGTATAAATATCTACCGAGTTTCTCCCTTTTTTCCATCGACAAAAACTAAAAGAAGAAAACAAAATATGAATTATGTCTTTTTCTGCCGAAGCCCGCATTACCGTTCTACAAATGATCGCGGAACCTGGTCGGGAGTCGTTGCCAAATCCCGACCCATCTCGCCAAGCCCACCAGGCTGTTTGGTTTGGATCTAATGCGGTCATCCAGTCCGTCATCATCGACATCATCGAGAGTCGCTGGTCTGGGAGATATCTGACGTACTATAACGTCCTGACGAGCCTGAAAACTTCATGGTTCATTGATTTCCTTGTAAGTTATTTTGGTTTTTTAAATAATATTATAATTTAAAAGTTTAAGTTACACCAGACGGCAAGGAAAGTTTTCCAGACAAAGATGCGGCGGATGAAGCTCCGGTGGCAACGGGGTGAAGGAAGACCGGCTTGGATTCCTGCAGGAGAGTGGATCATCATGGTCGACCAATGGAGGGAGACGAACGTCGTGGATTGGTTCCCGAACCAATCCCAGAATAATAACAATTAAATTTTTTAATAATGTAATTTTTATTTTAATTAATAATGAACTTGTGTTTTTTGTTTTATTCATAAATAAAATTTGTTTAAAAAAAAAATAATATACTAATTTCAAGATATATAACTAACGTTGAATTACATAAACGAATAATACAACGTATCATATTGGTTTGGGAATTGAGTTAAACTGTCCAAAGGTCTCATGTTCGAGTCCGTTCTTCTGCTGGAATTACATAAACGAATAACACAACGTATCACAGTGGTTTGGGAATTGAGTTAAACTGTCTAAAGGTCTCATGTTCGAGTCCATTCTTCTGCTGGTATTTTATGAACCGACGGCTTCCCGGCGGATTATCTACAGACTACGGGTCCTGTCGGGAATCTGTCGGGAAATTTCCGACGGTTTGTGTTTCCGTCGGTATATACCGACGCAATTCCGACGACTCTTTTACCGTCGGTTATCTGTCAAAATTTCCGACGGTTTAATTTCCGTCAGAAAATCCATCGGTTATGACCCAATTTTCTTGTAGTGTTTGATAATGGAAATATAAATTTAGGTCTAATGGTTTGTTAATTATTCATTTCACAATTTATAATAAATTAACCCTAGAAGGGTATTTTGCCGCAAATAGTTCATGTGTTAGTTTTTGATTCAAAAAGTAAATAATGCCGTAAGAAAATCGGATTAAATTAATGGAGAAAATATATTAAATCATGTAAAATTCGCGAAAATACATAAATATGCATAATCAATAATTAGGGTTTATTGATTAAGTTTAACTCAAACACAATAGGATAATCATTCCACTGTCATGGCTCCAATTAATTAATATAACTAACAAATCAATCGACTGAACTTTTGTTTCTTAAGGTAAGATGTATATATGCATCGATCAAGTTAAGATTTTCACTATACTACGCAATTCAGTTTTCATTAGTTATGATGGATGACTCACCAAAGAATTCTTCAGGTTTTAAGATGCAGTACTCTCATGACTATCAATTTCTTAGATCATATTACTAGATAGCTACTATAAAATCATGGAATAAGAAAACTACAAGATGGAAAACGTAAAAATAAAGCCCTATTAGAATCAATATAAAAGTGTTATGTCATGCACTTACTAAAAATTTCACAACCTATGTGAACCTAACAATGGATCTATTTGAGACCTATCAAAGTAAATATGGCACAAAATCGAAGAAGAAATTATAACTTTTATTAACATGAGAGAGGTTAGAAGATTAGATCAAACTCTTTGAACAAAGGTTGAGAAACTTATGGTTGACATGTGTCGTTTTTAATTTTGTGTTGTCACTAACAAAAAGTTAGAAACAAGTATTTATTGGCTCTTAGAAGGTTGGTTAGGTTTATGTTTATGTTTACGAAGCAAAAAGGAAAGAATTATCCAAATGGTCGGTGCCCTTGGCCAAAGGACGGTTGTGGTCGAGGTTGGGCGAGCTGGAAGAGGCTTGTGCTGGAAATGCCCTCGGTCGCGTGTTTGATCATGGTCAAGGTCGAAATGAATTGGCCTAGCTCATATGGCCAATGATAGTTATGACGCCCAGCGAACTGGAAAAACGGTGTCATGGGATATCCACCGACCAAAGAAATGGCTAATCGAGACATTCACCAGCGGTCTCAAGAGCTCGTGTGTTCTTTCGATTCAAATCCATTAACGAACACCAGCCGACCGATCATCCGGAATCCGGACCTGCGAGGGGGGGAAAGAGCGGAAAAAGGGAAGAGGACTGAGTAATTGATTCAAACACAATTACCCAGTGAAAGCGGAATCAAGGAACCTATGATCTCAGCTTATGCAACACAACTATGAGATACAAGTACTAAGTTAATATCACCTTTCACACAACCGCCCGAAGGCACACCACACAATTCTAACGTCCTTTCGTGTTTAACGAGCTCCCAACTCAAACTCTTGAACACCTACGAGCCTCACTGCCCCAAAACATGTGTCCCACACACCCAGTTTGGAGGGCTTGTCACACCCCGATGACAAGGACGTCCCACGCACTGCACACAACTCCCTACGAGAACCTACCACAAAACCTACTCCACAAATAGCCATCACACCCAACCAACGTTTCCAGGTTAAGCGATAACCTAGCAATTCTATATTCTTTCAATCATATAACGCGTACTACAAACCTGATCTATCTAAGAAAGACGGTATTAACAAATGAGTTGCGTCCCAGAATTGAGAGGAATAAGACGACGATCATGACCGGTCCTCACCTTCCTTAGCAAAAGAAGGATAATGTCATAATTTAAGAACTCCTGACGTCCGAACGGACTTCATAATTGGAAAGAGAACGAAAAATTGAATGAGATAGACTTTTGTTTCGCTCCTATCGGCCTACAGACAAGCTAGTTATCACCACTTGAATTTTTTGACTCAAGTCAAAGTCAACCGGTCAACCCAGTCAACCCAGACCCAGACTTAAACCAAAATTAACTATAACCCATTTGAATAACAAGCCCAAATCAGATAAACCGATCAAAACAGAACTAAACCGAATTGAAATTGGTTAACCAAAAATTGGGATCAGACCAAACTAAACCGGTCAATCCAATCAATAAACCGGACCGAGTTGACTAGGTCCCGGCGGCTCTAGCGACGGCGATCCGGTGATCGGCGGATGGCGGCGGCGGGGGCGCATGGATCTCATGCGCCGAACTTCTCGAGGTGCGTAAATACATGTGTGGAGTCGGATGGAGGCGCGGTCTGTGGCTACTGCTTCGTCTCGTCGAGCTGCACGCAATGGTGGCTTCAGATTTGGGAGATTCCTCATGGTTTGAAAGTTACAAAGGTTTTAGTGTTCGGGTTAAGAAAAAACAGACCTTAAAATAGGTTTACCGGATTACCTTTGGTTCTAGACGACGGATGAAAGAAGATCAGGGTTTGGAGGATGGTGTTTGTTAAGAGAGATAGACATGGCTTCACCGAAGGCTTTTTTCTATTTTTCTCATGGGTGAAGACATCTATTTATAAAAATAAAACAACAAAGAGTAGGATTTACAAAAATGTATATTGGACTTTGGGCTTATATGTTTAATAATCCACTTCTCTTTCTTTTCTTTTAGATTTTTTTGAGCCCAAATTCAAGGCCATTACAATAGTGGTTGATAAATGGACCGCCCGCAGTCAGAACGCTATTAGCCGCAGTCCATAATCGATGTCCGGCCAATGCTGGTCGAGTTTCCTCGGTCTTCTATGTTTGGTCTCTAAATGTAAATGTCTTCACTCGATCTTGAATATCACTCTAACCAAAGCTCCAAATGATTTGATCCTTTCGCATCGAAAATTTAACTCAAAGGGCTTCATTTTCACAAAATTATTTCAAAGAAAGTTCCTGTAAGGGATCCGTTTAAGGCTCTACTTCTGGTACATTGTGTAACATCCCGGTTTGTGGTATATGCGTAGAGGCTTAAATGAATTGATTTGGCTACCTATGTCACCAAGTGCACTTACCTTTTCCGGTCATTTGCCTGAAAGAACTCCAGAGTTAAGCGTGCTTGGGCTGAAGTAGTCCAAGGATGGGTGACCTTTCGGGAAGTGACTCGTGGTAGCATGTGTGTGAGGACAAAACACATGGGAAAAGGGGTGATTATAGGGTCAGTAAATTACTCTGCCAAGCCTACGAAAAATAACGCACCGACCGTCGGACAGGGGTGGGGCCCACGAGCCCGGAAGAGGGATGGGTGACTCACCGATAGGGGCGGACGGGGCGTTACAAAGTGGTATCAGAGCCGAATCCGAGGATGCGTGTGGAGTCAGTGAGGGCTCACACCATCAAGGATAACGATCCTGGTGCGCAACGAGGACGTTGCGCTCTGTGAGAGTGGGTGAATTGTAACATCCCGGTTTGTGGTATATGCGTAGAGCTTAAATGAATTGATTTGGCTACCTATGTCACCAAATGCACTTACCTTTTCCGGTCATTTGCCTGAAAGAACTCCAGAGTTAAGCGTGCTTGGGATGGAGTAGTCCCAGGATGGGTGACCTTTCGGGAAGTGACTCGTGGTAGCATGTGTGTGAGGACAAAACACATGGGAAAAGGTCATGGGGTGATTATAGGGTCAGTAAATTACTCTGCCAGGCCTACGAAAAATAACGCATCGACCGCCGGACAGGGGTGGGGCCCACGAGCCCGGAAGAGGGATGGGTGATGTGTTGTATTTTTAGATGCATTTAATCATGATTTAGTGTGTGTTTTAACTTTAGGAAAAGAATTTAGACATCATTAGGAGTGCATATGCATTGTTTTCTCTTTTTGTAGGTGGTGAATGACTTTATAATGCACCTAAATGATATGGAGGAGGTAGGGACTGAAAAACACCCAAAAAGAAGTGAAAACAGCTAAGGGTCGTGATAAGAACTCCCAGCGGGGTGCCACAGCGGCCTACCCAGGCCGCTGTGAAGTATTTGCGGATGGCATGATCTCACAGCGGCCTGTGCAGCGTGGTCCTCCGGCCGCTGTGAAATATGACCTTGAAAGATCGAGTCATTTGAAGAGCTTACGTTCATATTTAGCTTCGGAGCTTCAAACCAAAGTTGTAGGCAATTGAGTTAGATTTCCAATGGAGGTGGTTTGAAGTCATTTGCAGCTATACACAAAGAGTGATGACCGATTTACTGGACACATATCAATTATGTCGTGGTTAGACCAACTTTTGCCCACATGCCACTTTTTCTCTTTTTCTTTTGGCTTGTAGACCCTCCCATGTTCTGAGGTCGACCAAGACACTTTGTTTTCTATTATTTAAGACCTCTTGGTGTATGTAGAGAGGCATGATCTACTTCTTGATCCATTTTTGGATCTAGATCAAAACATTATTTTTTTTCTTTTCAAGTTTGGTTTGAGTTCTTCTTTTAGTTTCCTCTTGTTCTTCATTTCTGTCTTCTTAATTATGTTTTGCTTTGTTATTATCATGCCTATTGAGTAGTTATTTATAAGTTTCTGGGTTTGAGCTGAGGTAAGGGTGATCTAGAAATGGTTTAGGTTGTTTAATAACTTGGGAATATTGGTTTCTTACTTGCTAGAAGTTCTTAATGCTAGGATTGAATTGGCCACTCAACTCCTTGATCCTAAATGTTGCTAGCACCGAGAGGTGTAGTTTATGTTTGAATCTCTATCAAGTGCTTTACATTCTTAGCCAACGAGAGTTGATGTTTAAGGTGTTTAGTGGTAGTATAAACTTGATCTTATTGCATAGCTATCTTGAAATTGCCAACGAGAGTTGATGTTAATGCTTGATAGGTATAGGGTTATTATCACGAGAGTGGATTAACTAGAAATCGTTGTTCTTAGCCTAAGAAATCCCCCATTGTTTGTTGAATGCTTCTGAACTGAATAATGATCACCCAAACCGAAATCTCAACCCAAGGAACTTAGTCTTTTATCATCTCTGTTTTTACTCTGTTTTTGTGTGAATCTTAGTATCTTGTTTAGTACATTATTAGTTTTGTTGCACTTTTGTTATCTTTTCTTTCATCTCACTTAGGTTGTTAGTATAAAACCAAATCTCTTGTATTTGCTTAGATTAAGGAACTTTGTGCATTCTTGGTGTTATAGGTCACTAGCTCCCTGTGGATTCGATCCTAAAGTGTTACATCGACATACCATTCGATTGTGGTAGCGTACACATTAGGTTAATTGGTGTGTAAAAAACGCAAACATCAATTTGGCGCCGTTGCCGGGGAGCTAGGTGATTTATCATTAGGATTTCAAATTTCCTTGAGACTAAGCTTTATTTTGTTTTTGTTTGTTTTGTTACTGATTTTCTTTCAAGTGTTTGCTCTTTTTGCAGGGCATAATCACAAGAGAGAAAGTTCAAGAGAGAGGATGGCTTGGAACCCTACAAGCTACCACAATTTTGAATGCTCATCCACTTATCAAGAAGATCTTTCACATGGAAACTTTGCTCAAGAATACCAATATGGAGATGCTGAGAGATACCAATCTTGGGACCCCACAAGCTACCAAAGGTTTGAAGGCTCACCCACTTATCAAGAAGATCCTCCATACGAAAACTTTGTTCAAGAGTACCACTATGGATATGGTGAAGGATGTCAATCTTGGGATCCTACAAGCCACAACGGTTTTGAAAGCTCACCCACCTATCAAGAAGATATCTCATATGGAAACTATTCTCAAGAGTATCAATATAGACATGATGAGGTATATCAATCTTGGGACATGGAGTACGAGCATGGAATGGATTATTACTCCCCAAATGAAGAAGAGATTCTCAACAATCAAGGTTTTTATCAAAACCAAGGAGACCAACATTTCCAAGATCAAGGGAGTTTTTCAAACCAACAATCCAAGGAGGACACAATGCAACAACTTCTGAAACAGTTTATGGAGACTACCAACAAAGCTATCATGGACATCAAAGCACAAGTTGACAGCCTAGCATCGAAAGTTGGAACAATCGAGCAGCAATCCACACAAGGTGGGGAGATGGACTTTGAACCTGAGAAGGAAACCATTGATGAAGCTCTTGAGATAAGATATGAAGAAAAAGTTTATGTTGGAACACTCATGATTCATCCAGCAAGGAGCACAAAGGAAGAAGTAGAAATGGTGGTAAAGACTATTGAAGTACCTCATGAAGATGGCTTGGTTTTTGGATGCACAGAGAGCATAAAGGAGAGCTCAATGGATGATGAATTCTCAACCAAGGAAGAAATGCATATCCAACCCAACTCCAAGCAAGAGACAAAGAGTGAAGTGCCTAAAGAGAAACAAGAGAGTCTCACTGAAGAAATCTCCATGGATGGTGAAGAAGAAAAATTTCAAATGGTACAACTTTTTGACAAGCATCTTGGTATAACTTCCTCCACAACAATGAGCATTGATGGTCCAAGGAAGATATCTTTTGAAGAGATTAGGATGAATGAGTTTAGGGGATGGTTCTATGATGAATATGACCCTGGTGATCCAAAGTCATGCCACATTCCCAACCAGATAAAGTGAAGGGATAGTCAAGCTAGAGACTTTAAACAAGCTCACTTGGGAGGAAGTCCCATGGTATCCTTTGTATATATTACTTGTTTTGGTTTATGTGTTTGTGTGCATTTTACGTGTGTTTTAGTGTTTTGTGTGTTTTAGCATGTTGACAAGAGGTCAAGAGCTAAGTTTGGAGGATTCCACCGAAGAGCAAACATGAGCGAACAAGAGCTAAGTTTGGGGGATTACACTATTACCTTCCGCTTCAGGTAACACCACCACCACCTTGTACATATATTTTTAGTTCTTTTATTTTTTACCATCTTTCATGAGTCTTGCATTGTAAATAGATAATTTTTCGAAAAAAACAAAAAAAATTGAAGAATTTGAAACATAAAAAAAAAGAGCATGTAGTTTCATATTTGTTTATCTTTTAGGATTGAGTCTAGTAGCATTATAGATTCAATTTACATTTGCATAGGAGACAATGATATAATTGCCTTGTAAGAAATCTAGATTTTAGAACTCAACATGATGCCCTTGATAATCATACTATGTTGCTTAAACAACTATTGAAACACTTGTACATTTCGAGCTTTGATCACACCACTCGAATCTATTTGTCTTGTTTGATACCCTCAACATTGAAACCAACTCACCTATATGGGCTTAAATGAACTTAAATTTTTCACTTATGGGTATTTGATGCTTGATCATGGTCACCACATACACACTTGGATTATCTTTTACCACATTTTTACCACCCTTTGTTAATCCAAGTGGCCATTCTCACTCTTAGAATGGTTTCCACACCATAGAACCCTTCCCTTTCCTTTTAAAGCCTTCATTTGTTTGATTGAGTGAGACCTCTTTTGATAATGCTAGCATGTGTAAAATCTTAAAAGTATGAGAACGACAACGATTAGCTCTCATAGGCTAGTCTAGGAGTTCACTATTGGATTAGCATTAGAGGTTAAATCACTTGAAAATGGGATTGGGAATGCTAGTAAAAAAAAAAGAAAAAAAAAAGTGAGGAAAAGAAAGAAAGAACCAAAGGCTTGTGTGAGAGAAACACTTGGGGAGTTGATATGATTAAAAGAAAAGTTCTAAGTTGTAATGAAAATGAAACATAAAGAAAAGAGTCTTAGAAAATATAAAGGATAACTTCTCAAGAATCAAAAATGAAAAAAGTCAAATGGTTAAGTTTGGGAGAGAAGAGAGATTGGTTAAATTTGGGATGGGATTTGGAAACACATTTGGGTAAGACAATGAGAGTTAAAGTTGTATGCATAAATTGTTCTTGTCTTGCTACATTTTGCAATATGTCTAGCATTCCTCTTCCTTGAGAGTTAGCCACCAAATAAGAATTCATGACCCTCCTCTAAACACCATTTGAAGCCTTTTATACCAAGCCAATTGATTGAGATCAAATCCCCATTTGTGAGACTGCACTTTGATGAATAAATGAATTTAAGAGTTGATTAAATGTTGAGTTGGTTGAATCATGACAATGTGCTTAAGAGAAATAAAAGTTGGTGTGTTGATAAGCCTAGAGAAATTAGAGTGGATTAGAGTGTTTGTTCATGCAACATATTATCATTTTCTAAGGATATCATGTTGAGGGCTTGTTAAATTTCTTTGGCTATGAGTCTCCAATTTCAAACCTCTTCCCCGTTGTTCTCTTTGTTGTTTGCTTGAGGACAAGCAAGGAAACAAGTTTGGGGGAGTTGATGTGTTGTGTTTTTAGATGCATTTAATCATGATTTAGTGTGTGTTTTAGCTTTAGGAAAAGCATTTAGACATCATTAGGAGTGCATATGCATTGTTTTCTCTTTTTGTAGGTGGTGGATGACTTTATGATGCACCTAAATGATATGGAGGAGGTAGGGACTGAAAAACACCCAAAAAGAAGTGAAAAACAGCTAAGGGTCGTGATAAGAACTCCCAGCGGGGTGCCACAGCGGCCTACCCAGGCCGCTGTGAAGTATTTGCGGATGGCATGATCTCACAGCGGCCTGTGCAGCGGGGTCCTCCGGCCGCTGTGAAATATGACCTTGAAAGATCGAGTCATTTGAAGAGCTTACGTTCATATTTAGCTTCGGAGCTTCAAACCAAAGTTGTAAAAAGCTTTCCAATGGAGGTGGTTTGAAGTCATTTGCAGCTATACACAAAGAGTTATGACCGATTTACTGGACACATATCAATTATATCGTGGTGAGACCAACTTTTGCCCACATGCCACTTTTTCTCTTTTTCTTTTGGCTTGTAGACTCTCCCATGTTCTGAGGTCGACCAAGACACTTTGTTTTCTATTATTTAAGACCTCTTGGTGTATGTAGAGAGGCATGATCTACTTCTTGATCCATTTTTGGATCTAGATCGAAACATTATTTTTTTTCTTTTCAAGTTTGGTTTGAGTTCTTCTTTTAGTTTCCTCTTGTTCTTCATTTCTGTCTTCTTAATTATGTTTTGCTTTGTTATTATCATGCCTATTGAGTAGTTATTTATAAGTTTCTGGGTATGAGCTGAGGTAAGGGTGATCTAGAAATGGTTTAGGTTTCTTAATAACTTGGGAATATTGGTTTCTTACTTGCTAGAAGTTCTTAATGCTAGGATTGAATTGGCCACTCAACTCCTTGATCCTAAATGTTGCTAGCACCGAGAGGTGTAGTTTATGTTTGAATCTCTATCAAGTGCTTTACATTCTTAGCCAACGAGAGTTGATGTTTAAGGTGTTTAGTGGTAGTAAGAACTTGATCTTATTGCATAGCTATCTTGAAATTGCCAACGAGAGTTGATGTTAATGCTTGATAGGTATAGGTTATTATCACGAGAGTGGATTAACTAGAAATCGTTGTTCTTAGCCTAAGAAATCCCCCATTGTTTGTTGAATGCTTCTGAACTGAATAATGATCACCCAAACCGAAATCTCAACCCAATGAACTTAGTCTTTTATCATCTCTGTTTTTACTCTGTTTTTGTGTGAATCTTAGTATCTTGTTTAGTACATTATTAGTTTTGTTGCACTTTTGTTATCTTTGCTTTCATCTCACTTAGGTTGTTAGTATAAAACCAAATCTCTTGTATTTGCTTAGATTAAGGAACTTTGTGCATTCTTGGTGTTATAGGTCACTAGCTCCCTATGGATTCGATCCTAAAGTGTTACATCGACATACCATTCGATTGTGGTAGCGTACACATTAGGTTAATTGGTGTGTAAAAAACGCAAACATCAATGGGTGACTCACCGATAGAGGCGGACGGGGCGTTACACATTGGATCTGTAATGTTGAGAAACCTCTAAATCTGAAATCTTTGGGCAGTCTTTGAGCTTGTATATATGTATAGATCCTGATTTAATGTTCATTTTCTCCTTTTTTTGTTCTTTTTTTTTGGCTATTTTTTCCTGAAAAGACAACAACCCACAAAATAAGAGAAAGTTATCTTGATGTATAAAAATGATTGTATAACACTTAGAAAACATAGTAAACTCCTTAATAAAAAACGTGAACATCGAAATTATTAACTCCGGGGACTTAGATCTTTGTTTATCCTAAAAAAAATAGAAAATCTAGAAAGTAAACAAAGTTTGAAAACATAAAAACTCGAGAATCTTCAAACATAGAACTTATCAATTTATGATTTGTAAACAACATAAAACAATAGAAACTTGAGAATCTTCAAAAATTGAACTTATCAATTGAAGATTTGCAAACAACATAAAACATGCTCCCTTTCTTCCTACATTCTCTCATCGCTTGGTCCTTAATACCAACATCAGACCTACATAAAATTTGCATTCAAATCAACTAACTCTCCACATTCATTTATAGTTCTAGTAATTTCTCATCAAAAATATCATCCAAGATAAAAGTGGCTTGGTATTGAAAAGCTATTTTAGTGTTGAGGCTAAAAGTATTTAAGGGTTCCCGTAAAGTCCAGAAGATGCATGATATTATGCAAAACAACAAGAGTGAATGAAACAATTGATTGTCATAGTTCTCCAGCCCATCTTCTAGAAAACAGCTCCCCCATACTAAGAGTTTTCCCTGATAACTCTTTAGAAATACTCTTTATCAACCCTTAGACTCCTTAATTTGGCTAAGAGATTCTTGTCGTTGTAACCAATTCTATTCTTTTGTATATATTTTTTTAAAATGTTTTATTGTTATAGATATCACTAAGGTACCAAATTAATAACTTCTTAAGTGTAGATATATGCTCGTCTGTTAGTCTCTAATTTTGACCAAAAATGGTAGTCGCCAATTTAGTCGCTGATTTACGACATATTAAAGATATAGTTGAGACCGAAAAAATTATTTGCAAAGTAGTCGCTAAATTTGTGACTATTTTGCGAGCAATATGGAGAATTGTTTACAGGTCACAATTAGTAGTAATGCTAACAAATACGTTGAGACTTTGTCAGTGCATCGCAAAGTAGTCGGATATCAGTTATATCCTACCTGTTTGTGGTAGGGGTACCTGTTTCATGCGACATGCATTTATGATCATAAATGGTAGTGGCCAATTATGTCTACATAATCGAAATTCAGCCCTATCTTCTTTTTCATTTGTAGAAACACAAAGAATTTTGAAATTTAGTTTCATGGCGGAAAATTACAATGATAGCTATCATCATGAGTGGATGTATAGGAGGTTCTATGAAGCCAGATAAAATTTCTCGACAGCCTTCAAAAAAGGTGTGGAACAGTTCATGCAATTTGTAGAAAACCAGCCTCTAGCACAGAGAAATGGTGCTAGTTTCACTGCCCTTGTTATGTTTGCATGAACGAAAAATGGGTAACCTTGGAAAAAGTAATATGTATTCATCTGTATAGTAAAGGATTTATGCCAGATTATTATGTTTGGTAGAAGCATGGAGAAGAAACTAGAATGGATTTAGGAACGAGTTATGTTGATACACATGATGTTCGTAATGTAGTAGAAGATATATATGTGGATATGGTGAATGATACAGATAACATGAGTAATGTTGAAGAACATGTATGTAATCATTAAAAAAAAATTACGACCTGTAACAAGGAGCCAAAAATTCATTATATGATGGTTATCGTGAAGGTCACTCCCAGTTATCCTTGTCTGCCCGAGTATTGCAAAATAAGACAAATCATAATATGAGTGAAAAGATAGTGGATTTGATATGTGAAATGTTGACAAAGTATTTACCAAAAGGAAACATGCAACATGTTCACATTACGAGACAGAGAAACTGATGCACAATTTAGGTATCCCCTATTATACAATTGATGTTTGCATGAACAATTGTATGATCTTCTGGAAAGAAGACGAAAAGGAAGATCAGTGTCTATTTGTGAGGCACTAATATTGAAGCCTAACAAGAGACAACGTAGAACCAATGTACCTTATATTCGTATATGGTATCTACCAATTGTTGGCAGACTGAAGAGAATGTATCAAAGCGAGAAGGCTGCAGCCGCAATGAGATAGCATGCCGAGCTCCAAGCAAATAAGGGAGAAATGTGTCATTCATCTGATACGGCAGAGTGGAAATCTTTTAAAGATAACCATCCTTTGTTTTCACAAGAACACGGTAACGTTTATCTTGGATTATGTATGGATGGTTCAATCAATTTGGCATGTCTTGTAATAATTCGTTGTGGCATGTGATCTTGACTCTTTATAATTTGCCTCCTGATATTTTCATGAATACACAATACTTGTTTCTTACAATTTTTAATTGGGGCCAAATCATATGCGCGCTAGTATCAATATCTTCCTCCGACCTCTTATTGAGAATTTAAAATAATTTTGGTCTTCTGGAGTCGATGCATACAATTTGTCCTTGAATGAAAATTTTAATCTAAAAGCAGTGCTGAAGTGGAAGATAAGTAGCACCCGGCGTATGAGATCTTATCAGGATGGACGGCCCATGGTAAATTGTCTTTTCTTATTTGCTTGGACAAAACAATATATTTTTATCTGCCTAACGGAAGGAATACATGTTGGTTTGATTGTCACCGAAGATTTCTTCGACATGGTCATCCACTGAGGAAGAATAAAAAGACGTTTTGAAGGGAAAAACGTCTCGAAAGAGCATCCTTAGTTTTTGACTGATGAGCAAGTTTATTGCGAGCGAGACAGAGTAAGTCCACCGAAAACAAAGGACTGCAGTGGAAACGGTTACAAGAAGATCTTGGCTATGGAAAGTGGCATAACTGGCACAAGGAAAGCATATTCTAGGAGCTTTCGTACTGGAGGGACCTCAATCTCCGACATAATCTTGATTTGATGCATGTAGATAATTTGTTTTTTTACAACATCGTGAATACTCTTATGAGTGTGAAGCTTAAATCTAAAGACACCATCATGTCATGATTGGATATAAACTGATTATGTTGTCTGGCCAACTTACATATTGATTGTGAGGGTAAAGCTCATTTCCCCACGTACAGATTGACAGACGATGCCAAAATAAGTATACAGGAATGTGAGAAACATGTAGTCAAATTCCCAGATGGTTATGTGACTTAGCTAGATTTGATGAGAAGGAGAACAAGAAGTTTTCAGGGATGAAGTGTCATGACTGCCACATCTTTTATGGAGCGGTACTTACATTTATCTTTTCCGAACTCTTAGATCGGAATGTTTACCTTGCGTTCTCGGGGTCTAATTAATTTTACTTATAGTAATGCGAGTATTTGATAATTAAATGTGACTATAGTTATTTATATTTACCACGGGCAGTTTCAAAAATATAGGTGTTGAAGGATTTTTCCGTGACTTATGTTCGAGAAGTTTACACAAAATTTGCATATAAATTCAAAAAGCCAACATAGTTTTAATCATATACAATTTGGAAAAGATCTTTTCACCATCATTTTTCGACGTGAGTGAGCACTTGCCGATATATCTCCCCTACGAATTCGAATTAGGAGGTCATGTGTAATATAGATGGATGTACCCTTTTTAAAGGTTTTTGAAAAAGTTGAAAGGAAAAGAAAAAAACAAAAAGATATACGGAAAGATAGATTGTTGAATCATATATGAATGAAGAGGTAGCTTATTTCTTATAGCACTACTTTGATGCGAATATAAAAACGAAATTAAGGTAAACGCTATAATTAATCACATGTTCACTTTTTCATTTGTAAGATACACTTGGTAGCTATTATTTTTTTTTTTTAATTCCAGTCAGGTTAACCAGATTCACTGAAGGTGAATTTCATACATCACTTATATATATACTCAAGTCGGTCGTCCAAGTGTGAGAATGCAAGAAAATGGCTTTAAGAGAAAGACTATAGATGCACATGTTCTGCGAAATTGTGATTATTTTCAGCCACTTTAGAGGTATATATAATTTGGCATCTCTTATCTTACGTTTTAATGTAATCCACTATATATGATTTCTCATATATGATTTGGTCGAAAGAATTATCATAGAATATATTTCTACAAAATATTCAGAACTCTCCGAAAATGAAATCTTCGCGAAAAGACCCGAAAATATTCTATTTGGGTGAAAGATTATGTATGTGTAAAATTCAGTCGTACATATATTTATATATTATATTTATATTGATTTATCTACATTGATATATATTTGATGTTATCTTTTCTAGATACATATTTCTTATTGGAAAGACACATATCCTTTTTCTCCTTGGGTGTAAGAGATAGTGAACCCGTGAATGAGGCTAAAACTGGGTCCATCTATTTTACAAGAGGATATTTGTTTCATACGAAGAATCACGACAAGGGACATAAGACATGTGACTATGGTTTACGTGTTAAACGAGAGAATTATGCGGATGCATCTGATGTGGCTGATTTCCACGTGATCATAAGAGAAATAAAGTTTATTGCCATTTTGTTACTCTTGATACTCTCTGCTATGACTTTTAGTGTTACAAATTTCTCTTCAGTTCCTGCAACAAAACATATAAACATTAAATAATACTAAAATAAAAAGAAAAAAAACTATGAGTCTCTGAATACAATATATGATAACTTACTCATGTCCTCCTGCTAATTTTTTTTTTTGTAGGAGTCTTTTCTCATTGGAGTTTACAGCATTTGTGTCCAAATACATGTGCATGGAAATTTAAATCTCCAAAGTACTTGAATATGAAAATGTCTCCGATTCGGAAATCGTGTCCCTCGGCGAACTCTTTCCAGCTTTCAGTTATTCTGTCACCAACAAGTTTCACAGAAAATTTTAGGTTACACGCATCTAAAGTGAGCTCACCAGCTGTAAGGTTAGTTTTTCAATCTAAATGGTCTTTGTACAACTTTTTGAGGATATTCTGCAACGCAAAAAAAAACACAAGTAAGAAGAAATGAGCATTAAATATAGAGAGAAAGTTGAGAGGAATCACTAAGATTACATACCACACCCGAAATGAATTCAGGAAGGAGAGGCTTGAAGAAATGAGGGTTTCCCATTAGTGAAGCCTTTAGTAGTGTGAAGTTAATCTACCAACATGAATCACCCAAAAATTAGAACATATATTAAAAAATAAAGGAAACTTCATAAAATGACCATTATATTAGTCATAGCTCATAACACAAACATGCACTTAATTATAAACCCTAAAAATGTGAATCTAACTATTGAAGACTTAAAAACATAAATCGAGTATAAAATGAGAAGAAATACTTCAGACAAATTCTTTGTCGCAATGAATGAATAACACGACGACAGAAAGGGGGAGACTGTCTTAATTTGAGAGTAATAACAATGAGGAGGGTTAGTGTATTTCAGTTTAGGATAATTTACCAAAATATTTGGTTTAGACGCGATAATTTTTTTGGTTTGTCGGATCTTATAAGATTAATATTTTACTTTCTTATTAAAATGATGAATTTGTGTTTTATTTTTATGTATATACAAGGTATTTTGAAATTTTGTGTGGGTATATATGTTTTTAAGAATATGATGGATATGCAATATATATTTTTGAAAGTTAAGTGTAATGAACAATTTCGACCAAAATTGTAATGAGTAAATATATAGAGTAGCCATGTCCCAATAACATAAGATTTTAATATAATTATAAAGTCAATAACAACTAAAATTTGTTACTTTTTCTAATCATATTAGATTCTGGTTTTTTGGAAAATGATATCTACAAATATGTTAATATTAATCACTATCTTATTAAAATATGGCTATTACTGTTATTACATAGAAATATTTTATAATATATATGGTTAATATACTTAGTTATATAATTTAGATGAGTTCATAAATTATTAAGAAGTTGAAAGCAAAATAAAAAATAAGGTTCTGAAGTAACATACATGAAATTAAACATGAGATTTAGATAGGGACAACAACCCTGTTTCCGGAAACATGAGGGGCACAAAGCTCTAGCTAGCCCCTGAGATCTTGAACTTTCTGCATCCGCGTATTGAACATGAACTCCAATAAGCCTTCCACAGTCTCAACCTATATCTCATCATGATCACCTATATAAAATTAGTACTTTAGAAATGTTTTCAAACTTTTATATTTTAAACTAATGAAAACTATTAAAACAGTTACTTCCAGTTCGATAGCTCTTCCACATCTTGAACACCACAATCATCTGGAGGACAAGTTTTTATTCCCATCCCATAAGTCATAAGCATGTTTTTCGTATTCCACACACTTTAACCTATGTTTCCTATAATGAATAAAAAAGTTAATGAGAAATATCATAATATGATTCTTGTCATGGTTTTAATTATTATATTATCGAATGCCACAAAATTTAATCAATTTTTTATTATGAATAGAAAGGTTAATGAGAACTACCCAAATGTGATTCATGTTATGGTGTTAACTACTATATTACTGAAAACACTTACATGGCGTCTCTGAGGTGAAACACTTTCTTTGTCCTTGAATGATTTAGGGAATCAACTTCAAGGGGTCCGATGATCGACACCCCACCCATGGTTTCTACACAAGATATGTGTGCATATTTTCGTTATTTAGTGTTTCAAGGTAGGAAAAAATGAAATCTTTGGATAGTTTTTACTTATAGGAACGTCTCTTTTGGTTTTGATGTCACATATTTGGATGAAACTTTACAAATTACATGTATAAGTTGGTGTACATCGATAAGTATGATCCTAGTGTCTTCAGTAACTTCAAGTCGGTGGCAAGACTTTGTTGGACAAAAACCTGAATCCGCTCGGACCACTCTTACTCCAGATATCTCAATCCACTTGCCTTCATGTTTCTCTATTCCAGAGAAGTGATTTACTTCCCCTGGATAAATGACCATCTCGATCTTTCTTCCTTGCATAAGTAGAAGCATCAAGATATAGTCAGAACCACGGCAGTCTTGCTTGTCGAAAACTCTGTTAAATGCTTTTCACTTACTCTCTGGTCAGCCAAGATGTAACTTCAATATGGACTATATACAAACACATTGTATGGGTAGACCCAAAAAATCTTAACTCTGAAGCGCCAAGTGGTTTTGTCACTGTTAGATTGTGTTTCTGCAATGTAGTTGTAATGGACCATGGTTTTATGGTCTTGTTTAAGAGAATGAAAGTGGGAGAGAAGTTAGTGAGAGACGACGAAATAACTTCTTCTCACCAAACAATTAACTTAAATTAAAGACGGTTACAAAAAATGAGGGTTTTAATAAGTTTCCTCGAGCGCCGCATCAAAACAGAGGGACAGACGTACTATTAGATGCCACGTACACAAACTACTATACGTAGAGTGTTTCTTTTTGAGACCCCAATCAGATCAAGACTAATCATAGTTAAATTTCATGAAAACGAAAAGTTACAATGGTTGGTTAACTTACTCTGTTTTTTCATTAAATATTGTCATAATATCTCGACATAAAGTAGTAAGAAAAGTTTAAACAAAAGAGATGCAGTCAACCTTTGGTGAAGCTTTACATTTACAAATCACAAGGGTTCCACTAGTATTACGCCACCACATCAAATCTGTTCCGGCAAATAACGGCTAAATTAGACTAGGGACTCTGAGCCCTTGTTCCTCTGTTTAAACTGGACCTTTATGCTGCATTGCACTTCAATCTTATTTTGCGGTTCATTTGGTAAGCTTGTGCATATTGTTGACACATTAAAGCAAAATTGATAACTAGGATTTTGCAATCCTTTGAGGTACCAATTCCTCAAGCTTATCGAAGTAGCTTTGAGGTATCGAACCTATTCTGGGACGGATAAAACCAATAAGTAGGCACTAAACCTCCAGAGTCAAATCAAACAATTTGGTTTTTAATTTCTAACAATCCTAACGAATTCAAATCAAATAGAAGTAAACAAAAGCAAATAAACAAACGGTTCAATCAATGACAAGAATAAGGCCTAAGGGTTAAGGTCAACGGACAGGTGACTCGGGATGATCAAAGAATCCTAATTCAAACTTCTAAAAGCTAATCTCCTAGCAAGGAACACATCAAGTAAATCAGTGTAATCTCTTAACACCAATTCTTCACTTAATCTTAACTCAAGAACAAATCATCATTTGTAAATTAAAATCAAACGAGCATTCAAACAGGTTCCAAACAGCAAACAATCACTCTAGACATACATTTTCATGCGCTAGAATATGAAAGTCCTAACAAAGCTAGATACTGGAATTTCATCGAACAGGTTGTGAACAAGAAATTCTAAACATCCTAATCAATGTGATCAAGATTAATTAGGCATTAGACACACTTTGCTAGATGAGATATTAAACAATTAACCACTAGAAATCTATTGATCACCCCTAATCAACCTAATCCTACCTAACCCATAAGCCTATGGAGAACTACTCACTAATCATAGCTAGATCAACAAAACTCATAGAAATAGAGTTGATCATGGTAAATTAGTGAGAGATTGAAAGATTTGTTGATGGAATAACCAGAGAAGTCTAGATTAATCAAAAGAATCCAATATGTTCTTACAAAAGAGTTTAGAACATCAAAAACTGCTTAAGAAACAAAATGAAATAGGTTTTTGGCTTAAATAGTCTAAAAAGTGCGAGCCGGGTCAACCCGGAACAAACCGGGTGTTGACCCGGATCCAAGTGAAAATCTGGGACGATATCGGTCAGGTGGACCAATATATGAGCCGATACCAGGTCTCGGATTAAATCTGGGTGGGAGCATATCGGTCCACCCGACCGATATGTGAACCGATATGAAGTCTCGAAAATTAATCCGAGAGTCCATATCGGTTGGGTGGACCGATACTGGGGCCGATATGGTTCTCCGGGATTTTGACGAGGGGTCGTATCGGCCCGCCTGGCCGATACTCAGGCCGATATGGTCCTTCGCTGGCTCTTCCTTGGTCTTCTGAGCTCAAGACTCCACTTCCAAGCTCACCAATGCTCCTAAATGCCTCCATTCACCTGCAAAACACAAGAAACACTCCAAATGCAAGCCTAGAATGCCTAATCCTAGTCCTAAACAACTCTAGACTCAAGATGTGACAATGACTCGACAAAATGGTATGAACGATGGAGAAAAGAAGTCAAAACAGGAACTATATACAAGCCTAAATGCATAAAAATGTATGAATATCAATTCCCCCAAACTTGAATCTTGCTTGTCCACAAGCAAGCATTAGTCAATCACAACAGGTTGGGGAAAAGGTTTGAAGGTGGGAACTCATATCCAAAGGTTCAATCAAGCTTCAACAAGTTTCAAGTCTATACAACCAAAGTGTAACCGAGAAAAGCCTACTCCAAGGATATAGCCATACTCATCAAAACAAAACTTCTAGCTTAACCTTCAACCTACACAAGCATTCAAATCCACTAGCTCCTTGACATTCATTAGATTTTTCAAGTGAATCCTTATTCAAAACAATGTGATCAAACTCATTTGGCTTAAGGGACAAGGTCTTGAGACAAAGATGGTCTCAACTGAAAGAAAGGCTTCTCCACAATCATTTAGGTTCTCTCGGAGGAAATATGAACAAGCTATAGTAAAATGCTAAGAGTTAGAGGCAATTGGTGCATACTAGGATAGATTCCCATCTACCCATACCCCAAGAACTTCAACTCCTAGTCTAAACCCTCCTAAATGAGTTCTACCCTTTTTCAAGGCTATTGATGCCTTTTCTTTCTTTCACAATACAAAACTTCCCAAGAAACCCCCAAGGATCATTGAAAACATTTTGAAAACCTTGGTAACTTCATTCTTTTCAACTTAGCTCAAAACTCTTCTTTCTTTTCTTTAGTCTCTTCTTTCACAAACTTTCTTTTCTTTTTGGTGAGCCAATTGGCTTCTTTTCACTTGATAACATTGAGACTCTTTTATTCTTTTTCAAAACACTTAAGAGCTTTTCATTCTTTGTTACCAAACAACTTTGATCCCATTCAAACTTCTTTCTTCTTTTTACCCTCTTTTTTCCTTTCCCAAATCTTCCCCCAAACTTAAACTCTAGCCTATTGCAAAGCCAAAGATGAAGAGCTTGCATCTATAATTGGAATTTTTCCTAGTCGCCTCATACTCAACACTTTTTACCGAGCTTGTTCCAAATAGGCCTACCACTCAAGAAAGTGTTTGGGGTTTGAAATAAGGGTGGTGAAAGGTATGGAAATCTATTTGAGCAAGTAGAGAGGGGTGGAAAGGATAAGCTTACTCAAATATTTTGGGGTACCCATGAGTTTATCACACAAAGCATGAACAAGGATAATTAGATGATTCAATTAAAGTTCTCACTTAGATGGAGCTAGCTTCAAATCACAACAAGTTTCAGCATCCAATCAAGTTTCAAAGCAAGTTATCCAAGTATGGTTCGTTCTAGCTTTCAATGCCAATCTCGAGTTACAACTTTAGTGTGGTCTATCTAGCATGAAGCTAGCGTATGAAACAAGTTTAGCCCAAATGAACCTTACGAGGAAATAAAATCATTGTTCCCAATGCATGCGTCCTATATGATGCAACTAGACTCGATCCTAATATGCTATTGCAACTACATGCTTTCTTTTTGAATTTTTTTGAAATTTTTCAATTTTTTTGGTTTTTCTATGCCTTAGATGAATGCATGAGACTCAAGATTAGTAGATGGTCTCTCCCCCAAACTTAAATCACACGGTCCCTTGTGTGATCTAAGCGAGGAAGAAAAACCGAAAACAAGCAAAAAGAAAACAAAGAAAAGATGAAAAACTATGTACAAAGGTGGAGTGTAACCTGGCTAGTAGTGGAGGTACGGAGGTGACGAGTCCCCCATGGAGTAAGTCGGGTTTGAGGAAGAGCAGGACGGTGTCCTCATGGCCCTTCTCTTCTTCCTTCTGTCCTCGCGAGTAGAGTGGCGGTGAGGATCCTCATAGTAGGAGTCATGGGCCATGCGTGCAGATCCTGATGTCTCGTGTCCAGCAACCGAGTACCTGCCCTGCTCCAACTCAGCCTGCTCAACCAGGTTATCTGCCTCAGCTATCACCTCCTCAGTAGCTGCCTGAATCTCCTCATCTACACCAGGCTGAGCCTCTCGGGATGTGGAGGTCTGTCCCGCAGCGCTACTCTTGTCTTTCTTCCCCACAATCATCTTAAGAACCTTGGTCACTTTCTTCAAGCAAGAAGCCATCTTCTTAATGTTCCTACCGTGCCATTTGCTCTGCCTCTGGAGGTCCCGGTTCTGGTCCCTCAGTGCTCTGACTGTCTTGTTAGCGATAGGATCATCTAGAGGCTCGATAAGGTATCTCTGCAGCCCATACACCCCAGCAGGTGCGTCGGAAGTATCATGTTCTGCTGCAGTCGCTCTCTGTGACCCGTGAGGTCCAAACACATGCTCTACCCCCGGTAAAAATCTGATATGAGCTCTGTTGGCAAAGCTTGTAATGTCGGGGTTTGGGAGGAGATACCCTTCTTCGTGGGAAGTACCCGAGCACATCCGGTAGAGATGGCGCCCTGGAGGCGGCTTGGAGGCGAGGTAGTGAGTTCGGACAAGCTGCGGAACATCCAGCCATGCTACTGGTGCAGGCTCCCCAAATGTCTTCTCATCCAGACTTCCTTCCAGTTTTACCTTCTTCTTCACAAGCAACGGTGTGATCAAGCCACCCATGCTGAACTTCGGACTAGAGTTCCTCACTGACATTGCCCAATCTCGGTGGACAGCAAACTGCTCTATCAAAATGGAGGTGTAGCTTGGGAGGCGCTCAACTGGTGGTATGGGCTGACCGTTGGGATATGTGAGCAGGAGAGGCTGCAACCCAATGTACAGTATCTTCATCTCCAGTTCGTGGACTTGGTTTGCCTCCTTCCTAGCAAAGAAAGTGTGAGCTAACGCCTTGTGCACGTATCTGATAGCTGGGTGTCTGATCCTTGCAGCTTTCATAGCTCCCAGCTTAAAGGGCCCATCAGCTATCATCTGCCAAACACCCTCTAGGTCGTCCCTATCAATGGGGATATTAGTTCCCAGCTGAGAACCATTCTCTGGAAAGTCAAAAACTGCAGCTATGTCCTCATACGTCATGTTGTACTTCTTCCTACCCATTTGGAAATCAATCTTCCCTCTGCTCACTTCCCCTGCCAAAGCGGCTCTCCTCATATTAAATGTTGCTTTCATGGATGAGAGGAATTGGCATGCGGAGCTCTGGTAGGAGTCACTGGCAAGGTTGAAGAACTCCTTAAGGCCCAAGTTCTCTACAATCTCGTTGTAGTCATCCAGTAGCCCAAGTGCAGTAAGTGTCGGGGTGTGAGGGTATCGGGTTGGCCAAAATGGTATCCCCTCCAGCTTGTCATATATCTCAGAGGTGGAGTACTTGTAAGGCACTTGGGTAATCTTTACCGGGGCTTCTTGTATCTCTTCATCAACTGCTACCCCTTTTCCTTTTGATGAGGTTCCCACATCTTGTACCGGCTCTTGTGCCTTTGGGTTGGGTCTCGGGTTGGCCCTCTTCCTTGTCATTGTCCTACAAAAGACAACTCAAAGAACGAATAAGTACATCGCACAGTCTATCAACACATCAATAAGAGCTTAAAGCATTGATGATCAACAATTGTGGGAGCTTAACAATTGCAGACTTTTTTCAACGTCAATGCAGTAAACAAGCTTAAGCGTCTTAACCAAACCCAATTCTAGCTCAGCATAAGCACAATGTACAAGCAAATCAAACACTTTCTTGAGCAATTCAACAATCTCATGAACCAAAGGCTCTCAATGCACATATTTGAAACTTTTGTGAAACAAAACTCATCCAAATCAAGTAGTATCACAAAGTTAAGCTTTTAACAATCCAATGCATCATTAGAAACCATCCAATTAGAAAACCCCCTAAATTTTCGTAATTCAATATCTCAAGAACCCTAATTCACCAAAGATCAAATTCAAACAATCCTAGGGTGCAATTGAGTTGGGTAATCATCTAGAAACAGTCTAGCAGAGGTTTCTATCCTTAATCATCAAGCAAAAATCCACAATTTCGAGTTCTAAAAATCTGAAATTTTTTGAGCAATCCGAAATTGAGAGAGAGTGAATTATACCTTGCTGTTCTGATGAGGGATGATGGTAGAGGATGATTGCAAACGATAGAGCTTAGAAAACCTTGAATTTAGCACTTGAAAATTCGAAATTTGGTGAAGATTTGAGAGAGAAAAGGGAGTTGGAAGAACTTGGAAAGTTCCTTGTTGAAATCGCAAGAGGAGGAAGGAGAGAGAGAGAAACGCGTGTGGGGAGGAGAAAAGAGGGGAAGAAATCGATTTTTGGGTTAAAATCCGGTCAGAACCGGTTTGAAATCGGTTTAGAATCGAATGACTTACCCGGGCGAAGGGGCGTATCGGCCTGGCCAACCGATACGCCATCCGATATTAACTCTCGGATTTAATTCCTGCATCCCGTATCGGTCTGGCCAACCGATACGGGGACCGATATCTGCTCACTCTGAAGACCAGTATCGGTTTGGCCAACCGATACGGGGACCGATATCAACCCTCGGTTTTTTCCTGTTGCATCCCGTATCGGTCTGGCTAACCGATACGGGGACCGATATCGATCTTTCTGGGGAATCCGTATCGGCCTGGCCAACCGATACGGGACCCGATATGGAGCCTCGGATTATTTTTACCAGAACCGTATCGTCCCGACCAACCGATACGGAACTCGATATTGGCTCCTGCACCATTTTTCTTCATTTCCGCGGCCTTTGCTCAACTCCAACTGATCTACAACCTCATCCTTAAACCAAAACCTGACAAAACTCAAAGCAAAACATCAAAAATAACAAGCAAAAGACGTATGTACAAGGATAAACATGGGAATGTCTCCCAAGTGCGCTTTTATTTAAAGTCGTTAAGCTCGACTTTGCAAACCGTGATCTCAAGCTGAGGGAGGGCTAGAGAGTGGAATGGAAGTTCCCTCCTCTATTGCTTCTGATACGGAGTAATGCTTGAGTCTTTGGCCATCAGATTTTCCCAAAAGTACCACTGCTCCATATGGTCTCACCTCCTTCACTCTAAACGGTCCCGACCATCTAGACTTGAGCTTCCCGGGAAAGAGTTTCAGCCGGGAGTTAAAGAGCAACACAAGATCTCCTTCCTTGAACTCCTTCTTCTAGATCAGCTTATCATGGAAAAGCTTGGTCCTCTCCTTATAGATCTTCGAGCTCTCAAAAGCCTCAAGCCGTATCTCGTCAAGTTCATTCAGATGAATCAACCTCCTCTCAGTTGCGGTCTTGATGTCAAAGTTCAGCAACTTGACAGCCCACATGGCCTTGTATTCCACCTCCACCGGTAAGTGACATGACTTACCATACATCATGGTGAATGGTGTAGTGCCCAATGGAGTCTTGAAAGCGGTTCTATACGCCCACAGTGCGTCATCAAGTTTCTTAGCCCAATCTTTCCTTGAAGCTCCAACAGTCTTCTCTAGGATAGCCTTGATCTGCCTATTGGACACTTCAACTTGGCCACTTGTCTGAGGATGATATGGTGTTGCAACCTTATGCTTCACTTCATACTTCTTCAAAAGGCTCTCAAATAGCCTGTTGATGAAGTGTGAGCCTCCATCACTGATCACAATCCTCGGGATTCCAAATCTTGGGAAGATGATGCTCTTGAATAGCTTTATTACAACCTTGGCGTCATTAGTTGGACTCGCCACTGCTTCTACCCACTTGGAAACATAATCCACAGCTACTAAGATGTAGCTATTCTCGTAAGAGGATGGGAAGGGTCCCATGAAATCAATGCCCCACACATCAAATACTTCAACTTCAAGGATGGGGTTTTGAGGCATCTCGTTCCTTCTACTTATGTTCCCCTTTCTTTGACAAGGATCACACTTAGTGATGAACTCTTGGGCATCTTTGAACATTGTAGGCCACCAAAACCCAGCTTGTAGAGCCTTTTGAACCGTCTTGAAAGTGGTAAAGTGACCACCATAATCTGACCCATGGCAATGTAGGAGAATGCGTCCCACTTCTTCATCAGCTATGCACCTTCTATAGAGCTGATCTTTGCACAAAGTGTAGAGGTAAGGCTCATCCCAATAGTACCTGTTGAAATCTCTAAAGAACTTCTTTCTTTGGTAGCTATCGAGGCTTGGTGGTTCCTTCCCAACAGCTAGGAAATTGACTATATCAGCATACCACGGCTCCTTGTCTTCAATAGAGCTGACCTCATCAATCCTCATTTTTGTATCATGAGCATCCTTGACAACCTTGCAAGCCATTAATTGTTCCTCAGGGAGAGAGTCATCTAGAGGAACAGCATCCTCAATTCTCAGCCTTGACAAGTGATCTGCTACCCCATTCTAAATGCCTTTCTTGTCCTTGATTTCCAAATCAAATTCTTGCAGTAGCAGTATCCACCTCAGAAGTCTTGGCTTGGCATCTTTCTTGGCATGTAGATACCTTAACGCAGCATGATTCGTGTACACCACAACCTTAGATCCAACCAAGTATGATCTGAACTTCTCAAAGGCAAATACCACAGCTAGAAGCTCTTTCTCAGTTGTTGCATATCTCACTTGAGCATCGTCCAATGTCCTACTAGCATAGTATATGACATGGAGTTTCTTGTCTTTCCTCTGTCCAAGGACTGCTCCTACTGCGTAGTCACTTGCATCACACATGATCTCAAAAGGCAACTCCCAGTCGGGAGCTTGGACTATCGGGGCGCTAATCAAGACTTCCTTAATCATGTGGAACGCTGCCAAACACTCATCATCAAACACAAAATCTGTCTCCTTACACAGCAGACGTGTAAGTGGCCTAGCGATCTTGGAGAAGTCCTTAATAAACCGCCGGTAGAACCCTGCATGACTCAAAAAGCTTCGGATCCCCTTCACTGAGTTTGGTGGCTGAAGACTTGTCATCACCTCTATCTTAGCCTTATCCACTTCAATACCATTCTCTGAGATCTTGTGACCCAACACAATCCCTTCCGTTACCATGAAGTGGCATTTCTCCCAATTTAGCACGAGGTTCGTCTCTTCACATCTCCTTAAGACCCTGCACAAGTTCAGCAAACAGGAGGAGAAAGAAGAACCATACACAGAAAAATCATCCATAAAAACTTCCACAATATCCTCAATAAGATCTGAGAAAATAGACATCATGCACCGCTGAAAGGTAGCCGGTGCATTGCACAAGCCAAATGGCATCCTTCGATAAGCAAAGGTACCATAAGGACAAGTGAATGTCTTCTTCTCCTGATCATTAGGGTGTATCGGGATCTGAAAGAATCCACTGTACCCATCAAGAAAGCAATAGAAAGGATGATTAGCAAGGCGTTCTAGCATTTGATCAATGAATGGTAATGGAAAATGATCCTTCCTAGACGCGGCATTTAGCTTTCTATAATCAATACACATCCTATGCCCAATGATAGTTCTAGTAGGAATCAATTCATTACTGTCATTTTTAACCACAGTAATCCCCCCTTTCTTCGGAACACAGTGCACGGGATAAACCCAAGTGCTATCCGAGATAGGGTAGATTATCCCAGCATCAAGCAATTTCAGAATCTCTTTCTTGACTACTTCTTTAAGGTTAGGATTCAATCTCCTTTGGTGCTCAATAGAAGACATGGATTCATTTTCAAGGTGGATCCTATGGGTACACAATCTAGGTGACAATCCTTTTATATCATCGAGTGAGTATCCTATTGCTTTTCTAAACTTTTTCAACTCAGTGGTCAAAGCAATCAATTCATCATCATTCAGCAACTCATTCACAATGAAAGGATAGGTAGAGTTAGGGCCAAGAAATGCATACCGAAGCCCCCGCGGAAGGGGCTTTAACTCAACCTTTGGCGCCTTAAGCTCGCTCCAATCATCAGCTAGAAGCTGCTCCTTGCACAGCTCCACTCCTTTGGCGCCATCAGTACCATGTCTACAGCAAACACCTCCAGCTCCTCACACACTGAATCTGGTCCCAGCTCAATGAACTCAACCTCTTCTAACAAAGGCTTGTGCGAATCAAGCGCTCTCATGTAAGCTCAGATCTCCTCTTGAAGATATCCATACTCCCCACATTCCTTAGTCAAGGTGACCTCTAAAGGATCCTCCATGTTCAACTCTTCAAGGAGTTCATCAGCTAGCTCATTCATAGTCTCAATGTAAAATATTTGACCTTGAATGGTTGGCTTCTTCATCACCTTGTTGATGTCAAATTTGAGCACTATGTCCTTGCCAAGGTTGAGGTCTATCTTCCCTTTCCTGACATCTATAATCGCACCAGCTGTGGCAAGGAAAGGTCTCCTAAGGATTAGAGGATCCTTTGGTTCTTCGTCCATTTCCAATACAATAAAATCTGTTGGTACTTCAAATCCTCCTACTTTCACCGGAAGATCTTCTAGGAGACCAATTGGGTATCTCACTGATCTATCTGCAAGAACCAAGGAGATCCTACATGCCTTGTAGGTAGAGAAACCCAGCCTCTTGGCTACTGAGAAGGGCATCAAACTTGCGCTTGCTCCAAGATCACACAAACAACCTTCAAACCGATATGGGCCGATAGAACATGGAAGAGTAAAACTGCCAGGATCTTCAAGTTTCTTTGGAACAATATCCCTTTGGATGATTGCACTACACTCATGAGACAACACAACCATTCCTTGCACTTCCTTGGTTCTTTCCTTGATTGCATCCTTGAGAAACTTGCTATACTGAGGAACTAGCAAGAAGGCATCAATCAAAGGCATGGTTAACTCAACATTCTTCATCTGCTTGTCAAAAAGAGCTTTGTACTTCTCTAGGAGCTTCTTCTTGAATCTGCCCGGAAAGGGTAGCTTGGGCTCATAGGGTGGTGGCACAAACACACTATCCTTCTTCTTGAGTGTATCATTCACTACTTCTTCAACTACAGCCTTTCCTTTCCTCTTAGCCATGTCACTATCAGTCTCTTTGTTGAGAGCAGAATTTTCAGAATTCTCCTCCCCTTCTTGAACTTCAATGTCCTCATTGAGTGAAGATGTCAGCTTAGGCTTGGGCACTTGACTTTGTTGCAACTCTTTACCACTTCTCAAGGTGATAGCGCTGATGTACTCCTTTGGGTTTTGCTCAGATTTTCCGGGTAAAGTACCTTGAGTGCGGGACGTAGAGGCATTCTTGTTTTCCATGTTTGTGACCCTTGAAGTCAAACTCTGAAGCTCATTCTTAAGGTCCCGTACTTCCATAGCTCCTGAGGCTTGCCCTTGAAGGAGTTGCTGCATCATACTTTTGAGCTCATTATCAGCTCCCGAGGTTGAAGAAGTTTGTTGGTGTTGTTGACCAAAACCCGGTGGGTATTGTTGCTTGGGAGCATAACCTTGTTGACCTTGAAACTGAGGCTTGTTTCCAAATCCTTGTTGGTTGTTGTAATTGACATATGGCTTTTGCTGTTGAGGTTGTTGAAAGCCTTGTTGACCTTGTTGTTGAGCTTGTCCTTGAGATGAAGCTTGAGGATAGACTTGGTCTTGAGGATTGGCTACATTGGTGCTGCGGTATGAGAAGTTTGGGTGGTTTCTATAGTTTTGGTTGAAGCCTTTGTTGAAACCACCTTGTCCAGCAATGAAGTTAATCTCCTCTTGAGTCAAATCCTCATCATCATCATAAAATTGTGGCTTAGAATCCTCCTGGTGCCCCACAAAGCTGATGTTCTTTTGGCCAATGGAGATCATCTTGTCCAACTTCTCATTCAAAGCCTTTATCTCTTTCTCATACTTTTCATCTGAAGATGTTGATCCTCTATTAGTCCTCTCATAATCCTCATTGTAGTTGCCATCACTTTGCACGAGATTTTCAATCAGCTCCATAGCTGCATCCACTCCCTTGCCTAGGAAGTGTCCATTGCTGCATGAATCTAGCATTGCCCTCATTCTAGGAAGCACTCCGCGGTAGAGGTTGCTGAGTAGTGTTTCCTTGGTGAAACCATGATGTGGGCACTGAGTGGTGAGCTTATTGAACCTCTCCCAAGCTTCAACGAAGCTCTCATTGTTGCGCTGCACAAACCCGGATAGCTCACTGCGAAAACGGGCAGTCCTAGTAGGTGAGAAGAACTTCTTCAGGAAAGCTTTCTTCAGGTCTCCCCAGGTAGTGATGGATCCTGGAGGGATAGTGCTTTCCCAATCCTTGGCTCTGTCTGCCAAAGAGAAGACGAAGAGACGCATTTTCAACCCATCGTCAGTCACACCATTCAGCCTCGTGGTGGCACAAATCTTGTCAAAGGTGTCCAAGTGCTGCAACGGGTCCTCAGATGCTAACCCATGGAACTGATTGTTCTGCACCATGTTCAGCACCATAGCGCGGATCTCAAAGTTATTATTGTTCACCGCTGGTGGAATGATTCCATGCCGGTTAGCATTTGTATCAGGTGTATCTCCATCACCAATAGCCCTAACCGGCCTTTGTTGCTGCTGCTGTTGCTGCTGCTGCTGCTGTTGCAGCTGCTCATCCTCGTGGTTATCCATAATTGTTGGCTCAACACTTTCAACTTGAACAGCTCGTTCTTGTGCTCGTCGTTCCCTTGCTAGTCTCCTCTCATGTGCTTTGATGTCGTAAACTCTTGCAACTAAGTTTGTAGTCCCTTTTCTGCGCAAGTTCATACACCTAACATCAAAATGAGAGAAAGTAGCAAATTAGTAACAATAACTTGAACTAAAAAGGAATAGAAAACGAATTGATATATCCAGAATCCCAAAATGGCAACGGCGCCAAATTGATAACTAGGATTTTGCAATCCTTTGAGGTACCAATTCCTCAAGCTTATCGAAGTAGCTTTGAGGCATCGAACCTATTCTGGGACGGATAAAACCAATAAGTAGGCACTAAACCTCCAGAGTCAAATCAAACAATTTGGTTTTTAATTTCTAACAATCCTAACGAATTCAAATCAAATAGAAGTAAACAAAAGCAAATAAACAAACGGTTCAATCAATGACAAGAATAAGGCCTAAGGGTTAAGGTCAACGGACAGGTGACTCGGGATGATCAAGGAATCCTAATTCAAACTTCTAAAAGCTAATCTCCTAGCAAGGAACACATCAAGTAAATCAGTTTAATCTCTTAACACCAATTCTTCACTTAATCTTAACTCAAGAACAAATCATCATTTGTGAATTAAAATCAAACGAGCATTCAAACAGGTTCCAAACAGCAAACAATCACTCTAGACATACATTTTCATGCGCTAGAATATGAAAGTCCTAACAAAGCTAAATACTGGAATTTCATCGAACAGGTTGTGAACAAGAAATTCTAAATATCCTAATCAATGTGATCAAGATTAATTAGGCATTAGACACACTTTGCTAGATGAGATATTAAACAATTAACCACTAGAAATCTATTGATCACCCCTAATCAACCTAATCCTACCTAACCCATAAGCCTATGGAGAACTACTCACTAATCATAGCTAGATCAACAAAACTCATAGAAATAGAGTTGATCATGGTAAATTAGTGAGAGATTGAAAGATTTGTTGATGGAATAACCAGAGAAGTCTAGATTAATCAAAAGAATCCAATATGTTCTTACAAAAGAGTTTAGAACATCAAAAACTGCTTAAGAAACAAAATGAAATAGGTTTTTGGCTTAAATAGTCTAAAAGGTGCGAGCCGGGTCAACCCGGAACAAACCGGGTGTTGACCCGGATCCAAGTGAAAATCTGGGACGATATCGGTCAGGTGGACCGATATGTGAGCCGATACCAGGTCTCGGATTAAATCTGGGTGGGAGCATATCGGTCCACCCGACCGATATGTGAACCGATATGAAGTCTCGAAAATTAATCCGAGAGTCCATATCGGTTGGGTGGACCGATACTGGGGCCGATATGGTTCTCCGGGATTTTGACGAGGGGTCGTATCGGCCCGCCTGGCCGATACTCAGGCCGATATGGTCCTTCGCTGGCTCTTCCTTGGTCTTCTGAGCTCAAGACTCCACTTCCAAGCTCACCAATGCTCCTAGATGCCTCCATTCACCTGCAAAACACAAGAAACACTCCAAATGCAAGCCTAGAATGCCTAATCCTAGTCCTAAACAACTCTAGACTCAAGATGTGACAATGACTCGACAAAATGGTATGAACGATGGAGAAAAGAAGTCAAAACAAGAACTATATACAAGCCTAAATGCATGAAAATGTATGAATATCAAAAATCAAGAAGAATATTCAATGTTCCTCTCAACAAATATTAGGAGGGGTTATTAAAAATAGAATTTGTGTAGAGTTTGATGATTTTAAAAGTTAGAAAGATTTTAAATGTTTATAGATTTAACAAATATTTTAGAAATTCTTATCAAATATTTTATATGGATTATCATTGATTCTTGGATATTATCATAGATTTGCATATATTTTTGTTTTCCAAAAAAAGGTAATGTAACAATATTTTCTAGAAATTTTCCAAAAATAATGATACAATGTTTTCTAGAATTTTTCCAAAAACTTTGTATATGCAAAAGCTTATATAACATAAACAAATTTGTCATCGTCCAAAACAGAGGTAATTTTTGTCTCTATTATTTATACTGTTTTATATATTCTTTAGCCACCATAGTTGACTATAGATTGCATGTTTGAATTATATTTATTATTGTTGTAGCATAGTTTTATGTTTCAGTTTTGTTTTTATTTGTATAGTTTGTTATCACACGTTGCCCAAACTTGTTTTTGTGAATTCTGTGTTTTATTTTATACTTATAGAATCGTTTTACTATTGTACGTTTTATGTTTATATGATTATGATAATAATTAGGTGTTATTATATACTAATTATTGTTAGTTTTTGAATAAGATTATAATGGGTGATAAAGAAAAAAATCAATACAGTCAATGGAATGGAGAAGAAACAAAAGTATTGATTGAGTTACTTGTGGAGGGAATTAAACGTGGATGGCGTGATTCTAGTGGTGTGTTGAACAAGGCAACAGTAAAAAATAAAATACTACCGGTTCTCAATGAAAGACTTCGATGTGAGAAGATTCATAAGCATTATCTAAGTAGACTTAAGTATTTAAAAAATCAATATCAAAGTTATTTGGATCTCCAACGTAATAGCTCTGGATTTGGATGGGATGCCGATGCAAAAAAGTTTGTGGCTTCTGAAGAAGTATGGCAAGGATATTTAAAGGTATTTTTTTAATTTTTAAATAATTATATTAAAACCATTACTTTATGTACATAGAAGTTTACGTTATTTAACTTATATAAAACTTTATCATTGTATCTTATATTTGTTTGTGAATAATGACATGCACATCCAAACCACAAATATATGCGCTATGATTCTCATGAGCATTTTGATGATCTAAAGATTATATTTGATGGTACAACTGCTAATGGTGGTAATTCAGTTGGACTAAGTGATACAACCGATGCTCGCATTTATGTGGTTGGTGATAGTCAAGTGAAAGAAAACTTGATTTCTTGTGAAAGCAATGATGATATTATTGATGAATCACTTGTTTTAAACAAGAATATGGAACGTCAAGAAGAAAAACTTATACCAAGAAAGCGATCGAGAACTGAAGCATGCAACAATGTAGAGAAATTGAAAAGTGATAACAATGAGGCCATGATCACTGTGAGCAACAAGATCCTTAGTATCATAGAACAAAGAGAAGAAAGACAACAAAAAGAAGCTGAAAAAAGAGAAGAAAAACTTAGATTGGAAACAGAGCAAAAAGAAGCTGAGAAAAAGAAAAATAATGTTTGGGATGCTATGAGAGAGATCACTAATTTGGATCAGCGTACCAAATTTAAAGCAGTCACTCTTATCTATTCTTTGGGAATGAAAGATGTTTTTACAGATATATCTGTAGAAGAACGTTATGGTTGGATTCAAGCCAATATTACCTAGGATTAGTCTTTGCTTCAACTGCAAGTGATTGTTGTTTTATGTTTGCAATTATTTATTTTTAATGATATTTAAGACTTTGCTTTGAAATTGTTTATTTATAACAAGTTTGATATTTTATTTGCTAGAAGTTGTGTTTTTGTTTTATCGTAGATTGCTCTTTGGTGGTAGAGTGCTTTCGTTAGAGTTTATATTATTATACTGCATCTTTCGTTGGAGTTTGTTAACATGGGTCCAATAGACTCTTTTTATTTTATTCTAGAATTCTCTGTGTCCTCCTAGATTGCTTTAATTATTTTATTTGTTTGTGCTGCCATGGAAACTATGTACGTATTATAACGCTTATGTGCAATAGGCTTTTAATTGTTTTTAATGGTTATTCTAATAGTTATGTTTGTTTATGCAGGTATTTTTCCATGGAAACTATGTACGAAGAAGAAGAAGAAAAAATCCAAACAGAAGATGACGAATCAGATTTGGATATTCTATTATTAATGTTGGATAATATATCAAGAGCTTCTGTGACGAATTTCAATCATATTGAACGTCCTATCCGTCGGCCAATTACAAATATTAGTTATGATTACATTCAAAAAGCTTTGAAGGAGGAACCCGAGCACTTTCGATCTTTATACCGTATGTATCCAAGCTCATTTGTGAAGCTATGTGATCTTACTAGGGTGAAAACATGTCTACGAGATACCCGTAACATATGTGTTGAAGAGATGGTGGCTACATTTCTTCTCAGCGTTGGCCAAAGTTCAAAATATTGTTATACAATAAATACATTCAAGAGGTCAGTATTTGCCACTAGCCAGAATTTTCATAAAGTACTAATAGCATTGAATACTCTAGCGCCAGATTTTGTTGGAATTGTGTCCAGTAATCTCGGTACTGTCTCTAGAAAGTAAGAGTATGTCAATGATCAGACATAAGTCATATAATACTGGGGGTCATGATGGCTTGCTAGAGTCCGCTCATGATCTATAAGTTTTGGACTTATTGCCTTTATTATATGATCCCATATGGGTCACACGCCTAAGCTAACAGGAAAATGTGTAGGAACGGTTTAGCAGAAGTACGGTAAAAGTTCTAGGCATTTACTGTACTTAGAGAGAATAAAACGGTTTAGGCACTGTGTGTCGATCGATACACAAGGTGTGTCGGTCGACACAGTGCGCGAATACCGTCGAGTTAATTGGTGTTTGGGCCAAATGGCCCAAACGGAACCGGAAAAGTTTTATTAGATAAAACTCGAGTTCAGAAAGGATTAACCCTAACACTCCAGCCGAAAACTCTCTCTCTTTTGCGCCGAGCTCCTTGTGGTCTAGCAGCTGTTTCCTGTGATCGCGTGTGTGAACCTTTGGAGGATTCATCCCTCGGTGTTTCTCTGATCTCAGACATACCATCTATTTCCGCTGCAAACAGGTATAAGGTGAGATCATCATTTGTTTCTATTCTGAGAAGAACCTAGATCCGCATGTTTAGGTTGATATGAATCTAAGAATTGAATCAGGATCAACTAAACAATCCTTCAGTGGTATCAGAGCATATCCCCAAAGGGATATTGGAAGGTCTGTGTGACTCATCATAGATCGAACCATATCCAATAAGGTTCGATTTCTCCTCTCAGACACACCATTCCATTGAGGTGTTCCAGGAGGAGTGAGTTGGGATACGATCCCACACTCTCTCAGATGATCACTGAATTCTTGGCTTAAGTATTCTCCTCCTCGGTCGGACCGAAGAGCCTTAATGCTTTTGCCAAGTTGGTTCTGTACTTCATTTTGGAATTCTCTGAACTTCTCAAAAGATTCAGACTTATGTTTCATCAAATAAACACATCCATACCTACTGAAATCATCAGTAAAGGTAATGAAGTACTGATAGTTTCCTCTTGCATTTGTGGACATTGGGCCACACACATCAGTGTGTATCAGGCCCAATAAGTCACTGGCCCTCTCGTTAGGTTTATTAAAGGGGGCCCGTGTCATTTTGCCCATCATGCAGGATTCGCATTTCTCACATGACTCAAAGTCAAATGAGCCAAGAAGTCCATTCGAATGGAGCCTCTTGATGCGTTTCTCGCTGATGTGCCCTAAACGACAATGCCATAGAAACGTTCGGTTCTCCTCATTAGGTTTGAACCGTTTGGTATTAATGTTATAAATTGGCGCGGATTGATCGAGTATGTAAAGCCCATTCATAAGAGGGGCAGAACCATAGAACAAATTGTTGCGATTGAAGGAACATAATTTATTCTTAACTGAAAAATCATAACCTTCCAAATCCAACAAAGAAATTGAAATAATATTTCTGCTTATAGCAGGTACAAAATAACAATTATTGAGTTCTAAAATCAATCCCGAAGGTAAAGACAACAAGTAAGTGCCTACAGCTAGTGCTGGAACTTTCGCTCCATTCCCAACTCGTAGCTCCACTTGTCCTTGCTTCAGCCTTCTACTGTTGCTGAGTGCCTGCATATTAGTACAAATATGAGCCCCACAACCAGTATCCATAACCCATGAGGTATTATCAGAAGTAGTTGTATTAACTTCTATAACAAAAATACCTGTTGAAGAAGTCTCATAAGTCTTCTTCTTCAATTCCTTTAGACCTTCCTGGAATTTCTTACATTCTTTCCTCCAATGCCCTGGTTCTTTACAGAACCTGCATATGTCAGTTGGCCCAGCCTTGGACTTGGGCTTGGGCTTTGGCGTGTCCTTGTCCGCGACTTGGACAGCCTTGGCCTTTCCCTTATCCTTAGCAGAGGATTTCTTAAACCCCTTGCCCTTCTGCACCATAAGCACATTGGGGTCCTTGGCGGTTTTCCTCAAATTGGGCTCCGCAGTCTTGAGCATTCCGTGAAGCTCAGGCAATGTCTTACTCAAGCCATGCATGTTAAAGTTCAGAATGAACTGATCATAGCTTGCAGGTAATGACTGCAGAATGATGTCGCAGGCAAGTTCCTGGCTGATTGGGCAGTCGAGTTTCTGAAGATGATCGAGATAACCCATCATCTTCAAGACATGAGGACTCACTGCCGCATTCGCAGCCAACTTGCAGTCCAAGAGGTTCTTAACAGTTTGAAACCTCTCAGTCCTAGCCTGCTCCTGAAAAAGCGATTTCAGGCTTGCCATTATCTCGATAGGTGACAATACACTCTCGAACTATTTTTGCAGCTAAGGAGTCATTGTCACCAACATCAGGCAATAGGCATCATTTTCATCTGACGAATGCTTTTCCCAAGCATTATGCAGAGTCCTGGCGGCATTGGCAGGGGGCCTCTCGGGGAGAGGATCACGAAGGACATAATCCTTCTTCTCCTGATTGAGGACTAGCCTCAAGTTCCTTGACCACGTCAGGAAGTTCGTTCCAGCCAGCTTCTCCTTTTCGAGAACAGATCGGATCGAGAATGTGTTTTGTGTGCTTGTAGTAGTCATAGCTGAAATATATAGATAAAAAAGGTTATTAGTTAAAATGTTCAATATGATTAATCTCGTATTAAATTTAATATGATTAATCACGCATTATATTCAATAACATAAGTTACCCTCAATAGAATATAATGATTCCAAGATCCACATATAACTAAGATTAAAGTGGGCCACTGGCCGTCACCAAACCTTAGCTTATATCGGTAAGCCCTATATCGGCTAATTATATCCGTGATATAACTCTTGGTTGTGAATCTGGGCCCGAGGCCCAATCCACTCTGATGTCTCAAGGCCCGGGACTCCCGATGGCCCAGTCAAGAAAACCAGACTATACAGTCATGTAATCATTAATGTCTGGGACTCCCAATGACATTTATGAATCACAAACCGTCTTATCCACGCAAAAGCAGACACCCTCACACTGTAAGGCCATGAATACAATTGAATGGGCTTCGACAGCTGACATAGAATGGACAAGACATCCAACGCTTGATATTATTTGAGGTTCGTAGGTTTATTTAAAAAATCATTCCCAAAATAGAAGATTACTATTTCGGGAAACTTTCCATTTTTGGAAACCTACTATTTTTGGAAACTTTCTAAAATTGGAAACTTTCTAAAAACGGAAACTTTCTAACTTTAGAAATTTCTTTAAAATCCAAAACCCGCAAATCCAGAAACTTCTAATTTAAGAAACTTTCTAATTTCAAAATTTCGGAAACTTTAATTTAAAATCGACTTTATAATTTTATAAAATAAATTTTAAATTAATCTGAAGAAAGACTCAAATAATTGGCCCAATTGTTTTAACTTCTTGGCCCGAGGCCCAAGAATTGGTCCATGTCCAAGACATGACCCAATTGTCCAATTAAATGACATAACCGGTCTGGTTCATTAAAATTGGTCTAACCAAATTTTAATTACTACGATGACCACAATTGTCAACCGTTTATTTACTAAACCGGATTTTCTCAATTTATTTGGTCCAACCAAATCAAATTAGAAAGTCCTGGTTTAGGCACTAAATCCAATAATTCTTTCGACATTGGATTTCTTGTCCCGGTTTAACCAGACTTAATAAAATTATTGAATCTGTTTATTAAACCAGGACGAATTAATTTTAATCAAAATTAAACCGAGCCTTAAACCAACCATGTCGATCGATGAACCAACCGTGTCGATCGATCCATCAACCACATCGGTCGATGCTCTCAGCATCGATCCTGCATCGATCGTGCATCGATCCTGTATCGATCGATGCTCTCACGCATGCACTGAACCGAGTCAAAACCCTAACCGTGTCGATCGATGTGCACCAACCGCATCGGTCGATGCACCAATATCGAACCTGCATCGATCCTGCATCGATCGATGCTTTCACGCGTTAACAGGGTTAGCCGATAGACTGTATCGACCGATCCATGCGATCGTATCGATCGATCCATGCGATCGCAGTCGATACAGACCTCTTGAAATCGCATTCTACCAAATCATATAGCTTGGTTTCTGCAATTTTATGTGTGTTTAGGTTTCAATTCTTGTTGCTTAAGTGGTTTCTCTTATCAGTAGTTGATTCAAAACACTTTTAAACAAGAAAAACAATCCTAAACTTGAATCTAAACAAGAAAAACCAGAACCAATGGCTCTGATACCACTGAAGTAATCAGTAGAGACAATGAAGTACAGGAAATTTTCTCTGGCATTACTGCTCATTGGGCCACATACATCAGTATGTTCTAGGTCCAATAAGCCTTTGGGCCTTTCTCTAGCTCGGCTAAGATAGGCCCTTTTTCCTTTTGGTCCAGTAAACAGAATTCAAGTCTCATAAGATTTGGTAGAATGCGATTTCAAGAGGTCTGTATCGACTGCGATCGCATGGATCGATCGATACGATCGCATGGATCGGTCGATACAGTATCGATTGTAACTTTCTTGAGAGGGAGTTTCTCTCTAAGAAAGACAGTGGGAGTAAGGTACTGCTTGAAGAAATTCAAGATGAACAGGATACTGCTCAACCTAATGAGGAAGAGCAGCAGGAGGACCTACAAGAAATTGTAGAGCCTGAACCTGTAGTACCTGAAGTTCGAAGATCCGGGAGGATCCGTCACGAACCCGAGAGATATCAAGGATTCCTCGTGACTGACTGTCATGATCTTTTGATCATTGATGGTGATGAACCATCGAACTTCAATCAAGCCATGATGGGCCCAGATTCCTCCAAGTGGCGCAAGGCCACTGATTCCGAAATGGACTCCATGTCGGTCAACCAAGTGTTTTCGTTGGTTGACTTACCCGCTGGTGTAAAAGCCATCGAGTGCAAATGGATCTTCAAGAAGAAGATTGACGTGGATGGAAATGTCCAGATTTATAAAGCCAGGTTGGTGGCAAAAGGTTTCAGACAAGTCCACGGTGTGGATTACGATGAAACCTATTCACCAGTGGCTATGATGAAATCTATTCGGATTCTACTAGCAACTGCAGCTTTTCATGATTATGAAATTTGGCAGATGGACGTGAAAACCGCCTTCCTGAATGGTATTCTGGAAGAGGATGTGTATATGACGCAACCTGACGGTTACATAGATCCAAAGAATGCTGGGAAAGTATGCAAGCTTCATAAATCCATTTATGGATTGAAGCAAGCATCGAGGAGCTGGAATCTTCGTTTTGATGAAGCGATCAAGCAATTTGACTTCATCAGAAACGAAGAAGAACAATGCGTGTATAAGAAATCTAGTGGGAGCAAGATTGTATTTCTTATTCTGTATGTCGATGACATACTTCTTCTCGGAAACGACGTTCCAATGCTAAAGTCGGTAAAGGACTGGCTTGGAAGTTGTTTTTCCATGAAAGACATGGGTGAAGCCGCATACGTTCTTGGAATCAGGATCTACCGGGATAGATCTAGAAGACTGATAGGCTTGTGTCAAGATTCATACATTGACAAAGTCCTACAAAGATTCAGCATGAAGGATTCCAAGAAGGGCTTCACGCCAATGGTACATGGCACAACGCTAAGCAAGAAGCAGAGCCCTACGACGGCTGCTGAGCTTGAGCGCATGAAGAATATTCCTTATGCATCTGCAATAGGATCTGTCATGTATGCCATGATCTGTACTCGTCCTGATGTTGCTTATGCATTGAGCATGACGAGTAGTTACCAGTCAAATCCAGGTGAAAACCATTGGATTGCCGTAAAGAATATCTTGAAGTATCTAAGACATACTAAGGATAAGTTCTTAGTGTACGGTGGAAGTGATGTGCTTAAAGTCAGTGGATTCACGGACGCAAGTTTCCAGACAGACCAAGATGATTTCCGGTCACAGTCCGGTTACATCTTTTGTCTGAATGGCGGTGCAATCAGTTGGAGAACCTCCAAGCAAGACACCGTTGCTGATTCCACTACAGAAGCTGAATATATCGCCGCCTCAGAAGCTGCGAAGGAAGCTGTTTGGATACGAAAGTTCATCATTGAACTAGGTGTGATACCAGATGCGGCTGAGCCTCTGGCACTGTTTTGTGATAACAATGGTGCTATAGCTCAGGCAAAGGAACCAAGATCACACCAGAAATCCAAGCATGTTCTAAGAAGATTTCACTTGATACGTGACATCATTAATAGAAAGAAAGTCAAGATCAGCCGAGTTCAGACAGATGATAACGTCGCTGATCCGTTGACAAAGCCACTCCCAAGGCCTAAGCTCGAGTTTCTGACTGAAGCTGTAGGCATTAGAGACATAGAAATGTAATCTAAATTTGAGTGGGAGTTTGAGGGCTTTTATTTAGTTATTTGATATGTTCTTGTAAAAAATTCTTATGTTTAATGAAATTATTATTTCAAGATTATTTTAACTGTGATGAAATAATCGTTCCAAAGTGATATGAACCATTTTATAGGTCATCGAAGTAAATGACTTGATCTTGAGTCATCGAAGTCATTTAGCTTGATCATGAGACCCTATATTTGATAGATGTTTTATATCATCCCGTCCCTAGTCGAAGGTTGTTGAAATTGGAACACCAACAACCGTGTGAGACTGGATTGGTACGTGACTTTTGACAAAGCCTCAGTGTGTCATAGATGCGCGGCATCAAAGTCAGTACATAGGTGTATGTTTGGGAACATACGACCGGACAAGACCCGCTTATAAGAACTCTTCAGGATATTTATATCTGTGTCATAAGAGATTCTTACTACGACTATAGAGTATAGTCCTTAGACCTGAGTTCGCATGCATGTGACTGCACATGGACTGATGCACTTTGATCATTGTCTAACGCTATCGTTCTGCGATGGTTATAAGGACCTTGTTTGGGTACATTATGAAATGAGTAGTTTACAGTGATGGAACAAGACGGAATTTGTCCCTCCAATATAAATGGAGTGAATATCTCTAGGCCAATCGGAGATTTGAATACTGTAAAATGCATGGCCATGCTCAAACGGACTGTCCCGAGTCGTTTGGATTGTCAGTATCGAATCAGAGTCCGATGAACAAGATTAGGCTTTATAAGGATGACACCAATCTTGCCTTATGACTAATCGAGATATTGTGACAAAAGGATTATGAATACAGAGATTCCAGTACAAGTGGGAGATTGTTGGAATTGTGTCCAGTAATCTCGGTACTGTCTCTAGAAAGTAAGAGTATGTCAATGATCAGACATAAGTCATATAATACTGGGGGTCATGATGGCTTGCTAGAGTCCGCTCATGATCTATAAGTTTTGGACTTATTGCCTTTATTATATGATCCCATATGGGTCACACGCCTAAGCTAACAGGAAAATGTGTAGGAACGGTTTAGCAGAAGTACGGTAAAAGTGCTAGGCATTTACTGTACTTAGAGAGAATAAAACGGTTTAGGCACTGTGTGTCGATCGATACACAAGGTGTGTCGGTCGACACAGTGCGCGAATACCGTCGAGTTAATTGGTGTTTGGGCCAAATGGCCCAAACGGAACCGGACAAGTTTTATTAGATAAAACTCGAGTTCAGAAAGGATTAACCCTAACACTCCAGCCGAAAACTCTCTCTCATTTGCGCCGAGCTCCTTGTGGTCTAGCAGCTGTTTCCTGTGATCGCGTGTGTGAACCTTTGGAGGATTCATCCCTCGGTGTTTCTCTGATCTCAGACATACCATCTATTTCCGCTGCAAACAGGTATAAGGTGAGATCATCATTTGTTTCTATTCTGAGAAGAACCTAGATCCGCATGTTTAGGTTGATATGAATCTAAGAATTGAATCAGGATCAACTAAACAATCCTTCAGATTTGATGGCGAGACCTGAAGTGACAACATGTGCAAAGATAAGAGAGAGCACAAGATTTTATCCCTATTTCAAGGTACTTATAGTTCTGATTTTTTGTTTCATGTATTGATTAGTTTCTTTTATTTTTTATTTGACAGATTAATTTTTTATTTTTATAGGATTGCATCGGAGCAATAGATGGCACGCATATCTTTGCAATGGTCCCAAAAAGTGATGTGCCAAGCTATCGTAACCGTAAAGGATTTGTATCACAAAATGTTCTTGCCGCTTGCAATTTTGATCTACAATTCATGTATGTTCTTAGTGGATGGGAAGGTTCAGCTCATGATTCAAAAGTATTAAATGATGCTTTAACAAGAAGAACTTGCAAACTAGAAGTTCCAGAAGGTATAGTTGACAAACAGTAGTTCATATTATAAGATTTTCTATTTATATATACATGAATTTAGTAAGATGTTTTTTATTATTCAGGAAAATTTTATTTAGTAGATTGCGGGTTTGCCAATCGTAAGAAGTTTTTAGCTCCATTCAGAAGTACTCGGTATCATCTACAAGAATTTGGGGGTGAAGGTCGTGAACCCAATAACCAGAACGTGTTATTCAATCTGCGACATGCATCTTTAAGAAATGTGATCGAGAGAATATTTGGTATTTTCAAATCTCGTTTTCTAATTTTCAAATCTGCGCCTCCTTTCCCTTTAAAGACGCAAGCAGAATTGGTTTTAGCTTGTGCGGGATTGCATAATTTCTACGTAAAGAATGTCGATCAGATACTTTTCCTGAAGAAGTGATCAACGAAGACAATAGAGAAGTAAATATTGAAGAAAATGGAGATGTAGGCACTCTTGAATCTCAACAAAGAGAGTATGATAATAACTGGAGAAACATGATAGCTTCTACTATGTGGACTGATGCAGTGGGAATTGGAAGTCAACAATGAATTTTGATCTTTATATCATTGGAATATTTTATCTCTTTGCTCTTTGCTTTTTTTTTTTAATAATAATGGAAGAGCAGAGAAAGACTCATGGTTTTACGGACATATTAATAATAATGGCTTTGGTATGTGCTGTAATACCTTTAGCTGATGCTTTTATAACAAAAGTAAAGCACTCTGCTTTTGTAATGGGTAAGAATGTGTGTCGAATGTGTCTAGCTGATTGGCTTTTTTTTTTGTCTGTTGTTATACGGGAAGGAGCTCTTAATTTTTGCCTTGTGTTTAGATGGATTTTAAAAATTTGATGGGTATATATGATATTGTTAAAGTTTAGTTTTATGAGTAAAAATATAGAGAATCTCAGTTCCAATAACAGTAGATTTTAATTATGTTATCAAATCATTAATAGCTAAACTTTTCCAATAACAAAGGATTTGGAATAGAATATGAAAATCCTTAAACCAATAACAATAGATTTTATTAAGATTTTAAAAATCCATCAACCAATAATGATAGAATCTCATAATTTTAAAAATCTTTCAAAATTCTTCTACCAATAACCCCTCCTTAATAAATTTTCCTAACATGATAAGTATGTATATACACAATAAATAAATTAGTTATGTTCAAAATTTCACAAAAACAGAATTTAATTGTTCATACCATCATAACCGGTAATAATATTTCACAACAACTACTTCATCTTGATATGTTTGATTAAGATCATTCGGAAATGCTATGTTTAATTTTCTTTATGTTTTTTATTTTGTTATATATTCCATGAAATTGCTTTTTAGAATTTAATATTTTGTTTTACATTCTAGTCTCTATAATGATATGTTTCATTAGTTTTAATCCTTAAAACAATTTTCTATCTTATATTGTATATATTAATTTAATAAATTTTGTTTTCCATATAAAAACAGTTTAAATGAAAATTAAAAATATTCATATAAATATTATGTAACAATAAAAATAAATATATTTATAGATAAAGAATTATGATATTTGCGATGACATTATGAAGTTTTAATAAAGTTTTAAGATAAAAATTAAAGGTTAATTAGAGAGATAAAAATAAAATAAAGGCTAAGTAAGAACTTTATGGATTTATCGCATTGTAAATTTTTTTTTAACACGGATGCATTGCATTTAATCATCACTATATATTGATTTTGAGCATATATATATGTAAATTCCTTTTGCATTATGTTTTCTACTACGTGGAATTTATAAAATTTCTATTGGTATGGTAAAATGAGATTAAAGCCAGTAAATACAAATCTCAAACAGAAAATATATAGAGGCATTAACCAAAAAAATCTCAAAACTTCAAATTTGAGGTTTTGCTCACTCAAAAGAAATCTCAAATCCTTAAAATTTGAGGTTTCATCTTTGCTTTTACATTCTAATTCCAAAAAAATAAGGGCTGATTGCAAAAATGCCCCTGAAATTGAAGTCAACCCTGATTCTACCCTCGGCCCTCTCCTTCCTCTCGCGCGCTAATTTATCCCCTTAGTTATCTTGGTTATTCACGAGAATGCCATCGTCAGACTTTATATGAAGTCTGACATTTTAGGTAAAAGACAAAAGGGCCCAAAATTTGTTTGGATATTCACGAAAATGCCATCACCATCAATGCTCAACAACCACGACATCCACCATCGCCGACGAGTTAATGTGTAATCCAGCTCGTTTTGCCACCATTAAAGCTCAATTAAAGCTCAAGAATAGAGCTTGGACGTTATCCCGACCGATTTCTCCCTTTTCCCCTTTGATTTTTCGATTCAAAAGTTGCGAAATCGTGTATCATCTTATAAAAACAGCTAAACATGTCTCGGATTCGTGTTTCCGGTGATATTAGACGTTCTGGGAAATCGTCGAGGCTAAGAACAAACTAAAAACGGACATTGGTAAGAATTTTTTTCATATCGTCGATTTTCAGATCTGAATTGTACTTTCAGTCTGCCGTTTATGTCTTATCTTTTTTCGTAAACTTCAATAGGGTCAACGTGAGGGTAGTTTTGCAATTGACTTTCAATTGCCAGACCTCTATAGAGGTCTGTCAAAATCCTTTGCAAAAAAAAAAAAAAATCAGACTTCACTAAGAAGTTTAAATAAGAAGAGGGTAGTTTTGCAATTGATTGTAATTTGATTTTTTCGTCAGACTTCTTATGTTGTCTGGAAAAAAATTGACCGATTGTTGACTTTTTGTCAGACGGAATCCGATGTCTGACAAAAAGGAGGGGTAGAAACAGCAATTGACCCAAATTTTCAGATGTTGACCAGGATTAGCGAAAAAATCGTCAGACATCTAAAGCAGTCTGAAAATAAGCAAAAAAAGTATCAGACGGCTATAGACATCTGAAATTCTAAACTTTTGCCAGACGGCTATAGACATCTGAAAATCCGAATTTTGGTCAACGATGGATAAAAACCGTAAATGCGATGTTTTATGTCAGACTTCCATAGCTGTCTGCAAATTTTGTCAGACAGCTCAAGCTGTCTGAAAGTTTTCAGACTTCTTGTTGAAGTCTGACATTTCAAAATCAATTGCAAAACTACCCTCGACTTCTTGTCAGACTTCCCCGAGAAGTCTGAAACCTTTCAGACTTCTTAGAGAAGTCTGACATTTCAAATTCAATTGCAAAACTACCCTCTTTTTTCTCAGACTTCATAAGATGTCTGACAAAATTTCCAAAGCAGACAGCTGACGCTGTCTGATAGATTTCAGACTGCATCCGCTGTCTGACATTTCGATTTCAATTGCAAAAATACCCCTTTTTTCAGACAGCCATAGAGGTCTGGTTTCACTTTTATCAGACAGCTATAGCCGTCTGAAATGTTAAAATTTTAAAAATGCATTTTATTTTATATTTGTGATTAATTTTGCTGATTTTAAATTTTATAAATGTGTGTTAGTTTTATATGTTCCTCCTGCGTTAGTTTTACATTGTTATATATGGTAATTATTTTTAAATCAATTTTTGAATAATATTGGCAAGATAGCGAATAGCATCAGACTTCTCCAAGAAGTCTGACTTTAACCAAAAGATCTCTAATGTGGTTTATACGTGTTTGTTTATACAGATAATGGTTCAGTTACCTGTTAACTTTGGTGAATGGGTCGTGAGAGACCAGATTTGGCATTTTGTGGTTGATAAGGTGAAAGGAGGGCGGTTTATCACTTTGCGCCATGGTTCTACACATCAAGAACTTGTTGAGATTGTACAAGATGATTATATGCTGGACAGGACAACCGAGTTGGTGGTGTTATCATATCAATTGCCGGAAGCACTCTTGAAACTAATGGATCCGGATAGCCCTCCGGTTTATGTCACAAATGATAGACAAGTAAGGAGCATGGTCGAGTTAGCTAATACGCATTTAATCCGTCTTTGTGTCTCGAGCCGATCCGCTATGGAAGTTGATGATGCGGTGAATTGTGATGAAAAATATGAAGTTGAAGTTGAAGATGTGGACGAAGATGACGTAGATGATGAAGTCAATGATGAGGAAGATGTGGACTCAATCTCGGATGATTCTGTTTGTGGTGGTGGTGGAAACGATGGTGTTGGAAATTTGGATGTGCCTGAAAATGTTTTCAGGAAACACGCTGAGGCTTACCATGACGATGATGATTATAGCTTATATGGGAAAGTGAAACATGAAGATGTAGATGTGGAAGAAGATGAAGATTATAAGAAATATGAGTTGGAGGATACTAGTAAACGGTGTGGTGGCAAAAGGGACTTGTCTGAGGGTATCTTTCTCCATAAGTGTTTTGATAGCAAAAATGACCTAATATCAGAGCTACGTTTGACGGCGATATTGAAGAAATTCGCATTCATGACTGAGAAGTCTGACAAGACACGTTTTGTGGCTAAATGTCGTGTGGAAGGATGCAAGTGGATGGTTCGAGCGTGTGTGAAGAGCGAACCAAACAAGTATTTGGTGATGAGCTATTCAAAAACCCATACATGTTCGATGGTGGACCGGATGTCTACGCGCAAACGTTATACTCCAGTTTATATTGGTTGGTTGTTTACTGAATCTTTTGGTATAATTGAGGGTATAACACCAAAGCATGTTAAAGTATCAATGAAGAAGCAGTTTGGGATTAGGATGAGCTACACAACCGCATACAGAGCATTGTTACATGCTCAAAAGATTGTGAGAGGAACAGCGGAGGATGGGTATGAGAGACTTCCTTCTTTTTTGCATGGAATCAGGCAAACCAACCCGGGAACAGTAACTGCTCTTGAACTAGATGAGAAGAATAGATTTAAATATCTATTTATAGCATTTGGAGCTTCCATATATGGGTTTACGTTTCTTAGAATAGTCATTGTGGTGGATGGTACTCATCTTAATGGAAAGTATGGGGGTGTTATGCTAGTGGCGGCCGCACAAGACGAAAATTTTCAAATATTTCCGTTGGCCATCGGAATTGTAGACTCTGAGAATGATGACTCGTGGGAATGGTTTTTCACAAAGCTGAAAGAATGCATCTCAGACCAATATCCTTTGGTCATAGTCTCGGATAGATGCGAGTCTATCAAGAATGCGTGTGAAGCAGTTTTCCCTTGGGCACAACTAGGGATATGCCATTACCATCTACAAAATAACATAGTTACCAAGTTCAGGGGAAAACATCTTCTGTACTTAGTGAAAAACGCGGCTTACGCATATACGATTTACGATTTTGACCGAAACATGGCTTCCATACGAGCGGTAAATCCTGAACTTGCTGATTACCTGGAGGAGGCGGATGTGAGGCTATGGTCACGCGTCCATTTCGGCGGAGACAGGTACTTGTGCGGTATGACAATAAGTGTCAGACTTAATATTTTCGTCTTCGACTTCTATTGATGTCTGATACTATTACCAGACTTCTCCTGCTGTCTGAGTATATACCAGACGACAGAAGAAGTCTGAAATCGTATGGTTTTTCTTAATACTTTCTAGTTCTTACTTGTGTAAACCTCTTTCGAATTGTTGGAGACAGGTACAACATAAAGACGAGCAACATTGCTGAATCTATAAACTCCGCAGTTAAGAAGGCAAAAGGATATCCCATATCTTGCCTTTTAGAGTTTATACAAGAGAAACTAGGGACGTGGTTTTGTAAAAGGCGGCTAGATGCAATGAGTCTCTCAACGACATTTAGCAGAGGAGTTGAATATTTGCTGGCTATTCGTGAATATTATGCAGATATGATGATGGCAGAACGCGTGGATACGTATCAGTTTGTTGTTAAGGGAGGACATAGGGATTTTGTTGTCGATTTGGAACATCATACGTGTGAATGTGGTGTTTGGGATTACGAAAAGATACCTTGCTCACATGCCATATGCGCTGCACCGGAACTTGAGCTACACATTTCTACCCTTGTATGTCCATCTTACAGAACGGACTACTTGTACGCTGCATACTCTCGCAACATCTTACCAAAGGATTTAAAAGGCACAGCTGGTCATGACAACGTGCGTGTCCTTCCGCCGGAAGAGAGGCGGAAGCCTGGAAGACAAAAGAAGTCAAGGTGGCAATCTATGCTAGAAATCGCCAAGAAGAAGGGCAGTAAACCGCGGAAACTGCACAAGCAATATTGTTGTTCGAATTGTTGACAACCAGACCACAAACAACCTAATTGTCCACACACTGAGGCTGGCTAGAAATGCTTGAAGTCTTAAATGTGGTATCAGTGAAGCCTGATAAGTTTTAGGGTGTAATGAAGTGTGATACATTTGTGGTTCATTGAAGTCTGATATATTTTAGGGTTCAGTGAAGTCTGATATTTTTAAGGGTTTATTGTTTGGGATTTTCCACACCCTGGGGCTGACTAGAAATGCTTGAAGTCTGAAATGTGGTATTAGTGAAGCCTGATAAGTTTTAGGGTGTAATGAAGTGTGATATATTTGTGGTTCATTGAAGTCTGATTTAGATTAGGAATTCAGTGAAGTCTGATATTTTTAAGGGTTCATTGTTTGGGATTTTCCACACCCTGGGGCTGACTAGAAATGCTTGAAGTCTGAAATGTGGTATCAGTGAAGCCTGATAAGTTTTAGGGTGTAATGAAGTGTGATATATTTGTGGTTCATTGAAGTCTGATTTAGATTAGGAATTCAATGAAGTCTGATATTTTTAAGGGTTCATTGTTTGGGTTCCGAAGTCTGACGTAGTAATGATGGTATTTCAGAAGTCTGATTTTCAAACTTGTCTCAATTGTTTGGGTTCCTTTTCACCAAGCGTAGTAATAAACATAACTAGGATTAGTGCTTAAGTGTGTTACAAAAATAAACAAGCACACCAAAAGATGGATTTGTGTTCCTTACACCAGCAAAAGAAAATAGGGAAAATGTATGCAATAATCCAGTGTTTGAGAGTCCAAAAGATATGGAGAAGATATCGGAAGTCTATTACTTTCCATAGATGTCCAGCAATGCATACTCCGTACGTTCTCCTTCTTCACCAGTTCTCACGAGTTCAGACATGATGTCAAAAGCTAGCCTGTCTCTGATCTGCTTGATGTTCCTATCACAGAGATACTTTGGCCACGGCATTCCTAGTGAATGGAACTCGATGTACTTCAAGCAGTACACTCCACAGTCACCCGTTTGCTGATTTTGGGAATGATCTTTGCTCATGTCAATCGAGAAGGTGTAACGTTCCAAGGGATAAGGCCATCCATCTGCAGCTGGGGCCAAGATGTGCATCGCATAAGGAAACATCTCACAGATTGGTGCCACTGCCGCTCCGACCGACTCATCAGTCTTCCCAGAAAGGATGCTGTCCCAGACTGTTACGTGCCTTTCCGTGATAGAAATCATAATTACTACCCAATGATTTCCGCCCATGTGGAGTGCGGTGTAGATCTCATCAATTTCCAGCCCCCAAAGCTTCTTTGATTTGCAGAACACGGGAAGATCACCAGTGAAGTAATCAAAACAACCAGGAGGAAGCATTCTAGTTCTGGCTGGTGCATTCTCTCCCTCACCGCTCTTAATAAATTGTGGATAGTGTTGACGCCACAGTGCCTGAAGGAGTGTGTCAATGAAGCATATCCTATCGCTCCTGAACCATTCTGGATGGCTCTGTTGACGAAGCCTTAACAGATCAATCCCGGCATCAATATGCTGCATCAAGACAAGAAATGTGTTAATATAAAAGAACAAAACACAACCAGACTCTTTAGGAAGTCTGGATACACAACCACATTAGATTAGGAATTCTGAGGAGTCTTAATATACAACCAGATATATTGGGAAGTCTGAATATACAACCAGACTTCTTAGGAAGTCTGAATATACAACCAGATTTATTGGGAAGTCTGAATATACAACCACATTAGATTGGAATCGAATTCTTAATTCACAACCATTGAAGTCATACTGACCGTGTCATGCAGCCATTCCTTTGGAGTGCGAAGATCATAATACCATTGGAGTGAAGTGTTCACTTTCCTAATCGGATAACCCCTACAAAGAACAATACGCTTGTTAGACAATTAGTGTAGAGATTAGGCATACAACTTACTCGTCTAGTTAAGAGTGTTAAGACATACAGCTGTCTTTTTTTGTAATCATTAAGTGCCTTCACTTGCATCTTGGTGATAGCAGCACAAGGGTTATATCCCGGTGTAACCTGTGCTTGGACAACAGGTTTAATTGGAGTCTTCACCTTCTCCTTCTGCTTAACCTCTTTAGCCTTCGCTTGCATATAAGTTTCAGCTGCTGCCTGCTTAGTATCCTGCTTAAACCTCTGCGTAGCATTGAAGTCTATGCCCGTGGCCGACTGTGTAACGACCAACACACTTGGAGCTGTGCTCTCGGGTATACTCTGCATATACAATTTTAGCAACCCGTGTTAAGCAAAATCCAAACCAGACTGCCATAGAAGTCTGGTAACCAAAATACATTATTAAAATAGAATCCCGACCTAAAATCACACCAAACAAAATATTGATATAAGTCTAATGCCAGTGATCCAAGTTCAGAGCAGATACAATAACAAGGGGGAAATAAAACAAACTCGGTCATGCTCATGTTTTTACAATCAAGATTACTCATACTGCTAAGAAGGCTACTTCCCCTTGAGGGATTTCTCCTGAAGTCTTGTACTTCTCTTAGGCTCAACTTTCTTTTCCTTATTTGTATTCAGAGTTTGAAGGTTTTGGAGACTAACCCCATCATCAACCGCAGTCTGATTGGTAGGCTTAGCCGGGTTGTCATCTTTGTCTGTAACCACTGCTTTCACAGACTTCGTTTTCGCTCTCTTGGCAGTTTCGACGATATCAGCAACATGATTCTTTACCTTCACTACCAATTTCTTCGGGTTCCTGGCTTCCCTTTCCTTTTTTTTCTTTCTCCTGCAAGCAGCAGTTACTTTAGTTTGATCCTGAAGATCTTCAGGTTGATCTTCTTCATCCTCACCAACTCCGGCCGCCTTATCCATCTCAGCAGCCGCAACACTTGCATCTTTCCTCAGCTCACCACCTTTCCCACCAGCAGTATCTTTCTCCTTCTCATTCTCCTTCTGTCCAACTCCAGCACGTTCCTCTTTCAAATTCTTAACATTCTTGGCAAGATCATCAACTCTGTCACCCATCAGTCTCAAACCCCGTTGAAAATATCTACCAATACATCATTCCGAGATTCAAATGATTTTTTCAGATCCTCAATCTTTTGAACAACATCCCCAAGAGTGGGACCAGCCTTTTCTTTTCTAGGTCTCTTTCCAAACTTCTCCTGCACCTCTTCGTCCTCGTCCTCATCATCAGAAACATCCTGTACCAACTTCCTCTTGACTCCCACAACCTTTCGTTTTTTCTCACCAACCGCAGAAACATCCTCAGACTTAATCTCAAGCTTGACAGAACCGCCAACTTGAGTCCTGAACACACCTTCGCTTTTCCAGTGTTTAGTGCCCCACTTCCAAGCCGCAGTCCCAAGCTGTCCAAGCATCACAAGGTTATCAACTTTTTCGTCCTCCTCGACATTGTTGTCCCACGTGGGGAACATGTCATCATGATCTTCCGTGAGTACAAGGTTGTTGACGCGAGACTGCAAATTATAAGTCACATAGAAAAATGAATAGGGACCCAAATGACTATAAGAATTTAAAATATCACAACGACATACATCATAGGTACATCATACGAGACTTGGAACAAAATGTCAGACTGAAACAAATTTCAGACTTCATATGAAGTCTGGCATTATGTGTCAGACTTCACATGAAGTCTGACACATAATGCAAGACTTCACATGAGGTCTGACACATAATGCCAGACTTCATATGAGGTCTGACACAGAATGTGACTTCTTATGGGAATAAAATATTTCAGACTTCAGAACGGCCTAAGAAATACCTGTTTACGTAAGGTTTCATCGACTTTCTTGCGACTTCGTGATCCGTGGTACGCCAGCAATGGTGTGGTTGGGGCATTCTGGAAGGGCACTCCATAAGTTGTCGCCATATTGGGGCATGCCCAATATACCCAGATGTTCAAGACCTCAGCAAAACCTCCGATCTGATAATTTTTTCCTTCCACGAGTTTTTTGTTTGCCTCCTTAACAGAGTCTATCAGAACCTTAAAGGCGAATCTTCCCCATGGATATGATTTTAACGTTCCTGGAACCAGCAGATTCTTAGCCATATCAGCCCTTGTGGATGTTGTCCAGTGTTGAGCCTCAATGAAGGTTGCATAGATGGCTAGATAGCCCAGCCATATCCTCTGTTGCGGTTCCCAACCAGCACAGTTTTTACAAGCTTCTAATTATTGCGAATAACTTGGGCCCAATTCGAAATCCACCCCAAGAAGCTCCCACATTGCTCTCATCTCATCGGTGTATTCAACTTCAGGGTACTCCAGGTTCTCGATATAGTCCGGTTATGGCTCGAAATTCATTCAAGGAAAACCTAGCAGGCTGAACGCCAAGAAGGGACCATATCTCATACTTCTTCTTGCAGACTAACTGCAAGCATAGCATGTAATGGACCATCCTTGAGCACCATTTGAAATGGAGGTCATGGAATTTCAAAAAAACCCCAAATTCTGATTCTTGGAGTTCTTGCCATTCTGCCGGTAACATCACTATTTTAACATCATCCATGAGATCTCTCTGTCCACTAAAATAATGGATGCTTTTATCCGGATTTGGTTCATACCCGACAGTGAACATCCTTGGTGGGAATTCAACATCTGCCATAAGAAAATCTGAAACAACAAGGGGAAAAAAAATTCATGAACAGTCTGAGTACTACTAGCCAGACGCCATGCACAGTCAGACAAACACAGTCAGACATATCTCTTGCCATCTGGCTAGTATTAGTTATGTAAATATGTAGACGAAGAGAAGAGTCGAAGGATCTTACCGTCGTAGGTCACCGGAGGAGATAGAAACAAGATCTGGAATTTAAAAAAAAAAAAAGCTCAGAGAAGGTGTGAGAAAAATTTCAGACTCTATTCGCAGTCTGACGACTATAATCAGACACCACTTGCAGTCTGCCGACTATCGCCAGACTCGATTTGCTGTCTGAGGACTAATAGTTATTCTACGTTTATTCATGCAAGGAGGGATTCGATGAATCTTACCGTCGCGGGTTAGGGGCGGAGCAGAGAGAAACCAGATCTAGAAACGATAATACGATACCCAGAAAAAGATGTCGGTTCAGTGGCTTTGAGAGAGAATGGTTTTTTTTTTTTTTTTCCTTAGAAACTGTAAAAAAAGGGTAAAAAGCCTATTTATATGTGGGCCATAAGAGCAGTTGAAACGACGGTTTTACCACATACGTAACTGCCGCGCATTTTTACATAACTCCCGGGCATTTTTGGGGCCTAAATTACAAAACAATTGAACTCCCGCGCAATTTAATATTGTCAGACATCATATGTAGTCTGATATTGTTAGACTAATATGATGTCTGACACTATAGTTTTTATTAGTTGAAGTCTGACAAAATATTGTTAGACTTCATATGATGTCTGACACTCTATTTTTTATTATTTGAAGTCCGAAAACATACCCCAAACATATTACTCTTGTTTTTTAGGTAAGTAGCTTTAAAAGAGGACAATTTGCATAATGAAATGGGGAAATTCAAAAGATGACTAAAATTCGTCTAATATTACATAAAATTGTAGCTGGATTCACAGGACTAACATATTACAACTGACAAAATGCCCTCAAGATGATCGGGATGATAATAATAGCACCAGCAAACATCAGATACTCATACTTGACGCCATTTGTCGGAGTAGATGGTTTTTCAGCCAACAGCTCCTTTAATTGAGCTATCTCTGCCTGCAATTTTTTGAGCTCGTCGTCCAAGTGGGTAACACAGGCAATTTCAGCATAACCAAGGAAGATGTAATCAATTTGTTCACCATGTTGGTCCACTCTCGGCGTGAGGTTGTTAAACTCCTCCATCATAGCCTCATCCCACCACTTCATAATATGGTAGCCACCATCCTATACAGCCACATTTTAAATTTACAATCCTCTTCGGATTTCCAATGAGTAAAGATAAAATAAAACTGGCTACATAACAGAGAAAGGTAATTACATCCCAGTTACGACATCCAAAGAATCTTCTTCCTGGATTATCGGCAGTAGTGGAGGTTCGCATGACAGGCTCCAGACCACATAAACATTTCTTGGGGAATCCATTGCATGATCCGGATCGTTGTCGAAATGTGGAAGTTGCGTATGAACTACTACTCGACGTTGGAACCTGACTGAATCGTCCCATCCTATGTACCATGAAACAATTGAAAACAGAGGCTAGTTTCAGACTTCTAATAGAGTCTAATTATAAAACAAATCCAAGCTTCAGACTTCTAATAGAGTCTAATTCAAAAACAAATCTAAGCTTCAGACTTCAAAGAGTCTAAATCAAAAACAAGACCGTATGGATCTAAAACGAGAAACCTATATTTTTGTTCAGATCTAGACTAAGAGAATACGGAGAATCGTATGGATCTAAAACGAGAATTTTATAATTTTGTTCAGATCTAGACAAAGTAGATACGGAGAAGAGGTTAACTCGGACTCAAAACCGTATGGATATAAAAGGAAAAATATATAAAACCTATATTTTTGTTCAGATCTAGACAAAGTAAATACAGAGAATGGGCTAACTCAAAAACAAAACCGTATGGATCTAAAACGAGAAAGTACATAGACAAAGTGTTGGATTATATGTGTGTTCATGGTTCAATTAACAGATTGCAACCTAGCACATATAACTCAGATCTAGGTTCTTGCAGAACGAATCACAAAACCAAACCTGATCATTACCTTTCAGATTGCAGCGGATTGATGGATGGTAATGATGAGATCAGCTAGAACAGATCAGATGCCTGTTCTTCTTTCAGTATCCACACTCTTACAAGCCGGGATGGTTGCTAGACCAAAGCAATGGATTGATCAGAGAGAGAAGAGAGACGGCTCAGGTTTTAGGTCGCAGACTGTTAGAGTCGAAATTATAAGACGACTCATATAAATATCGACTCTGTCATAAACCTAAACCGATGTCTCGGTTTCGCAACTGTGTCGACCGACACATACACTTGTGTCGATCGACACAAGTCATTTGTCTCGATATGGGCCCAAGTGATTAAACTAACGGCCCAACTCTCTGCACAAATACAGTAAATGCCTTGCATCTTACCGTATTCATTCCATGTTAACTTTCCCGTTAGCTATGGTGTGTGACCCTTTGGGATCATACAATACTGGTAATAAGTCCTAAACTTATAGATCAAGAGCGGACTCTAGCAAGTCATCATGATCACCCAGTATTTATGACTTATGTCTGATCTCGACATTTATCATACTTTCTAGAGATAGTACGGTAGATTTCAGGACATTCCCAACAATCTCCCACTTGTACTGGAATCCTACAAAGGACATTCCCAACAATCTTCCGATTGTACTGGAATCCTACATTCCCTAGTCCTTTTGTCTTAATATCTCGATCTGGCATAAGGCAAGATGCGTGTCATCCTTATATAGCCAGACCATGTTTATCGGACCAGATTTGATACTGACAATGCAAACGACTTGGGCAAGTCCGTTTGGGAATGGCCATTCTCTTACCAGCTATCAAATCTCCGATTGGCCTAGAGATATTACCTCCGTTAAACGGCAGGGACAAATCCCATCTTGTTCCATCACTATGAACTACATACTTCATAATACACCCAACCAAGGTCCTTATAGCTCCCAGTTACGAAACAGCGTTAGACAATGATCAAAGCGCATTACTCCATGTGCAGCCACATGCATGCGAACTCAGGTCTAAGGACTATACTCTATAGTCGTATATGAGAACCTCTCATGACACAGATATTAATATCTTGTAGAGTTCTCATCAGCGGGCCATGTCCGGTCATATGCTCCCCTACATATACCTATGTGTCGACTTTGATGCCGCGCATCTATGACCCCTCGAAACTTGGTCATAAGTCTCAACACAATCTAGTCTCAAGTGGTTGTTGGTGTTCCAATTTCAACAACCTTCGACTATGGACACTATGATTTATGTCATTTCGTTAAATATGGGGTTTCAGGATCAAGTCTACTCATGTACTTCGATGGCCCATATATAATGACATGAATCATTTTGGAACGATTATTTATATCACAGTTAAAATAATCCAGAAATCATTAGATTTCATAAACATAAAATATTATGTTTACATGAACCTTTCAAAACAACTAAGTAAAGCCCTTTACAAACTCCCACTGAAATTAAGACTACATCTTAATTTCACTCATCCTACAGCTACAGTCCACGACTCGTGCTTAGGCATAAGGAGTGGCTTCGTTAATAGATTAGCAACGTTCTCATTCGATGAAACTTGCTTATCTACTTAACACCTCTGTCATTTATCTCAAGGAATAGGTTATACCTATCCTCAAGGTGTTTGGACCTCTGATGTGCAGCTAGCCTCATCTATGCTGTGAATCACATCAAGTTCAGTGATGAACTCTTCTACCCAAACAACCTCTTTCGCTGCTTCTCAAGCTGCGAAATGTTCAGCTTAAGTCATGGAGTCAGCAACAGTGCCTTGCACCGCCAGTTAGACACAAGATATAGCCGGACTGTGACCAGGAATTATCTTTGTCTATTGGAAACTTGCCTTTCAGACTCTATCGACTTGTAGCACCTCACTTTCTCCGTAAATCAAGAACTTATCCTAAGTATTCCTCAAATACTTCAGAATATTCTTTACGGCAATCCAGTGATTTTTTGCTGGATTTGACTGGTCTTTACTTGTCTTGCTTAGCATTAAAGCAACATCAAAACAAGTATGTATCATGGCATACATGATAGATCCAATTGCCGTCGCATATGGAATCCTATCCATGCATTCAAGCTCAGCAGATATCGCAGGACACTGTATCTTGCTTAATGAATTGCCATGTGACATTGGCATAAAACCCTTCTTGGATTGCTGATTACGTGTAGGACTTTGTCAATTTAAGAATCCTGACTTTGTCCTACCAGCTCTTTTGGATCTCTATCTTTAGATCCAAAATCCAAGAACTACGTGGCTTTACCCATGTCAACCATAAAACCAACTCCCAAACCAGTCCTTTACCGACTGCAGCATTGGGACGTTATATTCGAGAATCAGTATGTCATCGACATACACTATGAGAAATGCAATATTGCTCCCACTTATCTTTTAGTAAACGCATAGTTCCACTTCGTTCCTGTTCAAGTCAAAACCTTGACTACTTTAACAGAATGAAGATTCCAACTCCGATATGTTTGCTTCTATCCATGAATGGATCGATGAAGCTAACTTACACACAGTGTAATTTTTCGGAGTCCGGGCTTACTTTCGCTTCTTTGAATTTCGCAGGTTCGTCGCTTTCAATGATCATCAGATCATGCGAACTTTCAATGATCATCAGGTTCAACTAAAGACGAGAAATCACTCTCGGATTAGTGACTGATTCATTTTTATCTGCGAACTTCAGGCTCTACAGGTGTAGATTCTACAGAAATCTGTAAATCCATCCGTTGCTCTCCCTCAACAGGTTGAGCAGTCTCCTGTATTTCTCGAATTTCTTCGAGTTATACTTTTACTCCCACTGTTCTTCTTGGAAAGTAACTTCCCTTCTTAGAAAACAGAATGGACGTAAAAGTAATAAGCCTTGGTTTCCCTAGGACAACCAGCGAAGTAGCACAACTACAAATACTCAGTAAAGACGAATTTGGATCGATTCCAATCCACATTTACGTGGTGTCTTTCAACTGATATTGGTGGAACTATTTCAGCGTAAACTTAGATATTTCTTGAGCGCTATTTTAGAGAATATCATGGAAGATTCGTGTGACTCATCTTTAATCATTTCTTATAAGATCTGATTCATTCTCACAGAAATACCTCTAGGTTTTCAGGAGAAATGAGCTGTGAAATGACTTCACACTCATTCAGATGATCACACAATCAATGACTTAAGTATTCTCACTCGTGATCTAATCCAGAGTCTTAATACTTCTGTCATTCAGATTCTATACTTCATTCTGGAACTCTTTCGACCATGTCAAAGAATTCCGACTTGTGTCTCATCAAATGAACACAGTCACACTCACTGAAGTAATCAGTAGAGACAATGAAGTACAGGAAATTTTCTCTGGCATTACTGCTCATCGGACCACATACATGAGTATGTTCAATCTCCAATAAGCCTTTGGGCCTTTCTCTAGCTCGGCTAAGATGGGCCCTTTGTCTTTTGGTCCAGTAAGCAGAATTCAAGTCTCATAAGATATCCATTCAAATGAGCCCAAAAGTCCATAACTATGGGGTTTCTGAATCCGACTTACTCTTTGACCAAAACATTTATGCCAAGAAAAATCAGGTTTAATTCATCAGATTTAAACCAATTCGGTATTTATGTTACATTTAGGCACTCTTTGGTTTAAAATATAAAACCCATTCCTTGAATAGGGTGCTACAATTATCATTTCATTAAGATCAAAAGAACAAAACTTGTCTTTTATCAAAACGAAAAACATTCAAATTCTTACAAGAAAATGAAAGACAACTCTGCTTAAAGCAGGTACATTGTAGCAATTACTTAATAAAACCAAGCCTCAAAGGCATCTACAAGTGAAAACCCTACGGCTGAGGCAGCATCCCAAGCTCCTTCCAGACACGCAGTTTCACTTGCCCTTCCTTCAACGTTCTACTGTTGCTCAGGCTCTGCATATTATAACAAATATCAGTGCCACAACCAGTATCCAATACCTTTAAGGTATAACTTGAAGTAATAACATGAATACCTGAGGAAGTAGTCTCATACATCGACTTCAACTCCTCATAATCTTCCATGAATTTAATGCAATCTCTTTTCCAATGCCCAGTCTCATTACAGTAGCAACACTTACCAACGTAAGAGGTATCTGACTCGGGCTCAGAAGACACACGCTTGCCATGATTCAAAATCTGGACAACTTTGTCTTCACCCTTGTCAGCATTAGGTTTAGTAAACCTACCCTTCTCATTCATGAGATTGTACAGGGTACTCTTCACGTTTGGCTCAACTGTCTTGAGCATATCATGCAGTTCAGTCAACGTCTTCGTTAAGCCTTTCTTGATATAGTCCCTTACGAACTTATCATAGCTTGACGGCAGTGACTGCAGAATGATATCAGTTGCCAATTCTTGGCTAACTGGATAATCCAGTTTCCTCAGGTTATCAATGTAACCCATCATTTTACTGATATGAGGACTTACTGGATGATCCATCGGTAGCTTGCAGCTAGTGAGAGATTTAACCAACTGGTATCTCTCCACTCTTACCTGCTCCTGAAATTTCAATTTCAGGCTGCTGATCATCTCTATTGGCGACTCCATGTTCTCATATTGCTTCCGCAAATCTGATTCCATGGTAGCCAATATCAGACCACGCACATCTACCGCATCATTATAATGCTTATTCCAAGCATTATATACTGCATGACTGGCTTTGGATCCGATCCTCTCGGGGAGAGCTTTCTCAAGGACATAGTCCTTTCTCTCATGCCTGAGGACTAGCCTCAGGTTCCGTGACCAAGTCAAGAAATTTGATCCGTTCAGTTTGTCCATCTCAAGGACAGACCGGATCGAGAAAGTGTTTTGATTGTTTGTGCTTGTCATAGCTGAAATTTAGAGATAAATAGAGTTTTAGTTATTAAGTTCATAAAAGAGTAATCTTAACAATTTATAAGAAAACTCGCATTGTATTCAAAATTTCTTTGTTTAACCTCATAAGAATGCAATGATTCCGAGACCCATGTTCAGCTAAATCCAAAGTGGGCCACTGGCCGTCACCCAGAATTAGCTTTACTTGGTAAGCATACACACAGCTAGTTATAACCAATAACTCTCGGTTGTGAATTGGACCCGAGGCCCAAATTCACCAGATGTCTCAAGGCCCGGGACTCCCGATGGCCCAGTCAAGGAAACCAATCTCTTACAGCCAAATAATCACTGAAATCTGGGACTCCCAATGAAATCAGTGACTATATACTACTTTACTTACGCGAAAACAGACACCTCACACTGTAAGCCATGTCTATAATCAAATAAGCGTTAAGTAGCTGACAAGATTGGAAAGACATCCAAGCTTGATATTGTTTTTGAGGATTTTAAGTTTTATTTCCAAAAATAGAAGATTACTATTTTGGGAAACTTTCTTATTTTAGAAACTTTCTAAATTTAGTAACTTATTAAAGTTTTCGGTTGGGTCACAAATTATAGGACCAATTCTTGGCCCGAGACCACAGAATTCCAATTGGCCCAATAATTTGACATAACCGATCCGGTTTATTAATTCTGGTCCAAGACCAAATTAACTATCAAAACCATCAGTTATTTACTAAACCAGACCAGCTCTAAATTATTTGGTCCAACCAAATCAAACTTAGACCAGCCTTCGGTTTAGGTTAAAATTCAATTTTATGAATTTCAATCCGGTTTAACCAGAAATAAAATTATTTCCAGCAAACCGCGATTTGGGTTAACCGCTTGAACCACCAATTAAATTGGATCGGTTCAGTTAAGTCCAAAACCGGGAAGAAACACCTTGTGTTTTAGCCAATTTTGACCTAACTTGCGGTTCTGGCTAAAGTAGACAATGAACCACAATCGGATTGATCGGTTCATTGTCTCGGTTTAGGGAAAGATGAACCACGAAGCTCGGCTGAACCGATTGGCTACTCGCGGATCATCTGCATCGCCTTCGTATCGATCGATATGAGTCTTTCATGTCGATCGATACTAGCGAGTATCAGCTCGGGTCAATCGGGTCATCAGGACCGCGAGATGTCAATCGGATCGATCGATATCGACCGATACCTCGCTCCCTCGTCGATCGACACGGGCGATCAGATCGCACACCAATGGCTTTCAATCGGATTGATGCGATCTAATTCTTAGGTTTTCATGTTTTCTGATCAAATTTCTTAACCAAATTCGATTTTAAACAGTAAGAACAACCTAAATCAGATTCATGAAGCAAAAACCAATAACCTGGCTCTGATACCACTGTTGGATTATATGTGTGTTCATGGTTCAATTAACAGATTGCAACCTAGCACATATAACTCAGATCTAGGTTCTTGCAGAACGAATCACAAAACCAAACCTGATCATTACCTTTCAGATTGCAGCGGATTGATGGATGGTAATGATGAGATCAGCTAGAACAGATCAGATGCCTGTTCTTCTTTCAGTATCCACACTCTTACAAGCCGGGATGGTTGCTAGACCAAAGCAATGGATTGATCAGAGAGAGAAGAGAGACGGCTCAGGTTTTAGGTCGCAGACTGTTAGAGTCGAAATTATAAGACGACTCATATAAATATCGACTCTGTCATAAACCTAAACCGATGTCTCGGTTTCGCAACTGTGTCGACCGACACATACACTTGTGTCGATCGACACAAGTCATTTGTCTCGATATGGGCCCAAGTGATTAAACTAACGGCCCAACTCTCTGCACAAATACAAGAAATGCCTTGCATCTTACCATATTCATTCCATGTTAACTTTCCCGTTAGCTATGGTGTGTGACCCTTTGGGATCATACAATACTGGTAATAAGTCCTAAACTTATAGATCAAGAGCGGACTCTAGCAAGTCATCATGATCACCCAGTATTTATGACTTATGTCTGATCTCGACATTTATCATACTTTCTAGAGATAGTACGGTAGATTTCAGGACATTCCCAACACAAAGTACATAGGGAGAAGGGGATGACTCGGACTAAAAACCGTACAGATCTCAAAAAATTTCAGAAAGAAGAGTTTAGAAATATGACGACGGCGGTGTAGGGATTGGTAAGAAGAGACGAAAAAGGAGAGGTAATTACACGTTTGAAGAAGATGAAGACGGCGGTGGCGGTGGCGGTGGCTAGGAGGATTATCGGAGAGTTTTTAGAGAGTGTTTAGAGAGAGAGAGCGAGTATCCGTTTTAGAGAGAGAAATTTGATAATGACTTTTACAGACTAATTTTGGTAACTTTCGTTTATATATGGGGTACAATCCCAAGTAGGGTAACTTATTGGTGGTCAACTTCTTCGGTAAGTCTAACAAAACATATACGTGAATCAGACTAAAATGGAAGTCTGATATACCCTAAATATACTAATTACTACTAAAATACAATCATATTATATAGAAAACCTACAAAAAACATCAAACTCGTTTAATATAGTCACAACCTAGCCAGAATATGCAAATGTAACAATATGGATGAAAATACACAAACTCTCAGCCTAACCCTACATATGAAAATATGACATCCAACTTCATATGTCATGCATAGATAAAGATACATGGTGTATTTAACCAAATATACCTTAAGTGGTTAGATTTGACTAAAGTATATGTGCTTTTAATTTACAAATGTCCAAAAATCCCATGTTTAATTTATGGATCCAAAATTTCCCTAAAAATATTTTTTTATAAATTAAATTTAGAAATTTAATTTATAAAATTATAAAAAAATATTTTTAGGGAAATTTTGGATCCATAAATTAAACATGGGATTTTTGGACATTTGTAAATTAAAAGCACATATACTTTAGTCAAATCTAACCACTTAAGGTATATTTGGTTAAAAGTATTTTTTTTTTGGGGCTAGTTAAATACTTCTCAGACTTCTCTCGGAAGTCTACGAAACCCCAAAATTCAGACTTCTCATAGAAGTCTGAGAAACCCTAAATCTAATATTAATCACTAAACAGTGAAAAATATTTAAACAAAACACATAGAAAACATCAAATTGTTTAATATATGCGCATTATAACATACATGTGCAAATATAATTTTTTCAAATGTAAATTTCGTGAACCTTGAATCTAAACCCTAAAGTTAAATGTTAGTCATATGTAAATGTTCCACCAGTTCCATTACAAAGCATGTTCTAAGGGTTAGAAACTACTAAACCACTTTATATATTTTTAATCTGATTAAAATTTACCCAATTTAATTTATATACTACTTAATTGAATATATTTAATTTATGTATATAAAATTTTTGACAAAATATTTTTTTTATAATTTTAAAATTAAAATTTTCAAACTTATTCTGTATCAGACTTCAATTCGATGTCTGAGAACGTCATTTAGACTTCGCTTAAAGTCTAACTCGTCAGACGTCTATAGACGTCTGACAAAGGCAAATGTTATAATGGTAATTGCGTTTTCCGGTTTTTTGATTGGTCGTAAGGGCTTCGCGGTAATTTCCGTAGTCCGCAAAACCAGTTTTTCATTTGATTCAAATTCAGGGGTACACTTTTATTTAAAACCAATTTTGAGGGCATTTTTAGCAATTCCCCCAAAAAATAAAGAGAAGTTTTGAGCTTTTGAATAGTGAAACCTCAAATTTAACTTTGCACTATTCAAAACCTCAAAATCTGAGGATTTGACGGTTGATTGGGATGCCAAAAACCTATAAATTTGAGGATTTGAAGGTTGGTTGGAGATGCTCTACAAACGTAAAATATGAAAAATAATTTTCTATTTACTATTTTAAAATTTAGGGTTTCAAAATACCGCAATACCATGCAATTGCTTTCATAATATTAATAACCCATTTGATGAATGATCCTAGCAGTATATCAAAACTTTTTAATGTAATCCAGGAAGTATATCCAAAACTTTCATAAAATTAAAAACCAAAAAGTGCTTTCATAATCCGGGAAGTATATCCTACTTTATATTATGAGCAATTTTTTTTGGATTTTAACTAAGTCAAATAAATAAGTATATATTGAAAAATGGAGACAATAAAAAGGAAAATATGTTGAGTATGTTATGCATACAAGTGGGTGAAAATTCAAAAAAAAAATTAAAATTAATCCGGAAAAACCAGAACCCAATTTTATAGCCCAAAACATTTCATTACCCGCCTAAACCAAGAATTATCGACATAGTGTGGAGAAATCCTCAATTACGACAAACCCTGATTTATGTTCTTCCCCTTTTCTGAAATCTCCATTGAATCATCCCGCTAATCTCTCTCCAAATTATATTCTCTGCCCACCCATCTCTAACTGATATCTCTTCTTTAAATCTCTTATTTGAGGCTCTCAATTTCATCGCTAACTTTGGCAGAAAACCTATTAATCCTCTCAAACTCTTCTTTGAATCTCTTAATCACGAAACACTCATGATACGATGACTACAACTACAAGTAAGATTGGATGTTAGGGTGTCTGTTAAACCATTTAGTTTGCTTATGCTTTTCTTTGATTTTGAAACAAGATTTATTCTTAATTTGATTGTTCGTTTGTTTATGATTTACTTCTGGTTTGGTTGTGATGGAATAATTAATTCTGGTTCTACAGCTTGTAAAGGACTCTTGTGAATCTATCATCTTCAATAGTCTCCATAGTCTGAATAAGTTGGTTGTTTTTTTCATAAATGTTTGATAAGTTTGAGTCTCTAATGGTTAGGATGTTAATCTTATAGTCATCAAGCAATTGAGTTTGATGTCTCAGTTAAACGACTCTATGTGTTTTGTTAAGTTCCAGTGTCTGATCGTTTACAAGATAGTGTTTGTATCATTTGAGATATGACAAAAGCATCCATAACTTTCTTCTATTAAAGCGTTTGTCCACGTTTACTCATGGCCGAGTATCAACATTTTTCGAGGAGATCTGTCAGCGACGGATGAAGACATGGCTAGTACTGCAAAGGACTGCATAAGCACTGCAAAGGAGTGCGACCTCGGGAGCTCTCAACAGATGAATATAACTACATCTTTCTTCAGGTAAAGTAACATTTTTCACAATCCACATTTATAAATTTATATAGTGTTCTTTATTTAATTATTTTTCTCTTATTGTTTTTAGTTATTACTGGCCAGTTAGAATGATGAAAGAGAAAATCCTTATGGAGTCGAAATCCTCAAATCTTTTAATGGGCAAGCGTAAGCAGCCCATAGACTTTTCAGCGTTCGTCTCCTAGCAAGAGAAACTGAAGGAAGCTCAACATAAAACTACAACATCATCTGCTTCATAGGTTACTTATCACTGTCTCTTGCACTTGTTAAATTTTTAGGTACGATTTGACAACTCCTTAATGCGGGAGTTGGCATATCTAGATCGTTTGTGTCTATATGCTACACATAAGTATTACCAATGTCATTTTGAAGCAAATGTCTTTTTCTAATTACGATATCACCAAATACCTAACCGTAAATTGAAATTAATCCAAATTATTATTTTTAGGAATAAAAATCACTAAAAAATCTTCAATTAATCACACTACACACAAAAAGTAGTCGCAAAATATTCACCATCCTCATTCTGGATTTTCCAATTACTCGCAGTATAATCGTTAAATTAGTCATTAAACCATTGCCACGTAGTCACCATATATTATGACTAAGTTGTGACTATATTAGAAAGTCAGATAGTAATCGACAATTAGTGACACAATCATTACAATAATCGAATCCGAACATTCCAATTAGATGTTGTAGAGTCATTAAATTAGTCGTTAAACAGTCTCTAATAAATGACAAAATGTTTACCATAACCATATATGGATGTTGTGATTAGTCGTTGTATCGCCGGTAAATTAGTCAATAAACATTCGTCAAATAGTCACCATAAATTACAACTAAGTTATGACTATTTTAGAAAGTCACGTAATAGTCGCCATGTATTGGCTGAATCAATACCATAATCGTATCTGGATGTTCAGATTAGTCGTTGAATAGTCATTGAACTAGTCATTACTAAATCGACAATTAGTCGCCAATTTTTACTACTCCATTGTGAGTATATTATACAGTCACAAATTAGTCGGCCATTGGTCATCTAGAATAACGACTATTTGGTGACTACGTTTCTCAGACTGCATCAGGACTTTGTCTTTAATCACAAAATTTTCGGCAATGTAGTAAAAATTTAGTCCTTATATATTGCAACAAAGCTACGTCTATGTTAAGACTACATAAGTTAGTCGTAAAAATAGTCGTAAAACGCCGAATATTTTTACGACTATGCAATTTAGTAACTAAGGACATACAACTACCAGATTTAGTCGTTATTTAGACGTAAAACCTCTTTTAACGACTATTGTGCCACTAAACGTGCAGCCACAAAAAGGTTGTTTTCATGTAGTGTGTAACACCCGCCCCCGAGGATTCTCGATAAGACCTTTCAGTTTCCAAAGCTATCATCCACATACTCGTGAACCAAGTCACTTTCCACACAATCCATAACTTAAATCCATAACTTATACTTTATTAAGAACAAAACTCAAAGTTTTACATAACCAAAACCAAATCCAAATCCAATCATCTTAAGAAAACCAAATGAATAGTATAAGTCATAAAATGAAACTCAAAAGGATCTTGCTTCCCGAAAACATAGCACCCCACTCGATTATCTACTCCTACAGCTCTCTGGGATAACCTGCAAAACATAGAGGCATGAGTAATTTTGAGTACTCAGTGAGTGCAGGTCCTAAGGACCCACAATCTCATCTTAGCCCCAAATAAAAACGATAATCAAGTCCTAAGCTAATAACATCTTGCAAGAAATCACCCCGAAATGCACTCGATAAATCAAGACATCTAACCCGACCAATCGTGCTTTACGAGCCACCTTTCACACTCATGGTCCTAATCTCGCTCTTAGGCTCGGGCATCACTGTCCCACAGTTAAGTGTAACTCATGTCATAGTTAGGAGGGTTCGTCACGCCCTCCTTAACGAAAGACACAATACCTATAACACACATAGCCATATCCCCTGCAGGACTTAACGCTTATATAACACACATAGCCATCAATTACAATCAACCTTTTTGGTTTAAAGATAAGCTATGTTTCTAGGTGTAATCAGTTGCATCATCACAATCAATAACTAGATCTAAACTACATAGAAAGAAGCGATTAATAAAGGACTCTTGTCCCGGTATTGAGAGAAAGTAAGGTAGAGATGACGTATCTTTTGAGAAATTCCACTTTCTCTACCGTCTCATGGATCATCTCCGGCTCTAGATCCCGTCTCTCTCCCACCTCGGTCCATCATAAGAGGGTCCTGCATGGTCTACCATACATAGCCTTGTATGGAGACATACCTAGCCTCGAGTGGTAAATGTTGTTGTAGGCGAACTCAAGCAATGGTAGATACCTAACTCACTTGCATTCCCAATCCAGCACACAAGCCATTATCATATCCTCCAAGGTTTGACTGGTCCGTTCAGACTGTCCACCGGTCTGCAGATGATATGCCGTACTGAGATGCACTCTTGTCCCCCAATGATTTATGAAAAGCTTGCCATAAGACATAAGTAAAATTTGGATCTCAATCCGACACAATACTGAGTGACATCCCGAACAACCTCAAAATGCAATCCACATACTGCTAGGCGAGAACCTCGGTTCCATCCGTTTTATTAATTGCCAAAAATGTGCAGATTTGGTAATTTGGTGCACGATTACCCAAATTACATCCTTATTCAAGGATGTCCACAATAGCCCAGTAACGAAATCCATTGTTACCATGTCCGATTTCCATTTTGGAAGGGAAAATCTTGCAGTATACTGGGGGATTTCCTTTCTGCCTTCCCTTGCTGACACGTCTACCACTGTGAAACCCAAGTATTAGCATCCCTCTTCACACCATCCCAATGGTAATAGCGATTTAGATCCTGGTACATCTTTGTGCACCCAGATGTATTGAAAACTAAGACTGGTGACCCTGCCTCAAAAGCTCATCTCTTAACTCTTTCTTGCTTCGCACATAAACCCTATTCTTGAACAAGAACGTGCCATTGGTCGTTTTGCTGTACCCAACCACTTCCTTATCGCCCAATTCTCACAGGGTTGCGTCTTGCTGATGAGCTTCCCTGATTCTCCAAAAACAGTTCAGCTTGATCCAAAGCATCCATCCCACTCATATCTTCTTCTACGGTGTTGGCACATAAGCGCAAGATTGCTAACGTCGCTGCAACCTCCTGCGCCTATTTAGTCTCCGAGACAACAGTCCTTCTTTTGCCTAAGGCAACAACAACCTGGTTAGCTTTCCCAGGGTGATACTCTATCCCAAGATCTTAGTCCGCCAAAAATTCGACCCATATGCGCTGCCTAAAATTCATCTCTCCTTGAGTGAAGATATACTTCAATCTCTTATGGTCCGTGGATATCTGTACATTCTCTCTGTACAAATAAGCACTACATATCTTCAACACAAAGACCAATGCTGCTAACTCCAAATCATGGGTGGGGTAGTTAACCTTAGGTTTCCTCAATTCCTTGATGCATAGGCTATAACCTTCTACTCCTGCATCAGAACACATCCCATCCCAACTCCTGAATCTTCTATGTAGACTACAATCTATTCCTGGCCGCGGTTGTCCTAACACTGGAGTTTGAGTTAACTGTTCCTTTAGTCTCTCAAAACTCTATGCACACTTCTTCGACCATACGAACTTAATGTCCTTTCCTGTCAAGCTTGATAATGGCTTAACTAGAAACCCCTTCAAAAACTTCAGGTATTATCCTGCCTAACCAAGGAAACTACAAATTTTGGTGGCACTCTTAAGGACCGGCCAAATGTTGATATAAGCAACCATTTTCGGGTCTCGTACAACTCCAGCTTCTGAGATTATATGGTATAGGAATCAAGTCTTCCTGTGACAGAATACACTTACTGAGACTGGCAAACAATTTCTGCTCCCAGAGCTTTTTCAAAACAATTCGGAGATGCCACTCGTTGATAAAAATGATAACGCACTTATCCAAGTACTCCCGAAAAACATCATTCATCATCTTTATGAATGCATCTGGTGCATTGGTTAGTCCAAATGACATTACCACGAAATCGTAGTGTCCATAACGTGTTTGTAATGTCGTGTTCTGAATATCTACTTTTTCTCTCGAAATGTAATGATACCCCAAAGTAAGATCGATCTTCGAGAACCACGAGGATCCATGCACTTGGTCCAACAACTCATCGATCCTAGGCAACGGGTACTTATTCTTGATGGTCACCTTGTTCAGGCCTTTGTAATCAATACAAAGTCTGGGGCTCATGTCCTTCTTGTTTACAAACATGATAGGTGCACTGCAAGGTGAACTATGTGGGAGAATGAATCCCTTTTTTACCAAATCCTCTAGCTTCTTCTTCAACTCAGCCATCTCTGCTGGTGCTAAACGATAGGGTGACTTGGTAATGGGCTTCATCCCGGGTTCCAACTCTATCGTAAAAGAATAATTCTGTGATGTTGGTGGCCCTTGCAAAGGCACGAATACGTTCTCATACACCGCAACTACCGGAATGGTATCCAAGCTTGAAGCTTCCTCTTCCTTGGACATTGAGATGGTTGATAGAAACGCCACAATTCCTTTTCTGATCAACCCTTCCTCGAAATCCATGGATATGATTGATATTCCCATCCAAGTTTTCATTGCCTTGAAAACTATCTTCCCCTCCTCTCGAGGAATTTGGGTGGTTGCCTTGACGCAATCTATTATGGCCCGGTGTTGAGTCAACCGATCCATACGCAAGATGACTTCACAAGAATTCATACAAGAGGGCAGAAACACATACCAGCAATAGGCTCAGCTCCCTCATGATCTCCTCTAACATACATCCTCCTGCTTGACTCCTCGGTGGCGGTGGCGGTAACGACAGTATTACATCTGCTTTTCCTGCCACTTGGGTTGGACAATGCCTCGCTATGAGTCCCAATCATCTATAACAAAAACACGCGCCTGCTCCTGCCTGTCAAAACCGGCCGTTACATAATCTGGTGGAGTGACCCTGCTGGCGGCACTTGAAGCACGTACCTATTCTACACACTCCGGTGTGGTTCCTTCCACACGTTGCACACACCTTCTGCAATGGTACAGCTGGGAAAACGTTCGAGGTTTCCCCCATTCCTCTTAGTGCCCTTATTTTGGGCATTCTTAGTCTCCTTCTGCTCCTCCTCTAGTCCAATATTTTCCTCAGCTGCCTTCTCGATATGATCATGGATGTCGAAGTAATCTCTCATCATAATTGATTCTTGAGCTAAATTCTCATTCCACTGAGAAATCTGGGGATCACTCACTCTTTCTCAAGTACCTACCTGCGAACCTCCTAAGACGATTGAAATCTTCTCCATAATCTTGCACGCTCTTGCTTCTTTGTTGAAGGTGACGGAAGTCTCCTTCCTTCTTATCCATAACCAGAAGAGAGAAGTACTTCTTGTTGAAAGCTTCACAGAAGTTTTCCCAAGACAACTAATGAAGCCCTTGCACACTTTCCACAATTCCTTCCCACCAAACTAGGGTATCATCCTTTAGGTAGTGAACTGCAAGATCCTTATGTAACTCCACTGGACACCTGGCTGCATCCATGTTCCTCTCCTACTTCTTCTTCAAGTTATCGGCAACAATTGCATTTGTCCCTCCGGGAAATAGTTCCATCTTCATATCCACAAATGCTTCACTATACTCCAATAGGACACTCCATGTACGAACTCATGTGCCTGAGGAGACGGTAGTGGCGGATGGACCATTACCAGCGGAGGTGGAACAATTCTGAACCTTTCGGGAACATGTCTGGCTCCTCTTGCGGCATTACCTCCAACTTTCGGTGCGCCCAACACAACTTTTGGAGCTCCTCCTCCTGCTCGTGCGACACCTCCTGCAGCTTCTGAAACACCTCATAAATTGGTCTCATGAATGCTAGCTACTCGAGCAGAAGAGCACCACGGCCTCGTTTTCATTACTCAAGTCTCCTCTTCCTTGAGTTTCTCAAGTTTTCTCTTGACTCAACGGAGTCCCATTCACACTTGTGGTACTTGCTGCCGAAGCGGATCGAGTCGCGTCCCAGGTGGAACAAACACCTGGCCAACTTCAATTCTTCTTGGCGGCATCATGTTACAAAAGAGAGACTAGTGAGTCAAACGATGGTTGGAAGTGAACTCACTTACCAACGAGTATATAAGGAGGTCGATATGGGTGGTGCTCTAGATTCAAGATTTTAGAAAACCCAATTTGGAAAGCATTTAAATCCACTTAGAAATCCAATTTAAAATCGAAATATAAATACACTACCACTACTACTATTACTACTCGTCTACTCGGACAGAACCGGGTAGACTTAACCCCCGCTATGATGCTAAAATTGTAACACCCGTCCCCGAGGATTTGAATAAGACCTTTCAGCTTCCAAAGTTATCATCCACTTACTCGTGAACCAAAGTCACTTTCCACACAATCCGCAACTTAAACCCATAACTTATATTTGGTTAAACCAAACTCAAAGTCTTACAAAACCAAATTCAAATCCAATCATCTTAAGAAAAACGAATGAATAGTAAAAGACTTAATCCATAAAATAAAACTTAAAAAATATCGCTATCTGAAAACATAGCACCACACCCGATCGTCTACTCCTTCAACTCTTTGTTATTACCTGCAAAACATAGGTCCCAGGGACCCATGATCTCATTTTAGTTCTAAAAAACAACGAGAAACAAGTTATAAGCTAATAACACATTGCAAGCAATCAAGACATCAACCCAACCAATCATGATTATCCAAGCCCCCCCCCCCCCCGCGCTCACACTCATTGTTGTAATATCGCTCGCCCGTGGGCTAGCGCATCACTGCCCTCATAGTTCAGTGAAACTCATGGCATAATTCAGAGGGTTCGTCACATCCTCCTCGACGAAAGAACACGCATGGTACCTCCCACGTTTGTTTCCTGCAAGAAATATCCCTTGTGGGACCTAATGCATCTATAACATGAAGGATCTTGGGCCAATTCTAACAGTTTCAGAATTGCATCAAGTTCCTTAAGCCTAGGATCTAGGGTTTAGTTAATTGAATCATTAGGATAGATCTCGTGTTTACCTGGAGATTTGTAGCGGAATAGGGTCAGATAAATAAGATCTCCAGCGCCTCAGATGTTGCGCCTCTACTGCAGTCCACACGCACACAAGCTGGAATCCGCCGGGATGCTAGTGCCGGGACTCGGATCTCCTGGGAAACTGTGTGTTTAGAGAGGGTGGCTGCTCAATCCGACGATTAGGGTTCCAGGTCGTTCATATAAACATATATATATAGACCTGGAATGACTAAAACCAATCATTGGACTAAAACCCAAAACGTTTAAGTCATAAACCGAAACATCAGTTTCGGGACCAGACTTGTGTCGATCGACACACCCAATGGTGTCGATCGACACACCTCTTAAAACTTGAATTCAACGTGTATCCAATACACATTGACCAGACCATATACCAATGATCAATCCCATACAAAGTGTATAGAGATCGCTTAGGTGTGTGACCCTATAGGTTCACATAATACTAGCAATGAGTTACTACTTATTTGTCATAAGCAGCTTCTAGCAAAACATTATGACCACCTAGTATCACATGAATTATCCGATCTTGACAATACAACTATCATGCAGAGTAAGTACAATATGATTTCAGGACATAATCCCAACAATCTCTCACTTGTATTGGAATCATCTATTCCCATAATCCCTTTATCGCTATATCTCGATATGGCATAAGGCAAGAAACTGTGTCATCCTTATTAAAGCCAACATCATGTTCATCGAACTCCTGATCTATACTGATAAAACAAACGACTGACAATCACCTCGTTTGAGCACGGCCATACATTTTCTCAGTATCAAATCTTCGATGGGCCCTGAGATATTTATCTCCTGTTATATAGGAGGGACAAATCCCTTCTTGCTCCATCCCTGTTTCTACACATACTTCATGATATGCCTAAGCAATGCCGTTATAGCCGCCAGTTACGGAACGACGTTTGACAAGGTCAAAGCGCACCAATTCACATGCTAGAAAGCATGATGAACTCAGGTCTAAGGACTATACTCTATAGTCGTAATGAGAACCTCTCATGACACTGATATAACTATCCTGTAGAGTTCTCATTAGCGGGTCATATCCGATCATATGTTCACTAACATATATCTATGTGATTGACGTTGATACTCATATAAATGACTCCATGAAACTTAGTCATACGTCACCTCACATACTAGTCTTAACGGTTGTTAGTGTCCCACTTTAACAACCTATGACCAGGGACAAACATAATTTTATGACATATTTCACTTATAGGGTTTCATGATCATGTCCTCAACTTGATGACCTATAAAATGAACATAAAATACTTTGGGACCATTATTTAATTATCCAATAATCAAATAATGATGATGTCAGTATTTCATAAACATGACCATAGCATGTCTATGTGAACATTATAACTAACAAAACTCCCACTAGAATCAAGACCACGTCTTCAGATATCTAGTACCTACAGCAACAATATAAAACTCGTGCTTAGGTTGTGAGAGAGGCTGCGGTGTTCTTGCTTGGAACTATTCCAACAAACCACACCGCTATTCATTAATAAGCATTATTCTACGGTCCCTTGCTTGGAGCCCTTCCAACAGATAGCACCGCTACACAGACAAAGAGACATAACCAGGTGGGAACCGGGAATCGTCTTTGTCCGGCTAACCACTCATAACAGATTCGTCACTTCCTCAGTTGAACAAGAACCTATCCGTAGTGTTCCTCAAACACTTGGGGATATTCCTTACAACTGTCCAGTGACTTTTACCGGAATTTATTGGTATTTTCTCGTCATGCTTTATGCGTAAGCTGCATCTAGACGAGTGCAAAATATGGCATTCATGATGGATTCTATTGCAGAAGCATAAGGAATCACACTCATACATACTAGCTCAGCCAGTGTCCAAGACACTTCATCTTGCTAAGATTACTGCCATAAGACCTTTGGTGTGAAGCCATTCTTGGAATCATGCATATTGGAACTGTCCAATACCTTATCTACATAAGGATTCTGTCACGATCCAATTAGCCTACCCAATCTATTTCAATAGATCCTTATTCCAAGAACTCACACGGCTTCTCCCATGTCTATCGTTGAAAATGACTTCCGACCCAAGTCCTGATAAGACTTAAGCGACGGAACGTCGTTTATGAGATTATGTGTGAGAAATGCAATTACTCTCCCATTAGACTACTTGTAAACGCACGGTTCCTATTCGTTCCTGATCAAGTCAAAACTTTTGACCGTTTTAACAGAACGTCGATTCCAACTCCAAGATGTTTGCTTCAACCTAGAAATGGATTGGTGAAGCTAACATGCATACCTAGTAAATTTTCGGAGTTGGGGCTCACCATCGCTCTTTGAATCTCGCATGCTTGTCACTTTTCAATGATCATCAGATCACGGCAATCGGTCACGAGAAATCACTATCGGGTTAGTGACGGATCCATTCGGATCTGCGAACTTCAGGCTCCACATGTGTAGGTCCTACAACACTTTGTAGATCCAACCGCTGCTCTCCCTTAACAGGTTGAGCAGCTACCTGTGTTTCTCGAATTTCTTCGAGCTGTACTTCTACTCCCACTGTTCTTCTTGGAAAGAAACTTTCTATCTAGAAAAACAGAGTTCCGAACAACAAAACATTGTTCTCGGATTGGTTGCAAAAGTAATGAGCCTCGGTTTTCTTAGGATAACCAGCGAAGTAGCACTTATCAGATTTGGGTTCAAGCTTGTCTGTTGACAACTGCTTTGCATAAACCTTGCAATCCCAATTAATCAGGAAAACATACTTGGAAAACTTCCAGTCCACATCCAATGTGGTGTCTTTCAACTGATTCTGATAGAAACCTATTTGGCGCAAATACATACATTTCTGGAGCGTATTCCTAAAAAGATAATGGAAGATTCGTGTGACTCATCATCAATCGAAGCATATCCAATAGGGTCCGATTCATTCTCTCAGAAACACCATTCAGGTTTTCCAGGAGAAATGAGCTGTGAGACGACTTCACACTCACTTAGATGATCACTGAATTCTTGACTCAAGTATTCTCCTCCGCGATCTAATCGAGGATCTTTAATACTTCTGTCATATCGGTTCTATACTTCATTCTGGAACTCCTTTGACCATTTCAAAAGATTCCTACTCGTGTCTCATCAAATGAACACATCCATACATACTGAAGTCATCAATAAAGGTGATGAAGTACTGAAAATTTCCTCTGGCACTAATGCTCATCGGGCCACATACATCAGTATAACCAAGGCCCAATAAGCTTCTGGCCCTTTTTCTTTAGCTCTGCTAAAGAAGCCTTAGTCATTTGGCCCAGTAAGCAGAATTCATATCTCATATGATTTATAATCAAATGAGCCCATAAAGCCCATAACTATGGGACTTCTGAATCCGCTTCACTCTATGTGGTTGAAACGACTATGCTAAGGAAAAGTCGAGTTCGAGTCATCAGACTTAAACCGTTTGGTATTTATGTTATATTCAGGCGTACATTGGTTTAAGATATAAAACCCATTTTCAAAAGGGGTGCTACTATAGAATATTTCATCAAGATCAAAAGAGCAAAACTTGTCTTTTATCAAAATGAAAAACATTCAAATTCTTACAAGAAAATGAAAGACATCTCTGCATAAGGAAGGTACATAGCAGCAATTACTTAATTCAAAAACCAAGCTTGAAAGGCTCCTACAAATGGAGGATCTCTACGGCTAATGCAACAACCATTGCTCCATTCCAGGCGCGCAGTTCCACTTGTCCTTTCTTCAACGTTCTACTGTTGTTTAGGCCCTGCATATTTCAAAAATATCAGTACCACAACCAGTATCCAATACCTACGTAGAACTTGAAGTAATAACACAATACCTGAAGAAGAAGTTCCGTACATCTCCTTCATCTCTTGTGAATCTTCCAAGAATTTAATGCAATTTCTCTTCCAATGCCCAAGCTCTTCACAATAGCATTACTTATCAACATCAGATGGGCCAGACTTGGACTTATAAGATGACACAGGCTTATCCTGATTCCAAATCTGGACGACCTTGCCTCTACCCTTGTCTATACAAGATTTCTCAAACCTTTTTCCCTTTATGATGTTTTGCTCAACTGTCTTGAGCATGCCAGTCAACGTCTTCGTCAAGCCATTCTTGATATAGCTCTTGATAAACTTATCATAACTTGACGGCAGTGACTGCAGGATGATTTCAGTAGCCAACTCTAGGCTAACAGGTAAATCCAGTTACCCCAGGTTATCAATGTAACCCATCATTTTAATGACATGAGGACTCACTGGAGCATCCTTTGGTAGCTTGCACCCAATGAGAGACTTAACCATCTGGTATCTCTCAACTCGTGCTTGATCCTGAAACATCAGTTTCAGGCTGGTGATCATTTCGATTGGCGACTCCATGTTCTCGTGTTGACTCTTTAAGTGGGAGTTCATGGTAGCCAACATCAGACCACACACATCTACCACATCAATATAATGCTTATTCCAAGCATCATATACTGCATGCGAGGCATTGGTCCCAAGCCTCTCGGGGAGAGATTTCTCAAGGACATAGTCCTTATTCTCTTGCTTGAGAATAAATCTCAAGTTCTGATACCAATCCAGAAAATTTGATCCATTTAACTTGTCCTTCTCAAGGACGGATCACAACGAGAAAGTAGTTTTAGACATAGGCTGAAAACTGAGAAAAGAAAAGTTTTAGTTATGAAGTTCAGGTAATGAGGAATCTTATCTAATAAGAAAACTCGCATTATATTCAAACTATGTTTCCTCTATGAATATAATGATACAAGACCCATACTTCACCAAAATCTGAGTGGACGACTCGCCATCACCCAAACTTCAGTTATCTAGGTAAGCAAATCATTGCTAATTGTACCCAGTACAACTCTTGGTTGCAAATAAGACAATCCATGTCTCATCCACTATGATGTCTCTGGGCCCAGAACTTCTGATAGCCCAGTCAAGTAAACCAATCTCTTCAGTCTTGTGATCATTGACAGTCGCACTGCAAGTCTATCAATGATCACCTGCCTTACTCATGTAATTGTAGATACCAAGGACTCCAAGACTATCCAACAACGAAATGAGTATTGACAGTAGACAAGATTGGGCAAGACATCAAGGTCACTTGATATTTAGTTGAGGAAACAGAACTTTTAAAGGTTTAATAAATCAATCTCTTAGGTCATGTAATTGTTTATGTCAAGCACTGCAAGACCATCAACACAACTACCTGCCTTGCTCATGTAATTGTGGACACCAAGCTCTTGGCAAGACTATCACAACAACGAAATGAATCTTGACAGTTGACCATATTGAAAACTAAGCTTTGATCTAATGCACATCCAATGTGTATTCAATGGGTTTAGAACATGTTTAACTTTTAATTTTAATTGAGTTTTAATTGTTCTAACAAAGTGGGTTAGGTCATTTGGTTCGGTTTCTCAATCATTTGGTTCAATAACCAAACGATTACGGTTCGCATCCAACCTTAACAAAATCCGATAACCGGTCAATCCAATTGAACTGATTCAATCAATCGCAAGGCTTGTGTTGACCGACACTTATCCTGTGTCGATCGACACAGTAAGGTATCAGGAAATTTAACCATGCGAGATAACCGGTTCAATCCAATTTGATGAGGATATAGAACCAGAAGCAGAAGATCCAATGCCCATCATAAGGAAAGGTCCATTGACAAGATCAGCTACAAAGGTCCTAAGAGAACAAGTCAACAAAGCTGTGCAATATATGCTGAATCAAGCTTCTGAACAAGTGCAAGAACAAGCTTATCAAATGCATGACGGTCCAACATTATTCAACTCAGCTCAGAAGGGACTTACCATATTCATCAACACGCCAAAGCAAGGAGAGTTGGAGCAAAACGCATCACTTCATTTAGCAGAAGCTCAGTAAGCTCCAACGGTCATTCTTTCATTCAAACACAAAGTAAACTCGTCCAAGACCTATACAAGGTAAGTATTTCCATTCAGATTATGACTAATGAGTTTCTTTTGTTTGTGTGATCTTTATTTTCAAGTCTAGAGTCTGTTTTTCCTTTTCAATAAAACTAGCCGTTGTAGTAGTCCCAATTGAGTCTGTATTTCCTTTTCTGTTTATTTGCTTCAAGTCCCCAAGAAGGGCATAGCTGTTTGGACTATTATAAAGTCCCCTCTCACAGCAGTGTATTTTTTACCCTAGATCAATAAACAAAAACGTTTTTCTTAAGCAAAGAAAGAGCAGCCGTTGTTTTCTCTGTGTTTTGTGTGATTCAAACCAAGAGAAAGCTTCTTGTCTTATCAGAGATCATTCCATAGTCTCTGTGGCGACATTCAACCCATTTCCACCCACTGATTGTTTCTGAGAGAGTTCTTAAACCAGCAGAATCAATCCAGCCCTCATTCCATTCCATCCAACTCGAGTAGATCAAGAGAGCTTTGAAGCCAGTGATCTGTTCTCCATCAATCTATCATCCAAGCTTCTGTCCAGGGGCTACATCATCTGGTATCAGAGCCGAAAGGCTCCTAAACAGGTGTTTTCTATCCAAAAACTCATTGCATTCAATTCTGTTTCATTTGTTCATCATCTGTTCTGCTTAGTTTCATTGCATTCCAAATCGGAAAAAAACCTATAAACAAGTTTCTGTTTTCTGTTCTATCTCTTAGTCCTTTGATTCTGCAACCATATTTCGTTTTTTTTTTAAACTCAAAAAAACCAAAAGAAAAAGAGTCCTAGTTTTTGTTTCTGTTGATTTGTTTTCAGAGTGTTCTGTTTTGTTCTTCATAAACCAGAAAAGTTTTTTTTTTTTTAAAGGTAGAAGAGAAAGTTTGCTTGTTTGATTCGAATTCATAAAACCAAAACCAAAAAAAATTGTTCATTTCCTTTTTAGTTTTCCTAAAGTTTCGAAAACCAACTAAAAAAAAAGAAGACTCCCCTTTATTGTGTTTTCCTTTCTTGTAAGGCTGTGAAAACGTGTGTATCTTCCATAAAAGGCAACATCATTATTTTCTTTCAAAGACCAAAATACTTGCTTTAATTTTCAAAAAAAAAAAAGGTTCTTTAAAGAGAAAGATCAGCCTTTCCAAAACATTTTAAAAACGTGTTTGTGTGTTCCTATATATTATATCAAACCTTGGTTTAAATATATATATACTTGGACTGTGCATAACATTGTCTGCAACTATTAAAGAGAGGTTAGGATACATTGATACTTGAGTTTTATTTGCGCATGTACTAATTCAAACATGGGAGAAGAAGCAGCTCATGATCAGATCACCATGGCTCAGCTGTTAGAAGCCATGAGAGGAATCAGTGCAAGGATCACAACATTGGAGCAGAGACCTAATCCACGGAGAGAACCCATCCGCAACCTGAACAGAAACCAGAGGCAGCAAGGAGAAGAGACGACTGATGAGGATATGCCTGAGTTAGAAGAGGATGAGCTACCTCCTGAACAAAATCAAGGAGGCAGAGGGTTTAACAACCATGGGAGAGGCAGAGGCAGAAGAAACATTCAACAGCCTAGGCATGGAGTTAGAGGCAGAGACATTGAAGAAGAAGATCAGAGGCATGGAGGCAAAGACCTGAAGCTCACAGCACCTACTTTTGCTGGTAGAGTGAATCCAGAAGCTTATCTGGATTGGGAGAGAAGAATGGAGTATATCTTTGAGTATTATCTGTACTCAGAAAAGAGAAAGGTATCTCTAGCTGCAGCTCAACTCACTGACAATGCCTTAGCATGGTGGGACAGAGAAGCATCTGAGAGAAGGAGATGGAGACATGGACAGATTAGCAATTGGGATGATATGAAGTTTGCATTGAGGAAGAGATATGTCCCAGCCTACTATCATAGAGACTTACAAAAGAGGTTTAGAAAGCTGTCTCAAGGAAGCAAGTCTGTGGAGGAATACTTTGAGGAGTTTGAGACCTTGAAGAACAGACTTGAAGTAGAGGATTCAGAAGAGACTTTGATGGCACAGTTTCTGGATGGACTTCAGGACAGGATTGCTCGCAAAGTAGAGAGACAGCCATATGAGGATCTTGAAGGAATGTTGCACCTAGCTGTCCAAGCTGAGCAACACATCAAGAGGAAGGTTGCTGCGACCAGTAGAGGCAAAACAACATGGAATCAGCCAAATAAGTACTCAGACAGAGGCAAAGGAGCAGAAGTGGATTCCAAGTTCAAGAAACAAGTTTCTGATCAGCCTAAAGTCAACAAACCAGAAGCAAGCAACAACAAGGCACCACCTCAAAGGACCAGAGACATCACTTGTTTCAAGTGTCAAGGAAAGGGACATTATGCTAGAGATTGTCCAAACCAGAGAGTGATGGTTCTAAGGGACAATGGAGACATTGAATCACAAGATGAAGCAGAGAATGAGCAGTCTGAATCAGAAGAAGAAGTTACTGATTATCCAGACGTGGGAGAGATACTTGTGACAAGGAGAGCTCTCAGTGCATTGTTTGAACCAGAAACAATCCAAAGAGAGAACATCTTCGATACCAGATGCACCATTGATGCCAAGGTATGTAGTCTGATCATAGATGGAGGATCTTGTGCTAATGTTGCCAGCACTTATCTTGTAGATAAACTGAAGCTGAAAAAGACCAAGCATCCAAGACCATACAGATTAAGGTGGCTCAATGATGAGACTGAAATGAGGATAGCTGAGCAAGTCATGGTACCATTCAGCATAGGTAAGTACCATGATCAAGTGAGATGTGATGTTGTGCCAATGCAAGCAGGTCATCTACTCTTAGGAAGGCCTTGGCAATTTGACAAAGAGACCATTCACAATGGTAGGACCAACATCTACAGCTTCACACACCAGAACAAGAAGCACAACCTAGCTCCATTAACACCACAAGAAGTGTATGAAATGCAGAAAGCAATGGACAAAGGTTCAAAGGTAAGTAAGACCAATCTTTTTGTTCCACCTTCTAATGTTCTGAAATCTTTAGAGCATAAAGAATATGTACTACTCATGATCTTTAGAGAAGGGTATTTTTCAGGTTTAGAAGAGCAGGAGCATCCCTTGGCCGTGTCTGAGCTATTGGACAGATTCAAAGATTTGTTTCCAGAAGACATACCAGCTGGACTTCCACCTTTGAGAGGCATTGAACACCAAATTGATTTGGTACCAGGAGCTCCATTACCAAACAGACCAGCTTATGGAGTGAATCCAAAAGAAGCTAAGGAGCTGGAAAAGCAAGTTCAAGAGCTTATGTCAAAGGGATATATCAGGGAGAGCTTGAGTCCATGTGCAGTACCAGTTCTGCTCGTTCCAAAGAAAGATGGTACATGGAGAATGTGTGTTGATTGCAGGGCCATCAACAACATCACAATCAAGTACAGACATCCTATCCCAAGACTTGATGACATGCTTGATGAGCTTAGTGGAGCAACTATCTTCTCAAAGATAGACTTGAAGAGTGGATATCACCAAGTCAGAATGAAAGAAGGAGATGAGTGGAAAACAGCCTTCAAAACCAAGCAAGGACTGTACGAATGGCTTGTCATGCCATTTGATCTCACCAATGCTCCCAGCACATTCATGAGACTAATGAACCAGGTTCTAAGAGCTTTTATTTGCAAGTTTGTGGTAGTATACTTTGATGACATACTGATTTATAGCCACTGCTTGGATGATCATGTTAAGCATCTAGAACAGGTTCTGCAAACACTTAGATCAGAAGGCCTTTATGCAAACTTAAAGAAATGCATCTTTTGCACTGATCAATTGGTTTTCCTAGGATTTGTTGTAAGTTCACAGGGACTTAAGGTGGATGATGAGAAGATCAAGGCAATACAAGATTGGCCAACACCTACAACAATAGGACATGTCCGGAGTTTCCATGGTCTAGCAAGCTTCTACAGGAGATTTGTCAAAGACTTCAGCACCATAGCAGCACCTCTTACCTCAGTGATCAAGAAGGACAAAGCATTTGAATGGGGAGAAGCTCAGGAACAAGCATTCACACAGCTCAAAACCAGCCTCACCAATGCACCAGTGTTGGTACTTCCTAACTTTGATAAAATGTTTGAGATTGAGTGTGATGCTTCTGGTACAGGAATAGGTGCATTGTTGATACAAGGAGGCAGACCAGTAGCTTACTTCAGTGAGAAGCTGGGTGGCGCAACACTCAACTATCCAACATATGACAAAGAGTTGTATGCTCTAGTAAGATCACTGGAAACTTGGCAACATTATTTGTTATCTAAAGAGTTTGTGATCCATACAGACCATGAGACACTCAAGCACTTAAGAGGACAGACCACTCTTAAAAAGAGGCATGCAAAGTGGTTGGAGTTCATAGAAACATTTCCCTATGTGATCAAGTACAAGAAAGGGAAAGAAAACATTGTGGCAGATGCACTATCTAGGCGCCATGCTCTCATATCAACAATGGAGTCTAAGATCATGGGATTTGAACATATCAAAGACATGTATGCTGATGATCCAGAATTTAAGGACGTGTACCAGGAGACATCTAAAGCAGCATTTGGAGTGTTCTATCAGCAAGATGGGTTCCTGTTCAAGGAGAAGAGGCTGTGCATCCCACAAGGATCCATGAGAGAGCTAATCACCAGAGAAGCTCATGGAGGAGGTTTAATGGGGCATTTTGGCAGAGACAAGACATATAGTGTTCCGAAGGAGCATTTCTTTTGGCCACACATGAAGAGAGATGTGGAGAGGTTCTGTGCCAAATGCATCACCTGCCTAAAAGCCAAATTCAGGTTACATCCACATGGTTTATATATGCCTTTACCAATTCCTAACACACCATGGGTGGACATTTCAATGGATTTTGTTTTAGGATTGCCCAAGATCAACAACAAGGATTCAATCTTTGTAGTTGTTGACAGGTTTTCTAAAATGGCTCATTTTATTGCTTGCAACAAAACTAATGATGCTGTGCAGATAGCTGATCTATTCTTTAAAGAAGTAGTTAAGTTGCATGGGATTCCAAGAACTATTGTTTCAGACAGGGACACAAAGTTCTTGAGTCACTTTTGGAGGATACTTTGGAGGAAGCTAGGTACTAATCTGCTCTTTTCCACCACTTGTCATCCCCAAACAGATGGACAGACTGAGGTAGTAAACCGCACTCTCTCATCACTCCTGAGAGCCACGGTTGGTAAGAACATAAGGAACTGGTTATCTTGCTTGCCATTCATTGAGTTTGCTTATAATCATGCAAAGCATTCTGCTACTAACCATTCTCCTTTTGAAGTTGTGTATGGATTTAATCCTTTGGCTCCTTTAGATCTTGTTCCATTGCCCCAGGCTATATACTCAAGCACAGAAGGAGAAACCAAAGCAGCCTTTGTCAAGAAGTTGCACCAGAGAGTTAAAGAGAACTTGGAGAAGAAGACTGAGAAGTATAAGCTGAAAGCTGACAAAGGGAGAAAGGAGGTGACCTTTGAACCAGGAGATTGGGTCTGGTTACACATGAGACAAGAAAGGTTCCCCAATCAGAGGAAATCAAAGCTAGCACCAAGAGGAGATGGACCATTCCGTGTCTTAGAGAAGATAAACAACAATGCATATGGAGCTGCCAGGTGAGTTAAACATTTCTCCAACATTCAATGTTTCTGATTTAGCTCCTTATGATGCAGGTCAATCAGTTCTGAGTTCAGAACCTCTTCAAGGGGGAGGGAATGATGAGGACATAGAACCAGAAGCAGAAGATCCAATGCCCATCATAAGGAAAGGTCTATTGACAAGATCAGCTACAAAGGTCCTAAGAGAACAAGTCAACAAAGCTGTGCAATATATGCTGAATCAAGCTTCTGAACAAGTGCAAGAACAAGCTTATCAAATGCATGACGGTCCAACATTATTCAACTCAGCTCAGAAGGGACTTACCATATTCATCAACACGCCAAAGCAAGGAGAGTTGGAGCAAAACGCATCACTTCATTTAGCAGAAGCTCAGTAAGCTCCAACGGTCATTCTTTCATTCAAACACAAAGTAAACTCGTCCAAGACCTATACAAGGTAAGTATTTCCATTCAGATTATGACTAATGAGTTTCTTTTGTTTGTGTGATCTTTATTTTCAAGTCTAGAGTCTGTTTTTCCTTTTCAATAAAACTAGCCGTTGTAGTAGTCCCAATTGAGTCTGTATTTCCTTTTCTGTTTATTTGCTTCAAGTCCCCAAGAAGGGCATAGCTGTTTGGACTATTATAAAGTCCCCTCTCACAGCAGTGTATTTTTTACCCTAGATCAATAAACAAAAACGTTTTTCTTAAGCAAAGAAAGAGCAGCCGTTTTGTTTTCTCTGTGTTTTGTGTGATTCAAACCAAGAGAAAGCTTCTTGTCTTATCAGAGATCATTCCATAGTCTCTGTGGCGACATTCAACCCATTTCCACCCACTGATTGTTTCTGAGAGAGTTCTTAAACCAGCAGAATCAATCCCACCCTCATTCCATTCCATCCAACTCGAGTAGATCAAGAGAGCTTTGAAGCCAGTGATCTGTTCTCCATCAATCTATCATCCAAGCTTCTGTCCAGGGGCTACATCACAATTGAACCGATATATCCTTTCGCACAGCCTGTGTCGATCGATGCACCCAGTGTGTCGATCGACACAGTGCGATCTCTAAGATCGATACCCAAATTTTAATAAGCGTATTCGCGATGCATCGACCGACACAAACTTAATGTCGATCGACACTGTGCGAAAAACCTAAAATTTTATAATCGTTTTCGCGGTGTGTCGACCGACACAAGCTTGTGTCGATCGACACTCTGCGAAAACACAGGTTCATCGTTTTCGATACAAACAAAATCCGAGATCATATTTATCAAAACGAAAATCAACAAGCATCAACTTATTCAAATACAACATTATTCGAATTCCATGCTTCAGATTCAATGATTAAACCCAAGAGCTCTGATACCACTGAAGGATCTTGGGCCAATTCTAACAGTTTCAGAATTGCATCAAGTTCCTTAAGCCTAGGATCTAGGGTTTAGTTAATTGAATCATTAGGATAGATCTCGTGTTTACCTGGAGATTTGCAGCGGAATAGGGTCAGATAAACAAGATCTCCAGCGCCTCAGATGTTGCGCCTCTACTGCAGTCCACACGCACACAAGCTGGAATCCGCCGGGATGCTAGTGCCGGGACTCGGATCTCCTGGGAAACTGTGTGTTTAGAGAGGGTGGCTGCTCAATCCGACGATTAGGGTTCCAGGTCGTTCATATAAACATATATATAGACCTGGAATGACTAAAACCAATCATTGGACTAAAACCCAAAACGTTTAAGTCATAAACCGAAACATCAGTTTCGGGACCAGACTTGTGTCGATCGACACACCCAATGGTGTCGATCGACACACCTCTTAAAACTTGAATTCAACGTGTATCCAATACACATTGACAGACCATATACCAATGATCAATCCCATACAAAGTGTATCCAGCTCGCTTAGGTGTGTGACCCTGTAGGTTCACATAATACTAGCAATGAGTTACTACTTATTTGTCATAAGCGGCTTCGAGCAAAACATTATGACCACCTAGTATCACATGAATTGTCCGATCTTGACAATACAACTATCATGCAGAGTAAGTACAATATGATTTCAGGACATAATCCCAACATAACACACCTAGCTATCAGTCACAATCAATGTTTTTGGTTTAATGATAACCTATGTTTCTATGTGTATTAAATCGCATAACCACAATCAACAACTAAATCTGAACTATCTAGAGATCACGACCGGTCCTCTCCTTGGCCTTAAATCGACTATAGACGGTAGATCTAGCGAGAGAGAGAGAGAAGAGGACGAGATTCACAGTCAGATCTGGGAAAATGAATTTTAGAACTCAGATCTAAGCATGAGAGAATAAAAGAAGTAGGAAGAATGGAGTTAGATTCAAATCTAACACTCTGAGAGATCTCAGACGCGGGAGAAGAAGAAGAGAAGAAGAAAGACCAGGATCTCAATACCTAACCTTAACCTCTAGAAGAACGGAGAATATGGCACTCAAATGAATTTAGGAGACGTTGGCTCGAGATATAAGATTGAAGATAGCTCACAGGAAAAATATGGCCACAGAATCATTAACGGACGGCTGGCAGCGATTCACGGCGGATGGCCGACGGTCGTCAACGGCTGGTCGACGGCGGCTATGGGATCTTTGCATGGATTCACTTATAAAGACTCTCTTCACTTTTCCAAAGGAGGAATAACTAATTTATAAGATATTACAGTAGAAACCCTAAAGTTTTTGGATGAGTCTTAGACTTTTGGACCTAAAATGCCACTATCCAAATAGGCCGGTTTTGGGATGTTACAAGAGTTAGAATTTTAGCCACCAGAAATCTCTACAAGTTGAAAGCCCTTGAGGAAGTTGACAAAAGAAAGTCGAGATGTTGTTTGCTTAACATAAATATGTAGAAGTTGTAAGTAGAAGTTGAATTATAAGTGTATCCTGGTTTTAAATAATTATAATGTTAAGTCATTACTCCTTACTTAACTTTGAATCAATAATACACACTAAAACTCGATTCTTTTAGAAGACTAAAAAATGAATAAACACATTATTAATCAAGAAATATCTCCCAGACACTGTCCCAGTGGAATCAAAAATTAAAGAAGGTAGATAAAAATGAAACTGATGAAAATACAGAGTTATAGAATGAGCTTACCTATTATTGTACAAATTCATGAAGATCGATTCTCTTGGGAGTTAAGTAAGAAATCCTTAAATACACGTCTTAAACCAGGGAAAAGATATTCGCATTATGTATCTTGATATTACCTTCCCAAGCATTTCACTCAGAGGTTGGTTTGGCTTGGATAATTTCAGTACCAAGGTTACTAGCCAAAGCCCGAGCATGTGGAGTGTTAGGATCGTACAAGGGTTTTAGATTTTCTTTGATATTCCTTAACTCTCTTCTGCTTGATATGACTCACAAGACCAGAATTATAGGGTTGAAGAAAGGCTATGACGCACCAAGGCTACTAGCTAATGGCCTGAGCGTGTGGAGTGTTAGGGTCGCACAAGGGTTGCAGATTGCCCTTTATATTCCCAACCTCTTCTTCTGCTTGATATAACTCATGAAACCATAATTAAAGGGTTGAAACAAGGATACGTATCGGGCTTCGAAAATGTTCAAAAAAGACACAAAAGACTGAATCTCAAGATCAAAAGATAAAATTGAAAAAGAAAAAGGTTGTTATTCTGAATCAAAAATTGCTTAGAAATACTAGAGTTTTGCATGGAAAAATGAGTCAAAATAACTTAGGAAATAAAAAAATAAAAAACTAAGAACTAAGGCCGCAGACCAAACTAGAAATGACCACCGAACTTTCTCTTCGGTCTCTTGCTCTTCACACGGTTTCAAACTGGGAAAATGGGCTTCTTGATAAAATTTTGAAATGAGAAATGGTACATCATAAAAGACCTGGTCTTCATTAGAAACTTGGATGCAAATTTGAATGAGCCAGACAATTTATTTTTCTCCACAAGCCATCTGAATTTAAGCTAAAACCAGAAGTGATTGAAATTCATTTATGAACTTCATGGGATTTGATCTTGTTAGTGGCGATATGGAATGTGAAGATCATGCTTGCCTACTTATTTGGCCCTTGCCTTATTTATCTCGGTCATGATCAGCTCGTCCTCTATCATCACCTTGTTTCCCTTGGCATTGTCTAATTATTCCCTGGCCATCACTTCTTTTGCCTCGTCTACAAGCTGCTCCTAAACTTCAAGCTCTCCATTATCATCTCCAAGTCCTTGTTTAAGCTATACCTTCCTTGACGGATCTATGATCACATCAACTCCTCCTTGAGAAGGATTTTACCTCCAATCCGGCTCATCTACAAGAAAAGAAATAAGATCAGAAGTTTTGAAACAAGAAGAAACCTTGTACTTACCTTGAAAATAAAGTTGGTAAACATTGTCATCAATCTTCTTGATTATCTTGAATGGACCATCCACCGTTGACAAGAGCTTAGATTTTCTTTCATTAAGAAACCAGTTATTCCTTAGATAGATCCACAACTGATATCCAACTTCAAAAGTGTGCTTGCGCCGGTTCTTTTTGGCTTGATTGGCATACTGCTTTGTCTTCTACTCAATTTTCCTCCTTGCCTTCTCATGATTCTGTTTCACAACCTCATCCTGCTTTTTCTCATCAAGATCAGGTCTTTCACTCAAAGGAACACAAGTTATATCCTCATCAAAACCAAAAGGCATTATAAGCCACTCATAAAATTCTAGTTACGTCTTAAATGCGGTTTTCCATTCATCCCCATTCTTCATTCTAATTTGATGACAACCACTTTTAAAGTCAATTTTAGAGAAAACAAAAGAACCATGAAGTTCGTATAACATATGATCAAGCCTTGGGATAGGATGTACGTACTTAATTGTTATGTTGCTAATGGCTCAGAAATCAATACACATCCTCCAACTTCCATTTTTCATGGGCACAAGTAGGACTGGCACAACACAACGGCTCATGCTCTCTCTGAAGTATCCTTTATCCATGAGCTCCCCAATTTGTTTCTGAAGCTCCGTAGTCTTAATAGGAATAATCCTATAAGCTGGCCAGTTAGGAAGAGAAGTTCTAAGGACAAAGTCTATTTGATGTTCTATCCCACGGATGGATAGCAAACCGTCTGGAGCTTCATCAGGGAAAACATCTTCATAGTCATGCAAAATAATCTTAAGGTCACTTAGAATCTCAAGTGCATGGTTATAAAATTTTAGCGTATACTCTTTATAAACAAGCAAGATCAAGGAGTGATTATAAAACAAAGCTTTCTTTACATTACCAGTTTTGGAAAAGAAGTTGGATTCTCTAACCGGTTTGGAAGTTTGGGCAACCTCTTGTTCAACCACGGCCTATTGCCTCCTTTTAATAAGAAGAAGTTGATATTTATGAACTTATTGTGGTGAGAGAGGAGCAATATTCTTGCCTTGATGCTCAAAGGAATGGTAATAAGTGAAGACATCATGTATTGCTTTCTTTTCATATCCCAGCCTTCTAGGGACGATACATTTAGCCGGCTTCCATAGTCAAGAGATCACAAAAGATCTCCTTCTTGTACCTGCTAATGGTTAGTTGAACCAAAGTTTTATAACTTACCTTCATCTCACCTTGCTCATTGAGCCATTGAAAAGAGTAGGGCTTTGGACGTTTTTGAACCTTAAGACCAAGCTTCTGGACAAAAGTGTCACTAGCTATATTGGCGTAGCTTCCACCATCAATAATAAGATTCCTAACCTTTTCCTTCATAAATCACTGTGAGTGGAAAAGGTTCTCCCTATGTTCATGCTCCTTATACTTTGTTTGAACACTCAAGACCTTCCTTTGTCACCAAAAGCTCTCCATGGACACGCAAGTACATAGGCTCTTCTTTAGATTGAATCGGCTCAGGCTCCTTATTTTCTTACTCAGTTTCCACTTCTCCATTGTCCAAGACAATCCTAACCTTCTGGTTAGGGCAAGCATTATCATAATTCCCAAGTCCTTGGCAATTGTAGCACCTCACATCTCTGAACCATGTGGGGTTTAGTGACGGCTTTGTCCTTGGCATCATTAACATGAACATTAGTCTTTAATTCAGAATGTTTTCGGATTGAAGCCTTACCTTTGTCTTGGAAAAGATGGTTTGTGGCCTGGTGCATAAGGATTCTTTGCATAGCCCTTTCTTTTCGATTGTTTCTCCACCAAGATGGGTTTGTGAAGCATCTCTTCTAGTCTGTGATACTCATGGATTTCCAATCTTTCTTGGATGTCACGGCTCAGATCTGCTAGCAAACATTCCATATTTACTTCTGGATTCTCACCAACATCATCCTTGATCATCAAGGTGTACATCTCCTGAAAGTAATCCTCCACACCCTTGTGTTAGGCACCTTAAATTTTGGTGAAAATCCATGTGGTAATGGCTAGGCACAAAATGTTTATTCATTAGAGTGGTAAGCTCATCCCATGATGCAATTGATTTTTCACCTACTCTCCTTCTATTTGTCACAATCTGATCAAACCACTTAATAGCATAACTAGAGAATTCAGCAGCAGATCACCTTGCCTTCTTGAGTTCATAATATTTTTGGCAATCAAAACCTAGTTGTATCTTCTTTTCCCAATCAAGGTAAACAAATGAACATTTTTACTATAAAACTGAGGGATTTTAGGTTTCGAACCACCAAGGCCGTCATCTTGTCTGCGCCATAAAGGCATTAGCTCTTGGTTTTTTTTCGCGGTCTCTTCTTGTTCTCCTCTGGCTTCCACTAGAAGAGTAGTAGTAGTCATCACCTTCCTTATTCTCCTAGGTGATGCTCTCTCATGCCTGCTGGTTGCCTCAACATTGTCCTCTTACACTATGTCCAGCCATATGTGAGGCTCATCTATATGTCCCATGAGTTTAGTGCTAATGAGCTTTTTGATCTCACTCATCATAGCAGCATTTGGGGCTTAGATAGACCGGCAGTGCTCCATTCTCCTTGGCTACTTTGAGACATGTTTCATGTAGACACTTAGCTAAAAATTTAGTAGAAATAAACTCTCTCTTTCTCTGCCTTGTGTTTCACTTGAAGTGTTTATGTTTTTCTCAAGTTTTTTTCTCTCACTCAATCTCTCACGGTTCTATATCATAAAACTGAAGAAGACCCAATATGTGATGAATAAAAGAATTAGATAGATAGATTGCAAGATTTTGGTGGCTAATATGATTTACCATTACCTTTTGATCCTAATTCTCCAGGATCAAAACACCATTTTTATTGTATGGTCAACTCGCAAACAAATAGAAAGAAAAGATTTGCATGATTTTTGGAAGTTTTTTCGAGTGAGAAGATAAATAAAAGAAATTGTTTTTGCTTTAGAAAATGGAAGAGATGAGAAGGGTGATTAAAGCGAATGATATTAAACCTCATAGTGGCTATGATACCACTTGATATAACCTTCCCAAGGATTGTACACAGAGTTGGTTTGGCTTGGATAATCTCAGCACCAAGGCTACTAACCAATGGCCCGAGCGTGTGGAGTATTAGGTTTGCAAAAGTTTTGCGTTTTTCCCTTGATATTACCAACCTCTTCTTCTGCTTGATATGACTCACAAGACCAGAAATATGGAGTTGAAGCAAGGATATGAAGTACGAAGGCTACTAGCCAATGGCCTGAGCATGTGGAGTGTGAGGGTCGCATTAGGGTTGCGGATTTCCCTTGATATTCCCAACATCTTCTTCGGATTGATATGACTCATATGACCAGAATTAGAAGGCTGAAGCAAGGAAATGACGCACCAAGCTTCGAAAATGTTCAAGAAGAAGACAAAGAGATTGAATCTCAAGATCAAAAGATCAAAATTGAAAAAGGAAAAAGGTTGTTTGTTATGAATCAAAAATGGCTTACAAATACTAGGGTTTTGTATGAAGAAATGAATCAAAATAACTTAGGAAATAAAAAATAAATAACTAAGGACTAAGACTAAAGACCAAACTAGAAATGACCACTGAACTTCCTCTTTGGCTCTTTCTCTTCACACGATTTCAACATGGGCAAATGGGCTTCTTCAAGTCACTTTCGTAATGGGAAATTGGCCATCATAAAAGGCATGACATTCATTAGATACCTGGATGCAATTTTGACAAGATGGACCAATTCTTCATCTCCACGGGCCATCTGAATATGGGCTAAGGCCATAAGTGATTGGAATGCATTTCTGAACTTTTTGGACTGATATTGTTACTGGCCCAAATAAAATGTGAAGATCATGCATGTCTCCTTATTTCTCCAATTTGTTATTTATCTCGGTCCTGATCAGATCATCCTCGGCCTGGCTCAGCTCATCCTCGGTCATCGCCTTATTTCCCTCAGCATTGTGCAATTCTTCCTTGACCATCACTCTTTTTGCCTTGGTTAAAATCCTCAATTCAGCTTCAAGCTCTCCATCATCATCATCTTCAAGTCCTAGTTCAAGCTCTCCCTTCCTTCATATCATCACAAGCTCCTGGGTCTGCTTGGCTATCCTTAACTGTTCATAGATGGTCGAGTTTTATGTTTGTCGCGGTCGGATCTCTTTGGTATCGATATTGGTATTCTAACCAACTTCTGATTTACAATTAACCAAGTGAATATTGGCTTGAGAAAAATCTTAGTTGAGTAATGCTTATGATGTGGAGTGCCCTTGGAAGAAACACTCATGTATGTGCCATGGTCATGTAATTGTTGGTATCGTCGATCAAATGGGTTGGAGTGAGTAACTTTTTAAGCATGAAGAATTTTTCGACCACCATTGAATATTTGTCGACCATTATGTTATTTGACAACTGATGGTAAATTTGGTTGCATTTTCTCACACCATCTAAAAGTTTTTGTAAAAGTTTTCTTAGCTTGTCATGTTTACAAAGTTGATTGGGTTTCTGCTCATAGCTTTGGATCTAAAGAATAGAATTAAGCGCAGTTTCTAAAACAGTACTCCTTAACATCTCCTCTATCAATCCCAAGTTCCTGTTCGATTGAGTGTCCATTCTTCTAAATATCATGACACTACAAGAAAATTGCGTGATACCTATGGATTAGCTACAAAATAGTTACGACTGAAAAAACAAAAATCTGTAGGTAGCTATCTGTAACTATATAGCTACAAAATATATTTGTGGTTGTTCGTAGCAAAATAGGCACAAATAGCTACGACACATTCATGGAAACAAATAGCTACGGTACAAAACATTAAAAATTGCCATAAAATATTTTTATGGCTATATGTATCTATATCTATTGAATATTTAAAATATATATATATATATATATATATATATATATATATATATATATATATATATATATATATATATATATATATATATCCGTCGTTTTATGATATAGCTATTCGTAACCCTAAATCCTAAACAAACCCCTAAAACTCTAAAGTTTAAACCAAACTCTAATTAATAAAATTATAATTACAATAACACATTCAAAACTAATATTCAACACCTAAAAAAGAAAAATATTTTCTAAAATCTATTATTTTCAAACATTAACTTATAACCCGAAACACAACCCACCTTATATACTAAACCATAATCATACTCTAAACTTTCATCTTAATCATAAACTATAAAATCAAAATATAAAATTAATTATATATAAATAAAACTAATATTTAAACCATTATAAATATATACTTTATATAAATAAATTAAAACCTAATTTAAACAATAATAAATTAAAAGTCTAATGATTTTTTTTAAAATATACTAATGTTTTAATACTAATAATAAACTAAAATTTCTTAAACTATAATTTAGCTATTATATACTCATAAATAAAATTTAAATAAAAAACTATCTAAACCAAAAATTAAATCAAATCTAATCATTTTTAGTATTATATATACTCTTTTTAATTATTTTAAAATAATTTATAAATTGGAATTTTTAAAAAGTTTTATATATTACAATTTTAAATTTATCATTTTTAATTTATCATTTTAACCAATTTTGTTATTTTTAAATTTTTTATGATTATTATATATTAAATATACTTTATAACATTCAATTGGCAAATAGGTAAACTACGCGGATCATAAATGTGAACCGTTGATTAAAACATATCAACGGTTCAGATTTATTTTCAGGAGTCACGCGGATCTGATTCTCCACCGTTAGATCTATCTATTTTTCAATATTGACCGTTATATATTCTTCATGCTCATTAACCTAATCAGTCTATCCTCTTCCCTCAACTACTGCTGCCGTATCTCAACCTTCCTCTTCAAAAATTTTTTTTTGTATCAAACCAATGAATTGAAGAATCGTGAGTAATGAGAGATAGACGAGGATGAAGATGGAGTGAGAGATAGACGAAGAGGAATCAGAGTTATAAATAGAGGAAATCAATGTCGACCAGATCTCCCTCCTCCACGCTCTTGTCATCAGACTAATCATCACTGTTCTTGTCACCGAAGCCTCAGTGAGAGGGACGAATACGAAGACGGATCTTCACCAATCTTGCTGTCGGAGACGTTGTTGGAGAGGCGAAGACGAAGACAAAGATGAGAGCTCGTTCTCCTCCGCAGCTCTTGCACCTCATCGGCGGATTGCGCTCGTATCAACTTCTGATGGATTACTAGGTGCCTTCAAGTCGCGTCACTAGGCGTAAGAAGCAGGTCCCAATGTCCCTCCACCAATCTCGTCTCCGGAACCGCCGTGTGGGATGAAGATGGCGGTGGGGTGTGGTGTCGCCGGGATTATTTTCAATTTTTTTTTGTATTATATTTTTTTTTAGTTTTTTGTTATTGTATTTTTATTTAGTTTTTATTTTGTTATAAAATTTTAAGTTAAATATTTATTAAATTAAATTAATTTTTTTTTTTTTTTTTTTTTTCTAAAAAATGTTACTGAATAGTTACGACCAGAATCAATAGTCAATCGTAGCTAATATAGCTACGGATGAGTGTCGACGATGTTCATATCTATTGGCTACGTATTTTGTCGCAGCTATTTGTAGAAATGTAGCCATGGATAGCTACGAAAGTCCAATAATTATGAGCCCATAGACGTGGGGACATGTCATAGGTATCCATAGCTATCGCCAAAATATATACGGAAAAATGGTCATAGTTACGACTGAATCTGTAACTATGGTTCAGTTTTCTTGTAGTATAAGATCTTCATCGAACTCTTTGATTTGTGCGTCCACAAAAAGCGTCAGAATATCTTTGTTCGTAAAAACACTTAAATCCCTTGCAACACTAAAACCCACTTGCTAATGCATTCTTACACAAAGATCCCTGGCGCAAAGTACATAAGTTAAACTAGTAAAAAAAAAAAAAAATCTTAGTAGGGATCCAAAAGATTAAAAATAGTTTAGATAAGCTACAGTCATGTGTTATATGGAATTAGGTGTGAAGATGCTCTTTTCATTCATAAAGAAACATGTTTTAAAATCATATTCATCAATGAAAAGTTTCCATGTACTTTGACAGATAAACGGACTAGCATTGTTTAACTTAGAATTTGTTTTTAATCATATTATCTTAAAGTTTTAAAATTGATTTTTATAAATAAAAGTTTTCCTATAAGTTTTTTTTTGAGATTTGAATGCCTTTTCCATGTTGATTAATATCTGAAAAAATCCAAGAAAGCTTACAATGATGTTTGAGAGAGAGAGAGAGAGAGAGAGAGAGAGAGAGAGAGAGAGAGAGAGAGAGAGAGAGAGAGAGAGAGAGAGAGAGAGAGAGAGAGAGAGAGAGAGAGAGAGAGAGAAGGATCGAGAGAGCAGAGATGCGGACGAGAGAGAGAGAGAGAGAGAGAGAGAGAGAGAGAGCCAAATTTAGTCTTCATGGTTTTAGTGGATTCAGGTCTCCAGTCTTCTCGCAGCTTCTGGGGAACTCGTTTCCGGCATGGGTTGTCGGGTTTGCCTCCGACGAGTCATAGGGAAGTCGCCGTCATCTCTTCAACAGCGCCTCTCCCTCTATTAATTGCTGCTTGGATACTTCTGTAATAGCTGCAGAGAAATAAGCAATGGTGAATATTTGGAAGTTTCGATCTTCCCCTAGACATAGCGCACATCGCGTGAACTGGGAAAACAATTATGTGTCTTCATTTATTGTTCTTGATTAATTCCACATTTTCTTAAGCAAAACGAACAAGCTAATCGAGTAATTTTGAGCAAGAACAAAACCAACTCATGTTCTGATTTTCTCAACAAGTGGTATCAGAACACGGTCAAGAGTGAAAAGGGTTACAAGGTTAAAAGCTAGGTGTGTTCATTGGTTAGTAGGGTACGCAATCAAGAAAGGGTAAATCAATAGATCAAGATCGAGCAATAAGGTGATAAAGATGGATCCAGTTCAAGAATTTACGATAGAGAAGTTCGATAGGGATGTATATTTTGGAATGTGAAGTAGGATGCAAATGCAATTGGGATTGCAGGGCCTCTGAGACATTCAACAAAAGATCACAGAAGTGTTGGTAATGAAAGAAGAGGAAGAAGAAGGTGATGGCAATACAATAAAACTAGAAGCTGCCATCACAACCAAGACAAATAAGGACATAGACTTAAGAGCCAATAATATGATATGCTCAAGTCTCTCAACCATAGTTCCTTTACTACATCATTAGAACTATGGAGGGCTTTGGAAAGTAATTACTAAACTAAGACATTACCCAACTGATTTTTTTTCAAGAAGCATTTTGCAAGTTACAGAAAGGAGGAAAAATCCGTAGAGAAAATATGGATGTGTTTCTAAGATTGTCTTATAATCTAGGTAGCCAATACATCATGTAGTATTGTTGGAATATAAGTTGCACTCTTTTTCTCTTACTATGGTTTTTTCCAATGGGTTTGCCTATTAAGGTTTTTAATGAGGCACACATTATAACCACTTTCTCTAATTCCTCTTTATTATGTGCATATGGCTTCTCTCTCTCCTCCATGTACTCTCTTCATTTATTTGTAACAACTAGTTTATTCTCTATATATTTTGTATCTCCTTGTACAAATCAGATTAAGAGAAATAATATATAGTTTCTCACTTATACAGTTTTTCTCTGTTCTTCTCAATCTCCTTTCTACTATTCCGAATAGTATTCTACATGGTATCAGAGCTTTAGGTTCTCAATTTCGTGGGAATCTCTTCTTATTCTCTCTTGTTCATTGATCTGATCATGGAAAATTCAAAACCAATCACTCTCCCTATTACTCTCAAAGGGGATAACTATTTAACTTGGTCCAGAACCACTAAGACTGCGCTTTGCAGCCGTGGACTATGGGATCACATCACTAGCATCCAAAATGAGTCTCCTCAGAACGAGGATAAGGGAAAAACGTGGTGGTGGAAGATGAAGAGTTTGATTCATCCCTATCCAAATCAACAGTCTCTGAAGATCCGAAATTGTTTCAGGAAGATCAAATGGTGCTTTCTGTCCTTCAAAGCTCTTTGGAGCGGTCTATCCTTACTGCTTACTTATATGATGTAACAGCAGAGGATCTATGGGATACTCTCAAAGGGGTATATTGAAATGTTTCAAACATCAGTCGCATATTTGAAGTCAAAAGACGCTGAATATTCTCCAACAAGAGAAGAAATATTTCAAACAACATTTTGGTGAGTTTAGAGATCTATGGGCTGAGTTGGAAACCCTCCGTCTTCCATCTACAGACCCTGCAATTCTCAATGAAAGGTGTGAACAAGACCAATTTTTCAGCCTTCTCTTCACTCTCAACAGTTCCTTCAATGTTATCATCTGTCATATCCTTAGATCAGACAAGCTCCCAAGCTTAAATGATGTATGTTTGCAGATTCAAAAAGAGGAAGGTTATGTTGAATTATTTGGCAAGAGAAATGAGTTAGTCTTTGTTAATCAAGCTGCTTTCAAGAAGAATGACTGCAACATGTTTGTTTGAGATCACTACAAGAGAAAGGGTCACTTAAAGGACAAGTGCTGAGTTCTCCATCCTCATCGCAAACCATCAAAAACTAGAGAAGCTGGTAAGGCAATGTCTTCCTCTGCTGCTGAAGATAATTTGGTCAGGAAATCTGATCTTGAATCTCTCATCAAGAGTATTGCTTCCTTTAAAGATTCTGGCAAAGCTTATTCACTTTTAAAAAACAAAAACCTCTTACAGTTGATTATAGTGCATCTCATCATATGATTTGTAATGCAAATTTTATAAATGATATTCAACCTGCAAATGGTGTTGTGACTATTGCAAATGGTCACAATGTACCTATTAAAGGAACTGGAAACCTGAAATTGTTTAACAAGGACTCTCAAGCTCTTTAGTTACCTGATTTTACTTCAAATCTGTTGTCTGTTCAAAAAGCAACTAAAGATCTTGATTGTCTTGCTATTTTAAGTTCTAATGATCTTTGGTTTCAGGATATTAAGTCATGAAAGATAATTGGAGAAGGATCCTCAAAGAATGGTCAATATGTTCTTGATGATCTAAACTTTTCCTCTGTTTTTGCTAATAATGTGGTTTGGCATGTTCAACTGGCACATCCTTACACTAAAGCTTTAAAGATTCTCCTAATGTTTCTTTTGAGAATGATAAGTTTTAAGCATGTATTTTAGGAAAGCATTGTAAAACTGTTTTCGAAACTCTTTTACAAGTTATGAGAATGTTTTGATTTGATTCACTCTGATGTTTGGACTTCTTCGTGTGTTACAGAGATAAATTTATGCATTTTGTTACTTTCATTGAGGAAAAGTCTAAGTACACTTGGCTAACTCTCTTACCTTCAAAAGGCCGTCTCTTTGAGGCTTTCTCAAACTTTAACAACTTTGTGTCTACTCAGTATAATGCTAAGATGGAGACCTTTAAAACTGACAATGGTGGTAAATACACAAGCAATGAGTTCAATGCCTTCACTTCTAAGAAAGGAATCGTGCATCAAACATCTTGTCCTTATACTTCTCAACAAAATGGTGTTGTTGAACGAAAGAACCGTCATCTTATGGAAGTTGCAAGGACTATAATATTTGACAAACATGTTCCAAAACATTTTTGGGGTGATCCTGTTGTGACTTCTTGTTACCTCATCAATCGTCTTCCAACTCCATGTCTCAAAGAAATATATCCATATGAGGTACTCAAAAAGACTAAACCATCTATTGATTTTCTGAAAGTGTTTGGGTGTGTTTGCTATATTCATGTTCCAGATGAGCAAAAGAACAAGCTTCAGCCTAAAATAATAAAGTGTTTGTTTCTTAACTACTCTACCACTCAAAAAGGATACCAATGATACAATCCTGAATCAAGAAGAACTTTTATCTCACGAAATGTTAAGTTTGATGAGGAAAAAGGATTCTTTGAAGAAAAAGACTGAAACAAGTTGGAAGACTTGAGTTCTTTTGGTTCTACTCTTGCAGCAAGCCTTAGGAGTCTTCTAAAAACCTCAACATGCCAACACAAAAAGAAGCTTCACCTCAGTCTGAAGAAGAACCAGGAAATGATCTCTCTCAGGAATCCCATGATGAGTCTAATAATCAAAAAGACTCTCAAGATGATAATGGTACTTAAGGAGCGGTAGACACTCAAGATGACAAGAATGATAGCCTGGAAGAAGGGTCTAATGAAGGAGAAGTTGTTGGAATGAAACCAAGTAACCAACAAAATCTTCCTAGAAATCCAGATTTTCTTCCTGAAAATTCAGAATTTCGTCCGAAAAATCCAAAGCTTCTTCCTGAAAATCCATAGTTTCTTCCTGAAATCTGAGATAACCTCCTGAAATCACCAGAAACTGCCATTCATGAAGATGACTCTCCTCTTTCCACTCCGAGGAAGCCTAAGAACCAGAAAAGATCCCTCTATTTTGATTAATAGAAGATTTTGCTATAACAATATTGCTTCTACTACTACTTATCCTATTCAAGCGTATTGTTCTTTGGCTAACATTCCTGATGATCATCAAGCTTTTCTTAGTAAAATTGACCAGGTTGTTGTACCTCAAACATATGAAGAAGCAAAAGATATTAAGGTATGTAAAAAATCTTTAATGAAGAACATGGGCCATGAAAAGGAACAATACTTGGAATGTTGTCAATCTCCCTAAAGGAAAGAATCTTGTTGGTTCCAAATGGGTCTTCACAATCAAATATCACAGCAATGGTGACATCTAAAGGCGCAAATATCGTTTGGTGGCTAAAGGCTTCACTCAAACATATGGATAAGATAACAAATACACTTCTTCTCCTGTTGCTAAACTCCATACTTTCCGTGTTCTTCTTTATCTTGCTACTAATATTTTTGGGATTTATGGCAGATGGATCTTGAAGGATAACTTAAAGAAGAATTTTATATGAGACCACCTCCTGGTCTTGAGAACAAGGCAATGTTCTTAAGCTTAGAAAGGCCATCTATGGGCTGAATCAATCTCCACGTGATTGGTATCATAGGCTTAGCAAAACCCTTATTGCAAATGGATTTAAAAGGTCAGAAGCTGATCATTTGCTATTCACAATTCAGGGGGAATCAGGTATTGTCGTTGTCCTTATTTATGTTGATGATATCATTATTTTGGGCAATGACAAGGAAGGTATTAAAAACACTAAATCTTGTCTAAGTTTGCTTTTGATATTAAAGACTTTGGTGAACTAAAGTACTTTCTTAGTACAGAACTATGTAGGTCTGATAAAGGACTATTTCTATCCCAAAGAAAGTACACACTTGATCTTCTTAGTGATACATGAAAGCTTGGAGCTAAACCAGTAAAGACGTCTATTGAAGAAAAGTACAAAGAATCTTGTGAGGGTGAACATGAGGGGGAACCTTATGAAAACATTGGACAATACCAAAGAATTGTGGGTAAGCTCATTTATCTCACAATTACTCGTCCTGGCTTGTGTTTTGCTGTGAACCAGGTTAGCCAACATATGCAATCTCCCACCATCTAACATTGGAATAGGGTAGAAAGAATCCTCAAATACTTGAAGGGAACTCCATGCAAAGGCATTTGGATGTAGAAGAATGGCCACACTGAGATTATTGGCTATTGTGATGCGGATTGGGTTGGAGACAAGACTGACAGGAAAACAACAGGAAGCTATTGCACATTTGTTGGTGGGAACCTGGTCACTTGGAGAAGAAAGAATCAGAACGTTGTATCAAGGTCAAGTGCTGAAGCAGAATACCGGTCTATGGCTGACAGTACAAATGAACTTATTTGGCTTAAGTATTGCGATTAGATCTTGGAGTCAAGAAAACTCAGCCAATCATCATGCATTGTGACAATAAGGATGCTATTCACATTGCATCCAATTATGTGTTTCATGAGCGAACCAAACACATTGAAGTTGACTGCTATCATATTCATGAGAAGGTAGAACTTGGGATCATCTCTCATATTTACACTAAGAGTTCTGATCAACTTGCGGATATCTTCACCAAGGGTGCAAATTAAAAGGTGTGCAACTTCATTCAAGGCAAGCTTGGCTTAGTTGATCTTTATCGGCCAAGCTTGAGGGGGAATGTTGGAATATAAGTTGCACTCTTTTTCCCTTACTATGTATTTTTCCTATGGGTTTTCCTAGTAAGGTTTTTAATGAGGCAACACATTCTAACCACATTCTTAATTCCTCTTTACTATATGCATGAGGCTCCTCTCTCTCTTCCATGAACTCCATTTATTTGTAACATCTAGTTTATTCTATATATATTGTGTATCTTCTTGTACAAAACATATTACGAGAAATAATATACAATTTCTTTTATACATTTTTTCTCTCTTCTTCTCAATCTCGTTTCTACTATTCCGCATAGAATTCTACACTATCTGATTGCCTAAGGCTCACACATCTCTTTTTCACACACCTATGTATGGGAACAAGAAATATTCACTAACATTTTTCAAAGTTGTTAAATCTTCTCACACTAAGGAAGTAGAGTTAAGAGAGAATGACTTCTAGGCAGATCAAGAAGTGAAGTAGAAGGATTGTATGTCAACATAGGAAGGACATAAAAGAGAAGTGGCAATCACAAGAAGGTAGAAGTAAGAGCAGGGATTATAGTTATAAGAAAGGTCATAAAACAAAGTCAAAGGCTAGGGAATGTTGGGTATGTGGAAATGAAGGTCACTTTAAGAAGGATTGCCCGAAAGAAAGAATAAAAAGGTCAAACTCAGCCAATATAGCCAAGAAGGAAGATCATCCTTTGATACTAGCTGCAAGTATTACCTACACAAAGGATGAATGTGTACTTGATTTAGGCTGCATATTTCACATCACACCAAACAAGAAGGTTTTATTAGATCTCGAGGAAGTAAAAGGAGGAAAGGTTCTGATAGGAAACAACACCTTCATTGAAGTTAAAGGAATAAAGTTAATATATTGAATCCAGAAAACTCAACCATTGTCTTAACGGATTTAAGATACATGCCTACAATGGGCAGAAATATCATATCATATGGAAAATTTGAGTAGAATGGTTGCACTTACTCAAGTGAGGGATTGAAAATCTCATTCTACAAAGAAGGACTTAAGGTTTTGTCACGCGAGTATCAAGATGGGATGTATTATCTACAAGGGACATATAAGTTCAATAGCTACAGTTGCCAGATCGAGGATCAACATGGCAAACAAATGGCATTCTAGACTGAGACATATGAGGTTCTCGGTTATGTTCATATTGATCCGTGAGGATCATTTTCAAGTGAGAAAAGTTTTTCAGGATGCAAACACTTCTTAGAGTTCATTAATGATCAGATCTAGAAAATTCTGGATAAGATTTCTAAGGAGTAAGGATAGGTGTAACGTCCCCTTCCTGTTTTCCGCTGACCGACGAGCTGACCGGCCAACAATCAAACAAGAACATGACCGATCGAACCCGAGCAGTCATACGAGAAGATTTTGTCACAATACGAAAGCCAGAGACAGTCCGGTTTGAGACAAAGGCTCGAACCAAACCACCTTTGACTCCGTTTACCTCGTTTCCACGATACGAGGCTTTTCAACCCGTACCGCTTCCACGAGTTGTGTTCGGTTCGGACTAAACTGTATATCAGGGAATCATTCCGTTTTTATTACTTTAAAAATATAAATGATATTAATAACAATATACGGTTCAATACAAATCATTTAACTGGGCCCATAAAATCCGAAACCAAAAGTAAAGTCAAAATGCGTAAGAACCGATACCCAATGCCAACCGGAGACTACTCCGAGTGTCCTACGCATCCGCCGAGCTATGCCAAACCTGAAAAATACAAAAAGAGTCTAATAAGCAATCTAAGATTACCCAGTAAGACGGCTCCCACCTAAAGGCGATCATTATCAAACTCACTGCAATCTTTTCTGTCCTAATAATCCCGCCCAAACCAAAAATAACAATCAAGTACGTGCTACCAAGATGTGATGAGCTCCACAACACACAAGCATTCAATTAGCAACACAGCAACAAAAGTAACCAAGGGAATCGAGAACACTGCAGCACATGCTCTCGATTAAACTCGATCTATCTATCGCATCTCTAACGCAATTTCCACACCATCTGGGCCCACTATGCGAACTCGGTAACTTCCACGGGAACACTTAGCTACCCCACGGTAACTAAAACCTCCCACCACTCCTAGACGAAAACACGAAATCCAGCGAGTAGGACACCGTTCTCTGTCCATCGATACGCGGTGACTCGGGTTACCCCTAGATAACCAAAGCTTCCATGCAGTCCGGCCCTAGGACGCGACCCCGAATTCTCCGGACCACACACCTACAGACGTCACTCCATAGGTTAACACCTGCCAGAACCACAACCGAAGGTACGTGAACTGACCAGGTTCTCAACTCCCGAGGATCCAATCGGGCAGGAAGTACCGGAATGCCATCTTTAGACTTGCGGGATCTAACACATCCTATAGAGTCCTAAAAACAGCAATGTAAACAAGCAGACTCACTGGGACTCTATCACCCAAGACCGACAAGGTCAAATAAAAACACTATCTTAATCCCCAATCCATCCCGCAAGTCCTATCACCAACCTCCACATCACCCAAACTTACTCGGTCCCGCACCAGAGTAAGTACCTACCAGTACAGTCTACTCGGCCCAAACCGAAGTAGTGATATATCCTGGTTTTTAGGACTTTCGACCATGATATATGTCTTTATTATTGAGTCTTTTAGTATGTTTTGGAGTCTTTTCAGGTGTTTTACAGGTTTATGGACATTTGGAGCCTAATTGGACGTTCTGGGAGCATTGGGAGCATTTCTGCACTGTTTAGAGGTTTCACAGAGTTCACTGGCTGCGAAATCGCCCTGCATCGGTCGATGCAGTATTATCATCGGTCGACGCAAGGTGATTCCAGGGTTCTGCGCCCAAAAATCTGCATTTTGGAGAAATTACAGTTTTTGCCCAGACACTTTCCAGACTTGCAAAAAGGCCCAAAAACGAGTTTAGACTTATATATTAGGGTTTTTAAGCCATTGTTTAGGCTACACTTTATTTTACATTCAGAGAGTTTTAGGGGCTGATCAGATACTCGACAGAGAGAAGATTTCGAACCCCTGTTTCTTATTCTGTTTTATGATATTCAATATTCTATTCATCATGTCTTTTGTTATGATTGTCATGTCTGAGTAGTTTACCTGTTAGGTTTAGGGATTCTCACAGGGGATTTCATGGAATTATAGGTTGATCAATCTGTAGATTCATATCTGTTAGTTCTTCATCTAGGGTTGTTCTTAATGCTTAATCTGAATTAGCTACCCAGATTTATGATGTTAGGTTGATTTCTGCAACGACAGTTGATTAATTAACTAGAAAGAACCTAGATGAGTAATTTGACTATTCGCAAAGAAATTTGGTTTAGGAGAATTGTGAACGAAAGAACTTGAGATTAATGCTTGTTTAGAACTCTAGGATTCGCAACGAAAGTTGGCTTGCTAGGTTGTTACACATAGATAATATTCGCAACGAAAGTTGATCTGTTATAAATCTGTGATTCTAGTTCTAGAACAATTCCTAATTAGATCCCGATTGATTGATTAGCCTATGTTCCTGATTTCCTGAGAACTCCCTTGACTGACGCCTTCGCTTCTTGCTTACAAACCGATCTATTTACCTTTCTGCTGTTTGATTTACTGCTTTCTCTATTGCTACCTAGTTTAACCTGAAATTTAATAATCTTTCGCAAGAGTCTAGAGTCTCTGTGGATTCGATACCCTAAATACTACAATAGCATAACTGTGCACTTGCAGTAGAATAGGATTAAAATTTAGACCATATCAAGTTTTTGGCGCCGTTGCCGAGGACTCTTTTGAGTCTTCGATAGATTTGAACTTAGGGTTTAGACTAGGTTTTTCGTTTTTGTTTTGCTGATTTATTTTTCTGTTTTTCTCTGTTTTGCAGGTCAGGTTCGACAGAATCGGCTTGCATCGATCGACACTGTCTTGTGTGTCGATCGACATAGATTTCGCATTGCATCGATCGACGCTCTTTTTTCATCGGTCGACACATTTCGCGGAATCACCAAGAAGACCAAGAGATCCGTAAGGACGATGTGTCGGAATGATTTTTTCAGCTCAGGGATTGACAGTTCACAGATAGTTGGGTTGAAGAACAAAGTTGACTCTCTACATAGTCTTCTACTTGGGAAGTATGCGCAAGAAGCTATCAACTATGTTGGAGGGAATGGATTCAACAGTCAGGAATCTGCTTTTCAGGAACCCTTCCAGCAACAGAGTAAATCCTTCTCGAGGAACTACGGTGTTTCTTCTTACCAAGCACCGCCTGCACCTACATATAAGAGCAGATTGGAAACCATGATGGAGCAGTTTATTGAGGGACAACAACAGATCACTGTGTCCTACAACTCAAAGATAGATGCATTGTATGAAAATCTGAACGGGAAGTTTGAATCTTTGAGCACACATGTGAAGGAGCTAGATATCAAAATTCAACAAACAGCTGGAGCAATACAGAGGAAGAATGAAGCTGTAAAAGATGAAAAGAGGCAACACGTCAATGATGTGATCACAAGAGATGGGATTGACTTGCTAGGAGAAGAAGAGAGCATAATCTCAAATTTTCTGGATGAATTCTGTCTGTCTGAGACAAGCATCGATCAACCCAACTCTTGCATCGATCGACACAGTTCCGACACATCTGATGAAAGTGCTCGAAATCGCCTTGTTTCGATCGACACACAATGTGCATCGATCGACACATATCGCATACGGGACAAGAACTCTGCAACAGTCTCAGAACGAGTCTTTGAGCCTCAATTACCACATTCTAAGCCTCCTAAGCTGTCCAAACAGGAGCTATATGAAGCTAATTCCATGAAAGTAATGGAAAAGCAGCTGATTCAGATTTCAGAGAAGCTCCCAGACCCAGGAGTCTTTGTTCTTGACTGTTCCATCTCTAAGGGCAGATTCAAGCATTCTATGTGTGATTTAGGATCTGGTGTAAATCTCATGCCATACTCTGTGGCTAAGAGATTAGGACTTATGGAATTTCAGCCTACTAGGATCTCTCTTATCCTAGCTGATCTATCAAAGAGGTACCCCGAAGGTGTTCTTGAGGATGTACCTATCAGAGTTGGAAACTACTTAATTCCAACAGACTTTGTAGTGCTGAAGTACAATGTTGAGCCAGATGATCCTTTTCTGCTTGGAAGATCATTTTTAGCTACTGCGGGAGCTGTGATAGATGTGAGACGTGGTCTGATTGATCTCCAACTGGGAGATAAGCCATTGCAGTTCAAGATGGACAGGAAGCAGAGAGCCACCATTGATGGACAGAGCTTCAGTGTTGAGGTGGAACCAGAGGTTCCAATTGGAGAGGAGAAGATGGCAGTTCATTCTGAACATGCTCTAACATCTTCAGTGCCTGCAACTGCTCATAAGCAGAAAGCTCCAAACATCTCATTTCCACCAAAGGTAAGGCATAAAGCTTCTAAACTTAAACCTCCTAATCCCTCAATTTTGAATGCAGGAAAACGCAGTATCCCACCCTCGTTTCGCTCCCACCCTGGTTCTCTTCGCTCTTTCCTTGGGAGATCTCATGATCCGAATGCCTATACGCCACCTTGGATGAAGAGACATTCACAGAGACACTCCAAGTCTCTGTTAGATACCCCATAAGTCCGATCTCCTTTCCATACTCAAGCTACTGACTTTAAACAAGCGCTGAGTGGGAGGCAACCCATTGTTAGGTTCGTTTTTGTTTTCATTTTTCGTTTTGTTTTGGTGTTTTTGATTTTTCTGTTTAAAGTGTGTTCAGAGGCATGAGAAACAGGAAAAATCGCACTGCATCGATCGACACACCTAGTGCATCGGTCGACACAGTTGCGATTTCTGGTTAGCCGATTCGATTGCGGTTCAGACACCGGTTATCTAAATAACCACGAGCGTAATCGCCTTGCATCGATCGACACCCTTTGGCATCGATCGATGCAGGCCGATAATAGGTAAGTATTCTGCAACTTTCGGATTTTCAGATTTGGTTTCTTATTCTCACCGAGCCTGAGCTTGACACCAATGGGGACAGTGTGTTTCAAGTGTGGGGGAGGTAGCTTCTGACGCACGCTTTTTTTTTCTTAGAGTCAGTCCAAATTTGTTTTATTAAGTCAAACCGAGTAGGAAACAAGGACTTTTGAGGAGATTACAACACTTGCAGGAATTTAAGTGACCATTGGATGAGTTGCAGATGATCTATGACTATTAGAAAACCCAACACAGACCAGCCTACTGAGGACACCCATATCACTTCAGGTATTCAGATAATCCATTACTTGACTTCACCTTTAACTTGACTTAATTTTCTCTCCTATGGGCTTGATATACTTTGAGTCGGATTCCTCTGTTGATTCTGGCACAGCTTGTAAACCTGTCTGATTATGGTTCCCTTCTCCCCTACCTTGTAAACCTGTCTGATTATGGTTCCCTTCTCCCCTACCTTCGAAGTGGTCGCGGGAGTGGTAGAGACCCCTATTACCTCCTGTGCATCCATGGAAACATGTCCAAAGTATACCCCAATAAAGGAAGAGCACTGATAGAAAAAATAAAATGATACCCAGTGGGGAAAAATCAGTGCTAAGGAAGGGAAAAGAGAAGAAAGGGACCATAAGCAACAGTTGAGTGGTCAGATGCTAACAGAGTAAGAATCCATGTGTTCTTTGATCGATACTCCATAGGTGAGACCGCACTTATTAGCTTATAGAAGTCAGTATGGTGAATTTGGATGCTCTGAATGTGATTGTGGAGTTTACTCATGACAGTTGTTAAGTGTGGGGGAAGTATATGTTGGTCTTGATATCTGCAGGTTCATTTTCATGTGGCTTACTAAGGCGAATCTGAGTGTGGTGCTTCTACGATGAAACGAGTTTCTGAAGTTTTCAAACTTCTTCTCCTGATCTTGGTCTTCTGTTTGCTTGAGGGCAAGCAAAAGCTAAGTGTGGGGGAGTTGATATATCATGGTTTTTAGGACTTTCGACCATGATATATGTCTTTATTATCGAGTCTTTTAGTATGTTTTTGAGTTTTTTCAGGTGTTTTACAGGTTTAAGGACATTTGGAGCCTAATTGGACGTTCTGGGAGCATTGTGAGCATTTCTGCACTGTTTAGAGGTTTCACAGAGTTCACTCGCTGCGAAATCGCCCTGCATCGGTCGACGCAAGGTGATTCCAGGGTTCTGCGCCCAAAAATCTGCATTTTGGAGAGATTACAATTTTTGCCTAGAAACTTCCCAGACTTGCAAAAAGGCCCAAAAGCGTGTTTAGACTTATATATTAGGGGTTTTAAGCCATTGTTTAGGCTACGCTTTATTTTACATTTAGAGAGCTTTAGGGGCTGATCAGATACTCGACAGAGAGAAGATTTCGAACCCCTGTTTCTTATTCTGTTTTATGATATTCAGTATTCTATTCATCATGTCTTTTGTTATGATTGTCATGTCTGAGTAGTTTACCTGTTAGGTTTAGGGATTCTCACAGGGGATTTCATGGAATTATAGGTTGATCAATCTGTAGATTCATATCTGTTAGTTCTTCATCTAGGGTTGTTCTTAATGCTTAATCTGAATTAGCTACCCAGATTTATGATGTTAGGTTGATTTCTGCAACGACAGTTGATTAATTAACTAGAAAGAACATAGATGAGCAATTTGACTATTCAAAAAGAAATTTGGTTTAGGAGAATTGTGAACGAAAGAACTTGAGATTAATGCTTCTTTAGAACTCTAGGATTCGCAACGAAAGTTGGCTTGCTAGGTTGTTAGACATAGATAATATTCGCAACTAAAGTTGGTCTGTTATAATTCTGTGATTCTAGTTCTAGAACAATTCCTAATTAGATCCCGATTGATTGATTAGCCTATGTTCCTGATTTCCTGAGAACTCCCTTGACCTGACGCCTTCGCATATTGCTTACAACGCGATCTATTTACCTTTCTGCTGTTTGATTTACTGCTTTCTTTATTGCTACCTAGTTTAACCTGAAATTCTATAATCTATCGCAAGAGTCTAGAGTCTCTGTGGATTCGATACCCTAAATACTACAATAGCATAACAGTGCACTTGCAGTAGAATAGGATTAAAACTTAGACCCTATCAAGTAGATAAACAATCACGCAATCAACAGTCCACACGGCCCAACACCGAAGTAGATACACAATCACACAAACAATCAAAAGTCTACTCGTCCCAACACCGAGGTAGATACACAATTACACAATCAACAGTCTACTCGGCCCAACACCGAAGTAGATACACAATCACACAATCAATAGTCTACTCGGCCCAATACCGAAGTAGATACACAACTACACAATCACAACACCACACAAAAAGTTAATTAGGTTTATTAGTCTTTTAACCTTTTATTAACCTTCACTCATTTAATCCTGAACCTGTACTCATTCAATCCGCTATCTTGGGATTAGTGGATTACTAATCCCGTAGACGGCCCATCAACCACACTACTTATTTTACTTATCCCTTCCTAAGTATCTTTTAATAAGTCCTCGATCTGTCGGTTTAGAGTTAGTAAGATTACTAACTCCCCGACATCTCATTATTCATTAACTTCCATTCATTACCATTAACCCGACTAATTAACCCATCCCGTTATTATATTCTAAGTGTGTTATATCTTTTAACCGTATTTTAATCAACTCATAATTTCCCGTATATAGATTCCTTTAGGTACGTTCTTAAATACTTATATATGCGTAAATGTCCTAGCATGCTGTTCTATATGTATGCATCACCCAGTCAAGCAATCAACGAACTATCATTCACTTAATGCAACACCCAATCAAGCAATCAACATTATCAATGATTACGGATATAAGCTAAATAGCATGCATCCCTTAACCTAACCCTTTAATTAGTTCACCGAGTTATTAATCGACCTAGTCGTTCTAACCAATTCAATCAATCGGGTATGCAACCTAAACTACGGTTAATCAATTCCGGAAATATATGATTATAACTAAATGAAACACACAATTTACCCGACTCACAGTGTTATTATGACGACGGACGGACGGATTGACGGACTAGCGGAACAACGAGACCCGGCACGAACGTGACTCTAACCCGAACCTTCCCCGAACCGTTTCTTTGACCCGACCTTGACCCGCACTTGACCTTAGTGATTCTGATCGAGCCTCCGGACCATACTCATCTTCTCTTTCCTCCTTTTATCGCTCTCTCTCCTCCCGTTCTCTCTCTTCTTCTTCTTCTTCTTCTTCAAGCTTCATCTTCTCTCTTTCTTCTTCTTCTTCACGCCTCTCTCTCTCTTCTTCTTCTTCTTCACGCCTCTCTCTCTCTCTCTTCTTCTTCTTCTTCCTTCTCCGGTTTCTTCTTCTCTTTCTTCTCTTCCTCCTCCTTCTTCTTCTTATTCTTCCTCCGGTCTTCTTCTTCTTCTTCTTCTTATTTTCCTTCTTTCTTCTCACGCTTCTGCTTCTTCTCCTCTTCTCTCCTTCTATTATTTCTCTCTTATTTCTTGTGTTTTTGTTGATGGGATGAAGAAATGAGAAGAGCAAGGCTTCTTTATATGGGAAATGAAAGTAACTTTAGTGTGTGACATGTGTCTTGCCAAGTTTCTGCTTCTTCCTCTTCCAACAGACACGACATATGCTTCTAGAACAAGAAGAGATTAAGTGAATCAGTGTAGCTTGGGCATTAAGTCTCTTCATGCAATTTGGGCCAAACATATTTGTTGATTCTTTGATTTTGTTGTAAGTCCAAACCCAATTTCTTCTCTTCTATACTTCTTTCACCATGCCACGTGATTCTCCACCCTCAGCAACAAATAAAATTTATGATTTGTTACTTTATCAGCAAGTTTCATTTATATCCCATGTCTTGCCAAGTAAAATGATTATTTGCACTTAATTCTCCAATTAGCTTTTAATTCTCTAAAAACCCCATAGCTGCTTCCATAAATCTTCCAAGCCACATAATCAGATTATTGATGATTTTAGATGAATTTAGCAATTTTAATTGCCTCAAACGGACACTCGTAGCTCCCGTTATGGATTTTACAAGCGTTGTCGGTTTTATCGGTTTCCATTCCCAATAACCCGAAAAACTCATCTACGGTCCGTTTCCACCATTATTGGTCTTCTAAATGTTTTCTTTATTTAAAAATAATAACATTTGGCCCATCTTAGCTTCTGGCTCATATTTTGGTAAAATTACCAAAATGCCCCTTAACTTCTCAAATTTACAAAATTGCCCTCCGTTGACTTTTCTGCTGCCCTTTGACCATTTCTTGATACAGGGTATTACATTCTTCCCCACTTACAGGATTCGGTCCCCGAATTCTCCGTTACTAACAAACTTCGAATTGGAAACTGAACTCTGTAAGTCTCCGTTTCTCAATCTAATCCAACTCCGCTTCGCTACTTACGCTCTGATCTCAAAGTGAACCCGCTCTTCCGATGCATCCTGGCTTCCGAACCACTGGTTTGCACAAAACCTCTCTACACCACTCTACACTTTGATTGCACATTCATTGATCTTGACTGCACGGCTCCACCCAGAGCCTTGTTTCCATCTGCGCCATATGATACTGCTTGAATTCTGAATCAACTGCAACTAGACTCTTGATGCTCAACTAATTCTTGAAACATGGTTTTGCTCCAACTCTGATCACATTGACATCTTAAATGTCCCTCGCTAAATGGATTGACTCTCGATCAATCCTGACTTCTCCATTTGATTGCTTCATCGATTCTATCACCAATTCTGACTGAATTGATATACTCTGCTTCATGAATTCATTTGCTAACTCGTCAAACTCATCTGTCTTGATTTCTTCTGCCACTGATACCCAAACTCTTTTCTGAATCCACACTGAATTTCTTGCAGGCTCGGGTCAAACTGCTTCTGGAAATAACATTTTGTCTCTCGGGTTCAGGTTCGGTCTCGTGTCCTCGTCAAATCGTCCATCACGCCCTACATCAACAACCTCAACAACACTGAAACGGTTAGATCTTTCTAACTTACTTCCCGATATCACTTCCTTATAGAGATATTGGTATTTAGTCACGTACCCAACGGTCACACACGACTACTTACCAATATCTTGTAATTCCTCTCAATCTCAAATAAGCTTCCTATAAAAAACCGCTTTCTCAATTCCGAGCTTAGTTCTACCTAAGAGGTTTTCTACCTTCCCCAACTCTAACCGATAACTTATCATTCCAATTACACCAATCTAATGATTTACTTCTTACTGAAACGCTTATCTCTATAACTATCCATCTATACGAGTCGCTAACCAAACCTCAATACCTACTAACTAACCTCTTAACAAATCAACAATGCGTTAATTCTCAAATGCACATTCTAATATTCTAGCAATTCTATCCATAATCGGTCCACACTCTAGCGACTTAACGAGACGATTAATGCAACAATTCTCATTTAACAATCTATCAATCTAGCGATCAAACAAATGCAATGCTAGCAACCTAGCGATCAAACAGATGCATTGCTATCCCAACCAATCGAATTAGTCAACGAGCAATGCAATGATATAAAACACAACATTCTAACAACCTAATGATTTATCAAATGCAAGGATTCAAATTAACGACTAACAACTTAGCAAGCTAACAATGCATCAATCAACATTCTAACACCCTAGCAAGGTAAACAATCACACACAATCAATCAATCAAGCAAATCGGCGATTGCAGTCGTCTCTCTGGGTTCTGATGGAAACCGTCTGTTCGGACCATCATTTGTTTTCACATTGTAACTACATTGCATTCACAACCATCATGAGTATGCAATATAACCACTCCGCTACTCAAAACGACAACCAAAATACTCAACATCCACTATGTAAATAAAACTTCAATTCACCACATAGAGTTTTAAATGCATTGGTCTGTAGGAGTCCACATTCTAGCGGTTACCAATCCGTCCCACAAGAAACACTGCTTCACACAACCGAATCGTCAAAGACGAATGCAAGCCGATATACACATCAACCAACGAGTTAAATCCCTTACTTACCTGGGCCTAATCTATTTCCTAATCTCCAACATGAGCGGTACAACTCATGTGGATCCTAACCGGCAGGTGCGCCAGGAGGATGGAATGAGTGTGGCGGTGGTGGCGGAGCGACGCGGTCTCGATCATGATGGGAAGGAACGCAACGTACTTCTCGGCCTCAAAGGAAAAGGCAGGAGCTATGTTGGTGGTGACGACGACTGATACTCCCGAGTAAACAGTTGGCACCAATAAAACGGAAACCTGTAGCGCCGCAGGCGAGGCACAAAGGATCCGATGTAGAGATGCGCGTCGGATTAATGGAATATCCAGTGGTGGTAGATCGCGTATTTTGGGGATATACTGGAACATCATGTCATCTTGAATGAATATCGGCGGTGAAGGTGCTGGTGACGGTGGTACTCCAAATGTTGATGTATCATAAGATGGCCGCGAAAGGAGTGGAGAGGAAACTCTCTCGGCACCGGTAATCACATGCTCTGGAATAGGCTGTGAAATACGGGAACACTTCGCAAGTTGGAAGTATGGACCTGGACCAGCTAGAGTAGACCCAACGGACTCACGGTACTCCATGCTGATGTCGCTCATCATCTCGTCGCAAACCACACACACACACCGCTCCTCCCAGGACAACTCTGCTGTGTGACTGCACCAAAAGCAAAATGATTAGCACAATCCGAATAAAATACACATTACCCAGTTTTGACGGACGCGACTCGGATTCCTAATGGTTGCATTGGCGACACATTTCGACTCGATAAAACATTGAAAACTTTGAAAAACCGGAATTTTCGAATCCATGACGAACCATGCTATGATACCACCTTTTGTAACGCCCCCTTCCCATTTTCCGCTGACCAACGAGCTGACCGGCCAACAATCAAACAAGAACATGACCGATCGAACCCGAGCAGTCATACGAGAAGAGTTTATCACAATACGAAAGCCAGAGACAGTCCGGTTTGAGACAAAGGCTCGAACCAAACCACCTTTGACTTCGTTTACCTTGTTTCCACGATACGAGGCTTTTCAACCCGTACCGCTTACACGAGTTGTGTTCGGTTCGGACTAAACTGTATATCAGGGAATCATTCCGTTTTTATTACTTTAAAAATATAAATGATATTAATAACAATATACGGTTCAATACAAATCATTTAACTGGGCCAATAAAATCCGAAACCGAAAGTAAAGTCAAAATGCGTAACAACCGATACCCAATGCCAACCCGAGACTACTCCGAGTGTCCTACGCATCCGCCGAGCTATGCGAAACCTGAAAAACACAAAAAGAGTCTAATGAGCAATCTAAGATTATCCAGTGAGACGGCTCCCAACTAAAGGCTGCTAACAATGTAATAATCCCGCCCAAACCCAAAATAACAATCAAGTACAACAGCTGATCACTTGCTACCAAGAAGTGATGAGCTCCACAACACACAAGCATTCAATTAACAACACAGCAACAAAAGTAACCAAGGGAATCGAGAACACTGCGGCACATGCTCTCGATTAAACTCGATATATCTATCGCATCTTTAACGCAATTTCCACACCATATGGGCCCACTATGCGAACTCGGTAACTTCCACGGGAACACTTAGCTACCCCACGGTAACTAAAACCTCGCACGAGTCCTATACGAAAACACGAAGTCCTGCGACTAGGACACCATTCTCTGTCCATCGATACGCGGTGACTCGGGTTACCCATAGATAACCAAAGCTTCCACGCAGTCCGGCCCTAGGACGCGACTACGTATTCTCCGGACCACACACCTACAGACGTCACTCCATAGGTTAACACCTGCCAGAACCACTAGCAAAGGTACGTGAACTTACCAGGTTCTTAACTCCCGAGGATCCAATCGGGCAGGAAGCACCGGAACGCCATCTTTAGACTTGCGGGATCTAACGCATCCTATAGAGTCCTAATAACAGCAATGTAAACAAGCAGGCTCACTGGGACTCTATCACGCAAGACCGACAAGGTCAAATAAAGACACTATCTTAATCCCCAATCCATCCCGCAAGTCCGATCACCAACCTCCACATCACCCAAAATTACTCGGTCCCGCACCAGAGTAAGTATCTACCAGTACAGTCTACTCGGCCCAATACCGAAGTAGATAAACAATCAAGCAATCAACAGGTCACACGGCCCAACACCGAAGTAGATACACAATCACAAAAATAATCAACAGTCCACTCGGGCCAACACCGAGGTAGATACACAATCACACAATCGACAGTCTACTCGGCCCAACACCGAAGTAGATACACAATCACACAATCAATAGTCTACTCGGACCAACACCGAAGTACATACACAACCACACAACCACACAATCACAACACCACACAAATAGTTAATTAGGTTTATTAGTCTTTTAACCTTTTCTTAACCATCACTCATTCAATCCTTAACCTTTACTCATTCAATCCGCTACCTTGGGATTAGTGGATTACTAATCCCGTACATGGCCCATAAACCACACTACTTCTTTTACTTATTCCTTCCTAAGTATCTTTTAATAAGTCCTCGATCTGTCGGTTTAGAGTTAGTAAGATTACTAACTCCCCGACATCTCATTATTCATTAACTTCCATTCATTACCATTAACCCGACTAATTAACCCACCCCGTTATTATATTCTAAGTGTGTTATGTCTTTTAACCGTATTTTAATCAACTCATAATTTCCCGTATATAGATTCCTTTAGGTACGTTCTTAAATACTTATATATGCGTATATGTCCTAGCATGCTGTTCTATATGTATGCATCACCCAATCAAGCAATCAACGAACTATCATTCATTTAATGCAACACCCAATCAAGCAATCAACATTATCAATGATTACGGATATAAGCTAACTAGCATGCATCCCTTAACCTAACCCTTTAATTAGTTCACCGAGTTATTAATCAACATAGTCGTTCTAACCAATTCAATCAATCGGGTATGCAACCTAAACTACGGTTTATCAATTCCGGATCTATATGATTATAACTAAATGCAACACATAATTTAGCTGACTCACAGTTTTATTATGACGACGGATGGATGGATAGACGGACTAGTGGAACAACGAGACCCGGCACGAACCCGAACCTTCCCCAAACCGTTGCTTTGACCCGACCTTGGTCCGTACTTGACCTTAGTGATTCTGATCGAGCCTCCGGACCATCCTCATCTTCTCTTTCCTCCTTTTCTCTCTCTCTCCTCCGGTTCTCTCTCTCTTCTTCTTCTTCTTCAAGCTTCATCTTCTCTCTCTCTCTTCTTCATGCTTCTTCTCTCTTTCTTTTTCTTCTTCACGCCTCTCTCTCTTCTTCTTCTTCTTCTTCCTCCTCCGGCTTATTCTTCTCTTTCTTATCTTCCTCCGGCTCCTTCTTCCTCATCCTTCTTCTTCTTCTTCTTCCTCCTCCGGCTTATTCTTCCTCCTCCTTCTTCTTCTTATTTTTCCTCCGGTCTTCTTCTTCTTCTTCTTCTCTTCCTTCTTTCTTCTCACACTTCTGCTTCTTCTCCTCTTCTCTCCTTCTCTTCTTTCTCTCTTATTTGTTGTGTTTTTGTTGATGGGATGAAGAAATGAGAGAGCAAGGCTTCTTTATATAGGAAATGGAAGTAACTTTAGTGTGTGACATGTGTCATGCCAAGTGTCTCCTTCTTCCTCTTTTAACAGCCACGACATATGCTTCTAGAACAAGAAGATATTAAGTGAATCAGTGTAGCTTGGGCATTACGTCTCTTCATGCAATTTGGGCCAAACATATTTGTTGCTTCTTTGATTTTGTTGTAAGTCCAAGCCCAATTTCTTCTCTTCTCTACTTCTTTCACCATGCCACGTGATTCTCCACGCTCAGAAACAAATAAAATTTATGATTTGTTACTTGATCAGCAAGTTTCATTTATATCCCATGTCTTGCCAAGTAAAATGATTATTTGCACTTAATTCTCCAATTAGCTTTTAATTCTCCAAAAACCCCATAGCTGCTTCCATAAATCTTCCAAGCAACATAATCAGATTCTTGATGATTTTATATGAATTTAGCAATTTGAATTTCCTCAAACGGACACCTGTAGCTCCCGTTATAGATTTTACAAGTTTTATCGGTTTTATCGGTTTCCATTCTCGATAACCCGAAAAACTCATCTACGGTCCATTTCCACCCTTTCTTGGTCTTCTAAATGTTTTCTTTATTTAAAAAGAATAACATTTGGCCCTTCTTAGCTTCCGGCTCATATTTTGGTAAAATTATCAAAATGCCCCTTAACTTCTCAAAATTACAAAACTGCCCTCCGTTGACTTTTCTGCTGCTCGTTGACCATTTCTTGATACAGGGTATTACAATAGGTATTCAAAAAAATTTCAGAATGGAAATAACTTTTTGAAATAAATCTGGTAAGAAGAAAAAGTGTCTCAGAACTTAAAATTGTGATGAGTATTGTAACAATCAGATCGATAAGCTTTCTAAGGAATCTGAAATAAAGAAGCACAAAATTTGTATATACACTTCATATCAGAATGGGGTTTCTGAGATAATGAACATAATGCTAGAATATAAGATCAGAAGTATGATGGTAGAATCAGGAATGGAAAAGAGATTTTAGGCAGAGGCAGCAGCTGCAACAGTATATCTGATATACAAAACATCGAATGCATCACTGAAAGTTAAGATACCAAGAGAAGTCTGGTCAGGGTCAAAGAGTGAATATGGATATCTCAGAAGTTTTGGGTGTGTGGCTTACGTTCACTCAACACATGATAAGATGATTCCGAGAGGGATCAAGGGAATCTTCATGGGATGTTCACAAGGAATAAAAGGCTACATATTCATCTCGTTCATGCGGTAGTAGACAACTGATACAGCCTCAGAATCAGAGACTAGGATGGTGGGAGATTGAAGAACAGGTGCTGGCTTTGAAGCTCTCTCACTTGCTCAGAATTGAATGGATGTGCGAGATGGATGGGTAGGTGAAAAACTCTCTTGTTCAGTGGGTTGATTGACTCTCTCAATCCTTGGCAGAAGTAGATTGCTTGAATCACACAAACAAACTATTCTGGAAAACTCAGTAGAACCAATTGAATCACTCAAATGAATTCTAATGAACAAACTCTCAAAGATAACTCTCTGAAAATGAAAACTTTTTTTATTACTTGATTGAAAGGTGTTTTACAAATGAGAATGACTATGAGACTTTATAGTCTGGACTACCAACTATCTAATGACCAGAAATAAGAGGAAAATCAGCAGAATTAAAAGAAAAGAGCTGTTAGAGAATTGATGATCAAATCTGTCCAAGAATGGAAAGTCTGGTGTCTTGTATCTTGAGAGCTTGGGGAGGTAATTGCACGACCTTGGGACATTCTGAAGGCAATAGAAAACTTCTGATTCGTTCATAAAGGCATAAGAAAGTAGCTGTTGGAGTTTAATGCCATTTGGGTCCAAATATGACAAGTGTGTCTTCTTGTTGATCTGAGTGATCCGGTGAGGTCTGGTGCATCTATGGTCTTCTGGATACCTTAATAAAGATCCCAAGACGTTGTAGCTTTGATTATGTGGTTCTCCTGGTCGCCAAATATGGGTTTGGGCCTTCATAAATCTGTGGGAGACTCCAAATAAGGTAAGCTAGCAAACCATTGGTTTAGAACTTGAATAAATTATTTCTCAGAACCGGGGTTGGTCTGATTCTAACTCTCCTGGATTCCCTGATGAATCAAGATTCCATAACAAGTCACCTTATGGCTTGATTCATCCTGGTTGAGTTGCAATGCTTCAGTTTGTGGTCGTATGTCTCCATCGAGTCCACTGCAATTCTCTTGACTTGTAACTTGAATAACTTCTTCATGTGGAAAGCTTTTGAAACAATTCCACTTGTACGTGATTCCTTCATGAGTTAAGTTTCTGAAATAGGTTGATTTGTAGCTAAACTCTTCCTGGTTGGATAGATATGCTCCAAGATATGCACACATGTCTCTGGTGCACACAAACTGCTTCTCTCCAAGGGTCTTAGTTGGTTGATCTGTGCCCTCTCCATGCTCCTTGGTAGATGATGACTTGATGTCCTCATCATACTCTCCCTCTTGAAAAGGTTTCGACCTCGAAACTGAATAATCTTGATGTGTATGTGGTCTGGTGATGAGTGTAGTGTCTGGTGGTTCTCCTTTGAGCAGATATGACAGTATTACTCCTCTTCTTTGATCTGGTATGGTGTCTCCTTTGCTTATCTTGCTTCTGCTCTCCTTAAGACCTGAAATATGTTCAACACTTTGGCAAAGAGACAAGTGCATTATGGGCACTTTATCACAGAATAAACAATTTGAATCATTCTTCTTAGGGTCAATTTCATGTGCTTGTGATTTCTCGTATTCTTGCAAGCTTAACAAGTTCTTTAACACAGCTATTGAATCATTGGAAATGAAATGCATCAAGGAAATACTTAACTTGTTAATAGATGTTGTGTTCTTGCTTTGGTCTGGAGGTTTCTCCTTGATGTTCTCCTTCCCTCTACTGCCTTGATCAGTCTGATCACTTAGTGTAAGGGCTGTTTCTGAGCTTCTGTTCACATTCTCTTCTCCCTTGTGCTTTATAGAGATGCTCATTGGGAAGAACAAGTGCATTATATCTGTTCTTGGAGTACTTAAAACAGATTGTATGATACTTGTACTTACATGTTCAGCTTCAGTAGGTTGTATGAGAGTTTGGACCTTCTGCTCTTGTGAGCTAGTGATCATTAAACGTTTATCTTCTTTCCTGATCACCAACACATGTTTCTCTTCTCTTTGATCTTCCCTACTGAATTTGGTATGCTCATGCTCTTTACTGCTCAGTTCTTCTTTCCCTGTATCAAATCCTCTTGACAAAGACAAATGCATGACACTAGAATTGGGAAATAACAAATCAGAATGAGCTAAACTATCACTGGTTTTAGCTAATGGGGTTTTATATCCTAGTGATGTTTCTTTCAACAATTGTTTAGATGGACAGGTTGCAGCAAAATGCCCTCTCTTATGACATCTATAACATGTATCTTTAACTTTATTAGAGTTGGAATACTTACCTTGGTGTGGTGCTGCTGATTGCTTGTGTAAGGTAGTAGAGCTTGAGACATTGACCTCTTCTTGTGGTTTACTAGTACTCTTCTCTTGTACTTCTTTCTCTGTCGGTTTCTTCCTAACCTTAGAAGCTTGTTGCTTCTTCTTACTGAACGTTTTCCTTTTTGTTTTAGGGCTGGCAGTCTTTGTTGGTGGGGTAATTGTGATCCACCTTCTTGGTTCTTGAGGAATTTGACACCTTGAGTAGTATGGGTCTGTTGAGATTTCTTCTACAAACTCCTTATGCAACAGCTGCTTCATCTCTTCCCAAGTGCGGTCTGGTAGATCATGTTCAAGCCTGAGGTAAGCATCCTGATCCCATTCTAGATAGGCTTCTTCAATTAAAGTTTTTTCAGCAATGGTTGTCTTCTCCTCTTCTGGAACTTGATTTGCTTGAAACCAGTCATCCATATCTCTTTCCCACCTTAGAGAAGCTTCTGGTCCTTGCACACGACCTAAAAAAGAGATGTTATATGGTTCTTCTTGACATAACTCACCTTGGTATTCTTCTCCTTCAGTGATTTCAGAATGGTTGTTTCTCTCCCATGCTTCTTCAATTTGCTCTTCTCTTGTTTCTATCTCAACTTCACTTAAACTGTATTGGGAATCAGCTTCTTCACAACCTGGTTCTTCTTCAGAGTTGGTTTCAGTTTGAGCTTCTCCATCCCAAGAGTCAAAATCTTGTTGCTCTTCTTCTTCTTTGCAATCCGGTTCTTCTTTATAAGGATCTTCAAAGTCAGATTGATCCTCCCATGCTTCCTCTTGCCTTGACTCGCATTGTACTTGATCTTGGTAAGGGTCTGGAGGTTCTAGTTCAGGTTCTCCATCATTAAATTCCTCTTCATAGTCTGTGCTATAAAAGTCCTCTCCATGTGCTTCCTCTTTAAGCTCGGATCCTTCCTGATCTTGCTCAGCATCTGCATCAAAGCTAGCTTCTGATGCTGCTTCTTCTGTCCAAGATGCTTCAGAGAACTCTTCTTCTCCATTCCATGAGTGATCTTCACCACCCCAATCAACCTCTGAGGTAGTGTAGACACTTGCTCCATATTCATCTTCCATGTTTTATCTCCTGTTCACAAGTTAAAAAAAAAACAAGATGTATGAATGTGTAATAGATTATAGTTGATATAATATGTCACACAGTCCAATTAATTTTCAAAACTCAGAGAATAAAAGTTTGAAATATGGTTTCTTTTATTGGAGAAAAGACTACATGTTTTTGGCTATTAGAAATAAGGAAAACAAGCTTGAAAATATGGTAACAACTTCTTTTGGGTTTTTGGTTTAAGAAAAATCAGATCAAAGCAATAAAATTTCTTCTTTTTTTCTTTTGGATGTATTAGAAAACCAGAATAAGAACAAGCACACAAAATATAAAGAAATTGAAAACTAAATGATTTCTTTTGGGTTTTGGGGTTTAGGAAAGCAAAAACAATGATTTTCGTTTTTTTTTTTTTTGATGAAAGACTTGAAAACATAAATATCTAAATGTAACAGAATGAATGAGTGCAAGGCAAACACAATTTTTATGAGTTTTTCTTTAAGGACGCAAACAAATCAGAGACTATAGCTAAGCAGGAATGATAGAACAAACAATTTTTATGGTTTTTGATTTAAGATGCAATGACTTTTTCTTTTGATTTTTTAAATGAGATGAAGAACATAAACTAAAACTATGATCTAACAGAACTAGATGCAATAAAACCGAAAGGTAATGGATAGAATACACCTGATTTGGAACCTTTCGGCTCTGATACCAGATGATACAGCCTCAGAATCAGAGACTAGGATGGTGGGAGATTGAAGAACAGGTGCTGGCTTTGAAGCTCTCTCACTTACTCAGAATTGAATGGATGTGCGAGAAGGATGGGTAGGTAAACAACTCTCTTGTTCAGTGGGTTGATTGACTCTCTCAATCCTTGGCAGAAGTAGATTGCTTGAATCACACAAACAAACTATTCTGGAAAACTCAGTAGAACCAATTGAATCACTCAAATGAATTCTAATGAACAAACTCTCAAAGATAACTCTCTGAAAATGAAAACTTTGTTTATTACTTTATTGAAAGATGTTTTACAAATGAGAATGACTATGAGACTTTATATTCTGGACTACCAACTATCTAATGACCAGAAATAAGAGGAAAATCAGCAGAATTAAAAGAAAAGAGCTGTTAGAGAATTGATGATCAAATCTGTCCAAGAATGGAAAGTCTGGTGTCTTGTATCTTGAGAGCTTGAGGAGGTAATTGCACGACCTTGGGACATTCTGAAGGCAATATAAAACTTCTGATTCGTTCATAAAGGCATAAGAAAGTAGCTGTTGGAGTTTAATGCCATTTGGGTCCAAATATGGCAAGTGTGTCTTCTTGTTGATCTGAGTGATCCGGTGAGGTCTGGTGCATCTATGGTCTTCTGGATACCTTAATAAAGATCCCAAGACGTTGTAGCTTTGATTATGTGGTTCTCATGGTCTCCAAATATGGGTATGAGCCTTCATAAATCTGGGAGACTCCAAATAAGGTAAGCTAGCAAACCATTGGTTTAGAACTTGAATAAATTCTTTCTCAGAACCGGGGTTGGTCTGATTCCAACTCTCCTGGATTCCCTGATGAATCAAGATTCCAGAACAAGTCACCTTATGGCTTGATTCATCCTGGTTGAGTTGCAATGCTTCAGTTTGTGGTCGTATGTCTCCATCGAGTCCACTGCAATTCTCTCGACTTGTAACTTGAATAACTTCTTCATGTGGAAAGCTTTTGAAACAATTCCACTTGTCCGTGATTCCTTGATGAGTTAAGTTTCTGAAATAGGTTGATTTGTAGCTTAACTCTTCATGGTTGGATAGATATGCTCCAAGATATGCACACATGTCTCTGGTGCACACAAACTGCTTCTCTCCAAGGGTCCTAGTTGGTTGATCTATGCCCTCTCCATGCTCCTTGGTAGATGATGACTTGATGTCCTCATCAACAACTATGACGTACTACCAAAAGTGGACCAGTATCCCCACACAAAACTTCTTATGGGTATCGTCTGGACCATCGCCATACTCATCAAACATAGGTTCACCATTCCCAAGTAAAGCCCGACGACTAGCCTTGGGACAATCTGATTGTCGATGCCCTTGCTCCCCATAGTTAAAATTTTTAAACGCAGGTAGCCTCGGATTTCGTCCAGTCAGTGCATCAGCAGGAACATTGGTAGGGCGTGAATTGGGCTGAACATTCGTAGCAATCCAAGTATCGATGCCACTCGAACGCAGTCGAGCAGACTATGACGACCAACCTGTTTGCGAGGATTTTGAATTCAGCTCAATTAATAGGCCTCGCTAGAGAGATTCTGACATGGACAACGGATTGAACTGCAGTAACATGTTTTGTATCTGTAGTCGCAGTCCTCCAATGAAGCGAGAAACCAATTGCTCCTTTGTATCCATTGATTGTGTACGCGCCATAGGAGCAAAGAAGTCGGTAGCATAATCGTCCACTGAACGATATCCTTGCCGCAAGTTTTGAAAGCGTGTATACAAGGTACGAGAGTAGTTGTATGTGACAAAAATGCGGCTCTCATCTTGCGTTTAAGTTTTTCTCAAGACAAAACGCGACATTTACTGCTCTTCACACGATGTGTTTTCACCTGTTGCCACCAAGCGGACGCCACAAGAGGAACACACATCTCGTCTGGAACCTGTTTAAAGTCAAGAACCTCCTCAATGTTATTAAGCCAATCCAAGAACTCCTCATGTTGTAAACCGCCTATAATTTCTGGTAAATCGAGTTTAAACCGTGCATCCCATCGGCAATTGTCTCCGCGAGGGTCTGCAACAATCGCATCAGGCGGCTCCAGATCACGCACAAGAGAGAGTAGATTCTCCAAATTGTCAACTTCCTCCTCTATATCATCATAAGCTTCGATCAGATGGTTCTTCCCAGGAATACGATGTGCTGGATTGCGATTCCGAGAGCCGTACGCCTTGTGGCTTCAACTGTTGTGTGCAATGCATTGCACATCTCTTGCTGGAAATTGGCCAGTATGCCATGGAATGCATAGTCGTGTTCAGCCAATGTCTTCTGTAACGTTTTCTTCGGAGGCATGATGAATGGATAGAAGAAGTCTGATACCAACTAATGTACCGGATAAACAACAACTAACGAAAGATCAATCGATTTCCGAATAGTTTTGTTTCTTAGCTCTCAAGTAATGTCATCCTGAGAGATCAAGAGAGATGAAGACTTAAAATCGAGAAGAAATTCTCTTTTGCATTCAATAAAAACCGAATGATAACAAAAAGGATCGACTCTTCTTTATAGAACACAAAAAGATAATATCAATTGCCTTAAAAATAGCTTAGAGATAAACACCAATCCTCTTAGCTTAAATACAATCAAAACAGAATAAAAGAAATCCCAACACAATTAGAAAACAATCAAACACCCAAAACCAGAACTAAACCAACGCGAACCAGCGTCCGACCTAATAAGATGTAGGCTACATCAGTTTGGCTACCAAAAGAGGGAAAGTATACGATCACCAGTACCATAGTCTTTTATGAGGAAATGTTGTACAAAGATTCTGTCAGAAAATACAAAGATGAAGAAAGGAACCAAGAAGGTTGCTTTCAACACATAATTGATTCATGGATCACATGGGGAAGGTTCAGTAGGTTCACGGTTATCCGCTCAATGTGGAGTATCTTCAGAAAATATCAGTGATATCAGTTCAGAGAATTCAGTAAGTTCAGAGACAAAGTCAGAATCGGAAAAGGAAAAGAGTAGTGAAACAGGATATGAAGAACCAAGTAGTCTAGATAACTACATTATTGCAATGGATATAAGAAAAAGAGTCAAAAGCTACCGACAAGGTTTGAAACAAGAGATTTCGTAGCTTACGCAGTACATAGTGTTGAAAACCTTGATATGGATTAGCCTAAGTCAAACTCACAGGCTAAGTGGCTCAAGGATTGGAAGTAATGGAAGTTGTCAATGAAGCAATCTTTAGATAAGAATCAAACTTGGACCATTGTAAACAGACCGTTGGAACAAAGATCTGTGTGTATAACATAAGGGAGCTATGATATAAGCAGTGTTTTGAAACCCGACCCGGACCTGCGGTTGAACCGGTAAACCCGGTGACCCGGTAAACATTCCGGATCGGTTTATGTGCAAACCCGTTTAGTTAAAAACCCAAAAAACCCGTAAAAACCCGCGGTTTATTGGTAACCCGATAGACCGATCGAACCGATCAACCCGGATAATGAAATTTTTTTAAACATTTTAAATCAGAGAGAAGGTTTTATTGTGATAAATATATGGTTTTAGATTTAGTAATTGAAAAACCTGAAACAATAAGATGTTACTAGCTATAACTATGTTAAGTGATGTGAGATGGTATGGTGGTTGATGGAGAGATGGACCGAGAATGGAGAGAAGAAAAGAGTGATGGTCGAATGGAACGAGAAGCTGGCCGATGGCACTCTCTTCTCGTCAAGGGATGTTTGAGTGGTGATTTGTGAGTTACTGATTTCTAGGAGCAATGGAGACAACTGAGGCAGCAAGCAAAAGCCAAGATAATCCGCTCGTCTAAGGGGCAGCCACACGAAGAGATAGAGATCGAGAAAGCCTTAGGGTTTCTTTTTCTTGGTTTAAACTTGCTTAATGTTTCATAAAACCAAAAGAGTGTTTAAGTAATACAACTGAAAATAAAATGGGCCAAAGAAACATAGGCCATCGAAAATGACTTAAAAATAAGAGAAATAAGACTTAAAAATGAAAAAGGAAAGTCTTGGTCGAAAGTAGATAAGAGGCCGGTCTGTCTCTCTAATGAATGGACCTTTGATCACCTCGTTGAAAACCTTGTGAAGAAAACCCATTTGGGACAAAACTTCACAAGGGAAAAAGAGTCTGATCTTTATCCTAGAGGCAGACCGGTCAAAGAATCAACTGGCTCGATGCAGAAGATCATGGTCGGTCCGTGCGTCCAGAGTATGGGCCAGGGTGTGGTCTGCTCAAATGGGCCGTCAGCTTCGGTATGGATCATCCTCCGGGCTAGCTGGTTAAGGACATGTTGTCCTTGGTCGAGATGGCCTAGCTGGGTCGTGATGTCTTCTAGGCTTGTCCTCGAGATCAGCTGCTCCATGGTATTGTTGAACTCGGCCTGTATCTGTCGTTGTCCCGAACCCGTCCTTGGTACGTCTCGCATGGTCGGGAACATGTCGGTCAACTTCTTGGTAAAGTCTGGTCCGTCTTGTTCGTCCAACTCAGTGTCGGCCAAGCTGATGTCCTCATCATTCCCTCCCTCTTGAAGAGGTTCTGGCCTCAAAACAGTATCACCTGCACAATAAGGAGACAAATCAGCAACATTAAAACTCGACGATATGCTCATCTCACCTGGGAGGTCCAATTGGTAGGCGTTGTCGTTGATATTCTTTACGACCCGGAATGGTCCATCTCCTCGTCGAGCAAGCTTGGACTTCCTCTTGTTTCTGAACCGTTTGGGTCGCATGTGAACCCAAACCCAGTCGCCTGGCCTAATGTCAATCTCCTTCTTGTGTTTGTCGGCATGCTTCTTATACTGCTCCGTCTTCTTCTCGATGTTCTCCTTAACCGTCTTGTGTAGCTTGGCGACGGCCTCAACTTTGTGCTCTCCATCAAGATTGATGAACTCCAATGCTGGTAGTGGCTTCGGATCAAGTGGCGTATCTGGCTTAAATCCATAAACAACCTCAAAAGGAGACATCTTAGTAGCAGAGTGTTTGGCACCATTATAAGCAAACTCAACAAAAGGAATGCAATCCAACCATTGTGATAAATTTTTACCAACCGTGGCCCTTAAGAGGGCTGAGAGAGTCCGGTTCACGACCTTGGTCTGTCCATCAGTCTGTGGATGACAAGTGGTCGAGAACAGTAGCTTGGTACCAAGCTTCCTCCACAACGTCCTCCAAAAGTGACCTAGGAAGGTCGGGTCACGGTCCGAGACGATGGTCCGTGGCAGTCCGTGCAATCTGACCACTTCTTTGAAGAAAAGATCGGCTGTCTGGGTCGCATCATTCGTCTTAGAACACAGTATGAAGTGAGCCATCTTTGAAAACCGGTCGACCACAACGAAGATCGCATCCTTGTTCCTGATCTTAGGCAAACCAAGCACAAAATCCATAGAAATATCGACCCATGGTCGGTTAGGTATAGGCAAAGGTAAGTAAAGACCGTGAGGATGTGACCTGGACTTGGACTTAAGGCATGTGATGCACTTGGAGCAGAAACGCTCCGTGTCTCGCTTCTGATGTGGCCAATAGAAGTGCTCTACTAGGACGCTCAGTGTTTTGTCCACGCCAAAGTGTCCCATCAGTCCTCCTCCATGGGATTTTTGGATCAGGAGCTCCCTCATCGATCCCTGAGGAATGCACAGCCGCTTACCCCTGAACAGGAAACCGTTATGCAAGTAGAAAACTCCTTTCGGTCCTTTGCTACATTCCTGAAAAATTTCACCAAAATCAGGGTCAGTATCATAATCTTCTTTAATAAGTTCAAACCCCAAAACTTTGGCCTCCATGGTGCTAATCAGTGTGTATCTCCTGGACAATGCATCAGCTACCACGTTCTCCTTTCCCTTCTTGTACTTATGACGTACAGAAAGGTCTCCACGAACTCAAGCCACTTAGCATGCCTCCTCTTCAGGTTTGTATGTCCTCTCAAATGCTTGAGCGTCTCGTGGTCGGTGTGAATAACAAACTCCTTGGCCAGGAAGTAATGCTGCCAAGTCTCCAAGGATCTAACCAACGCATACAACTCCTTGTCATAAGTAGGATAGTTGAGCGTGGCTCCACTCAACTTCTCGCTGAAGTAGGCAACCGGTCGCCCACCTTGTGTCAGAACAACTCCAATCCCTAAACCTGAAGCATCACATTCAATCTCAAACGTCTTATCAAAATTAGGCAAAACCAATAGGAGCATGGGTTAACAAATCCTTGAGTTTCTGAAATGCGGCCTCCTGCGACTGGCCCCATTTGAACGGGATGTCCTTCTTGATCACGGCTGTGAGTGGGGCGGCCACGGTGCTAAAATCCTTCACAAACCGTCTATAGAAACTGGCTAAACCGTGGAAACTCCTGACATGGCCGATCGTGGTCGGGGTCGGCCACTCCTCAATAGCTTTGATCTTTTCTTGGTCAACCTGTAAGCCCTGCGAACTCACAACAAAACCTAAAAAGACAAGCTTATCAGTGCAGAAGGTGCACTTCTTGAGGTTCGCATAAAGACCCTCCTTTCGAAGAGTATCTATTACTTGCTCAAGGTGCACCAGATGATCAGCAAAACAACGACTATAGATCAAAATATCATCGAAGTAAACAACGACAAACTTACTGATGTAGGCCCTCAAGACCTGGTTCATGAGGCGCATGAACGTACTAGGCGCATTGGTAAGGCCAAATGGCATGACCAGCCACTCGTAAAGGCCCTGCTTAGTCTTGAAAGCCGTCTTCCACTCGTCGCCTTCCTTCATTCGAACCTGATGGTACCCACTGCGTAGATCGATCTTAGAGAACACGGTCGCTCCGTGTAGCTCGTCCAACATGTCGTCCAGCCGTGGTATGAGATGTCGGTACTTGATGGTGATGTTATTGATGGCCCGAAAATCGACGCACATCCTCCAAGACACGTCTTTCTTAGGAACCAACAAGACTGGTACCGCACATGGGCTGAGGCTCTCGCGAATGTAACCCTTGGACATAAGGTCCTGCACTTGTTTCTCCAGCTCCTTGGCCTCGGTCGGATCGCCCTATATGCAGGCCGGTTGGGCAGAGCTGCTCCTGGCACGAGATCGATCTGATGCTCAATGACTCGTATGGGCGGTAGACCGGCTGGTATCTCGTCCGGAAAGACATCCTTAAACCTGTCCAACAAAGAAACAACTTCCCGGGGAAGCTCAACATCGTCTGAACACGAATGTAAAACATCGTCTGGATAGCCGCTAGGATCTGATTGAGATCAGTTGGAGCGCCTTGCTGGTGTTGTTCGTCTGCCATTACTCTCTGCGCACTTAAACAAACAGATCAAACGCACCAAAGAAGAGAATGAGCAGAACAAAAGGAAACGAACAAATGCAAAACAATCGGAAAGAGAACAAGGCAATGAAAAATCCTTCTTTTTTTTTTTGACTAGTGAACCGAAAGAAAACACTAAAACAAAACAAGAATGAAAAACTCACTTAAATCAGATTATTAACCAAGCAAACAGACCGCAATACTCAAAGCTCAATCAAGACGAGCAAAGAACAAAAACAGCCGGTTTTCTCTTTAAAAATCCTATCAACCCGAAAAATCTTTTTTTTTTTTTAAACTAAAGAACTATAAAAGGAAAGAGCTAAACCAGGAATTAATGAAAGAGATTAACCCAAATTAAACCAAGTTCAGATCAATTAAACCGCAAAAAAAGGAGCCCTAGCTCTCTCTCTAACTCACGGCCGCAAATAGTTTTTCCCCCTAGCACTCGATTTCTAAAGCAAAAAATTCTCTGGATTAATCAGCTTAATTCAACAAAACAGATGCTAGGAAACCAAGTAGAAAGCAAGCAAGCAATGGTTCAGTAATGGTATTACTAGGCTGAGAAACAAAGAACTAACAACCTAACTCCTTTTTTCTCGGTTTTGAAAGGATGGGTAGCAAGCAAACAAGACTAAACTTAGCAAAGGAAAGAGATAACCTGACTGGTTAGGAGCTTTTAGCTCTGATACCAGATGATGTGAGATGGTATGGTGGTTGATGGAGAGATGGACCGAGAATGGAGAGAAGAAAAGAGTGATGGTTGAATGGAACGAGAAGCTAGCCGATGGCACTCTCTTCTCGTCAAGGGATGTTTGAGTGGTGATTTGTGAGTTACTGATTTCTAGGAGCAATGGAGATAACTGAGGCAGCAAGCAAAAGCCAAGATGATCCGCTCGTCTAAGGGTCAGCCACACGAAGAGAGAGAGATCGAGAAACCCTTAGGGTTTCTTTTTCTTGGTTTAAACTTGCTTAATGTTTCATAAAACCAAAAGAGTGTTTAAGTAATACAAATGAAAATAAAATGGGCCAAAGAAACATAGGCCATCGAAAATGACTAAAAAAATAAGAGAAATAAGACTTAAAAATGAAAAAGGAAAGTCTTGGTCGAAAGTAGATAAGAGGCCGGTCTGTCTCTCTAATGAATGGGCCTCGGATCACCTCGTTAAAAACCTTGTGAAGAAAACCCATTTGGGACAAAACTTCACAAGGGAAAAAGAGTATGATCTTTATCCCAGAGGCAGACCGGTCAAAGAATCATCTGGCTCGATGCAGAAGATCATGGTCGGTCCGTGCGTCCGGAGTATGGGCCAGGGCGTGGTCTGCTCAAATGGGCCGGCAGCTTCGGTATGGATCATCCTCCGGGCCATCTGGTTAAGGACATGTTGTCCTTGGTCGAGATGGCCTAGCTGGGTCGTGATGTCTTCTAGGCTTGTCCTCGAGATCAGCTGCTCCATGGCATTGTTGAACTCGGCCTGTATCTGTCGTTGTCCCGAACGCGTCATTGGTACGTCTCGCATGGTCGGGAACAGGTCTGCCAACTTCTTGGTAGAGTCTGGTCCGTCTTGTTCGTCCAACTCAGTGTCGGCCAAGCTTATGTCCTCATCATTAAGAAACGTTTTTCTATTTTCTTTCTCTAAATTTATGGGATTGTGGTGTTTTTATTTTTCATTTAGACGTTATCATATTGAAATTTCTTAACGTATAGTTTTTACATTTTTAATAAAATGGTGTATTGTATGATTAAGAAGACTACACATCAATATATAACTATATATATAATTCTCATTAGTTTTGGACCTGGGGTTGACCCGCGGTTGACCCACTGTTGACCCGATGACCCAGTGATCCGGTAGACAATCCGGTTCGTTGTCCGGGTCGGGTTTAAAAACATTGGATATAAGATAAGATTTGTCTACTTCTATACGTATATGATATGTCTATTGCAGCAAAGGACATTGAAAAGATTAAGAAGAAGAAGGGAAGTTTGAGTGAAGAATTTTAAATGAAGGATCATGGACCAAACAAGGGAATTCTAGGAATTATTTCATCATGGACATAAGCAAGGGAATTCTGAAGGTATCTCAAGAAGGTTACCTGAAGCAAGTCTTTAAGTCTTTTGGAACTGAAGCAAGCAAGATGGTCGTAACACCAACAAACTCGCACTTTAAGTTGAAAAGTTTGACTGATGAAGAGATGCAGATTGAATCAGAATTCATGGATATAGTTCCCTATGCGAGTGCAGTTGGGAGGATAATGTGTGCCATGATTTCCTCAAGGCCTGAGTGTGGATTTGCTGTATGCTTTGTTAGCAGATTTATGGCCAGCCCTGGAAGGACTCACTAGGCAGCTGTTAAGTGGATTGTAAGATACATTCAATGAGCCAGTGATATATGTTTAAAGTTTACGAAGTCCAATCATTTTAAGATTGAAGGTTGGAGTGATTCAGACTATACAACTAGCCTAGATGAAAGGAGTTCAATCACATGTTACGTTTTCAAGTTAGGGGAAATACAATTAGCTGGAGAATCTCAAGTTCATTATGTGGTAGCATTGTCTACCACATAGGCTGACTATATGTCATTATCAGAAGCCACAAAGAAAATTTTGTAGCTATTGGAGGTTTGTGAAGAATTAGGAATTAAGTCATAATTGTTTCAGTTTAATTGTGATTCACAGAGCGTAATTTTCCTCGATAATAATATAGTTCATCATGAAAGGACCAAGCACGTTGCCACTAAGATTCATTTCATATGCGATATTGTGGATGAAGGCCTAGTCAATATTTATAAGGTTCATACTACCCTAAATCCAGCAAATATGTTAACTAGGAGCTTACCCAATAATTCGTTCGATAAGAGCCTCGAGACGCTGAAAGTTGCCACCTGACTTGAAAATGCAATACTCACATATGGTTGTGGGGTTGGGCCATCTCGCACAGTTCAAGAGAGAGAGAAGAATAACGTTAGTGTTCTTTGGAATCAGAAGATAAATCGTCAAAAAGGCCAGAAATTTAGATCTACACTTTTTATAGTTGGTAAAAGAAGGAAAGGTAAAAGAAGGTTCAGAGAAAGATAAAGAGTCCTGCTTCGCATTGACATGTAGCATGTCATACTTGTCCATCTCTTTGGTGGCTTTTCGGTCAAAATCAAGAGAAGTGAGAAATGAAGTACGAGAAGGGTTAGTACTGGTTCGATGAGAGATGCATAAGGTTTTAAGACTCATGGAAGAAAGTACTTACATGGTTTGCTTTTCAGTCAGTTCATGTTATTGCATAATCATACATAAATATAAAAGTGTGTTAAGATAGGTTTGATAGTGACAGCTGTTGGGAATGTCCTGAAATCACACTCGTATTCACTCTAGAGATAGTTGTGTTGTCGAGATTAGACATTCATACAATACTAGATGGTCATAATGTTTTGCTAGAAACCACTTGTGATATGTGAGTTGTGAACTCATTACTAGTATTATATGATCCTACAAGGTCACACACCTAAGCAGACTGGATATACTTCATGTGGGAATGATGGGAATGATCATTAGTGTAATGATCAAATTGATGTGTATTTGATACACATTAATATACGTTTTTGAGGGTGTGTCGATCGACAGAAGTGTTGTGTCAATCGATGCATGGCGCAGATCGAAACAATTTTTTGATTTAATGACTCAATTAATCTCGGTTCGGTCCGGTGATTAATTAGGTTTTCCCAGGTCTATATATATGAGATATAGCACGACCTGGAGCACAAGTTTGAGCCTAAGAACAGCCTCCTCTTAGAAACACAGGCATCCCGAAGAGATCCGATCTCCCGGCACTAGCATCCCGGCGGATTCCAGTTTGTGTGCGTGTGGATATCAGTAGAGGCGCAGCACTTGAGGCGCTTGAGAATCTCGAATACCAGTTCATCTTCTGCTGCATAACTTTCCAGGTATCTTCGAGATCCGATGTAGATTCAATATACCTAGACCCTAGATCCTAGGCTTGGAATTTATACCTAGGGTTGCTAATCTGATTAGGAACTGCTAGAAATTCCTACAATGGTATCAGAGCCTTAGGGTTTATCCTATTGAATCTAACAGCAAACTATTCGAATTAGATGAATTTGAATCGATTGTGTTATGTTGAAAGAAATCGCTTTTTAGGGTTTTTGTTCGAAAAACTTATTTGTGGTTTCGCATAGTGTCGATCGACACCAATCTGGCATCGATCGACACAGTATGGAAATCCGAATAAAATATTAGGTTTCGATCATAAAGATCAAAGTTCCTAAAGCCCTAACGCATCGATCGACACAAGTGTTGTATCGGTCGACACGGACCTTGCGATTGGTTTAATCGGTTCAATTGGATTGGACCGGTTATCGCGCTTGGTTAAAATTGGCTAAATCGGTTCAATTGGATTGAACCGGTTATTGCAATTGGTTTAAACCGGTTTGATCGGTTAATTTCGGTCTGATTGAATTGGGTTAATGTCGACCGACACAAGTGTTATGTCGATCGACACTGACCGATTATCAAAACTGGGTCAATTGGATTGATCGGTTATCGCAAATTGTTTTCGGTAGAATTGCATCGATCGACACTAAAGTAGTATCGGTCGACACAGTCTTTGGTGGTTTCGGTTATTGAACCTGAGATCACAGAACCGAACCAAAATTAGACTCGAATTCTTAGAATAATTAAAACATAATAAGATTAATTGTTTTAAACAGTTCCGTTCCTCGACTAAATATCAAGTATGTTTAGATGTCTTTCCAGTCTTGTCAACTGTCAAGACTTGTTTCATTATGCGATAGACTTGCAGTGCAAGGTGTCCACAATTACTTAAGTAAGACAGGAGGTAATCGTGTTGACGGACTTGCAGTGCAAGACGTCAACAATTACATGACTTAAAAGATTGGTTTACTTGACTGAGCCATCAAAATCGTTTTGGGCCCAGAGACATCAGGTGGATTGGACATGAGATGTCAATCCACAACCAAGAGTTATATTGGATATAACTAGTAAAGTTGTTGCTTACCTAGATAACTAAAATTTGGGCGATAGCCAGTGGCTCACTCAAGTTTCAGTGAAGTATGGGTCTTGGATCATTATATTCATTTGAGGAAACATTGTTTTGAATATAATGCGAGTCTTCTTAATAGTTAAGATTTCTCATTTCTTGAACATCATAACTAAACCTCTCTTGTTTTCAGCTATGTCTAGCACAAACCATCATAACAATTTCTCCCTGCGATCCGTCCTTGAGAAGGACAAGTTAAATGGATCCAACTTTCTTGAATGGTATCGGAATTTGAGAATTGTTCTCAAACAGGAGAAAAAGGACTATGTCCTTGAGAAAGTTCTCCCCAAGAAGTACCGAGCCAATGCCTGGCAGTCAAAAAGGATGCTTGGGATAAGCATTCTAATGATGTGGTCGATGTGTGTTGTCTCATGTTGGCTACCATGAACTCGGATTTGCAGAAGCAATTCGAGAACGTGGAGTCGCCAATAGAGATGATCACTAACCTGAAAAGTATGTTTCAGGAGCAGGCACGAACTCAGAGATACCAGACGGTTAAGTCTCTAATTGAGTGTAAGCTACCAAAGGACGGACCAGTTAGTCCTCATGTCATTAAGATTATGGGTTATATTGATAACCTGGGGAAACTGGATTGTCCCATTAGCCAAGAGTTGGCTACTGACATCATTTTGCAGTTACTGCCGTCAAGCTATGATCAGTTTGTTATGAACTATAACATGAACAACTTGACAAAGACTTTGACTGAGTTGCATGGGATGCTCAAGACTGCTGAACCTAACATCAAGAAGGACACCCCAAATGTCCTTATGGTACAAAAGGGTAAAAGGTTAAGAAACTTGGTAAGAACAAAGGTGATGGCAAGACGAGCTCGATTGTGAATCAAAGCGAGTCTAACCATGCTCCTAAGGTTAAACTTGGTCCTTCTAAAGATGATAAGTGCCATTATTATAATGGTTATGGGCATTTGAAAAGAAACTGCAATAAATTCCTGGAAGATTATGAGAAGCTAAAGAAGACGTACGAGACTTCTTCTTCAGGTATTTATGTTATAAAAGTAAATGTTACTACTTCTGGTCCTATTTCTTGGGTATTGGATACCGGCAGAGGTGCTCATATTTTGTGAAAATATGCAGGGCCTAAGCAATAGTAGGACTTTGGAGAAAGGACAAGTGGACCTGTGCGGTGGAAATGAAGCAAGAGTTGTTACATTAGCCGTAGGAATTCATTTGTCTTTACCTTCTGGCATGGTTTTAGAACTTAATAATTGCTACTATGTACCTGCTATAAGCAAAAATGTTATTTCTATTCCTTGTTTGGATTTAGAAGGATATCAGTTTTCAATCATGAATAAATGTTGTTCATTTGATTACAATGATATATTTTATGGTAGCGATCCATTATAGAATGGATTTATGTTCTAAACCAAAGTGTACCAGTCTATAACAATAGTACTAAGAGATTCAAGTCAAATGACACGAATCATACTTTTCTCTGGCATTGTCGTTTGGGCCACATAAATGAGAAACAGATTCAGAAGCTCCATAGTGATGGGATTTTGGCTCATTTGATCATGAATCATGTGAGAAATGCGAATCCTATTTATTGGGTAAAATGACGAAGGCCCCTTTCAACAAAAGGTAGTGTCGATCGACACAAAAGGTGTATCGATCGACACAGGTCGCGAACGAACAAAATGAAAGGGCCAGTGACTTATTGGGCTTTATACATACAGATGTGTATGGCCCGATGAGCACCAGTGCTAGAGGAAACTTTCAGTACTTCATTACCTTTACTGATATTTTCAGTAGGTATGGTTATGTCTATTTAATCTAACATAAATCGGAATCCTTTTGAAAAGTTCAAAGAGTTCCAGAATGAAGTACAGAATCAACTTGGCAAAAGTATTAAAGCTCTACGATAAGATCGTGAAGGTGGATACTTAAGCTAAGAATTCAGTGATCATCCGAGAGATTGTGAAATTGTTCCACAAACTCACTCCTCCTGTAAACGACAATAGAATGGAGTTTCTGAGAGGAGGAATCAGACTTTATTAGATATGGTTCGATCAATGATGAGTCACTCAGATCTTCCATTATCTTTCTGGGATACGCTCTAGAAACGTCTGCGTTTACACTAAATAGGGTTCCATCAAAATCAATTACAAAGACACCACATGAGATGCGGACTGGAAATGTTCCTAATTTGTCTTTCATGAAGATTTGGGGTTGTGAGGCTTATGTAAAACGTTTAATCTCTGATAAGCTCGCACCCAAATCCGATGAATGCTACTTCATTGGTTATCCTAAGGAGACCAAGGCATGTTACTTTTACAACTGGTCTGAGAACAAAAATGTTTGTTGCTCGGAACTGTGTTTTTCTTGAGAGAGACTTTCTTTCCAGGAAGAACAGTGGGAGTAAAGTACAACTCGAAGAAATTCGAGAATCACAGGAGACTGCCTAACCTGATGAGGAAGAGCAGCAGTTGGATCTACAAAGAGTTGTAGAACCTACACCTGTGGTGCCAGAAGTTCGCAAAAACAAAAGGATTCGTCACAAACCCGAGAAATTTGGATTTCTCGTAACCAATTGCCATGATCTGTTGATCATTGAAAGTGACGAGCCTGCGAATTTTGAAGAAGCAATGATGGGCTCTGACTCCGAAAATGGCTGAAAGCCGCTGAATCCGAAATGGGATCCATGTTACAGAACCAAGTATGACTTGGGTTGATTTACCCGATGGTGTAGAAGCCATTGTGCGTAAATAGATTTTCAAGAAGAAAAGTTGACGTGGATGGTAATATTCAGATATACAAAGCTAGGTTGATGGCAAAAAAAAAGAAGGTTTCAAGCAAATTCATGGTGTTGACTATGAAGAAACATATTCCCAGTCACTATGCTTAAGTCCATTCGGATTCTCCTAGAAACTGCCACTCATTATGACTATGAGATCTTGCAGATGGATGTGAAAACAGTTTTCCTCAATGGAATTCTGGAAAGGGATGTGTACATAACACAACCTGAAGTTTTCATTGATCCTAAAGCTGCTAGGAAGGTATGCAAGCTTCATCGATCCATTTACGGATTGAAGCAAGCATCTCGGAGTTGGAATCTTCGTTTTGATGAAGCAGTCAAAAGGTTTGACTTCATCAGAAACGAAAAGGAACCGTGTATTTACAAGATGACTAGTGGGAGCACAGTTACATTTCTAGCATTGTATGTTGATAACATACTACTTCTCGGAAATGAAGTTCCATTGTTTCAAGTCAGTTAAGACTTGACTCGAAAGTTGTTTTTCGATAAAAGCATGGGAGAAGCCGTATACATCCTTGGAAAAAGAATCTATAGAGATAGATTGGACAAGCTAATTGGATTGTGTCAAGATACTTATATTGATAAGGTCTTGCACAGGTACAGTATGCATAATTCCAAGAAGGGCTTCGTGCCAATGACTCTTGGCATCACTCTTAGCAAGATGCAGTGTCCTTCGACGCATGCTGAGCAAGAACGCATGAGGTTCAGACAACTGCTATAGGCATTAGATGTCTTAAGATGTGACCTTAATTTTAGTGGGAGTTGTTGTTGTTAATTTTAGTTGTGATATGATGTTCATGTAAACATAATTTGATTATGTTAATGAACTCTGACATCAGTATTATTTAATTATATTATTAAATAATACTCCCAAAGTAATTTATGACATTTTATAGGTCATCAAGTATGTGACTTGATCATGAAACCCTATAAATGATAAATGACATAAATTATGTTGGTCCCTGGTCAAGGTTCTTAAAATGGGATATTAACAACCGCGTGAGACTAGTATGTGAGGTGACTGATGACTAAGTTTCATGGAGTCATTAATAAGAGTATTAAAGTCAATCACATAGATATGTGTTGGAGAACACAGGATCGGACATGACCCGCTAATGAAAACTCTACAGGATAGTTATATAAGTGTCATAAGAGTTTTCATTATGACTATAGAGTATAGTCCTTAGACCTGAGTTCATCATGTTTTCTTACATGTGAATTGGTCCGCTTTAACCCTGTCAAACGTCAGCCGTAACTGGTGACTAATTGATTGGGCGTATCATGAAGTGTGTGAAGGAACAGGGATGGAACAATATGGGATTTGTCCTTCCTATATAACAGGAGATAAATATCTCAGGGCCCATCGAAGATTTGATACTGAGAAATGTGTGGCCACACTCAAACGAGGTGATTGTCAGTCGTTTGTCTTGTCAGTATAAATCATAGTTCGATGAACATGATCTTGGCTTAATAAGGATGACACGGATCTTGCCTTATGCCAGATCGAGATATATAGACGAAGGGATTATGGGAATAGATGATTCCAGTACAAGTGGGAGATTGTTGGGAATGTCCTGAAATCACACTCGTAATCTCTCTAGAGATAGTTGTGTTGTCGAGATTAGACATTCAAACAATACTAGATGGTCATAATGTTTTGCTAGAAACCATTTGTGATATGTGAGTTGTGAACTCATTACTAGTATTATATGATCCTACAGGGTCACACACCTAAGCAGACTGGATATACTTCATGTGGAAATGATGGGAATGATCATTAGTGTAATGATCAAATTGATGTGTATTTGATACACATTAATATATGTTTTTGAGGGTGTGTCGATCGACACAAGTGTTGTGTCGATCGATGCATGGCGCAGATCGAAACAATGTTTCGATTTAATGACTCAATTAATCTCGGTTCGGTCCGGTGATTAATTAGGTTTTCCCAGGTTTATATATATGAGATATAGCACGACCTGGAGCACAAGTTTGAGCCTAAGAACAGCCACCTCACAGAAACACAGGCATCCCGAAGAGATCCGATCTCCCGGCAATAGAATCCCGGCGGATTCCAGTTTGTGTGCGTGTGGATACCAGTACAGGCGCAGCACTTGAGGCGCTTGAGAATCTCGAATACCAGTTCATCTTCCGCTGCATAACTTTCCAGGTATCTTCGAGATCCGATGTAGATTCAATATACCTAGACCCTAGATCCTAGGCTTGGAATTTATACCTAGGGTTGCTAATCTGATTAGGAACTGCTAGAAATTCCTACAACAGATGCATCTAGACTCTTACTAGTGTTTCGAGCCAAGGTTTAACTTGCTTGAGTTGCGGTTTGTTTGCTTGTTGTTTGCTAGAGCTATCGGTATCAGTCATATTATATCTAGGTTGTGAGCTTGCCTGTTTAAGTTAAAATAATATATAAAAAGGTGTAGGTTGTTGCTAGAAGAAAACTGGCCGCATATCACTCTCGTTAGGGTTTGTGCCAATTGATATTTGTTCCTTCTGCCGATTTGTTTTGTTTAATTCAGCTATTATTTCTGGTTCTGACTTGATTTAGTCTTTTAGTTCATTCATAAACCTGCATAAAAAAAATTTAAGTATCATGCCGAACCGCATATCTAGGTTGTATAGTTTGGTTCATCTCATACTTGTGGCCTGCGTATAGTTCTTGCTAGCTTCTATGATTGGAGATTGCATCTGCAGTTCATTTATCATCTCAGCATACTGTTTGCATCATTTAAAAACAAAAAATTGAGTAGAACTTGTTTAGGTTGCAACCGACTGCATATAGGTCATAGGTGACTTCTTGCTTGAGGTTTGATTTGTTCTGTCTGTGTTTGTATTTTGATTGTGACTTTGGTTTAGCTTGCATAGGTTGTTGGTTTTGTGAAGTTGCATGATAATATCTAAAAAAGCTGAATTTGCACTAGGCTTAGTTGTATTCGCGGACCAATAACATGTCAGTTAGGTTTTGAGCATTATAGAGCCGACTGTTCCAGTTGCTTGTTTTCTGTATTTGATTATTCAAACTTTCTAAGTACTCTCCGTACGGTTTGCATTAGGTAGCTGCATCAGATTTTCTTAAGTAAAAAAAAAAAAAGTAAACTGGTCATATAGTTGCTTGTTTTCTGCGTTGTATCTTTCTCACTTGCTGAGTACTGTCCATACGGTTTGCATTAGGTAGCTGCATCAGATTTTCTTAAGTAAAAAAAAAAAAAACTGGTCATATAATTTCATATTTCCATGTTTCCATTTAGCGCTTTTCTTTCCTTCCTGTTTGCGTTTAATTATTTGTTAAGTATCCAGAACATGTACCATTAACCGTAACAATGCATCACCGGTCGACTTCCAACTACTTGGCACAATTCAGGCCATTGGCGCCAGCCTGGACTGGATTGAGCAACCAGCCGTCCAACCTCCGCCCGCCCCTCGACATCCACGACTAGCACTGTAACATATCCATAGCAGCCCACCAAAATTTTTTTTAGAAAAGAAGGGAAAGCCTAGTAGCCAAGCCCAAAAGCCCGTTTCCTTTTCCAAAACCATAGAGTTTTGCCAAAGCCTCTCCCTTTAAATAGCCACCCCTTTCTTCAGAAACTTCAATTCTCTCTCTTTCGGCGAAGCTCTGTCGGGATCTGGAGACACTCGAAGCAGCAAGGGGCACTATTCACATTTTCTCTCTCCTCCATTCTCACCAGGTAAGATCCGGGAACTAGATCTGAGCTTTCAAACCCGAAAACGTTTTCATCTTTTCGTAACTTTCAAAATACCCAAAATCCCGAGAAACCGAGCCCACCACCGTGACCGTCGCGACGAGACGAAGCCAGAGCTGCCGAGCCGACCACGACGCGCCGCCGCACGCGCCGCCACTCGCCGGAGGAGTGACGGGCGCGTGAGATCCACGCGCGCCGGAGGGTCCACGCGCCGGAGTCCCACGCGCCGCCGCCGGAGCCCACGCGCCGCCGCCCGCCGCTGATTGCCGCCGCCGTTGACCGCCAGAGCCCCGCCGTTGACCACCACCGTCGCCGCCGTTGACCGCCGTCGCTGACCGTTGACCGCCGGTCCGGTTCAATCTGCTTTCGGATTAGCCCAATTTCAATTTTTGATCCGGTTTAGCTAGTTCAATCCAATTCTGGTTTAAATCAATTCAATTCCGGTTTAGTTTGGTTAGGGTCTGGTTTAGGTAATTGGGCTGGTTATGGAGTTGGGCCTGGTTCAGTCTGGGTTTGGGTTGACCGTGTCAACCGGTTGACTTTAACCTGACCGTTGACTTTCAGTCAACCAAACTTTGGTAGGCCATAACTTGACCGTCCTGAACCCGTTTCGAGCGAAACGAAAGCCTATCTCACTTGATTTCTCGTCATTTATCCAGATCCGATGTCTGTTCGGGCTAATGGGGCTTCCAAATTACCGTTTTGCCCTCTTCTTTGGCTAAGGTGAGGAAACCATTGGTTATCTCCCTTGCTCTATTTCAATTCCGGACGATAGTCCTCTGCTAATAGTGTCTTTCCTAGGTAGTGTAGGGTTAGTAAGACGTCTGATGTGATTGATTGTGGAAAGTAGAACTGCTAGGATATGATTGTTTAGAACTGTGTTAGGGCCCCCGAAAGGATGTTGCGTGTAGGGGTGCGTAGCGGTTTGTGCGCATCCCTTGAGAAGGCGTCGGGGGTCTGACGAACCCCCCAGAAGGATAAAGAAGGATTGTTTGGGCCTACGGGTCGAAGGAAGGGGTCCATGAGTGTGAAAGCACGAGTGGATGTAGATTGTGTGATGAAGCCTTCGGGCCTGTTTGCAAGGTGTTATTAGCTTATGACTTGTGATTCGTAGTTGTGTAGTGTAAGCAGGATCGCGGACTCCTTAAGTCCGACCTCACTGGGTGATTGTGTTTGAAACAATTACTCTGGCCTCCTTTTCCTTTCATGTCCCCGTTTTCTTGCAGGTCCGGATGCGGGATTGATACAGTCGAGCGACGTCATTGGTGATTTTGAATACGAAGGAGGCGCCTGGGACCTGGGACCAGTTGATTTATCGTCCCGGTTGGACCGAATCTGGTTCAATGGGCGTCATAATGCCGCGTCTCCGGTTCGCCGGGAGACGGGTGTTACAATCTGGTATCAAAGCCTAGGTTAAGATCTCCCAGTCCTATCCTGGGAGATCAGCTTTCGTTGTTTACCCCAAAAACCTGTTTTCAAATCTTTTTCAAAAACCGTTTGCGAAATTTTATAAAATGGATACGTTGCGAAAGTCTTTTCAAACACCAATATACATCGCTGATTATCTCCTGTTGTGACCTCTCATAGTTTCGTTTTATGCAGGATGTCCACCGATTCACTCTCTAATTCCGGGTCCGAATGGACTCCTAGCCCTACCAGTGTTCTAAGCACACGTGTCGCACCACGTAGGAATGTTCCGAGGAGACAGAGGAGACGTCTTACGATTGGAGCATCGGTTGAGATTCATGGCGCCACCCAGACACCCACCCGACACCCAGTTGATAGGTCTGTATCCGCATCGGTTCCAGTTGAGACAGTAGTGAGACCAGCGAGGGGTAGAGGTCGACCCCGGAAGGCACCTGCAGTGGCCCCACCGGCGACTGTGGATGCACCCCGAGCTAAGCGGTCGAGGAAGGAGAATCGTCCCAATCCACCAGCCCATGTGTGCTTTATGACTATGAGACCATCAGCTCAGCATGACCCTGCCTATCCATTTTTTGGGCCAGAGGCGGTACCGCGGAGAGATGGGACACCAGGGGCGTCGACATCGCGACCCCAGGCGCAGGAGATTCCCCGGGACGTTCCCCGACCCTTTCAGGTGGCAGGCATGAGCGTGCATGATTACATGGACGCATTCATTTTCAGAGCTGGCTGCACCTACCCCAGATCCCCGATCCATTTGATGACCATGATGGCCGAGAGTATGCATGGTTGGATGAGCAGTTGAACATCCCTGAGGAGGGACCGGAGGGATTTGATCAGCAGCAGGCTACACCGAGTCAGGAGCAGGCAGCAGTGCCACCCATGATCGTCATCTCAGATTCAGATTCATATTCAGACCCGTCAGAGGATGGAAGCGAGGCGGGCCAGTTGTACCACGGCGACCGAGACTTGGAGTACTGGAACCTGGGATCATCGAGTGGCTAGAATCGGGGGGCTTTGGGGAGTTGCTAGGAGTAGGGCATAGTATTCTTTTAGGTGTTTGGGTTTTTATTTTCGTTTGAGTTTTCTTTTCTGCGGTTCTCGCGTAGTTGGTTTTCTTTCCTATTGATTCAAACTTCGTGTATCCCTATTCCTTTATTCTATTGATTCTTTTTCGCATTGTGCCTTCCGAACGGATTTCCTAGTGTGTTAGTTCGACGCCCAGAATAGAGCAGTGCCCTTGAGTTCAGAAGTGATCGGGAAACCGCACATCTTCGAATTCGGGACGAATTCTTTTCAAGGGAGGGAGAATTGTAACAAACCCATACCAGCCCACCAAAAAAATTTTTAGAAAAGAAGGGAAAGCCCAGTAGCCAAGCCCAAAAGCCCGTTTCCTTTTCCAAAACCCTAGGGTTTTGCCAAAGCCTCTCCCTTTAAATAGCCACCCTTTCTTCAGAAACTTCATTTCTCTCTCTTTCGGCGAAGCTCTGTCGGGATCTGGAGACACTCGAAGCAGCAAGGAGCACTATTCACGTTTTCTCTCTCCTCCATTCTCACCAGGTAAGATCCGGGAACCAGAGCTGAGCTTTCAAACCCGAAAACGTTTTCATCTTTTCGTAACTTTCAAAATACATAAAATCCCGAGAAACCGAGCCCACCACCGTGACCGTCGCGACGAGACGAAGCCGGAGCCGCCGAGCCGACCACGACGCACCGCCGCACGCGCCCGCACGTGCCGCCAATCGCCGAAGGAGTCACGGGCGCGTGAGATCCACGCGCGCCGGAGGGTCCACGCGCCGGAGTCCCACGCGCTGCCGCCGGAGCCACCGCCGCCGTCGCCGGAGAACCGCCGGAGCGCCGCCGCCCGCCGCTGATCGCCGCCGCCGTTGACCGCCGGAGCCCCGCTGTTGACCGCTGCCGTCGCCGCCGTTCACCGTCGTCGCTGACCGTTGACCGCCGGTCCGGTTCGCTGGCTGGTCCGGTTCAATCTGCTTTCGGTTTAGCCCAATTTCAATTTCTGATCCGGTTTAGCTAGTTCAATCCAATTCTGGTTTAAATCAATTCAATTCCGGTTTAGTTTGGTTAGGGTATGGTTTAGGTAATTGGGCTGGTTATGGAGTTGGGCCTGGTTCAGTCTGGGTTTGGGTCTGGGTCTGGGTTGACCGGGTCAACCGGTTGACTTTGACCTGACCGTTGACTTTCAGTCAACCAAACTTCGGTAGGCCATAACTTGACCGTCCTGAACCCGATTCGAGCGAAACGAAAGCCTGTCTCACTCGATTTCTCGTCATTTATCCAGATCCGATGTCCGTTCGGGCTAATGGGGCTTCCAAATTACCGTTTTGCCCTCTTCTTTGGCTAAGGTGAGAAAACCGTCGGTTATCTCCATTGCTCTATTTCAATCCCGGACGATAGTCCTCTGCTAATAGTGTCTTTCCTAGGTAGTTTAGGGTTAGTAAGACGTCTGAAGTGATTGATTGTGGAACGTAGAACTGCTAGGATATCGATAAGCCTGAAAACGTTGATTGTGTGTGATGGATATGATTGTTTAGAATTGTGGTAGGGCCCCCGAAAGGGTGTTGCGTGTAGGGGTGCGTAGCGGTTTGTGCGCATCCCTTGAGAAGGCGTCGGGGGTCTGACGAACCCCCCAGAAGGATAAAGAAGGATTGTTTGGGCCTACGGGTCGAAGGAAGGGGTCCATGAGTGTGAAAGCACGAGTGGATGTAGATTGTGTGATGAAGCCTTCGGGCCTGTTTGCAAGGTGTTATTAGCTTAGGACTTGTGATTCGTAGTTGTGTAGTGTAAGCGGGATCGCGGACTCCTTAAGTCCGACCTCACTAGGTGATTGTGTTTGAAACAATTACTCAGGCCTCCTTTTCCTTTCCTGTCCCAGTTTTCTTGCAGGTCCGGATGCGGGATTGATACAGTCGAGCGACGTCATTGGTGATTTTAAATACGAAGGAGGCGCATGGGACCTGGGACCAGTTGAGTTGGCATCCCGGTTGGACCAAATCCGGTTCAACGGGCGTCCTAATGCCGCGTCTCCGGTTCGCCGGGAGACTGGTGTTACAAGCACCACCGATCGCTCCAGCCAGGAGAGGTCAAAATGCCCAGATCGACAAGATAGAAGACACCAATGAGGACATGCCCGGACTTGACGATGACCCGCCCGACCATTCGACCGACTACGCGATCCGTTCCATCGAGCCCGCATGCGTGAAGAAGAGGTTCCACGTCTAATTCATAATGATATAAAGCTGACCACTCCTACTTTTGAAGGAAAAGTGAACCCGAAGCGTATGTTAAATGGGAACGGAGGATGGAGTACATCTTCGACTACTACATGTACAATGATCAAAGAAAGGTAGCCCTGGCAGCGGCTCAACTCATATACCACACATTATCTTGGTGGGAAAGAGACGTTTCCGAGCAGCGACGACATCATTACATGCAGATCACCACTTGGGCCTCCATGATATACAGCATAAGGCGTACGTGCCACCACATTTTCATAGAGACCAACAAAAAAGATTTTGTAAGCTTGTGCAGGGAAGTAGGTCCATAGAGGAATACTTTGAAGAATTTGAGAAACTATGGAACCCGCTCGAGTTAGACGACTCGGAGGAGACTATCACGGCCCAGTTCATCTACGAACTGCACGATCGTAATGCATGGAAGTTTGAGATCCAGCCATACTACGACTTGTTTGAGCTACTGCACATGAGCATTCAGGCTGAGAAGCACATCAAACGGAAAGCGGCGAAGAGGAACCGAGATCGTAGCAACTTAACATGGACGCTACCCAAACCTAGTGCCTTCGACTAAGAAAAGGTTGTTGAGGTCGAGTAGCGGTTTAAAAAGCCAAACACTGAGGCTCCTAAGTTCAACCATCCTGAAGCATGTAAGTTTATTAGTACTTCTCGAGCTAGAGATATTATATGTTTTAATTTTCAAGGAAAAATACATATGGCTCGAGAATGACCCAACCAAATTGTCACGTCGACTAGCGAGTACGAGTCACATGACAAGTAGGAAGAAGAAGAGGAGATGACTGACCTTGGAACTCCTATTGAATATCCAGACGTTAGAGAGATGTTGGTGACCCTGAGAGCTCTCAGCGCCCTAGTAGATCTCGAGACGATCTAACGGGAGAACATCTTTCATACACGGTGTACTGTTAACAACAATGTATGTGCCTTATCATAGATAAAGGTTCATGTGCTAATGTGGCTAGCAGATACATGGTCGATAATCTAGGTCTCCAAGTTACGAAGCATCCACGACCATATGGCTTAGGTGGCTCAACAATGACTCATAGATATGGATAGCCGATCAAGTCACTGATAAGTTCAGTGTGGGAAAGTTTAATGACCATGTGGTGTGCAACGTCATACCCATGAAAGTCGATTATCTACTTCTAGGCCAACCCTGGAAGTTCTACAAGATAACACTACACAACAAACGTACCAATCACTATTCCTTCAGCCATAATAAACGCAAGTATCAGCTCTCACCTCTCACACCACTAGAGATCAACGAAATGCAACTAAGACTTTCCAAGGATAGGAAGTTAAGTGTAACCAACCTGCTCATCACATCAAGCTCTGTTTTTAAGGCTATTAACCAGAACACGCTTGTGCTACTAATGGTGTTTTAGGATGCTTTACACTCTGGTCCTAGCGACCTAGATATTACCTGAGAATTGTTTTCTTTGTTGGATATGTTTAAGGACGTGTTTCCGGACGAGATTCCATCCAGTCGAGCTCCGATCCGAACCAATGAGTATCAGATTGACATCGTTTCCGGTTCTGCTCTACCAAACCTTCCGGCCTACCGAATGAACCCAACAGAGTTTACGGAGTTGGAGAATCAGATTCAGGACCTCATGTCCAAAGGATACATACGCGAAAGAAAGACGGAACATGTCCAAAGGATACATACGCAGTCGTTCCGGTCTTGTTAGTGCCAAAGAAAGACGGATCATGGAGGATGTGTGTCGATTGCCGATCCATAAACAACATCACCATCAAGTACCGATATTTAAAACCATTCCTAGACCATACGGTTTTCATTAGGTAGCTGCACGGAGCATATGTTTTCTCTAAGATCGATCTACAGAGTGGCTACAACCAAGTGAGAACAAAAGAAGGAGACAAATGGAAGCGGCGTTGAAACAAAGCACGGTATCTACAAATGGCTCGTCATGTTGTTCAGTCTTACCAACTCTCTTCTTGGTCGTTTACTTTGATGATATTTTAATATACAGTAAATGTTTTTTCTGACCTCCTTGTGCATCTTGAACAAGTAATCGAGACTCTTCGTTAAGAAGGCCTTTATGTGAACCTCAAAAAGTACACATTCTGCACTGATCAGCTTTCATGGATTGGCATCTTGAGCAAGTAATAGAGGCTATTCAGGAGTGTCCCACACCGGCCAGCATTGGCCATGTCCAAAGCTTTCATTGATTGGCTAGTTTTTACTGGAGATTCGTCAAAGACTTCAGTACCGTAGCCGCACCACCGCTCACAGCCGTGATCAATAAGGACGTTCCATTCAAATGGGGACCCGCGCAGGAGAACGCATTCCGGAAGCTCAAGGACCTTTTGAATAACGCTCCAATTTTGGTTTTACCTAACTTTTAAAAAACTTTCGAGATTGAATGTGATGCTTCAGGTTTAGGCATTGGAGCAGTTCTTACTCAAGGAGGACAACCCATAGCCTACTTTAGCAAGAAAATCAATGGAGCCACTCTCAACTATCCGCCCTAAGATAAGGAGTTGTACGCATTGGTGAGATCATTGGAGACATGGCAGTATTACCTTCGGGCCAAGGAGTTCGTGATCCACGCCGACCATGAGACATTGAATCATTTTCGGGGACATAAGACGGTCAATAGGAGGCACACGAAATGGATCTAGTTCGGGGAGACGTTTCCGTACATCATCAAACACAAGAAAAGAAAGGAAAACATATCGGCTGAAGCCCTATCCTGGAGATACACCATGATCAGCACCATGGAGGACAAAGTATTGGGTTCGAACACATTAAGGAATATTATAATGCTGATCCAGATTTTGGTGTGATGTTTCAGGAATGCAGTAAAGGAGCTAAAAGACCATTCTACTTACACAACGGCTTTCTATTCTAAGAAAAGAGAATGTGCATTCCGCAAGGGTTGATGAGACACATACGGATCCGTGAATCTCATGGAGGCGGCTTGATGGGCACTTCGGCATGGATAAGACTATATGCATTCTGGCTGACCATTTCTTTTGCCACACCTGAAATGTGGCTTGGAAAGATATTGCTCCAAGTTCCTTACATGCCTTATGACCAAGTCCAAGTCACATCCCTACGGTCTTTATATGCCATTACATATTCTTGACATGCCTTGGATGGATATTTCTATGGATTTCGAGCTAGGTTTACCTAAGATCATGCATAAGGACTCTATTTTCGTGGTGGTTTACCAATTCTATAAGATGGACCATTTCATATTGTGTGCCACGCCGAATGACGCTACTCAGACTGCCGACATGTTCTTCCGAGAGGTAGTGAGACTACACAGACACCCAAAACAATTGTCTCAAACCGAGATACAAAGCTCCCATGTCACTTCTGGAGGACACGCTGGAGGAATCTCGGGACCAAGCTGCTATTTTCCATGACATGTCATCCGCAGACATACATTCATATCAAGGTCGTTAACCGGACGCTATCAGCCCTTTTACAGGCCACGGTTGGTAAAAACTTGAGTAATTGATTAGATTGTATTATGTACGTTGAATTTTCTTATAATAATGCTAACCACTCTGCTACTAAGTTGTCATCTTTTGAGATTGTTTATGGATTTAAGCCAGAGATGCCCATATATCTTAACATGTTATCACCATTAGAGTTCACCAATCAAGACGGAGATCGCTAGGCAAAATTCATCAAGAAGCTGCACAAGAAGGTCAAGGACAACTTGAAAAGAAGATGGCCCTGTACAAACGCCAAGCCGACAAGAAGGGGAAGGATATCATGTCAAACCAGGAGACTGGGTATGGTTACACATGTGAACTGAACAATTTCCGAACCAGAGTAAGCCAAAGCTTGCGCCCCAAGAAGACGGCGTGTTCCGAGTTCTAGAGAAGAACAACGACAACACCTACAAACTTGAACTTCTGGGTGAGTTAAACATTTCATCTAGCTTTAATGTTACTTATTTATATACTTTTGTGTAGATGATGTTTTCTATGGAAAGAAATTTCTCAAGAGGGTGGGAATGATGAGGACATCAGTTCGATAGAGATGGGCCAATTCGTTCTTAACGATCGTGAACGCGCCCTGAATCCAAAGCGGCCAAAGGAGTCTCACGGAGAGATTGAACCAAGCAATGGAGCATTTTATCACCAAGAGCATTGTATATGGCATTACGGAGCACTTGGACAATTTGGATCATTATCAGCCCGTACTAAACCAATTGGCCCGAAAGATGTCCGAGACGACCTATTCCTACCAAGACCACACGTTCACACCAGGAACATCCGTTTAGCCATTTCTTAAGATCGACGACACATCAGTGATCTTCACCATCTGAGCCGTTGAGACTTAGAACATGTTGTGTCTGTGGACTAAAGGTTATACTCTTTTTCCTTTGCAATGTTTTATCCCACTGAATTTTCTTTGCAAGGTTTTTAACGAGGTAATCCAAGGCCTGATTTATTAGACAGAACGCACGGCCCAGCCAAATTGTGCCATACGGCCATGAGGCTTTTATTTTCTCTATCTTATTTATTATAGGTCCTTAAGGCCCATGTTTCTTCCTTTTATTATTTTCAACGAATTAGTCTATAAAGTTTCAAGTTATGTTTAATGGAAAAAAAACCCTTGTATTGTTACAAAAGCCTAGGGCCGCGGGTTGTATTTGCTCGTGAGTTTTCCCCATGCAATCCAACCACCTGTTCTTGTGTGTGTTCGAGATCATCAGACCAGATACTTTCATCATCAGAGAGCAACCTCAGTCCAGCTGCTCGGGTTCCATCTCTATCGCGTTCGTGGTCAAAAGGATAGCGATTTAAGTCCAACTTTTGCACCCTTGTTCCGGTCATTTGTGAGCTTCAATTGTGTTGCATCCCAATCATCTTGTATAAGTAAGCCTGTAGTAGCCTTCATATATGTTTTTTATTTAGTCAAAAAGAAAAGAAAAGTGAACCGGCCTATTAAATTGCTTGTTTTCCATTTTCATACATTTATTCCTTTTTTGCCTTTTGTGTTTGCTTTTTTCTTTTTTTGTTACTTGTGTTCTACTTTTTGTTTTTAGCACTTGATTGTTTATTGAGTTTGCAGGATAAACAGTAACGGGCGACAATCTTTCAGCACCGTCGACATTGCGCAGCTGCTCGGAGTAATCCAAACCATTAGCGAGCGCCTGAACCGGCTAGAGAAACCGGTTGTTCAACCACCGCCTGCGCCTCAACTGCAGCCTCAACCTGCACCACTGCAAGCTCCAGCTAGGATAGGCCAGCACGTCTATACCGACAATCTAGATGATATAGACGAGGACATGCCCGGAAATGACGATGATCCGCCCGACCATAACCATTGACTGTTCAACTGGTTGAGAGATCCGGTCCACCGACGCCGAATACAAGAAGAAGAGGTACCACAACCCGTTCACACTGACATTAAACTGACCGCTCCTACTTTTGCAAGAAAGGTCAATCACGAGGCGTATCTAGAATGGGAACGGAGGATGAAGTAAATCTTCGAATACTACTATGCTTACAACGACCAGAAAAAGTGGCATTGGCAGAGCCCTAACTCAAGGACCACACCTTGTCTTGGTGGGACAGAGATGTTTATGTGCAGAGACGACATTGATATGTGCATATCACCACACGGGCTGAACATAAATTTAAAAAAAGTTATAAAATCCGAGATCGACGTGACTCAAACCCAGATTTAATAAAGATTAGTGAAATTTACTCTAAGTAGTATGAATCTTTAAAGTAATTACTTACTTAGTATTCATAACACTAAGTTTACTAACTTAGTGTTTTAGATGTGAAAAATGACCTAAATACCCATTTCTAAACACTTACCATTTATAATACATTTACCTTAAAAAAAATCTTTAAAATTATATTTATATCAAAATAAAAACCGAAAATGTCCAAAAAATAAAAAATAAAAAATAAAAACTGATTTAAAAAAGGAAATAATAATTTAATGGTTAAAAATGGAAGGTAAAAATATGAAAGGTAAAAAAATATTAATGATATTGAAGAATATTTCCGTTTTTTTAAAAAGAATTAAACTTTTCAATTTTGAAATAATCATATTATTTAATTTCCTTAAAGCAATATTTTTGAAAATGGCCATAAAATTAACAAAAAATATTTTCTAAATTTTTAAAAATATACAACAAACTTAAAGACTTATTTCGGTATTTTCATAAATTTATTATTAATTAAAAACACTTACAAAATTATTAGTTTATTAATTTTTGGGATTTTTGAATTGAAATTATTCCAAATTTTTTTTTAAACTATAAACCTACTTATTTTCTAAAGATATTATATTTAAAAAGTTTCATTAATCATTTGCTAAACATTAGTATTTAAATCTAAAATTTCAGAAATCATTTAAAGCAATAATTAATAACATTAATTATTGCTTCCTTATATGGTAAAACGGAATATTTCCGTTTTTTGAATAGAATTAAATTTCCTTTTTTGTAATATTCGAATTATATAATTGTCTTAAATGATTTTTTCCGAAAATTGCCATAAAACAATAAAATAGTATTTTCTAAATTTTAGGAAAATTAATAAGAAACGTATAGACTGATTTGGGTATTTGCATTAATTTATTATTAATATAAAATACTTACTTACAAAAATTTGTTATTATATAATTTTGGAATTTTAGAATAGAAAATTTTCAAATATATTTGTAAAACTATAAACCTTCTTATTTTCTAAAGATATTATGTTTTAAAAATTTAAAAATAATTTTCTAAACATTAAATTTTAAATTTAAATTTCAGAAGTCATTCTCTAAACATTAAAATAAAATAAAAGTTTCAGAAATTATTTTCTAAACAATAATATTTCTGCCTAAGTTTATATTAAATTTAAAATTAGTGCTAAACAGTAAATAAGGAAACAACTAACAAATCCGAAAAAAAAAATAATTCAAAATATGCCACGTCAGTAAATTTGAAAAATCTCTAAAAATTATTATAAATTTGTAACAAAGGAATTAAATCTGTAGCACTATAACACTAGTTTAATAATTTTTTTGACCCTTTGGTCTTTGTAACAGAGTTTCTTAAATCTGCAACAAATGAAAAAAAACGGTAACACTGAAAATAAAATTTGTAGTTTAAATCCGCAAAGTCTTGAAAAAACTGCAAACTCATAAAAAAATCTTCAACACTAGCCGGAAAAACGCAAATAAAATCCGTAGAAAATTAAAAAATCTGTAACAAAATAGATAAATCTGCAACACTACATACTACCTTAGTAATAAAAAAAACAACTTTACTCTTTGTTATGGAGTAATATTTTATCCGCAACAAAGAAAAAAATCTGCCACACATAAATTTAAATCTGCAACCAAAAATCTGTAAATTTTCAAATAAATCCGCAACCACAAAAATCTGCAACACATGGCTGCGGATTTAAATTCGTAGGGAATGTGGCAATTTCGTAAATAAATGATTTTTTCCAGAAATGGAAAAAAAAAATTAATGGCAATTCGGTAAATTTTTTTTTCATTCCAAATGGTTATAAGGGTAGTTTAGGCAATAAAATAGAGGAAAAAAAGGTCAAAAGATTAGTACTAAGCTAGTAATTGCTCTATTATTTTATACTAGATAAATAAATTCCCCTAAAGATTATTCACTAAGTTAATATGAAGTAAATTGAAATTAACTTCATTTTTTTAATTCAAAGAAATTAAAAAATAATAATCCATAAGGTTTGTTAATTTTCCATCTCGTTCCAATTCTCAATCATAATCTCCCAAGTCCAAGCCGTGATCCATTGGGGCTTTTTTCTTCCTCGTTGCCAGATTAGCTTCAACCGGTGCATTTTTCCAAAACACCGTTCAAGCCATTTGTGGAATTCCAGCCAAACATGTTGAAATTATTTCGGGAATAAAATTGTATTGATCATGTTCAGGTATACGGCAATGAAAAATTAATACATGAAACTTAATATATAATAAATTAAAATTAACATGTCAAAATAGATAACTTACCATAATAATAAAAAAAATACCACTTGATTTTTACGCCGCCAGGAATTAAGTGATATGTCGGATAATTTCTGATCCAGTATACCTCGATGATGTTGTTGATTGCAGCATAAATCTTGGAATTGTTACTAAACCAAATATCGCAGTTTTGGCAGTGGAACTGAAGAATGGGAAGATTTGAACTGCCATTTCCAGTGATACAGTCTTCAATGGATTTGCGGTTTTGCATTGTAAGGCGTACAAAATCTATTTTCTGAATTTTTTGTTATGTTGTCTAATGGGAGAGACGGTGGATGTTTATAGAAATGAAAATGACAGAAAACTGATGGACAATACGTCGGTTTTCATTAAAATATTCAAAATATTAGTTATCGAAGAATCCTTAGAAATATTCCCAAATTTAACGACGGTTGAACGTTTATATTCTATATACAAACGGATTTTAAACAATCAATAAGGAAAAGTTAGATTGGGAAATTGTTAGATTGGTCAATTTTAAACAATTTAAAAATCATGTCCGCAGTCAAAACCCTGATTTCGAATATAGTTGTTCCTCTTCTCAAGAAAGACTTATTAACTTATAGTATACATTAAGAAAAACATTCGGATGAAAGTGTTGAGTTTCGGAAATTCCGTCCAATAATTGTTTTATGTTGAATGATGCAATGTGTTGTTTTGTAAAAGTTGCTTAAAATATGTAGATGTTTGTTTCCAAATCATTTTGTTGGGAAACGAAATCCTAAACCTTGAATCCTCTCTTATCCATCGGTATCCCGTCATTTTTTTACTGACAAAATACTGACGGTCTCTTATCTTAGTTAGCACTCAGTCACTTTTGCACCATATTGGTGTCAGTATTCCGTCAGTTTTGATTTAATTCCAAAAAATATCCTCCTCCACAAGAATTGGACCAGGAATGATTGGGATGTTATTAGATGAGCTTAACCATTATGCTATTGTGTTATATTGGTTAGAGTATAACAGAATATCATTTATATCTTGTCAACAATATAAAATGTAAAAAAAATCCATAATATTTTAAAACAAGACATTGGAAATCCAATTAATTTTTCCAAAATATTTTAAAATATTTGAAAATATTTTTAAAATAATATGTTTCTTGATTAATATTTAAAAACTTTTTAAATAATATTAAATTTAAAAAAATAAACTTAAATCATTAGGTATTTTTGAAAGCTACTCAACATCTAGTGAAGAATAATCCGATGGAATTAAGTGAGTGTCATCGTCAAATTCTCCTATCGATTCTTCTGATTCCGAATGAAGCGTGGAGAAACCAAATAGACTGAAGTCGATGACAAGATTAACTTCAAGTGATGCTTCCAGTGAAGCTATTCCGCTAATTCCGCTTGGTTGTAATGGATCATGATCAGAAACTCCATAGATTCTTCCTCTGGGATTGATTTTAGTAACCGTGATCCCGGGGTCGGTTTTGTATGATACTCGAGAATATTTGATATAGTAAACCTGAATCAAATGAAGGAATTAATTAACTAAGATTTATGGATCATATTTGAATAATATACGTAATTGTGATGGGACATACATGATATGCTTGTGAACAACCAATAAACGGATCGTATTTTTGAAGCTTTTTCCATGAATATATCGAGGTTACTCCAACCTCGTCAATGCAGACACCTTGGCCGAGAATAGAATTATACCAATCACATAAAAATACGACACAGCTCATGCCGATCATTCCCATATATTTGACATCTAATATCTCTTTAAGTACACCGTACTACACAACCTCTCTCTATGTACATGATACTATGTAGTCTGCAGCTGTCCTTGTAGAAATTTCTTGGACATCAAAAGAAAAACACCTTGTGCAAAATCTTGGGTATGACTTTGTCAGGTAGTTCAGCCTGGTGATTATGTCTTCCAACCACGGTGAAAAATTATGCCTGGTGTGTTCCTTTTGGTCTTTAACCTAAAATTACAATGGAGAAACTTTAATAAAAATGCATTATAGCTTTGTTTTCCAAAAACTTACATATAAAAACACTTACATAAAATGATAACCAATTCGAGAAGTCATTTAGTTTACGGATTTCACGCTTGTTGTCGGTCAATCTGGAAAATAATTTTCCAAAACATCCATGTATAACCTACCACTACAAGAAAACAAAGATTTTGCTACTGCACTTTTGGTCACAGAATAGTCATTAAACGTTGTTTTATGACTAAATTACGACTAAATATGGTAGTTGTAAATTCATAGTCGCTAAATTACATAGTCGTAAAAATAGTCGGCGAGTTATGACTACTTTTACGACTAACAGTGGTAGTCGTAAAGTAGACGTAGCATGGTCGTAATATATAAAGACTAATTTGCGACTACGCTGGCGACAATTGTGCGACTAAAGAGGGAGTCCAGATCTGGTCGGAGAAATATTGTCATCAAATAGTCGTTAAACTAGGTGACCACTGGGCGATTAATATGTGAGTGTATAATATAGTCAGAAAGTACTCATATAATTAGCCATTATGTACCGACTGGATAACAACCATTTTAGCTACTATCCAGTGACTAATCTGAACACTCATATACGATTATGGTAATGATCTCGCCACTATGTGGCGACTGTTATGTGACTCACTAGTATAGTCACGAATTAGTCGTAGACTATGGTGATTTTTTGTTCACTACTCAGTGACAGTTTTACGACTGTTTAATGACTAATCTAACGACTATGCAACAACTACGCGGGACATCAAGATACGAGTATGGTATTGAATTTTCAACTAGTTTTTGACCATTGAGCTATTTATTGACGACTATTACGTATGCGTGAAAATAATAATTTTGTATTATTCCATTTGTCAAATTTACGATTTGGTAATTGGTAATACTACAATTTGAATGATACAAGAAATGTGAAAGACATTTGCTTCATGATAACATAGATAACTTTTAATAGTTTTGTCTATGATATATACACAAACGATTATCTACATATGCAAACACCATTATTAAGGAGTTTCAAAATCATACACAAAAATAGTTCGGTAGAGACAGTGATATGTAATCTACGCAGCCGATAGAGTTAAGTTGTACCTGTTAGAAGAAGACTGTATGTGTTGGCTGTAGTCCTTTGAGTTTGTAGGAAGTCAGTATACTGCGGATCACTTAGCCAAAGATATTGTTCATCCAAGGAAAGGTGCTCAATCTTTCCCTTCGGCTCTTTCGCAACTCGGGCGTGATCTGCTTCACGGGCATCCTGCTCTTCGATTTTAAGTTTAGCTTCCTTCAGTTGCTCTTGCAGGGCCACAAACCCTGAAGTGTCTCCTGGCTGCTTGTGCTGGCACCTTAAAAGAGAATCTTTCAGGCTTCCAAATCCATAAGGATATTCTCGGCTATCTGTCTCAGTGGCCTATTATAGTTAAAGGAAACACGATTAAATAAAGAACATGACATGACTTTATAAATGTGAATTGTGAAAAATATTTCTTTACCTCAATAAAAATGTTGTTATATTCATCTATTGAGAATTCCGGAGGTCTCGAAGCAGCATCGTTCGAAACTTCTGAAGCCTCTAGATCGAGCTCTGACAACTTCTCGTCCACGATCTTATTAAAATTTCCAGCAATTTTTTATGTCTTCCGATCAACATACGTACCATCTGCCTTTGTATGTGTCTTGATGATACCTCACCAATATTAACTGGTCTTCCCAGTTCCTCTTCCAGAAGTGATATAAAACAAACAAGGATTATTACAGAAATTTCTAGTTGCAATGCTTTAACAAACATAAATAACAGATATATAATAAAAGTTACTTGCCATTTCAAGCCAGATTTCTAGGTACGAATTCGGCTATGAGAAGTGGACGTGACGACCAAGACCTTCACGACCAGATATACGACAACTGGAATAGGTCTTACTCTTATCCTTTGCTTCTTTTGTATCCCATTAGTTGGTCATCGTTTTTCAGAGAGTCTCGCCGATCCACTTAGGTCGCTCTCCACTAGTCCCCGCGTTGCTAACTATGTCTTTTAACCGTCTTTGACGAATCTCCTCGAAACATTGTTGAATTGTCCCTCTTATCAAGGGATCCCAATGGTGGGTTTTCTAGAATACAAATAGAATAATCATAGCATTGGTGAAAACAATACAGGAAATGTAACGCCCGTTTCCGTTATCCGCTGACCGTCAAGCTGACCGGTCAACAATCAAACAAGAACATGACCGATCAAAACCGAGCATGCCAAATGAGAAAAGTTTACCACAATACGAAGCCAGAGACAGTCCGGTTTGAGAAAAATTTATGCACCAAACCGTCCTTGACCCCGTTTACGTCTCTTCCACAATACAAAGCTTCCACAAGTTGTGTCTGTTCGGACTAAACCAAATATCAAGGAAGGGGTTTCATTTCTAAGTACTTAAGTCTTTTACAAATTTTTTTCCTATTTAAATCTATTTACAAAAAAATCAAAAATAAGCAGGCGCCATGAAAAGCCGAACCGGAGTAAATAACACAAAACATCGAATCAAATCCCCTGCCCACAAGAAATCCCGAAACTACACCGAGACCTCCCACGTCCGTCGAGCCAAGCCAAACCTGAAAACAACAAAAATAGTCGAATGAGTGATCTAGAATCACCCAGCGAGTCGGTCCCCACTATGCTTCTAATCTAACCTATGAATACTAAACCCGCCCAAAAACTTAAAATAACAATTAAAAGGAAGAAAATAGCTTATCATGTGCCACCGTGACGTGATAAGCCCACAACACACAAGCATTCTCTAACAATTATAAAAACACTATGGAAATAGAAGTCACTGGCGGCATATGCCCTCGATTAGACTCAAACTATCTATCACGAAAACCAACACTAACACCACTGGGCCCACTATGCAGACTCGGTAACTTCCACGGGAACACTTAGCTACCGCCATGGTAACTAAAACTACCCATGACTCCTAGACGTAAACGCGAAGTCCTACGACCTAGGACACTATTCTCAGTCCATCGATACATAGTGACTCGGGCTACCCTTAGATAGCCTAAGCTTCCATGCAGTCCAGCCCTAAGACATGACCCCGTATTCTCCAGACCACACAACTACCGGCGTCACTCAGTAGGTTAACACCAAAACCATATTCACCACTTGAAACCATCAGGCACCTACCTGAGGATCCATTCGGGTCGGAAGTACCAGAACGCTTTCAATCGACGTGCGGGATCTAACGTACCCTAGAGTCCTAGTACAGAAAGTAAACATGCAGACTCACAGGGACTCTACACGTCAAGTAAGACCGACAAGGTCAAAGGATAAAATAAACATAACACGAACTATCACGCAAGTCCTATTCCACCACCACAACCAATCTTATCCGGTTCTATACTGGATTAGGTAACTACCAACTTACCCGGCTCTGTAACCGAGGTAAGTATCACACAACAATGTCTATCCGGCCCAACACCGAAATAGACCAAACAAGCATGCCTGCACACAACACAACAAGAATCCAACACACAACAATTGATTAACAAAAAAACCTTTAAGTTCATTAATAACTTTCCATTTACTTAGTCCGCTACCTTGGGATTAGCGTATTGATAACCCGTAGACGGCTCAATTAGTTAACCTTTTACTTTATCTTTCCTAAATATATTTTAATAGTCTCTTCGATATGTCGGTTTAGGATTAGTAAACTTACTAATCCCCGACATCTCATTATTATTAACTTTAATTTAATTAACTCATTAACCCGCCTAATGTTACTAACACACCCCGTTATTATATGCTAAGGTTTCTTATGTATTTTAATCCGTATTTTAATCACATCTTTATTCCTGTATATAGATTCATTTAATATTGTACTTAATATAATATACGTGCATATAGATCCTAAGCATGCCAATCTACGATGAATGCATCAATTAATTTCCAATAAGCAAATTAACGATCATTAACGACTCATAACCTACCATGCAATTATAACCCAATCCATTCATTAATTAAACCGATATCAATCAATTAACATCCAGTTATGGGCATGCAACCTAAGACTACGGTTTAAGGGTTTCCCGGTGTACATGACATAAACAACAATGCAATAACCGACTCACAGTGTCTAATAGATGGGGCGGATAATGGATGTGACGGATGTGAACTCCCGAGATCGAGCAACTGCAAACCAGAACTTCCTTGAACCCCACGAACTGAATCACAAGCAATTCCGAGCTAACCATGCAAGAACCAGCCGTTGACCACGTGCTGCCCGGTGTTGACCAAGGGTTGACCGGCGTTGACCGTTGACCATTGACCGTTGACCACGCCTAAACCAAGGCCAAACCGGCTTGACCATGACCAAACCAACTTGAACCACCAAAGTAAACCGACTGAGTAGAACCATCTGAACCAAACCGTTCACAAATTAAACCAGTTGACTGAAGTTAAATCGGTTGACCCAAGTTGACCAAGAGCTAAACCGGCTTGAATTGAGACTAAACCGAAATCAACTTAAGACCAAACCGCCATCCACATAACCGGCTGAGCAAGAGACGGTGGATGAGGCTTTTCCAGCGACGTCTCGGGCGTTGACCGTGGCGAAGAGGCATTGACCGGTGAGAGAAAGAGATTTCCGGCAACTGACCGGTGAGAGAGATGAACTCCAGTGGGAGGATTACGGCAGGGAGAAGGAGACACGACGAGAGAGAGCTTAGAATAGCTTATCTCCGGCGTTGACCAGTGAGAGCTCCGGCGTTGACCAACGGTTAAGGGCTTCGCCGGCGGATGAGAGATTCTCCGGCGACTGAGGAAGGTCACTGGAGGAAGATAGAGCTGCTTATGAGAGAAGGAAGAGTTGAAAACTGGCAGAGAGAGAAAAGGAGCGGCAGTGACTCACTGCGGCAGCCTTGCAGCGGCAGCTCCGGCAAACTCCGGTGGTGGCGGCGAGCTTAACCGGTGGCAAATGGAGATAAGAGTGAGGGGGTAATATTATGCCACTGGTTTCTGGATATTTAGAGTGATTATGGTGTTATTTTGGTAACTTGTTCTTCAAGTCTTCAAGAACACTATGAGTTTCTTTAAAGATCTTCAAGCCAATGATGTATGTTCTTGATATTGATTGAAGATGGTGACATAAGAGAGGTCAGAGCTCGTGGGTGAGAGAGGAGAGAGGCTAGAGAGATCTGATTAAGTGTTTTTGGTGAGGTGAATGAATGTTGATTAGACTCCATGCATGTAAGAACATGCATTGTTCCAAAAACTCACTCTTTGGCTCCAAAAATGGGGACGTGGTGCCAGCTGATAGGGAGAGAGAGGACACTTGTCTTCACAGGGTGCATTCTGGTCTCATACATTGCATCTTCTAAGCCCAAAACCGATCCAATCTCCGATCCAAACCGAAAAGCTTATTCCTCGTTAAATTCATAAAAACTCCATAGCTTCTGCAATAATTCCTCCAAGTCTATTTTTATAATTCTAGATTATTTTAGAAGCATTTAGCAACTTTATTCATCTCAATCAGACATCCGTAGCTCCCGCAATGAATTTTTACAAGTTTTATCAGTTCAATCGGTTTCCTTTCCCGATAGTCTTAAAAACTCGTTTAAAGTCCGCTTCCACCATTTCTTGTCTTCTAAATGTTTTCTTTACTTAAAAGAGTAAAATTTGGCCCTTCTCAGCTTCTGGCTCGCATTTTGGTAAAATTACCAAAATGTCCCTCATCTTCTGTAAATTACGAAACTTCCCCGATTGACTTTTTTGCTGCCCGTTGACCAGATTTTTTTGAAACAAGGTATTACAGGCAAGGTATATATGAAGGGTATATGAGAGTTAATTGTACCGTGAACTCGAGGAAGTATCTTCTGCTTTATCACGAGGCATATGTGACCAACTATAATATGGTTTATCGAATTTGTTTGTAAATTTTTTGTAATCTTCCAAACCAATTTCGATCCTCTCTCACAAGTAAACCTGAAAAATGTGAATCTTGAAAACTACAAGATTAACATCCAAACCATCAGAGACTCGAACTCATCAGACAATCATAACTCATAAGCAAACCAACAATCAGATTCGTAAGCAAACTAAACGGTTTAAAAACACACCTTTACGAAATGCATAAGAACAAAAAACCATACAGATAATATCAACAACTGATGAAACATTTTATGACAATAGTCATACAAGTCATGTTTAGCATCAGTGTGGGAGATAGGACGGTGGTACGCATTCAGAGCCCGCAGTGTGTCCTCCTCGAGGTCTTGCAAAACTGGATGAGATTCGCCGAGGAAGTTGTGACCTTCAGAAGATGGATGACTCTGAGCTGAAGATTGGTTAACTTGTGAAGGTGGGGTGTCCTCAACAAGAATCTGGTTGTTCTGGACTTTTTCTAACACCGGCGACGCATCGAATTCAGGTTGAATAGTAATCGAGTTCTTGAAAAGTTGTACTGGCGGTGGATAGCTCCATACATTGGATATTATTGCTGATGTTTGGGGGATAATTGGATCTTTTTCTTGACGTTGAGTGGACTTAGTCAGAGGAAAAACGGCCTTCAGTGTGAAGGTGTATTGTTGCGGTAGAAGGCTCAGTGTTTTTTCATAGTACTGGGTTGGTCCCAACGGCTCTCTGAGTGACGTTTGGAATAGTTAGTCTCTTACGTGCTCCTTTCTTACCCCGACGAGTTTCAGAGAAAAAATTGAGAGGTCGTTAGGATAACTGCAAAAATTAGCAACAAAATTAAGAATCTCGAATAAGAGATTCAAATAAGAGATGTCAGTTAGAGATTGGTCGCAAGGGAGGAGGATCTGGAGTAAAATATGTGAGAAGATTCGCAGGAGATTTTGGAGAAGGGGGAGAACAAAATAAATCATGGTTTATGTTTGTGGTAAATGAGGATTTCACGACACTTAGTCGAAATTTATTGGGTTAAGGCTGGTAATTGAAAAGTTTTGGCACAAAAAAATTGGTTTTGTTTCTCGGATTAATTACGCAAATTTTTTTGAAATTTTGTTCACGATAGTCCTTAGTCATCAAACAGCAACAACTAAGATTTAAAATATTATTAGCAAGCTGATGTTGGTAATTAACTTTTATACATTATTCGTATAACAATTAAAAACGTGTAATATAAATAGAAATTTCCAACAAAATCAAAAAGTCATCATGAATAAAATTGTAAAGAAACATTAAGAAATTTATAATTGTGCTTTCATATTTTTCAGTTGTAAATCAAGCATACATGTTCATCACCGGTAATCCATTGCCGAGTAATCTAAACCCTACATGCCCACTCCTTTTAGAATTATCGACATACCACAGTAAAGATAAATTTCCATCTTTTTATCGTTTTTACGATGGTATTAAAAATTAAATTCTGGTTAACCTGATTTATTTATTGCGTGTATATCTACTTACCATGTTATATGTACTTAAACATTTGATACGCCCATTTTTCGCCTGTTTCAAAAATATATGTGACTCGGTATATATATGACTAAGTTGAACTACTAAATGACATATATAGTTTATTCCATTAGCAAAATAGATAAATCTAAAATACCTAAAAGACATATACACAATTACTACAGCCTAGACAACTCAAAGGTTGCACTGTCTCCATAACTAAACTATGGTGGTTTCTTCGAACTCTCAGATATTGAAAAGTTTATATTTTTGGTCAAAGTTCTTTTTACCTTCCATCTCTTCATTAACAAATCTGTAATGGATTACCTTCCAAGTGATGTTCTTTCAAAAATTCTTCTTGACGTCATTGACGGTGAACAAGGTTTACGCTATTTTATAAGGGCGAAGAAAATATGCAAGGCGTTTCAAAACGTCGTACAAAGTCAAGATTTCTAGCAGTCAATCGATTTATACTACGGGTTTATTAACTTAAATCTCTTTGTTTGTCCACCTCATTATAAAGAATATTTCGTCGAGAGGTTTCTACAATCAGGAAGCCCTTCATCTCTTCTTCTCCGAGGTATGTGTTGTTTTATCTACAACAACCGAATGGTTGAAGGAGAGGCAATGATCAAAATTTTTTGCAGATTGCCATTGGGAAACACGGTTAGAGGCGTACTCCATGCTCTTGTGTATTTTTTTATGGAGATGGAGTAGTGTTGAACAGTTTATATGTCATGGACTGTGAACTTCCACTCGAATACGTATGAAGATAACCGGGAGGGATAGGCGTGTATGGCCAGAAACGCCTTATGCTCTGTTCTTTGAGAAGGAAGCGAGTATAGATATCAACGGGCATTATAGCTGCATGTGTGCTCCGATAAAAAATTGGAAGGGTTGGTGGGACTTTGGTTTCTAGGGTTCAACCATGTGCGATAGATACTTTTGGACCATAAAGTCACTATTTTACTCCAGGCTTCTTCTGAACAATTTCGGAATTTGGCGTTGTTAAGGTTCTTAAATATCATTCATTTTCTAAATAGTTTAGCGTTGGCTAAATTGTGTGAAACTACTATAAATATTATATGCTTTCTTCATTATGAGCAAATTTTAAACATAAAGAGTACGTATGTGCATCATCTTTGGGTGCAAATGGTAATACTTCTGGAGGACCAAGTTCTAGTGTAGTAGGAAATTACTCTTAATTCCTCTAAAAACCTCTTTTGTCAATCTTTTAATTGTTCCTCTCTTATAAGGAAGAGAAAGAAATTCAGTGTAACTAACACAATTCCACTAAATTAAATTCCACTAATCTTATTCTAATTATTATACTTGTGTACTACCATTTGCACCCATTGAGTACACTGCGACTATGTACTTCGCGACCATTTTATGACTGAGTAAACGACTTTTTGCAAACAGGCGAGATGATTAAATTGAAACGATATTTACCTAATTTATTTTTCAATAATCCATGCAAGTAATTAACAAAGTGTTTTTCATATAATCTTAAATTTCTATAAAATTGAAGCGACATTATATATCATTTACCTAGAGAAATAGATTCATCATGTACATATACTTACTCCAGCCGAAGATGCACACCAACATATGCATATTAATTAATAAATAACAGTAACATAAATACTATTTAAATTTATGGAAAACCCAAAGGTTGGATCCGATCTATAAATAAAGTTATGTGGTTGCCTTCGAGACAGTATCCATCTCAAATACTCTACAATATTATTTGTTAAAATCGTAATGGATTTCTTTCCTAGTGATATCCTTCAAAATCCTTCTTGCCCTCATTGACGATAACCAAGGTATACGCTATTTGTCTCGGGTGAAGACAAAATGCAAGGCGCTGCCAAAAATCGGGGAAAGCTCAGATTTCTATAAGTCGGTTGATCTATACTTCTCCAACATTACTGAAAATGTCTGGTGCCCACATAGGATTAAAATTAAATTGTTCAATAAATGTCTGGAATCCGAAAACCCTTCTGCTCCTCTCCTGAGAGGTATGTGTCTTTTTATATATTGTGATTGTTGGGTCGACGGATCATCCACCTCCATCGACCAGATTGTTAAAGGAGAGGCTCTGATCAAGAGATAGGTAGATAGTCGATGGGAGACGGGGATATACGCGTACTCCATGTTCTTTCGGGTTTATTATGGATATGAGAAGTTTTGAACCGTGGGTACATCATTGAACGCAAATTTGCAACTCGATTATGTGTTAAGATAACTTTGAGACAAAGGTATGGCTGGTCAGACAGACGGTGTGCATTGTTCTATGAGGAGTGAGAAGGGTTAGATATCAAAAGGATTTATAGATGTACGTGTGCTCCGATAAAGACTTTGTTTGCTTGGGGGACTATGGTTTTAAAGGTACAAACATGTGTGATACATGCTTTTGGACCATTGAGTCACTATTCTTCTTCACAATCATGAGAGAAATTTTTGGAATTTTGCCCTCTTATCTTTATAAAAATCCTTAATTAATATATGTGGTTTGTTAAATGTAGTATATTCTGTAATGCTAGGATTTTTGAATATTGTATACAGTATTATTTTCAAGTAGTTAAAGTAATTAGTATATTTTCATTGCAACTGTGAGATTATTAATCTAATGAAAATGATTGTCAAATACTCTTAATGATATTTAAATATATATACATATATAAAAGATTTTGATTATGAACAAAAATATATAAATTATCAATATATAGGTTTTTAAAACAAAAATAAATAGGATCATGCGATCTTGTTACCAAGAAAAAAATAAGTTTAAAACAGACACACAATCCAATAAATTCATTCTAAGTACATACACAATTTCAATGCTCGCCTGATTCTCGTCTTATGAAAAAGCATCTAAGAATCATAAAACATGTCTATCCGCATCATTCCAAAACATTTTTATTAATTCCTCACCATCTTTCCCAATCAATAAACACGGAAGACTAAAGAGGCTAGTAAAAAAATAAATTGCTAACTATTATGAGAGACAAACAACAAAACAACTCATCAAAATATAGGATTAAGATTAACTTACTTTATGTCGCGATTGGTAAACTACAACTTTGGCCCTGCCCAATAGTCTTAGAGATTTCCAACATGGGTTACAACACCAAGTACATCTATAAAATGAAAATATCAATTAGACAACACATACAAATAACATGATTTTATAATCCTAAGAACAAAAGCAAATATTTGTTTTAAGTTACTTTAGGATAAGGATCATAAACCATCTGATCTAATATATCAGTAATAGATGTGCAAACCATAGTATGAACATCCGGAATACTATGGTCAGTCACACATAAATATTTCTCTGATTTGAAAACCAGCTTTAAGTTATGAGGAGTCAAGGAAAGACATTGTAGTGAAAGAACTACTTGAGGATTTGTAAGGTTAAACCAAAGACCCTCAAACAAAGTTGACCAACATAATTTATCAACATCAGAGGCATGAACAAATGCCTTTATCTTGATACCCTAAATCCAAAAAATGATTCGCTCAATAAAAAAGGCAAGATAAAAAATACAACAAACAAAAATGGAAAGAGATATTACCTCTTCATCAACTAAAATCATTGATATTTTAGGATCTCCAAAAGAAGAAACACACACCATACACGTAGGAGGAAAACTTTTAAATCCAAAAGAGATGGGACATTATTGATCTGGGAAAATCTGAAGAGACATGGTTGATTCTCAATGATGTTTCACACAAAATCTAGAAAGCAAGTACTTTTCGGTAAACAGTAGAATATGAATCGTCTAGGACAAGAATCTTTGTAGTATATAAAAGTTATGAGTAAAGGTGTAAAGACCAAAAAGAGACAACCCTTGGTTTAGTTAATATGTTTCGGCCTTAACCGCTAATGATATTTTTATTATCTTAATATTATTATTTGAACCCGACTACTTTTTACATTGTTATGAGTCATATTACTATATGATACGACTCATACCCGAGCACTTTGTGACACGTATAATGGGTCGCATATTAGTCGTACAATAACAACAAATTAACGACTTTCTTACTACTATACATGGTGATGGATTCCAAGCTAGGACATCAGATCAAGATAGCTCAGACGATGAGGAACTGCTTGGAACGCCGCTGAAACAAGGAGAAACTGAGGTTCGTCCAACCGTCCGCAGTGATCGCACGGCCGTGTACCGTATCGACCCAACACGTCCGGGAATGGAGATACATTTGGAACCACGACCAGATGATCGATTCACTTGACCGAGACGTTCTCTTTCTCTACCTAAGTCCCATTCTAAGACTAATGGTCGTGACAGAAACACGTTGGTCCGAGCCGAATCACCGGTGGGTCGGAACACTACTATTTCTATTGACCCATTCGACTTTTCTTCCGACCAAACTTCAAAGGAACGTGCCAATGGACTAAGGATGAAGATTGGACGTGAGTTTTCACTTATAGTCCGACCCAATCAAGAGTTATCCGAAGAAATGTCCGTCTGCATGATCCGGGCCGTACCATGACCGCACCAAGGAAGGAAAATCGGCCGAAGAGTCACTCTAAGGAGTTTGCGGGATCCGAAGAGTTCTTTGACTCTATTTAATTTAGTCTTTGGTCTTTCCTATTAATTACTACAATTTTAGTCTCTTTACATTCTAGTTCTCTTATATAAGTACCAAACTCTTGATCATTTTGATACATATCGATTTTTATCTTCTTCTTTGAGAGTTCATCTCTTTGTTCTTGGTTGAACATTTTCGTTTCTTTGGCAACGGTTACTTCCAAAGCAACAAACCTTCTTAGAGATCGCTGTTAAGGGTTACTTCTTCGATTCTCTCTGAAGTTGGGGAATACCAAAGGCCTTCCGCAACTTTTGACGGTCTCCTTCGATCCACCACTGATCCGTGATCAGATTATCATTTGATCCATCAAAGAGTCTATCCTATCCGGGAATCTATCAAGTGGTATCAGAGCCACTCTTTGTTGGTATCTTCTATCTTTTCATCTTCTCATTTCATCTACACCATTTCTTAAACACTTCTTATCTTTCTATCTAGTATTTGGGATTTGGGCCAATTCATTTCATCTATCTTAAAAAAAAAAAGAGTTTGAACGATTTACAAAAAAAAAGAGTGTTCTTAAGTTCTTAAAAGCTGGGGAGAAATCCAGGCGGCTGAGGAGAAATCCATCCTTGAATTGGTTAAGGCAAATCCCACCAAAAATCTTTCAACTTCCTATCTTCTTGTTCTTTTCCCCCTTGTTGCTTGGAGTACTTGTGGAATTGGCTTGAGTTTGTTTGCCGAGAACATTGAGAGATTACTCGGAGTTACCAGCAAAACACTTGTGTGGGCGAGTTTAAACACTTGAGAGTGAGAGTGTTTTCTTTAATTCGTTTGTTTCAAAGTGTTTTCAGGGAACTATGGCAAGCAGTGAAGAAGAACGAGATGACAACCCTAGGAGCGGATTGAATCGAGCCCAAATGAAAGCTCTTAACGACCAAATGGCGAGACTAGTGACTGAACGTATGGAGGAACTACACGTCCGGCTTGATAGGATCCCGGAAGATCAACAAGGACGTCCTCAACGATCCGCACGAAGGAACCGGACAGAGAGACGGACCATCCGGTCAGCTAATGACCAAGATGAAGAAGAATCTGAGGAGGATCGATCCATTGCCCGATCAAGGAGAGGCCGCGGGAACCAACAGGATGAGAACCCATTTGGTAGGAGACCAAGTGACGGCCTTGGCAATCTTAAGCTCAGAATTCCATCCTTTCAAGGTAAGAATTATCCGAATGCATATCTGGAATGGGAAAGGAAAACTGAATTGGTTTTTGATTGTCAAAACTTTTCTGAACTTAAGAAAGTTAGATTGGCTGCTTCTGAATTTAGTGGTTATGCTATCAATTGGTATGATAATATTGTGACTCTTAAGAGGAGAATGGGTGAAAGACCAATTGCTTCTTGGGATGAACTAACCACTCTTATGAGAAAGCGATTTGTGCCTAGACATTATCACAGGGATCTTCACCATAAGCTGAGACGGTTGGTCCAAGGAACCAAGAGTGTGGAAGACTATTTCCAGGAGATGGAGACCCTTATGCTTAAGGTGGACGTTGAAGAAGTTTTGATTGCTATCTTGGTTCGATTCCTTGCAGGCTTAAACCGAGAAATACAAGACCGAATGGAGCTCCATAAAGCAATCTTGATTGAGCAACAAGTCAAGAGGAGGGGATTTTCTAAACCGGCTTACACTCCAAAACCTAGCTACCAAGACAAAGGTAAGACTCTTCCTCAAACAAATTCTGGTTTTAAGACTAACGCTCCTTCTAGTTTGGACAAAGGCAAAGCCGTGGAATTCACGAGCAGAGCTAGAGATATCAGGTGCTTTAGATTTCATGGCCTAGGACACTATGCCAACAAATGCCCAAACCAAAAGATCATGATCTTGCTGGAAAATGGAGAGTATGAGTCCGAGGAAGAAAAGGAGGAACCAGAGGACACAGGGCCGATCTTTGATGAGGAATCCGAACCATATGATTATCCGGCTCAAGGCCAACTTCTCGTGACCCGCAGATCACTTAGCGTCCAGACCAAACAAGCCGATCTTGAACAAAGGGAGAATCTCTTTCATTCTCGTTGTTTTGTTAAAGATAAAGTTTGTTCTTTGATTATTGATGGTGGAAGTTGCACTAACGTGGATAGTGATGTTCTTGTTAGGAAACTTGGACTAGAAGTGAGGCCGCATCCTCGACCATTCAAGTTGGAATGGCTAAATGAGGAAGGAGAACTACATGTCAAGGAGCAAGTCACGGTTCCCATTACCATTGGCCGGTATGAGGATGAGGTCCTATGCAATGTGTTGCCCATGGACACGAGTCATATCTTCTTGGGAAGACCTTGGCAGTTCGACAAGAAAGCCATTCATGATGGCCAAAAAAACCGCCACACTTTTGATCATAAAGTAAAGAAGATAACTCTTGTTCCTTTATCTCCAGCCGAAGTACACCAAGATCAGCTCCAACTCAAGAAGAACCGAGAACGAGAGAAGCATCAGGAAGCTTCCAAAGAACCGGTCCGGAAATCCAACTTCTACATCAAGCCAAGTCAAGTAAGAAAAAATCTGTTTTCTCAACAATCTTTTATCTTACTTGTGTTTAAAGAAACACTAATGACTTCTAACCCAGCACCGGAGATTCCGAGTGAACTTCAAGATTTGATGAACAGGTTCAGTGACGTGTTCCCTGAAGAGACTCCTAGTGGTTTGCCACCCATCTGTGGGATTGAGCATCAAATCGACCTTGTGCCGGGAGCGTCTCTTCCAAACCGTCCTTCTTATCGAACCAATCTGGTTGAAACCAAGGAACTACAGAGACAAGTGAACGACCTGATGGAGAAAGGATACATCCGAGAGAGTCTAAGCCCGTGTGATGTACCGGTCTTACTTGTTCCAAAGAAAGATGGCACTTGGAGAATGTGCGTGGACTGCCGAGCCATCAACAACATAATAGTTAAGTACCGCCATCCTATTCCTCGTCTTGATGATATGCTTGATGAATTGCATGGTTCCAAAGTATTTTCTAAGATAGATCTTAAGAGTGGATACCCTCAAATTCGTATGAAAGAAGGGGATGAGTGGAAAACGGCCTTTAAAACTAAACATGGATTGTATGAATGGTTAGTTATGACGTTTGGATTGACAAATGCACCAAGTACTTTTATGAGATTGATGAACCATGTTCTTAGAGCTTATATTGGTGAATTTGTTGTTGTGTACTTTGATGACATTCTTGTCTATAGAAAAAGTTTGAATGAACATGTTAGACATCTCGAAAAAGTCTTGGAAATACTTAGAAAAGAAAGCTTGTATGCCAATTCTAAGAAATGCACTTTTGGAACGGATCACCTAGTTTTCTTGGGTTTTGTTGTAGGAGCAGATGGCATCCGAGTTGATGAGGAGAAGGTCAAGGCAATCCGAGAATGGCCAAGTCCCAAAACCGTTGGAGAGGTCAGAAGCTTCCACGGCTTGGCCGGCTTTTATAGACGATTTGTTCGGGATTTCAGCACGATTGCAGCTCCTCTCACTGAGGTTATCAAGAAGAATGTTGGGTTCAAATGGGAGCAAGCTCAGGAGGACGCATTTCAGACTTTTAAAGGGAAGTTAACCCGAGCTCCATTACTTGTTCTTCCTGATTTTCTTAAAACCTTTGAGATTGAATGTGATGCCTCAGGTGTGGGTATTGGTGTTGTTCTTATGCAGGAAGGAAAACCCATTGAATTCTTCAGCGAGAAGTTAGGTGGTGCTACTCTCAACTATCCCACCTATGACAAGGAGCTTTATGCATTAGTGCGGGCACTTCAAACGTGGCAGCATTACCTTTGGCCTAAGGAGTTTGTCATTCACACAGATCACCAATCTCTACGACATCTCAAGGGCCAACAAAATCTGAACAAAAGGCATGCACGTTGGGTAGAATTCATAGAAACCTTCCCATATGTCATTAAGTACAAACAAGGTAAGGAGAACATAGTGGCTGATGCACTATCTCGAAGGTATGTACTCCTATCCACTCTTGGAACCAAACTCTTGGGATTTGAGTTTATAAAAGGCTTGTATGAAACCGATTCTGACTTTAGGGAACCATTCTTGGCTTGTCAAAAGCATGGCCACGGCAAGTACTTCATCTTAGAAGATTTTTTGTTCTTTGATAATCGGTTATATGTACCTCACTGTTCTTTAAGGGAATTGTTCACCAGGGAAGCTCACGGAGGAGGTTTGATGGGACATTTTGGACCAGCCAATACATTGAAGGTGCTTGAGGATCACTTCTATTGGCCGGGCCTAAAGAAGGATGTGGAAAGGATTTGCAGCCGGTGTATCACTTGCAAGGAAACTAAGTCCAAAAACACTTCTCAGGGTTTGTACTCTCCTCTTCCTATCCCATCTCATCCTTGGACTGATTTATCTATGGACTTTGTTCTTGGTTTGCCTAAGTCTAGGACTGGTAAGGACTCCATCTTTGTGGTTGTAGATAGGTTTTCGAAAATGGCTCACTTCATTCCTTGTTTGAAAACTAATGATGCATCTCACATTGCCGACTTGTTCTTTAAAGAGATAGTTAGACTTCATGGCATGCCTAAGACCATTGTCTCTGATCGTGATGCTAAGTTCTTAAGTTATTTCTGGAAAACATTGTGGACTAAGCTTGGTACAAAACTTTTGTTTTCAACTACTTGTCATCCTCAAACTGATGGACAAACGGAAGTAGTGAATAGGACACTTTCAGCCTTGCTTAGAACACTTGTTAAGAAGAATCTTAGGACTTAGGAAGAGAATTTGCCACATGTTGAGTTTGCTTATAACCATTCCATGCATTCTGCTACTAAGTACTCACCATTTGAGATTGTCTATGGCTTTAACTCTTTGTCTCCACTTGATCTAATGCCTTTGCCTGTGACTGAAAGGATAAGTTTGGATGGGAAAAAGAAAGCCAAAATTGTCAAGCAGGTTCATGAGAAGGTCCGAGCCAACATCGAGGCAAAGACAAAGCAGTATGAGAAGTATGCCAACAAGGGCCGCAAACAAATGATCTTTGAGCCGGGCGATCTTGTTTGGATTCATCTAAGGAAGGAACGGTTTCCCGAGGAACGGAAGTCAAAACTTATGCCCCGGAAGGATGGTCCATTCACGGTTGTCAAGAGGCTCCATGACAATGCCTATCAACTTGATCTTCAAGGTAAGTATGAAATTTCTCCTAGTTTCAACGTTGCTGATCTATCTCCTTTTCATGCAGATACTCAAGATTTGTGGTCAAATCCTTTTCAAGAGGAGGGGAATGATGGATTCCGAGCTAGGACATCAGATCAAGATAGCTCAGACGATGAGGAACCGCTTGGAACGCAGCTTAAACAAGGAGAAACTGAGGTTCGTCCAACCGTCCGCAGTGATCGCACGGCCGTGTACCGTATCGACCCAACACGTCCGGGAATGGAGCTACATTTGGAACCACGACTAGATGATCGATTCACTCGACCGAGACGTTCTCTTTCTCGACCTAAGTCCCATTCTAAGACTAATGGTCGTGACAGAAACGCGTTGGTCCGAGCCGAATCACCGGTGGGTCGGAACACTACTATTTCTATCGACCCATTCGACTTTTCTTCCGACCAAACTTCAAAGGAACGTGCCAATGGACTAAGGATGAAGATTGGACGTGAGTTTTAACTTATAGTCCGACCCAATCAATAGTTATCCGAAGAAACGTCCGTCTGCATGATCCGGGCCGTACCATGACCGCACCAAGGAAGGAAAAGCGGCCGAAGAGTCACTCTAAGGAGTTTGCGGGATCCGAAGAGTTCTTTGACTCTATTTAATTTAGTCTTTGGTCTTTGCTATTAATTACTACAATTTTAGTCTCTTTACATTCTAGTTCTCTTATATAAGTACCAAACTCTTGATCATTTTGATACATATCGATTTTTATCTTCTTCTTTGAGAGTTCATCTCTTTGTTCTTGGTTGAACATTTTCGTTTCTTTGGCAAGGGTTACTTCTAAAGCAACAAACCTTCTTAGAGATCGTTGTTAAGGGTTACTTCTTCGATTCTCTCTGAAGTTGGGGAATACCAAAGGCCTTCCGCAACCTTTGACGGTCTCCTTCGATCCACCACTAATCCGTGATCAGATTATCATTCGATCCATCAAAGAGTATATCCTATCCGGGAATCTATCACATGGGGCAGCAAATTAGTCGCCCAAAAAGTTACTTATTTCCGACTTTTAGAGGACCCTTAACAGCAGACGAATCGTAGTCGCAAATTACCGACTACACTGCGACTACTGTTACCGGTATCGACAATAGTTGTTAATTAGTCGTAAATCAGCGACTAAATTGGCGACAATCATTTTTGGTTGTATATTAGCGACTTATAGACGACCATATATATGTAGTCTGAAAATAGTCACAAATGTGTCTCCAAATAGTCGCAGAATATTACGACTGCAAGTATGTCGCCGGTTGAAGTCGCAAAAAAACGCTGATTTCTTGTAGTGTACATTTAAGACAAATATTTGTTAGTAGATATATAATATATAATTATATGTTTCATATATTAAAAAAATGAACTTACCTTTGTATTTGAGGACTTCATCATAGTTGGTGGGAATATGCGTATGTATGAGTAACTCATGATAAGATAATTGCTTTTCACGTGGTTTTCCACTTAAGCGTCCAAGTTGCTCGAAAATCAAAGGGATAAAATTGGTTTAGCACCTCTATCATCGTGTCGAGCTGGGCTGCGACTCTTTGTACGTACTTGCGACGGAAAGTAATAACTGACAAAGGTAGAGGCTTCTTTGTTGGTATACTGAGCCACAACAGAACCCCCTACTTTATCGGGGTTCTTCACCTTCTTTTTAAGGTGAAACATATCGAGCTCGAAAAGATACATCCACTGATATTATACCAGACCAACAAGTGTAGCCCTTGGAGGGAGATGATGGAAATATCTTCTCTAGATTACATAAGATCTTAGGAACGTTTTCCTCTAAAATTCTTATACCGTCAATTGTAAGTGACCTCATGCATAAATCTCAGAAAAAGCACCAACTGATGTGATATATTTGTGAATATCTTTTAGAAGGAGATGAGAAAATGAAAATGGTAGAAGTCGGTGCAACACAACATGAGATTCATGGCTCTTCATTCCGATAAACTTCCCTTCTCTAGTGTCAACACAATTACGCATGTTCAAAGCGTAACCGTCAGGAAATTTAACTTCCCTATAATCCAATCAAAGAACGCTTGCTTCGAATACTCGTCTAACCAATAAGATAGAATTGAAAATTTTCCGTTCCTCATTAGATGAAGCTCAAGTCGAGATCATATTTCTGGAAAATCAAGTTTAAACTACAAACCGACTTTCGTTTTCCCTAGCACATTTAGAATTGTATTCATGATGTTATCAAAAAGTTCTTCTCAAACTGCATGACATCAATATTATACATTAATAGTTGGTCATTCCAATAAGGCAATTCCTAGAAGATGCTTTGCTTGTGCCAGTTGTAGGCAAACCCAGCTCCATATAAACATTTTCTTTCCCATTTACACCACAATAAGGAGTCATTTGCACACCATAAGTTATAAATTACCCCAAATTAATTGACCCGCTCTCGTCTGGAGGTGGATCATCAAACACCTTTCTCTCTTTGTAAAAAGTTTGGTGTTTCTCCAATATGAGTGATCTTGCGGTATAAATCTTTTGTGATATTCAAACCAACCTGATTTGTGTATGTTATTCAATTAACATGCATCATTTATTTCTTGACAATATGACATGCTAACCTCCCATGTGTTGTCCATCCAAATAACATACCATAAGCCTGGAAATCACTAATGGTCCACATTAGTACAACGCGCATTTAAATTTTTTGCATACACAAGACATTATATGATTCAACACCATGATCCTATTGAAGGAACTTGGGCCAATTCTAACAGTTTAAGAATTCCATCAAGTTCCTGAAGCCTAGGATCTAGGGTTTAGTTAATTGAATCCTTACAGATGATCTCGTGTTTACCTGGAGATTTGCAGCGGAATAATGAACAGGTAAGTGAGATCTCTAGCGCCTCAGATGCTGCGCCTCTACTGCAGTCCACACGCACACAAGCTGGAATCCGCCGGGATGCTAGTGCCGGGAATCGGATCTCCTGGGAATCCCTGTGTTTTAGAGGTGGCTGCGTTTTCTGTCAAGAAAAAGTCTCAACCACGGCTAGGGTTCCAGGTCGTCCATATAAGCCTTTATATAGACCTGGAATGAATAAAACCGATCATTGGATAAATCCAATTCGTTTAAGTCATCAAACCGAAACATCAGGTTCGGAACCCGATCTGTGTCGATCGACACACCCAATGGTGTCGATCGACACACCTCTTAAAACTCGAATTCAATGTGCATCCAATACACATTGAACAGACCATATGCCAATGATCAATCCCATACAAAGTGTATCAAGCTTGCTTAGGTGTGTGACCCTGTAGGTCCACATAATACTAGCAATGAGTTACAACTCATAAGTCATAAGCGGCTTCTAGCAAAACATTATGACCACCTAGTATTACATGGATTGTCTGATCCTGACAATACAACTATCTATCAGAGTTAGCACAATATGATTTCAGGACATAATCCCAACAATCTCCCACTTGTACTGGAATCATCTATTCCCCTAATCCTTTTGTCTCTATATCTCGATATGGCATAAGGCAAGAGACTGTGTCATCCTTATTATAGCCAACATCATGTTCATCGAACTCCTGATCTATACTGATAAAACAAATGACTGACAATCACCTCGTTTGAGAACGGCCATGCATTTTCTCAGTATAAAATCTTCGATGGGCCCTGAGATATTTATCTCCTGTTATATAGGAGGGACAAATCCCTTCATGTTCCATCCCTGTTTCTACACACACTTCATGATACGCCTAAGCAATGCCGTTATAGCCGCCAGTTACGGAACGACGTTTGACAAGGTCAAAGCGCACCAATTCACATGCTAGAAAGCATGATGAACTCAGGTCTAAGGACTATACTCTATAGTCGTAATGAGAACCTCTCATGACACTGATATAACTATCCTGTAGAGTTCTCATTAGCGGGTCAGGTCCGATCATATGTTCACCAACATATATCTATGTGATTGACGTTGATACTCATATAAATGACTCCATGAAACTTAATCATACGTCACCTCACATACTAGTCTTAACGGTTGTTAGTGTCCCACTTTAACAACCTACGACTAGGGACAAATATAATTTTATGTCATATTTCACTTATAGGGTTTCATGATCAAGTCCTCAACTTGATGACCTATAAAATGAACATGAAATACTTTGGGACCATTATTTTATTATCCATTGATCAAATAATGCTGATGTCAGTTTTTTCATAAACATAACCATAGCATGTCTATGTGAACATCATAACTAACATAACTCCCACTAGAATCAAGACCACGTCTTCAGATATCTAGTACCTACAGCAACGGTATGAAACTCATGCTTAGGTTATGAGAGAGGCTGCGGTGTTCTTGCTTGGAACCGTTCCAACAAACTACACCGCTATTCATTAATAAGCACTATTCTACGGTCCTCTGCTTAGAGCCCTTCCAACAGATAGCACCGCTATACAGACAAAGAGACATAACCAGGTGGGAACCGGGAATCGTCTTTGTCCGTCTAACTACTCATAACAGATTCGTCACTTTCTCAATTGAACAAGAACCAATCCTCAGTGTTCCGCAAACATTTGGGGATATTTCTTACAACTGTCCAGTGACTTTTACCGGAACATATTGGTATCTTCTCGTCATGCTTTATGCGTGAGCTGCATCTAGACGAGCGCAAAGTGTGGCATTCATGATGGATTCTATTACAGAAGCATAAGGAATCATACTCATAGATACTAGCTCAGCCTGTGTCCAAGACACTTCTTCTTGCTAAGATTATTGCCACAAGACCTTTGGTGTGAAGCCATTCTTGGAATCATGCATATTGGAACTGTCTAATATCTTATCAACATAAGGATTCTGACACGATCCAATTAGCTTACCCCAATCTATTTCAATAGATCCTTATTCCAAGAACTCACGCGGCTTCTCCCATGTCTATTGTTAAAATTGACTTCCGACCCAAGTCCTGATAAGACTTAAGCGACGGAACGTCGTTTATGAGATTAGGTATGTTATACACATACTGTGTGAGAAATGCAACTACGCTCCCACTAGTCTACTTGTAAACGCACGGTTCCTATTCGTTCCTGATCAAGTCAAAACTTTTGACCGTTTTAACAGAACGTAGATTCCAACTCCAAGATGTTTGCTTCAATCCAGAAATAGATCGGTGAAGCTAACATGCATACCTAGCAAATTTTCGAAGTTGGGGCTCACCATCGCTCTTTAAATCTCGCATGTTCGTCACTTTTCAATGATCATCAGATCACGGCAATCGGTCATGAGAAATCACTCTCGGGTTAGTGACGGATCCATTCGGATCTGCGAACTTCAGGCTCCACAGGTGTAGGTCCTACAGCACTTTGTAGATCCAACCGCTGCTCTCCCTCAACAGGTTGAGCAGCCTCCTGTGTTTCTCGAATTTCTTCGAGCTGTACTTCAACTCCCACTGTTTTTCTTGGAAAGAAACTTTCTATCTAGAAAAACAGAGTTCCGAACAACAAAACTTTGTTCTCGGATTGGTTGCAAAAGTAATAAGCCTCGGTTTCCTTTAGGACAACCAGCGAAGTAGCACTTATCAGATTTGGGTTCAAGGTTGTCTGTTGTCAACTGCTTTGCATAAACCTTGCAATCCCAATTAATCAGGAAAACATACTTGGAAAACTTCCAGTCCACATCCAATGTGGTGTCTTTCAACTGATTCTGATAGAAACCTATTTGGCGTAAATACATACATTTCTAGAGCGTATTTCTAAAAGGATAATGGAAGATTCGTGTGACTCATCGTTAATCGGAGCATATCCAATAAGGTCCGATTCTTTCTCTCAGAAACACCATTTAGGTTTTCCAGGAGAAATGAGCTGTGAGATGACTTCACACTCACTTAGATGATCACTCAATTCTTGACTCAAGTATTCTCCTCCGCGATCTAATCGAGGATCTTTAATACTTCTGTCATATCGGTTCTATACTTCATTCTGGAACTCCTTTGACCATTTCAAAGGATTCCGACTCGTGTCTCATCAAATGAACACAGCCATACTTACTGAAGTCATCAATAAAGGTAATGAAGTACTGAAGTTTTCCTCTGGCACTAATGCTCACCGGGCCACATACATCAGTATGAGCAAGGCCCAATAAGCCTCTGGCCCTTTTCTTTAGCTCTGCTAAAGAAGCCTTAGTCATTTGGCCCAGTAAGCAGAATTCATATCTCATATGATTTATAATCAAATGAGCCCAAAGGCCCATAACTATGGATCTTCTGAATTCGCTTCACTCCATGTGGTTTAAACGACTATGCTAAGAAAGAAAAAAAAACGAGTTCGAGTCTTCAGACTTAAACCGTTTGGTATTTATGTTATTTACAGGCGTACATTGGTTTAAGATATAAAACCCATTTGAAAAAGGGGTGCTACTATGGAATATTTCATCAAGATCAAAAGAGCAAAACTTGTCTTTTATCAAAATGAAAAACATCCAAATTCTTACAAGAAAATGTAAGACATCTCTGCTTAAAGCAGGTACATAGCAGCAATTACTTAATTCAAAAACCAAGCTTGAAAGGCTCCTACAAGTGGAGGATCACTAAGTCAGTATGGCCGAGATAGTTCTTCCCGTCAGTTCGTTTCCATCCCGTCTGTCATTCTTGCCGTGAGATTGCTCCATTCCAGACACGCAGTTCCACTTGTCCTTTCTTCAACGTTCTACTGTTGCTTAGGCCCTGCACATTTCAAAAATATCAGTACCATAACTGGTATCCAATACCTACGTAGAACTTGAAGTAATAACACAATACCTGAAGAAGAAGTCCCGTACATCTCCTTCATCTCTTGTGAATCTTCCAAGAATTTAATGCAATTTCTCTTCCAATGCCCAAACTCTTCACAGTAGCAGCACTTACCAACATCAGATGGGCCTGACTTGGGCTTATAAGATGACACAGGCTTATACTGATTCCAAATCTGGACGGCCATGCCTCTACCCTTGTCTACACAAGATTTCTCAAATCTTTTACCCTTTATGATGTTTTGCTCAGCTGTCTTGAGCATGCCATGCAGCTCAGTCAACGTCTTCGTCAAGTCATTCTTGATATAGCTTTTCCTAAACTTATCATAACTTGACGGCAGTAACTGCAGAATGATCTCAGTAGCCAACTCTAGGCTAAAAGGACAATCCAGTTTCCCCAGGTTATCAATGTAACCCATCATTTTAATTACATGAGGACTCACTGGAGCATTCTCTGGTAGTTTGCACCCAATGAGAGATTTAACCATCTGGTATCTCTCAACTCGTGCTTGATCCTGAAACTTCAGTTTCAGGCCGGTGATCATCTCTATTGGCGACTCCATGTTCTCGTATTGACTCTTTAAGTCCGAGTTCATGGTATCCAACATCAGACCACACACATCTACCACATCAATATAATGCTTATTCCAAGATTCATATACTGCATGTGAGGCATTGGTCCCAAGCCTTTCGGGGAGAGCTTTCTCAAGGACATAGTTCTTACTCTCTTACTTGAGAATAAATCTCAAGTTCCGATACCAGTCCAGGAAATTTGATCCATTTAACTTGTCATTCTCAAGGACGGATCGCAACGAGAAAGTAGTTTTAGACATAGGCTGAAAACTAAGAAAAGAAAAGTTTTAGTTATGAAGTTCAGGAAATGAGAAATCTTATCTAATAAGAAAACTCGCATTGTATTCAAACTATGTTTCCTCTATGAATATAATGATACAAGACCCATACTTCGCCAAAATCTGAGTGGACGACTCGCCATCACCCAAACTTCAATTATCTAGGTAAGCAAATCATTGCTAATATACCCAGTACAACTCTTGGTCGCAGATAAGACAATCCATGTCTCATCCACTCTGATGTCTCTGGGCCCAGAACTTCTGATAGCCCAGTCAAGTAAACCAATCTCTTCAGTCTTGTGATCATTGACAGTCGCAGTGCAAGTCTATCTATGATCACCTGCCTTACTCATGTAATTGTAGATACCAAGGACTCCAAGACTATCCAACAACGAAATGAGTCTTGACAGTAGACAAGATTGGGAAAGACATCAAGGTCACTTGATATTTAGTTGAGGAAACGGAACTTTAAAAAGGTTAGTAAATCAATCTCTTAGGTCATGTAATTGTTTATGTCAAGCACTGCAAGACCATCAACACAACTACCTGCCTTACTCATGTAATTGTGGACACCAAGCTCTTGGCAAGACTATCACAACAACGAAATGAGTCTTGACAGTTGACCATATTGAAAACTAAGCTTTGATCTAATACACATCCAATGTGTATTCAATGGGTTTAGAACATGTTTTAATTGTTCTAACAAAAGTGGGTTAGGTCATTTGGTTCGGATTCTCAATCATTTGGTTCAATAACCAAACGATTACGGTTCGCATCCAACCTTAACAAAACCCGATAACCGGTCAATCCAATTGAACCGACTTATCCAATCAAATCGGTTTATACTAATTGAGATAGCCAGTCCAATCCAATTGAACCAATTCATCCAATTTAAACCGATCTGATCTACCTTAACCAAGCATGATAACCAGTTCAATCCAATTGAACTGATCAACCAATCGCAAGGCTTGTGTTGACCGACACTTAACCTGTGTCGATCGACAAAGTAAGGTATCAGGAAATTTAACCATGCGAGATAACCGGTTCAATCCAATTGAACCGATCTATCCTTTCGCACAGCCTGTGTCGATCGATGCACCCAGTGTGTCGATCGACACAGTGCGATCTCTAATATCGATATCCAAATTTTAATAAGCGTATTCGCGGTGCATCGACCGACATAAACTTGTGTCGATCGACACTGTGCGAAAACCCTAAAATTTTATAATCGGTTTCGTGGTGTGTCGACCGACACAAACTTGTGCCGATCGACACTGTGCGAAAACACAGGTTCATCGTTGTCGATACAAACAAAATCCGAGATCATATTTATCAAAACGAAAATCAACAATCATCAACCTATTCAAATACATCATTATTCGAATTCCATGCTTCAGATTCAATGATTAAACCCTAAGGCTCTGATAACACTGAAGGAACTTGGGCCAATTCTAACAGTTTCAGAATTCCATCAAGTTCCTGAAGCCTAGGATCTAGGGTTTAGTTAATTGAATCCTTACCGATGATCTCGTGTTTACCTGGAGATTTGCAACGGAATAATGAACAGGTAAGTGAGATCTCTAGCGCCTCAGATGCTGCGCCTCTACTGCAGTCCACACGCACACAAGCTGGAATCCGCCAGGATGCTAGTGCCGGGAATCGGATCTCCTGGGAATCCCTGTGTTTTTTAGAGGTGGCTGTGTTTTCTGTCAAGAAAAAGTCTCAACAACGGCTAGGGTTTCAGGTCGTCCATATAAGCCTTTATATAGACCTAGAATGACTAAAACCGATCATTGGATAAATCCAATTCGTTTAAGTCATCAAACCGAAACATCAGGTTCGGAACCCGATCTGTGTCGATCGACACACCCAATGGTGTCGATCGACACACCTCTTAAAACTCGAATTAAATGTGCATCCAATACACATTGAACATACCATATGCCAATGATCAATCCCATACAAAGTGTATCCAGCTTGCTTAGGTGTGTGACCCTGTAGGTCCACATAATACTAGCAATAAGTTACAACTCATAAGTCATAAGCGGCCTCTAGCAAAACATTATGACCACCTAGTATTACATGGATTTTCCGATCTTGACAATACAACTATCTATCAGAGTTAGTACAATATGATTTCAGGACATAATCCCAACACCTATAACATTTACAACTCATGTATCATTGGCTTCAAGAATACATCAAGTGATATTTTGTATGCTCTGGTATGGGAACGAGTACAGAGAGGAAAAGAAACTCTCGACGCAAAGATGGCGGTAAGTTATAAAGAGTCAAAATCACAGTCAACAAAGAATATTGCCTTACATGCCTTCCAAATGGGTTGAAACCATCAGCACATAATACGAGGTATACATTATGTGGCTCATAAGAAAAATCCGGATAGACTCTCTGAAAATGCCGCCACTCCTTAACATCTGAAAGATGTGCAATCTATTCTCCTCAACTATGCTCGGCATGCCATATAATTTACATCATGGTTCGTTGAGATTGGTATAACCGCTTCAACCTATCGGTTAACAGCAAATACCACATCCATTTGAATGGAACTTTAACTCTTCCCTTTGTGTCCATATAGCCCGACTTCTTACAAAATTTACATTCCAAACTGTTTTCTTCTTCTCGACAATATATCATACAGTTTCTGATGCACACATCAATCATTTGATATGGCAATCCAAGCCCGTTAACAAGTTTATGGACCTCGTAGTATGAACCAAGTGCAAGATTATCTTCACGAAGAAGGCCTTTCACAAAATCGCAAATCGTATCCACACATTCCTCTGCCAAACTGTAGCCATCTTTATGTTCATTAATCTAGTAGAAGATGATATTGGCGAATGACAATCTCTACAACCTTCGTCCAGTGGCCGCTTTGATGTATCTAACATGTAAAAAAAATCATGGCTTCTAAATTAGGCTATTCTACACTAGTATTTTGATATTCACCTACTTCCTCAAAATTTTCTTAATGAGCATCATTAACCATCTGAACAGTACCTACACCATAATCAACCTCTGCTCTACCTTCTTCTAGTCCTTCTAAATTATATGGTTCCCTAGTACTACCAAAATGTTCTCTACTACTACTGCCATAAGGTTTCGTACTAGTAATACAACATCTTTCTCCATGAAGATACCAAATCTTATAACCCGGCATAAACTCGTTCTTATACAAGTGAGTCCACACTAGATCAATCTTAACATCCTAGCATTCCGGAAAATATTACATGGACATTTTAACTTACCAGTCTTTCTCGTTGATGGTTGACTACATGCAACCTCCATGAATTCACAAACACCATCTTTATAAGGCTTCGCCAATAAGTTCGTCGCCAGATCGTGGATTGATCTATCCATCCATGAACTAAAATAGTTTAAAGACATTTTTTTTATGTTGAAAACGTTTTCGAGTGAAAGGGAGAGAGATATTAGTGAGAGATTTGTGAAGTGTGAAAAATACGAAAGGTGGCTATTTATAGAATTTTATAACCGACAGAACATGATGGAAAACCGATAGATATAGTCGTTATGTTGGTAATACATCGATTTTGTTGAACCAGGTAACGGTTACATAACGGATAAGACAGAATACCGTCAGATCTTCATAACGGATCTATCTGTCAGTAATTACCGATTCCGTCAGTAATTACCGACGAATTTAAATCCTTCTGTTATACCCATATTTCTTGTAGTTTTTAAATTCCTTAGATCATGTTACAAGTTAGCTACTATATAATCATGTAATAAGAACAATTAAATGTGAAAAAAAAAACATGAGAATAAAACCATATATGAACCGATATAAGAGTCACTACATGCATCCATTGAAAATTTTACAACTTAATAGTGGATCTACTCAGACATGGTAAAGTAAAAAGCACATCGAAATGAAAGAAAAAACAAAGCATAATTTTTTTAAAAAAATCTGTTAGAATATTAGACCAAACTCCTTGAAAAAAGTGATATAAGACTCGGTATTAGTCATATCTTATTGATCACACAGTTTACAAAGACAACATGCTTTGGGTAAATGCTCGGTGATAGAGATGGATGGTGAGGGGAGATTAAATTGCTCAATCAAATGGACAAAGCTGCTTGCTGAATCACACAACAAATTGATCTAAACGAACAAAATATACTTGTGATTCACTCACAAGACTCAAATGCACAAGAAACTCAAAGATTCTCGGTCTATGAAAGTGATGTATAATGGTTTTAATATGTTTTGACCATAATATGTGTATTTTATAAAGACTTTTTCGTGTTTTGGAGTCTTTTATAGTTTTTGCAGTTCTAGATTCGAAATGAGCTATTTTGGAAATTTTTAGAATATTTGGAGCAAAACTGAAGCAGAAGGAGAATTTCACGAGTTCAGAGTTCACATTCGAGCATGGTGTCTATGGACACCACCTCTGGGTTGGTCGAAACCCATCGTGATGCAAGAGGAGATATTCAAGTTTATGAAGAATTACAAAAGGGAACTTTCTCATATTTACAAAAGAACCTAAATCATGAATAAGATTATAAATAGGATATTAAGTCAATTTTTAGGCTATGCTTTTATTTTGCTTTGAGTTTGAGTTCTAGAGAGGAGATTTGCTTAAGGGCTTTTGGGGAGACAAATCTGACATTCTATTAAAGAAGATTTCGAACCCTCTTTATTTACATATTTTTCTTATGCAATCTTGTTCATCTATGATATATTTTCCATCAATCATATATGAGTAATTTACAAGTTAGGTTTAGGGTTTCTCAGACAGGATTTCATGAATTTTTAGGTTGATTGATTAGTTAAGGATTCATAACCACTAATGCTTCATCTTAAGTTGTAATTAATGCTTTATCTGGATTGTCTACCTAGATTTATGATTATAGGTTGATTCTCGCAACGAAAATTTGTTAATTAGCTTGAAAGAACTTTATGTGAGCAAATTAACTATTCTCTAAGGAATTTGGTTTAGAAAATTTGCGAACATCTAAACATTATTTAATACATGTTTAATAATTTGAATTTGCAAAGGAATTTAGATTTAGAGGTTGTTTGATATGTATAATTTCCACAAAGAAAGCTGGTTGATTCCATCATTTTGTTTTGAGTTATAGGATATAGAAGAATCATGACTGATTTATTGATTTTCATCCTGATTTCCCAAAAATTTCCAGAGCCTAGCGTTTTATCCTTCTGATTTACATTCTTGTTTTCTACTGCTTGTTTACATACAATCACATTGCTTAGCTTCATTCTCTGTTAGAAAACGCGGTCGCGTAGCCGCCTAGGTGTTAGACGGAGAGTGACCGCGGCGATTTTAACTTGTGTGGTTGTATAACTCGGTCAACGCACAACATATTTAGGCGGTCGCGTTTCAATCCGAGTCAACGACTTTTTAAACTATTCCCGATTTTTTTTAAAAAATCGGCCCAAGTTTTGATTTTCATTTTGTTACATATTGGGCCAAACTTAATTACAAGTCCAATGTTTACTTGCTTCTTAGGACTAATCTTCAATTGACTTCTTCATTGATGTGCCACTTGTATGGATATTTTCGCACATTTTTTATATATCTTTTTCCTCATATGAACCGTATACGTGGGAATCTTTTGCTTTTCTAAGTATAACTTGTTTTTGTGTACATGGGAATCTTTTTTTTTTTTGGTAAATATAACTTGTTTGATTGTCTCTGTTTAACCATATACATGGCGAATCTTTTTGCTATTTTGACAAGATTTGTTTAACATATTTTGTTTTCTGTATCGTGTATTGATGAATTTAATTTTGTTTTTCAGGTGCTAGTCTAACACATCAACCAATTCACTAACCAAAAAGTTTAATCTTTGAAGAACAATGGAATAAATGATAAAATTACAATCTTTATTTTGTATGTTCTCATGTCTCATGATCAAGACTACATATTTTTTTGTCTTGGCTGAGCACCCTTTTTTAAAAAAAAAAAAAAAAAAAAAAAAAAAAAAAAAAAGAAGACTACATACTTTTTTGTCCATCTTGTGACTTGAAGTAATAAGTCGATATTATTCTGTTTTCAGTTTTTTTTTTTGTAATAAATATGTATGAAAAACAACTATTATCTTTTATATTATGATTTTATTTATCTATAAATATAAAACAGATATATGCAAACCTTAAACTGATTTGTATATTATTTATTACATATAAAAATTACTAAACTCTAAAGAAAATGTCCAAAAATTCCACCCCGCGTAATTTCCGAGATTCTCCCGATTTTTCAAAAACTCGCTAAGTCCGGATCAGCCGCACGCACAACGCCTAGCGAGTTTCCGAACAAGGGCTTCATTCAATCTGATAGATTTATTGTGTGATTTTTGAGTCTATGTGGGATTGATAACCCTTTATACCCACCTAATTTAAGGTGTCTATATACATTCTTGAGAGTTCGCCCTAGGTTTTGAAACCTCTCAGACACGGAGTCCGAGGAGATCCAGCCGCCGCGGATGGCCTTCCTGTCCGTTCACCGCTGAGCTTCTCCTCCGCTTAGTCCAGCCTCCTCTCCTTCATGGCGTCACAGTCAGCTACTGCAGAAGCTCCCTCCGCCGCTGCTCCTCCGCCTCCGTCAAAGCCTCCAGATCTGAACTTCGCCGTTTCTCCTTTGCCTGACCCACTGGTGCCTCAAGCTCCTCCGGAACCTCCGCCCGTGGTCTGTCTCCTCTCGTCGTTCGTTTTCGAGTCACATCCTGCCGCCGTCATGATTAACCTCTCTCCGATGTCCGCCGTCGTTCCTCATTACCGGAACTTAACCGTGATTCCCATGTACTTGTCCCATCTCTGCCGTCGTGAGTGCGGATCTGTAAATCGTTTTGTGGCCGGGTCCTCCATCTTTCCTCCATGCGTTACCCTCAAATCTCCAAATCATGCTCGTCCTAGTGCCAAATCCTCATTTACTGAAGCCTGCAGCCTCCTCTCAGAGCTTCTTGGCCGTCGAGAAGTTTTGACTTCGCTCCGATTGAAGGTTGGTATAACTGTGTTGCACTGTTGCTCTGGCCAAACAGTTAAGCTCTCATTATTCCTGCCTTTACCTCCGTATGAAGTCATCCCTGTGGATGGATTTTGAATCTTCAGTGTTTGACATCCTCATACTTGAAAGTTGTTGCATGGTCTCCTGTTTTACTGTTTCTGCTGGTAGGGGACCCTTTGCTACGTTGTGCAGATGTTTGCTTTGGCTTAGCTCAGTGCCACCATTGAAGTATCGACCTCTATGTCTGTTTTTTTAACATTGCCTTGTGTTAAGCTCATATCTCTTTGTGGTGAAGATTTCAAATCTCATTTCTTAGACTTTGGAAAAGGAGAATGTGCTATGCTCTTTCTGAATTTGGTGGTGCTTATCAGTCATCTTTCCTCCGACGCCGCCAGTACCTCCTTATCCACCAGATTTTATCATCTCTTCGCATCGTCCTATCGTTTCCTGGTCCTATGGCTTTGCAGTCTTGACCCTCTTCAAATTTGGAGACATGTCTACAGGAACTGCTCGCTTCTCTGTTGCCTTTATTCTCTGGCCAATCATGATCTTCCTGCCTTGTTTTCAAGTCTGATCTGGTCGGTTCATTGGGTTACTTGACATTTGACTGGTTTATGTCCTAGTGGTAGATATAATCTATGTACAATTAAGCTAATGTCATCTCTTTTACCTCTTTATGAGGATGCTAAACTTGGTCTTAGCTCTCCCTTACCTCTTTATGAGGATCTTGTTACATTACCTCTCTATGAGGATCATGTGACCTTGCCTCTTTATGAGGATTTTGTTACCCTACCTCTTTATGAGGATCTTTGCTCCTTTATGGATTTCTTTACTCCTTTGTGATCACCATTTGTTTCAATTGGTTGTGTTGCTAAGGATGTCATCACAGGCTCATATGTTAGGTGTTTAATCGCCTCGGTAGCCATTCTGGAGATAGAAAATTGTGCACACTGTTCCAATCTCGGGTGTTCGATCCAGTACCCAAGACTTCATCTTACTTAACAACTTATGTAACACCCGTCTCCTGGCGAACCGAAGACGCGGCGTTAGGACGCCTGTTGAACCGGACTCGGTCCAACCGGGACGCCAACTCAACTTGTCCCGGGTCCCAGACGCCTCCTTCGTATTCAAAATCCACCAATAACGTCACTCGATCAGTCAATCCTGCATCCGGACATGCGGGGAAAGAGAATGGAAAAGGGAAGAGGCCTGAGTAATTGTTTCAAACACAATTACCCAGTGAGGTCGGGCTTAAGGAGCCCGCGATCCCGCTTACACTACACAACTACGATTCACCACGCAATCTACATCCACTCGTGCTTTCACACTCGTGGACCCCTTCCTTCGACCCGTAGGCCCAAACAATCCCGGCACAGGGACACGCACCCCGTACGCGCCCCTGTCCACCTTCTGGCCCGTCGGCCTTCCTTCTCGGGGAGCTCGCCGAAACCCCCCTTACGACAATTCAAGGGTCGCGTACCAAACTCGATATACACGAGCCGCCAAGAAACACCCTTTCGGGGGACCTACCACAATTCTAAACAATCATATCCATCACGCACAAACAACGTTTTCAGTCTTAGCGATAACCTAGCAGTTCTACGTTCTTTCAAGCAATCACATTACACGTGTATAACTATCCTACGCTACCTAGGAAAGACGATATTAACAGAGGACTATCGTCCGGAATTGAGATAGAGCAAGGGAGATAACCGACGGTCCTCACCTTAGCCAAATAAAGGGAAAACAGTAATTTAGAAGCTTCCTCAGCCCGAACGGACATCAGATCTGGAAAGAGGACGAGAAATTGAGTGAGATGGGCTTTTGATTCGCTTAAATCGGGCTTAGGATGAGCTAGATATGATTGATTGAAAACACCCAGCTCAAACCAGCTTAACCGACCTAAACCGAAAATTAAAATTTAAATTGAAAATCGAAATTGGAAAACCGAACCGGTTAACCTAAACCGGACCCGGTCAACGGTCAACCCGGTCAACGGTCAACGGTCAACACGGTCAACCGAGTTGACTCGGTCGCTGGCCGAGTTGACTCAGCGGCGGCTCCGGTGGTCGGTGACGGCGGAGCTCCGGTGGACGGCAGCGGCTCCGGTCGGCAGCGGACGGCAGCAGACGGTGGCGGCTCCCGGCGGACGGCGGAGGCGCGTGGCTCCGGCGACGGCGGCGCGTGAGAAACTGGCGATTCTTCCTCCTGCGATTGCGGGCGCGTCCGGACAGCTATGGAAGTGTGGTTTGCGGCTACGGCTTCGCCTTGACGAGAGGAACGCGATGGTGGTCTCGGATTTCCCAGACTCCTCACGGATAAAAAGTTACGGAGGTTTTAGATCTCGGGTTAAAGGAAATCGGATCTGAAAAAGGGCTTACCGGATCTCTTTAGACTCTACACGATGGAGGAGCATCAGATCTACCTTCTGAGGCTGTGGCTGCGACGGGAAAGGAGGAGGGATTCGCCGAGGATCTCTTCTTCTTGGTTTCTCTAAAGGAGGTGGCTCATATTTATAAGAAAAATGCTAGGGTTTTGGGAAGGAAGAGGACTTTTGCGCTTGGGTTATTGGGCTTTCCTCTTCTTTTCTCAAAATTTTTAATTGGGCCAGTATGGGTATGTTACAATTCTCCCCTCCCCTTGAAAAGAATTCGTCCCGAATTCCGTGGCGGGAGTTCTCCACTACAACTCTTTACCAACCACACTCCGCAAGTTTACTGAACTGAAACAGACTTGATTGCTCACTTGCTTGAATCCTGCAGACTGCTTCCCCCCCCCCCCTTATTTTCAACCATGCTCCGAAGCGTCCTTCTCCTTGGTACCAATCCATTAGCAGCTCCCTGAATGCAACGCAAACGCCTTATGCTACCGCCCATGTCCATTAGGGTCGGTCTCCAATGTTTAGAAACAACACTCATCCCTCGAGTGGTCTAAGTCTTGAATGCGATGCTCCGCTCCCAACCCAATTCTCCTCAACGGTTTGCATTACCGTGCCATAGTGCATCATCCACTTCTAAATGGATTCACTTTGACGGTTTCCATTCCCGTGCACTATGGCGTCGACTTTCGCCTGATTGCTATCCTTGCTTATCTTTGGTGAGCGTGAGGCTAACCATGTCCAATATGGCTACCCGGATGGTGGGGAACGACCCACTTAACTCCTGATATGCTCCAATGCCACGTTTCCTCTGCGCACTCTGATATCCAAACCGATTCCAATCTGAATTCCAGCTCAAGGTCTCCTACCTTGTGATCCAGGTGTAGTGCTTTCAAAACTCCATCCTTTGGGTTTCCTTCCCCATTAGACTTGCGCTCCTTTGCTATTCCTTGCAGCTTCTTGCCAATCCTCCATAGTGTTTTCCTAACACTTTTCCGTTGGATTTCCATTTCCAATACCCAGCTTTGTCCACTTGATCTTGCAATTGCAGAAGTCCGGCTTGCCAGGCAATTCCAAATGCCACAACACCACTTCCCAAAATGCTTCTGCGATCTTCTTTCCATCTTGAGGAACTCCATTAGCTGCTCCAGTAATCCACAAAGAACTCCATAACAGACCATTTTCCTTCTGGTTCTACCGTTGAATCTTCGAGCCCGCCATACCACAAATACCTTCTCCAGCTTCCAGCTTGGTGAGACTTCAAATGAGCGGTCCGTAACTCATCGAAGTTGATGTCACAAACCGATTCCAAGATTCCCTTCTTGGAACAGATTTGGATTGCCTCATGCTGCTCCTTATGATCCAAGCAACTCAAACAACTCTTGACGCTTAATGCAGTCAAAACACCGCCACTTCCAAATGGCCTCCTTGCAATCCGGTCTTTCTATTGACCTCTTGCAGCTCTTGTAGCACTCCTCGCAGCTTCCCCAATGCCTCTTGCAACTCATCAGCACTTCCTGTGACTCTTGCAACTCTTTGATACACTCACGCAGTAGTCTCTCCAGTGAATGTCTCCACTTCTTGATCACCCTCGGATACACACCTCATTAGTACATACTGTTGGGATTATGTTCTGAAATCATATTGTACTAACTCTGATAGATAGTTGTATTGTCAAGATCGGACAATCCATGTAATACTAGGTGGTCATAATGTTTTGCTAGAAGCCGCTTATGACTTATGAGTTGTAACTCATTGCTAGTATTCTGTGGACCTACAGGTTGACACACCTAAGCAAGCTGGATACACTTTGTATGGGATTGATCATTGGCATATGGTCTGTTCAATGTGTATTGGATGCACATTGAATTCGAGTTTTAAGAGGTGTGTCGATCGACACCATTGGGTGTGTCGATCGACATAGATCGGGTTCCGAACCTGATGTTTCGGTTTGATGACTTAAACGAATTGGATTTATCCAATGATCGGTTTTAGTCATTCTAGGTCTATATAAAGGCTTGACGACCTGGAACCCTAGCCGTTGTTGAGACTTTTTCTTGACAGAAAACGCAGCCACCTCTAAAAAATACAGGGATTCCCAGGAGATCCAATTCCCGGCACTAGCATCCCGGCGGATTCCAGCTTGTGTGTGTGTGGACTGCTGTAGAGGCGCAGCATCTGAGGCGCTAGAGATCTCACTTACCTGTTCATTATTCCGCTGCAAATCTCCAGGTAAACACGAGATCATCGGTAAGGATTCAATTAACTAAACCCTAGATCCTAGGCTTCAGGAACTTGATGAAATTCTGAAACTGTTAGAATTGGCCCAAGTTCCTTCAGTGGTATCAGAGCCTTAGGGTTTAATCATTGAATCTGAAGCATGGAATTCGAATAATGATGTATTTGAATAGGTTGATGCTTGTTGATTTTCGTTTTGATAAATATTATATCGGATTTTGTTTGTATCGAAAACGATGAACCTGTGTTTTCGCACAGTGTCGATCGACACAAGTTTGTGTCGGTCGACACACCGCGAAACCGATTATAAATTTTAGGGTTTTCGCACAGTGTCGATCGACACAAGTTTGTGTCGGTCGATGCACCGCGAATACGCTTATTAAAATTTGGGTATCGATCTTAGAGATCGCACTGTGTCGATCGACACACTGGGTGCATCGATCGACACAGGCTGTGCGAAAGGATAGATCGGTTCAATTGGATTGAACCGGTTATCTCGCATGGTTAAATTTCCTGATACCTTACTGTGTCGATCGACACAGGTTAAGTGTCGGTCAACACAAGCCTTGCGATTGGTTGATCGGTTAAATTGGATTGAACTGGTTATCATGCTTGGTTAAGGTAGATCAGATCGGTTTAAATTGGATGAATTGGTTCAATTGGATTGGACTGGTTATCTCAATTAGTATAAATCGATTTGATTGGATAAGTCGGTTCAATTGGATTGACCGGTTATCGGGTTTTGTTAAGGTTGGATGCGAACCGTAATCGTTTGGTTATTGAACCAAATGATTGAGAATCCGAACCAAATGACCTAACCCACTTTTGTTAGAACAATTAAAACATGTTCTAAACCCATTGAATACACATTGGATGTGTATTAGGTCAAAGCTTAGTTTTCAATATGGTCAACTGTCAATACTCATTTCGTTGTTGTGATAGTCTTGCCAAGAGCTTGGTGTCCACAATTACATGAGTAAGGCATGTAGTTGTGTTGATGGTCTTGCAGTGCTTGACATAAACAATTACATGACCTATGAAATTGATTTACTAACCTTTTTAAAGTTCCGTTTCCTCAACTAAATATCAAGTGACCTTGATGTCTTTCCCAATCTTGTCAACTGTCAAGACTCATTTCGTTGTTGGATAGTCTTGGAGTCCTTGGTATCTACAATTACATGAGTACGGCAGGTGATCATTGATAGACTTTCAGTGCGACTGTCAATGATCACAAGACTGAAGAGATTGGTTTACTTGACTGGGCTATCAGAAGTTCTGGTCCCAGAGACATCAGAGTGGATGAGACATGGATTATCTTATCTGCGACCAAGAGTTGTACTGGGTACAATTAGCAATGATTTGCTTACCTAGATAACTGAAGTTTGGGTGATGGCGAGTCGTCCACTCAGATTTTGGCGAAGTATGGGTCTTGTATCATTATATTCATAGAGAAAACATAGTTTGAATACAATGCGAGTTTTCTTATTAGATAACATTTCTCATTTCCTGAACTTCATAACTAAAACTTTTCTTTTCTTAGTTTTCAGCCTATGTCTAAAACTACTTTCTCGTTGCGATCCGTCCTTGAGAAGGACGAGTTAAATGGATCAAATTTCTTGGACTGGTATCGGAACTTGAGATTTATTCTCAAGCAAGAGAGTAAGGACTATGTCCTTGAGAAAGCTCTCCCCGAAAGGCTTGGGACCAATGCCTCGCATGCAGTATATGATGCTTGGAATAAGCATTATATTGATGTGGTAGATGTGTGTGGTCTGATGTTGGCTACCATGAACTCGGACTTAAAGAGTCAATACGAGAACATGGAGTCGCCAATAGAGATGATCACCGGCCTGAAACTGAAGTTTCAGGATCAAGCACGAGTTGAGAGATACCAGATGGTTAAATCTCTCCTTGGGTGCAAACTACCAGAGGATGCTCTAGTGAGTCCTCATGTCATTAAAATGATGGGTTACATTGATAACCTGGGGAAAATGGATTGTCCTGTTAGCCTAGAGTTGGCTACTGAGATCATTCTGCAGTCACTGCCGTCAAGTTATGATAAGTTTAGGAAAAGCTATATCAAGAATGACTTGACGAAGACGTTGACTGAGATGCATGGCATGCTCAAGACACCTGAGCAAAACATCATAAAGGGTAAAATATTTGAGAAATCTTGTGTAGACAAGGGTAGAGGCAGGGCCGTCCAGATTTGGAATCAGGATAAGCCTGTGTCATCTTATAAGCCCAAGTCAGGCCCATCTGATGTTGGTAAGTGCTGCTACTGTGAAGAGTTTGGGCATTGGAAGAGAAATTGCATTAAATTATTGGAAGATTCACAAGAGATGAAGGAGATGTACGGGACTTCTTCTTCAGGTATTGTGTTATTACTTCAAGTTCTACGTAGGTATTGGATACCAGTTACGGTACTGATATTTTTGAAATATGCAGGGCCTAAGCAACAGTAGAACGTTGAAGAAAGAACAAGTGGAACTGCGCGTCTGGAATGGAGCAATGGTTGCTGCATTAGCCGTAGAGATCCTCCACTTGTAAGCTTGGTTTTTGAATTAAGTAATTTTTGCTATGTACCTGCTTTAAGCAGAGATGTCTTTCATTTTCTTGTAAGAATTTGGATGTTTTTCATTTTGATAAAAGACAAGTTTTGCTCTTTTGATCTTGATGAAATATTCTATAGTAGCACCCCTTTTTCGAATGGGTTTTATATCTTAAAGCAATGTACGCCTGTAAATAACATAAATACCAAACGGTTTAAGTCTGAAGACTCGAACTCGTTTTTTCTTTTTCTTTCTTAGCATAGTCGTTTAAACCACATGGAGTGAAGCGAATTCAGAAGATCCATAGTTATGGGCCTTTGGGCTCATTTGATTATAAATCATATGAGATATGAATTCTGCTTACTGGGCCAAATGACTAAGGCTTCTTTAGCAGAGCTAAAGAAAAGGGCCAGAGGCTTATTGGGCCTTGCTCATACTGATGTATGTGGCCCGGTGAGCATTAGTGCCAGAGGAAAACTTCAGTACTTCATTACCTTTATTGATGACTTCAGTAAGTATGGTTGTGTTCATTTGATGAGACACGAGTCGGAATCCTTTGAAATGGTCAAAGGAGTTCCAGAATGAAGTATAGAACCGATATGACAGAAGTATTAAAGATTCTCGATTAGATCGCGGAGGAGAATACTTGAGTCAAGAATTGAGTGATCATCTAAGTGAGTGTGAAGTCGTCTCACAGCTCATTTCTCCTGGAAAACCTAAATGGTGTTTCTGAGAGAAAGAATCGGACCTTATTGGATATGCTCCGATTAATGATGAGTCACACGAATCTTCCATTATCCTTTTAGAAATACGCTCTAGAAATGTATGTATTTACGCCAAATAGGTTTCTATCAGAATCAGTTGAAAGACACCACATTGGATGTGGACTGGAAGTTTTCCAAGTATGTTTTCCTTATTAATTGGGATTGCAAGGTTTATGCAAAGCAGTTGACAACAGACAACCTTGAACCCAAATCTGATAAGTGCTACTTCGCTGGTTGTCCTAAAGGAAACCGAGGCTTATTACTTTTGCAACCAATCCGAGAACAAAGTTTTGTTGTTCGGAACTCTGTTTTTCTAGATAGAAAGTTTCTTTCCAAGAAAAACAGTGGGAGTTGAAGTACAGCTCGAAGAAATTTGAGAAACACAGGAGGCTGCTCAACCTGTTGAGGGAGAGAAGCGGTTGGATCTACAAAGTGTTGTAGGACCTACACCTGTGGAGCCTGAAGTTCGCAGATCCGAATGGATCCGTCACTAACCCGAGAGTGATTTCTCGTGACCGATTTCCGTGATCTGATGATCATTGAAAAGTGACGAGCATGCGAGATTCAAAGAGCGATGGTGATCCCCAACTCCGAAAATTTGCTAGGTATGCATGTTAGCTTCACCGATCTATTTCTGGATTGAAGCAAACATCTTGGAGTTGGAATCTACGTTCTGTTAAAACGGTCAAAAGTTTTGACTTGATCAGGAACGAATAGGAACCGTGCGTTTACAAGTAGACTAGTGGGAGCGTAGTTGCATTTCTCACACAGTATGTGTATAACATACCTAATCTCATAAACGACGTTCCGTCGCTTAAGTCTTATCAGGACTTGGGTCGGAAGTCAATTTCAACAATAGACATGGGAGAAGCCGCGTGAGTTCTTGGAATAAGGATCTATTGAAATAGATTGGGGTAGGCTAATTGGATCGTGTCAGAATCCTTATGTTGATAAGGTATTAGACAGTTCCAATATGCATGATTCCAAGAATGGCTTCACACCAAAGGTCTTGTGGCAATAATCTTAGCAAGAAGAAGTGTCTTGGACACTGGCTGAGCTAGTATCTATGAGTGTGATTCCTTATGCTTCTGCAATAGAATCCATCATGAATGCCACACTTTGCGCTCGTCTAGATGCAGCTCACGCATAAAGCATGATGAGAAGATACCAATATGTTCCGGTAAAAGTCACTGGACAATTGTAAGAAATATCCCCAAATGTTTGAGGAACACTAAGGATAGGTTCTTGTTCAACTGAAAAAGTGATGAATCTGTTATGAGTAGTTAGACGGACAAAGACGATTCCCGGTTCCCACCTGGTTATGTCTATTTGTCTGTATAGCGGTGCTATCTGTTGGAAGGGCTCCAAGCAGGGGACCGTAGAATAGTGCTTATTAATGAATAGCGGTGTAGTTTGTTGGAATGGTTCCAAGCAAGAACACCGCAGCCTCTCTCATAACCTAAGCATGAGTTTCATACCGTTGATGTAGGTACTAGATATCTGAAGACGTGGTCTTGATTCTAGTGGGAGTTATGTTAGTTATGATGTTCACATAGACATGCTATGGTCATGTTTATGAAAAAACTGACATCAGCATTATTTGATCAATGGATAATTAAATAATGGTCCCAAAGTTTTTTATATTCATTTTATAGGTCATCAAGTTGAGAACTTGATCATGAAACCCTATAAGTGAAATATGACATAAAATTATATTTGTCCCTAGTCGTAGGTTGTTAAAGTGGGACACTAACAACCGTTAAGACTAGTATGTGAGGTGACGTATGACTAAGTTTCATGGAGTCATTGATATGAGTATCAACGTCAATCACATAGATATATGTTGGTGAACATATGATCGGACCTGACCCGCTAATGAGAACTCTACAGAATAGTTATATCAGTGTCATGAGAGGTTCTCATTACGACTATAGAGTATAGTCCTTAGACCTGAGTTCATCATGCTTTCTAGCATGTGAATTGGTGCGCTTTGACCTTGTCAAACGTCGTTCCGTAACTGGCGGCTATAACGGCATTGCTTAGGCATATCTTGAAGTGTGTGTAGAAACAGGGATGGAACAAGAAGAGATTTGTCCCTCCTATATAACAGGAGATAAATATCTCAGGGCCCATCGAAGATTTGATACTGAGAAAATGAATGGCCGTGCTCAAACGAGGTGATTATCAGTCGTTTGTTTTATCAGTATAGATCAGGAGTTCGATTAACATGATGTTGGCTATAATAAGGATGACACAGTCTCTTGCCTTATGCCATATCGAGATATAGAGACAAAAGGATTAGGGGAATAGATGATTCCAGTACAAGTGGGAGATTGTTGGGATTATGTCCTGAAATCATATTGTACTAACTCTGATAGATAGTTGTATTGTCAAGATCGGACAATCCATGTAATACTAGGTGGTCATAATGTTTTGCTAGAAGCCGCTTATGACTTATGAGTTGTAACGCATTGCTAGTATTATGTGGACCTACAGGGTCACACACCTAAGCAAGCTGGATACACTTTGTATGGGATTGATCATTGGCATATGGTCTGTTCAATGTGTATTGGATGCACATTGAATTCTAGTTTTAAGAGGTGTGTCGATCGACACCATTGGGTGTGTCGATCGACACAGATCGGGTTCCGAACCTGATGTTTCGGTTTGATGACTTAAACGAATTGGATTTATCCAATGATCGGTTTTAGTCATTCCAGGTCTATATAAAGGCTTATATGGACGACCTGGAACCCTAGCCGTGGTTGAGACTTTTTCTTGACAGAAAACGCAGCCACCTCTAAAACACAGGGATTCCCAGGAGATCCGATTCCCGGCACTAGCATCCTGGCGGATTCCATCTTGTGTGCGTGTGGATTGCAGTAGAGGCGCATCATCTGAGGCGCTAGAGATCTCACTTACCTGTTCATTATTCCGCTGCAAATCTCCAGGTAAACACGAGATCATCGGTAAGGATTCAATTAACTAAACCCTAGATCCTAGGCTTCAGGAACTTGATGGAATTCTAAAACTGTTAGAATTGGCCCAAGTTCCTTCACCTACTGCCCTGTTGGCGCACGCCACAACATATACCCCAACACACACCTCAACGGCACACATCACGACATACATCTCGGCGCACAACTTAAGAGCAGTAGCACCACTAAGGTTTGAAGACACTGACTCCAACCTGAAGGAGAAATTCTATCTTGACTAGGACCGGCGTAGATAACAATCTATGATATAGTTGGTGCTTGAAAAGGTCTTTCGCAAAGTAACCATTTTATAAAAATTTCACAAACACTTTTGAAAAAGATTTGAAAACTAGGTTTTGGAAAACAACGAAAGCAGATCTCCCAGGGCAGGACTGGGAGACCTTAACCTAGGCTATGATACCAAATTGCAACACCCGTCTCCCGGCGAACCGGACACTCGGCGTTAGGACGCCCGTTGAACCGGACTCGGTCCAACCGGGACGCCAACTCAACTTGTCCCAGGTCCCAGGCGCCTCCTTCGTATTCAAAATCCACCAATAACGTTACTCGATCAGTCAATCCTGCATCCGGACCTGCGGGGAAAGAGAATGGAAAAGGGAAGAGGCCTGAGTAATTGTTTCAAACAAAATTACCCAGTGAGGTCGGGCTTAAGGAGCCTGCGATCCCGCTTACACTACACAACTACGATTCACAAGTCCTAAGCGAATAACACCTTGGAAACAGGCCCGAAGGCTTCAGCACGCAATCTACATCCACTCGTGCTTTCACACTCGTGGACCCCTTCCTTCGACCCGTAGGCCCAAACAATCCCGGCACAGGGACACGCACCCCGTACGCGCCCCTGTCCACCTTCTGGCCCGTCAGCCTTCCTTCTCGAGGAGCTCGCCGAAACCCCCCTTACGACGATTCAAGGGTCGCGTACCAAACTCGATATACGCGAGCCGCCAAGAAACACCCTTTCGGGGGACCTACCACAATTCTAAACAATCATATCCATCACGCACAAACAACGTTTTCAGTCTTAGCGATAACCTAGCAGTTCTACGTTCTTTCAAGCCATCACATTACACGTGTATAACTATCCTACGCTACCTAGGAAAGACGATATTAACAGAGGACTATCGTCCGGAATTGAGATAGAGCAAGGGAGATAACCGACGGTCCTCACCTTAGCCAAATAAAGGGCAAAAAGGTAATTTAGAAGCTTCCTCAACCCGAACGGACATCAGATCTGGAAAGAGGACGAGAAATCGAGTGAGATGGGCTTTTGATTCGCTTAAATCGGGCTTAGGATGAGCTAGATATGATCGATTGAAAACACCCAGCTCAAACCAGCTTAACCGACCTAAACCGAAAATTGAAATTTAAATTGAAAATCAAAATTGGAAAACCGAACCGGTTAACCTAAACCGGACCCGGTCAACAGTCAACCCGGTCAATGGTCAACACGGTCTACGGTCAACCGAGTTGACTCGGTCGCCGGCCGAGTTGACTCGGCGGCGGCTCCGGTGGTCGGTGACGGCGGAGCTCCGGCGGACGGCGGTGGCTCCGGTCGGCGGCGGACGGCAGCAGACGGCGGCGGCTCCCGGCGGACGGCGGCGGCGCGTGGCTCCGGCGACGGCGGCGCGTGGGCGGCGCGTGATAGATTCCCGGATAGGATTGACTCTTTGATGGATCGAAGGATAATCTGATCACGGATCAGTGGTGGATCGAAGGAGACCGTCAAAGGTTGCGGATGGCCTTTGGTATTCCCCAACTTCAAAGAGAACCGAAGAAGTAACCCTTAACTACGATCTCTAAGAAGGTTTGTTGCTTTGGAAGTAACCCTTGCCAAAGAAACAAAAATGTTCAACAAGAACAAAGAGATGAACTCTCAAATAAAAGAAGAAAAAAATCGATATATTGAATTGATCAAAAGAGTTGGGTATTTATACAACTCTAGAATTCAAAGAGACTAGAAAATAAACTACTTAGGAAATGTGAAAAACAATAACTAAGAAGACTTTGACCAAAGACTAAATTAATTGGAGTCAAGAACTCTTCGGTTTCAGCAAAGTCCTAAGAATGACCCTTCGGCCGCCTTTCCTTCCTTGGTGCGGTCATGGTACGGCCCGGATCATGCACACGGACGTTTCCTTGGACATCTCGTGATTGGGTCGGACCATTTGTGAAAGATCACGACCAATCTTCATCCTTAGTCCTCTGGCACGTTCCCTTGAAGTTTGGTCGGAAGAAAAGTCGAATGGGTCGAGAGAATTTGGAGTTGGTTCGTCCGGGAACTCGTATCGGACCAAAAAGGTAGCGTCTCGAACCACAGGTGATTCGGCTCGGACCAATCCAATTCTGTCTCGACCATTAGTCTTAAAATGAGATTTGGGTCGGGAAAGAGATCGTCTGGGTCGTGAGATTCGGTCGTCTGGTCGTGGATCCAAGCGTAGCTCCATTTCGGGTCGCGTCGGGTCGAGGCGGTACACGGCTGTTCGGTCACTGCGGACGGTTGGACGTTCCTCACGGATGGTTGGACGAACCTCGGTTCCTCCTTGTTCCAGCTGCGTTCCAAGCGGTTCCTCATCATCTGAGCTATCCTGATCTGACGTCCTAGCTCGGAATCCATCATTCCCCTCCTCTTGAAAAGGATTTGTCCACAAATCTGGAGTATCTGCATGAAAAGGAGATAGATCAGCAATGTTGAAACTAGAAGATATGTCATACTTACCTTGAAGATCGAGTTGGTAGGCATTGTCATGGATCCTCTTAACAACCGTGAATAGACCATCCTTCCGGGGCATAAGTTTTGACTTCCGTTCCTCGGGAAACCGTTCCTTCCTAAGATGAATCCAAACAAGATCGCCCGGCTCAAAGATCATTTGTTTGCGGCCCTTGTTAGCATACTTCTCGTACTGCTTTGTCTTGGCCTCGATGTTGGCACGGACCTTCTCATGTACCTGCTTGACAATTTTGGCTTTCTTTTTCCCATCCAAACTTATCCTTTCATTCACGGGCAAAGGCATTAGATCAAGTGGAGATAAAGGATTAAAGCCATAGACAATCTCAAATGGTGAGTACTTAGTAGCAGAATGCATGGAATGGTTATAAGCAAACTCAACATGTGGCAAATTCTCTTCCCAAGTCCTAAGATTCTTCTTAACAAGCGATCTAAGCAAGGCTGAAAGTGTCCTATTCACTACTTCCGTTTGTCCATCAGTTTGAGGATGACAAGTAGTTGAAAACAAAAGTTTTGTACCAAGCTTAGTCCACAATGTTTTCCAGAAATAACTTAAGAACTTAGCATCACGATCAGAAACAATGGTCTTAGGCATGCCATGAAGTCTAACTATCTCTTTAAAGAACAAGTCGGCAATGTGAGATGCATCATTGGTTTTCAAACAAGGAATGAAATGAGCCATTTTCGAAAACCTATCTACAACCACAAAGATCGAATCCTTACCAGTCCTAGACTTAGGCAAACCAAGAACAAAGTCCATAGATAAATCAGTCCAAGGATGAGATGGAATAGGAAGAGGAGAGTACAAACCCTGAGAGGTGTTTTTGGACTTAGATTCCTTGCAAATGATACACCGGCTGCAAATCCTTTCCACATCCTTCTTTAGACTCGGCCAATAGAAGTGATCCTCAAGCACCTTCAGTGTCTTAGCTGGTCCAAAATGTCCCATCAATCCTCCTCCGTGAGCTTCCCTGGTAAACAATTCCCTCAAAGAACAGTGAGGTACACACAACCGATTATCAAAGAACAAAAAGTCTTCCAAGATGAAGTACTTGCCGTGGCCATGCTTTTGAGAAGCCAAGAATGGTTCCCTAAAATCAGAATCGGTTTCATACAAGCCTTTTATAAATTCAAATCTCAAGAGTTTGGTTCCAAGAGTGGATAGGAGTACATACCTTCGAGATAGTGCATCGGCCACTATGTTCTCCTTACCTTGTTTGTACTTAATGACATAAGGGAAGGTTTCTATGAATTCCACCCAACGTGCATGCCTTTTGTTCAGCTTTTGTTGTCCCTTGAGATGTCGAAGAGATTGGTGATCAGTGTGAATGACGAACTCCTTAGGCCAAAGGTAATGTTGCCACGTTTGAAGTGCCCGCACCAATGCATAAAGCTCCTTGTCATATGTGGGATAGTTGAGAGTAGAACCACCTAACTTTTCACTGAAGAATGCAATGGGCTTTCCTTCCTGCATAAGAACAGCACCAATACCCACACCTGAGGCATCACATTCAATCTCAAAGGTTTTAAGAAAATCAGGAAGAACAAGTAATGGAGCTTGAGTTAACTTCCCTTTTAGAGTCTGAAATGCGTCCTCCTGAGCTTGCTCCCATTTGAACCCAACGTTCTTCTTGATAACTTCAGTGAGAGGAGCAGCAATGGTACTAAAGTCCCGAACAAAGCGTCTGTAGAATCCGGCCAAACCGTGAAAGCTTCTGACCTCTCCAACGGTTTTGGGACTTGGCCAATCTCGGATTGCCTTGACCTTCTCCTCATCAACTCGGATGCCATCTGCTCCTACAACAAAACCCAAGAAAACGAGGTGATCCGTTCCAAAGGTGCATTTCTTAGCATTGGCATACAAGCTTTCTTTTCTAAGTACTTCCAAGACTTTCTCTAGATGTCTAACATGTTCATTCAAACTCTTACTATAGACAAGAATGTCATCAAAGTACACAACAACAAATTCACCAATATAAGCTCTAAGAACATGATTCATCAATCTCATGAAAGTACTTGGTGCATTTGTCAACCCAAACGGCATAACTAACCATTCATACAACCCATGTTTAGTTTTGAAAGCCGTTTTCCACTCATCCCCTTCTTTCATACGAATTTGATGGTATCCACTCTTAAGATCTATCTTAGAAAAGACTTTGGAACCATGCAATTCATCAAGCATATCATCAAGACGAGGAATAGGATGGCGGTACTTAACTGTTATGTTGTTGATGGCTCGGCAGTCCACGCACATTCTCCAAGTGCCATCTTTCTTTGGAACAAGTAAGACCGGTACAGCACACGGGCTTAAACTCTCTCGGATGTATCCTTTCTCCATCAGGTCGTTCACTTGTCTCTGTAGTTCCTTGGTTTCAACCGGATTGGTTCGATAAGCAGGACGGTTTGGAAGGGATGCTCCCGGCACAAGGTCGATTTGATGCTCAATCCCACGGATGGGTGGCAAACCGCTAGGAGTCTGTTCAGGGAACACGTCACTAAACCTATTCATCAAAGCTTGTAGTTCACTCGGAATCTCCGGTGCTGGGTTAGAAGCCATTAGTGTTTCTTTAAACACAAGTAAGACAAAAGATTGTTGAGAAAATAGATTTTTCCTTACTTGACTTGGCTTGATGTAGAAGTTGGATTTCCGGACCGGTTCTTTGGAAGCTTCCTGTTGCTTCTCTTGTTCTCGGTTCTTCTTGAGTTGGAGCTGATCTTGGTGTACTTCGGCTGGAGATAAAGGAACAAGAGTTATCTTCTTTCCTTTATGATCAAAAGTGTGGCGGTTTGTGTGGCCATCATGAATGGCTTTCTTGTCGAACTGCCAAGGTCGTCCCAAAAGGATATGGCTTGCGTCCATGGGAAATACATTGCATAGGACCTCATCTTCATATCGGCCAATGGTAATGGGAACCGTGACTTGTTCTTTGACATGAAGTTCTCCTTCCTCGTTTAGCCATTCCAACTTGAATGGTTGAGGGTGCGGCCTCACCTCTAGTCCAAGTTTCCTAACAAGAACATCACTAGCCACGTTAGTGCAACTTCCACCATCAATAATCAATGAACAAACTTTATCTTTAACAAAACAAAGAGAATGAAAGAGATTCTCCCGTTGTTCAAGGTCGGCTTGTTTGGTCTGGACGCTAAGTGATCTGCGGGTCACGAGAAGTTGTCCTTGAGCCGGATAGTCATATGGTTCGGGTTCCTCATCAAAGATCGGCCCTGTATCCTCTGGTTCCTCCTTTTCTTCCTCGGACTCATACTCTCCATTCTCCAACAAGATCATGATCTTTTGGTTTGGGCATTTGTTGGCATAGTGTCCTAAGCCTTGACATTTAAAGCACCTGATATCTCTAGCTCTGCTCGTGGATTCCACGGCTTTGCCTTTGTCCAAACTAGAAGGAGCGTTAGTCTTAAAACCAGAATTTGTTTGAGGAAGAGTCTTACCTTTGTCTTGGTAGCTAGGTTTTGGAGTGTAGGCCGGTTTAGAGAATCCCCTCCTCTTGACTTGTTGCTCAATCAAGATCGCTTTATGGAGCATGTCCTCGACACTATCAAAGTCCTGAAGCTCCATTCGGTCTTGTATCTCCCGGTTTAAGCCTGCAAGAAACCGAGCCAAGATAGCATCCAATTCTTCTTTAACGTCCACCTTAAGCATAAGGGTCTCCATCTCCTGGAAATAGTCTTCCACACTCTTGGTTCCTTGGACCAACCGTCTCAGCTTATGGTGAAGATCCCTGTGATAATGTCTAGGCACAAACCTCTTTCTCATAAGAGTGGTTAGTTCATCCCAAGAAGCAATTGGTCTTTCACCCGTTCTCCTCTTAAGAGTCACAACATTATCATACCAATTAATAGCATAACCACTAAATTCAGAAGCGGCCAATCTTACTTTCTTAAGTTCGGAAAGGTTTTGACAATCAAAGACAAGTTCAGTTTTTCTTTCCCATTCCAAATAAGCATCAGGATCATTCTTACCTTGAAAGGATGGGATTTTGAGTTTAAGATTGCCAAGGCCGTCACTTGGTCTCCTACCAAATGGGTTCTCATCATCTTGGTTACCGCGGCCTCTCCTTGATCGGACAATGGACCGGTCCTCCTCATACTCCTCTTCATCTTGGTCGTCGGCCGACCGGATGGTCCTTCTCTCGGTCCGGTTTCTTCGTGCGGATCGTTGAGGACGTCCTTGTTGATCCTCCTGGATTCTATCAAGCCGGACGTGTAGTTCCTCCATGCGATCAGTCACTAGTCTCGCCATTTGGTCACTAAGAGCTTTCATTTGGGCGCGATTCAATCCGCTCCTAGGACTCTCATCCCGTTCTTCTTCACTGCTCACCATGGTTCCCTGAAAACACTTTAAAACAAACGAATCAAAGAAAACACTCTCACTCTCAAGTGTTTAAACTCGCCCACACAAGTGTTTGGTCACTCCGAGTAATCTCTCAATGTTCTTGGCAAACAAACTCAAGCCAATTCCACAAGTACTCCAAGCAACAAGGGGGAAAAGAAGAAGAAGATAGAAAGTTGAAAGATTTTCTGTGGGATTTGCCTTAACCAATTCAAGGCTGGATTTCTCCTCAGCCGGCTGGATTTCTCCTCAGCCTTAAGAACTTAAGAACACTTTTTTTTTTTTTTTTTTTTTGTAATCGTTCAAACTCTTTTTTTTTTTTTTTTTTTTTTTTTTTTTAATAGAATTGGCCCAAATCCCAAATACTAGATAGAAAGAAAAGAAGTGTAGATGAAAAATGAAATGAGATTTGAGAAGATGAGTTTTAGAAAGAAGATACCAATCAAAGAGTGGTTCTGATACCACTTGATAGATTCCCGGATAGGATTGACTCTTTGATGGATCGAAGGATAATCTGATCACGGATCAGTGGTGGATCGAAGGAGACCGTCAAAGGTTGCGGATGGCCTTTGGTATTCCCCAACTTCAAAGAGAACCGAAGAAGTAACCCTTAACTACGATCTCTAAGAAGGTTTGTTGCTTTGGAAGTAACCCTTGCCAAAGAAACGAAAATGTTCAACAAGAACAAAGAGATGAACTCTCAAATAAAAGAAGAAAAAAATCGATATATTGAATTGATCAAAAGAGTTGGGTATTTATACAACTCTAGAATTCAAAGAGACTAGAAAATAAACTACTTAGGAAATGTGAAAAACAATAACTAAGAAGACTTTGACCAAAGACTAAATTAATTGGAGTCAAGAACTCTTCGGTTTCAGCAAAGTCCTAAGAATGACCCTTCGGCCGCCTTTCCTTCCTTGGTGCGGTCATGGTACGGCCCGGATCATGCACACGGACGTTTCCTTGGACATCTCGTGATTGGGTCGGACCATTTGTGAAAGATCACGACCAATCTTCATCCTTAGTCCTCTGGCACGTTCCCTTGAAGTTTGGTCGGAAGAAAAGTCGAATGGGTCGAGAGAATTTGGAGTTGGTTCGTCCGGGAACTCGTATCGGACCAAAAAGGTAGCGTCTCGAACCACAGGTGATTCGGCTCGGACCAATCCAATTCTGTCTCGACCATTAGTCTTAAAATGAGATTTGGGTCGGGAAAGAGATCGTCTGGGTCGTGAGATTCGGTCGTCTGGTCGTGGATCCAAGCGTAGCTCCATTTCGGGTCGCGTCGGGTCGAGGCGGTACACGGCTGTTCGGTCACTGCGGACGGTTGGACGTTCCTCACGGACGGTTGGACGAACCTCGGTTCCTCCTTGTTCCAGCTGCGTTCCAAGCGGTTCCTCATCATCTAAGCTATCCTGATCTGACGTCCTAGCTCGGAATCCATCAGCGCGTGAAAAACCGGCGATTCTTCCTTCTGCGATTGTGGGCGCGTCCGGATAGCTATGGAGGTGCGGTTTGCGGCTACGGCTTCGTCTCGACGAGAGGAACGCGATAATGGTCTCGGATTTCCCAGATTCCTCACGGATAAAAAGTTACAGAGGTTTTAGATCTTGGGTTAAAGGAAATCATATATGAAAAAGGGCTTATTGGATCTCTTTACTCTACACGATGAAGGAGTATCAGATCTACCTTCTGGAGGTTGTGGCTGCGACGGGAAAAGAGGAAGGCTTCGTCGGGGATCTCTTCTTCTTGGTTTCTCTAAAGGAGGTGGCTTCTATTTATAAGAGAAATACTAGGGTTTTGGGAAGGAAGAAGACTTGGGCTATTGGGCTTTCCTCTTCTTTTCTCAAAAATTTTAATTATGCCAGTATGGGTATGTTACAACTTTATTGTCGTAGAGATCCAAGGATTTCTCGAAAACTTTTATTTGACCAAAAAAAAAAATATACATTCTTGATGCCGTGTAAAGTCTCCAACACGTTCCAAAGTTGCATGGAATATAACTCTTTCAATTTTAACGCATTGAGTGCACTCGGATCAAAATAAGGAAAGTCAATAATCTTGAGGATCCTCCAAATCCTATGATTTCCGGATCAAGGTAAGATGTTTTAGACATTTATAATTTTTTTAAGAAACTTTGTTGATCGCCTTATACCTGTTAGCTTCCAAACAAGGCAAGCCTGGATTTCTTCGTCTTAGAAATCAAATATTTTTCCAACCAAAACCAGCCGTGGTATTATTCTAATTTTCCCTGATTCTATGATGCATCAAGAATCCTTAACAAGTTGGTTTGTAGCTTGAATTCTATTGGTTTGGTCGTAAATCTCCAATTAAAGTGTTTATGTCCACGTTTGCAAACATAATATCTCCTTTGTATTAACTCTAATTGTGCCCATTACCTCGAGGCGTGCTTGTGACAAGTTGAGTATCCATAACAATTGCATTTCTTTCTGGGTACATCATGGTTTTGGTCGTAATGTTTCAATGACTGATCATGTGCCTCCACCATGTATATTGGAGGTCTTATGGATTGTATCTTTAATTTTGGAAAAAAGATTTTAGGATGATTCTTGTTTGATATGCTCTATATTAGTTGAATATATATTTCTAGTGTTTGTTGAGCTGGACCGGTTAGCATTGGTCTTTGTTCGAGATGAGAAAATTCTGCATGTCTCCATAGCTAGTCTTAGCTCTATGTTTTCTTATCCAAGTCTCCTTATTCCTTTCTCCATGGCTGACGATAGCTTGATGTTCTTATCATACTATTCCTCTGTAAAAGGTTTGACTTCATGATTGTATAACATGTAACAAGAAAAAACAATTTAGCTTTTCACTACAAAAAAACGACTATAACAACGGCCTATTTAGTTACAAATTCGTTGCTAATAGGTTTTAGCATCGAATTTGCGACGAATCATCGTCGATAAACGTTAATCGCTATACAAATTCGTTGTTAATCCTTTGTTAATCCGTAGCAAATATAGCAACGAAATAACGAAGAGACGAAATGGTCGCAAGTTAATTTGCAACGAATTAACATCCATTAAAAGACAAATTAAAATATATATATTTAAAAATAATGGATAGTTAATAAGTCGTTAACATTTTCATCGTTAATTCGTGATTAATATATTCGTCGCAATTTCGTTGTTACTAATTTTCGTCGAATGTTGTTATTTATTCATTGTTAATTCGTAGTTAATTAGCCACGAATTAACAATAAATATTTAATATTATAAAAATATTAAATATATAAATATTGAATATATATATATATTTAATGTAAAATGATTTTTTTAAAAAATCTAATAATAATATTCAATAACAATATATATAAATATTATAAAAAAATTTACAAACCGAATTATATACAAAAAACCGTCACTATACCAATCTAGTTAATGTCAAAATCCCGACCCAGAAAATCTGCGGCCTCGTTCAATTCTCTGGTCTCCGGTATGTTTCTAATGCGGACAAAAACATCTAAGATGGACTGGTTTGGCTCCGTCCTGCTTACTACAACCGATACAATTATTGATCAGAAACCTGAAATTTAATAAATTAAATATCAATTACTAATCATTATAAATTAATAAAATTTAATAAAATCAACTATATAATATATACGTATATATAATATATCATGATAAATATTCTATAATATATATAATATATATACCTATTGATTGGAGGATGAGTCGGGAAAGGAGGAAGCGCCAGAGGAAGCTCGCGCCAAAGAGGAGAGCTCGCACCGGAGAGGAGAGCTCGCGCCGGAGAGGAGAGCTTGCGCCGGAGAGAGGGAGCTCGCGCCGGAGAGAGGGAGGCACGCCGGAGAGAGGGAGGCACGCCGGAGAGGAGGAAGCGCCGGATAAGAGAAGGAGCGCCGGAGAAGAGAGGGGTCTCGCCGGAGAAGAGATGGAGCGCAGGATAAGAGATGGGTCTCGCCGGTTCTAGCTCTCGCCGGTGCAGCTCGCGCCGGATCCGAGGGAGGGAGCCACACCGGAGGAAGCTTCGTGCCGGAGAAGAGAGTGAGGGCAGGAGATTTGAGCACGCCGCCAGTGGAGGAAGAGATGTCGCGCCGCTGGTGGGGGAAGGGAGGTAGGAGGTGGATTGTTGGAAGAGAGATTGAAGGTGTCGACAGTCGACTTAATTAGGAAGAAGAAGAGATTCTGACAAAAAAAAAAGGAAGAAGAATAATTGAGTTCGTCGTTACTTTCTTGGTATTTAACAATATAATAGCTTCGAAAACGTGGCAAATTCGTGGCCCCAATTTTTTTTAAAAAAATTAAGGGTCCCGTGCGTGGGAAACTGAATTTGTTCGATGACGATTTACCAGCAAAGTAAAATGTTTCATCGTTAATTCTTTTTTTTTTTTAAAGGGTATTCGGTTTTATTGTTAATTCGTCGCTTGGTAACAACGAATTAACAACAAAAATCAGATCTTCTCAATATTCATTTGAGGTAAAGGGCTTTGATAAATTATTATTTTAATTTTGCACTAAATGATGGATTAACGAGAAATCGTTGTTAATTCGTTGCTTAATTGAAATATGTTTTTACCTCTAAATAGTTATAATATAGGCATTTGATATGCTAAAATGTCATTTGGAAGTATAATATTTTTTTAAACTAAAAATAAAAAAATACATCATCTTGCACTCTTAAGTATTAAAGTGAAAGCATAAGAACATTATAGTAACACTTTGCATTTTGAATATTAAGTCTTAGAGTAATTTTGCAATGTGTTATCTTTAGAAGGTTCACATTGATTATTAAGACTATATAGGTCATATATGTAATTATAAACCTATATCTAATCTTTATCACAATTGTAATCAAATTTTTGGACACTGCTATACAATCCGTCGTTAATTTGATGCTAGTAACAATGAATTAACGATGGAATTTTCAATCCGTTTTAATTCATAGCAAATATCATTAAATTAACAACAGAATTTACAATCCATCGTTAATTCTTAGCTTAATTGAAATATGTTTTTACCTCTAAAATGATTATAATATAGGTATTTGATCTTCTAAAATGTCATTTGGAAGTATAATATTTTCCTAGACTAAAAATAAAAAATATATCATCTTGCACTCTTAAATATTAAAGTGAAAGCATAAGAACATTAACTAGGTCTTACAGTAATTTTGCAATGGATTATCTTCTTCACACTGATTATTAAGGCTATATAGGTTATATATGCAATTATAAACCTATATCTAATCTTTATCATAATTGTATTAAAATGCCTGGACATTGCTATAAAATCTGTCGTCAACTCGATGTTAGTAACAACGAATTAACGACGGAATTTACAATCCGTTGTTAATTCGTAGCAATTAGCATCGAATTAACAACAGAATTTACAATCCAACGTTCATTCATCGTTATTTGCCTCTAATTTACGATATAATTTTTAGTTAGATATGAATGATAAGAACATACAATTACATCACTTAAAATTATTCGTCTTCAGAATCTTCACCGTGATCACCTTCTTCTCCATGATTGTACCAAACATAATAATTTGGTGTAAGTCCTACGATACATCCAACTCCTTGGCATTTTGAAAGATTTTTTTAGACATTTTCAGTTATGTTTTTCATTTTGGGGTATGGGGTATTTATAGTATTTTTTTTAGTGTCTGCAACGAAATAAGAAAGAATTGTTGTGTTTGTCTTTAATTGGAGGCTAGTAGCGATGAATTAACGACGAACGGCACCCATTCGTAGCCTCCAATTAGCGACAAATTATAATAAAAATATTTTTTAGAAAATTACAAAGAAACAACAAAAGATACAAATTATTATTTTGAGTTACTAGACACATCATCGGCCTCCTCGGACTCCTCATCATCGTCAGATTCTTTTTCAAACTCTGCTTCATCTTTCATGTCGTCTAGGAGTGGCTCAAATTGTCGATTGTGGGGGTCTATAAGTAGAACATCTTATGTCGTCTCAGTAGGGGTTGAAATGATACCGCGGCTATCTTCTTGCATTTGCGTATCTTTTACTCCAACTATACGATCCCGTGGTGAAACTCTAATAATTGAGAGCCAACGACTTTCCAACGAATTCGCAACACAACGATTTAGCAACATATTCTAATAACAATGTTTTAATGATGATTTTAGGTCGAAATAACGACAGAAAGACACGTCGTTATAAAACAAGTATACGTTATTAAAACGTATTTATCTACTAAATAACTATGCTACATTTCAATGTTAATTCGTAGTAATTTGCTAGGAATATATTTCGTCGTTAAATCACAGCAAATAACGACGTATTAGCGACGAATTGTAGCGAGTACACATTGTGCCGTTAATTCGTAAACGACGAAATAAATCTATCGTTAACTAGCGATGAATTTACGACGAACATCGTATTCGTCGTAAATTCGTCGCAAAACGATTGCTAATTAGCGACGTTTGAATTTTCTCGTTAAATTTCGTAGAAAAAAAATTGTTTCTTGTAGTGTTCATTCGTTTTTGTATGCTTCCGGTCTTCTTTGATGTGTTTGTTGTTTGGTGAAGTATGGGGTAATAAGGGGGTTCTCCTTTAAGAGATTAAGATAGGATCACTCCTCGTATTTGGTCTGGTATGTTGTGGTTCCCTTTTTATTGATGGTTAATTGCAACTTTTTTCTTCTTTGGTAGTTTTGCTTATGGAAATCTTTGGGTCGTTTCTCTCCTTTGCCTAAGTGCTTCTGTGGTGAAAATTTATTTGCAATTTACTTCCTTGAAACCTGAAATTATGTTAGCACTTTGGACATGAAAACTGTGTTATGGCATTCTTGGTATTATTATAAGCAAAGGATCATGAATCTGATTGGATTTCTTAATCTAGTTTTTTTGTTGATTTGTTGTTTAAGGAAAGTAATCTGATTTATAGTTTTTTCTACGGAGACTAAAATTTCTTCAAACTCTTCTGACAGAAAAATCAGCACCACATAATACAAATTATTAGAAACAAACTGGAGGAACGAACTTACCTGATCAGAACTCTCATTAAGTTATGTTTCCGTTGAGGCCACGGTAACTGAATTATTCATTTGGTCTAGTGGCTGGTCTTGGATCGAAGTGAATCTGGTTTTTCAGGGGCAGAATGTCACATTTTGATCGCTGCATATTTCTGCTCAAGTGTGGATGGAATTTTGACCTCTTGTCTCCCTTGATCCATGGCTAACCCATGAAACATTGGTGGCTCGTTTAGACTCTTTGATTCTGGATCACGAATATTTGTTACAAGGTCATCTTTCTCATCAAGTGTTCCATGTCACGATCTATTCATGTAACAACTACTTTTCAAAAAGAAAAAGGAATTAATTTTGAATTTGAAATTTTAAAATCAGATTGTGTAAACAATCAATTGAGTTAGATGAATTTAGTGTCAGTTTAAGTGTTGTAACAATTGAAAACACAGAGAACACCTTGATACAAAATTACCCAGGAACACATCACCAATAAGAACTTTTATTAGAATTCTCTTTAACAAAATACGTTGAATCTTGTTCAACCAACTTTACACGACTCCACACCAGTGAATCGAAACTCACCAATTCTTAATTTACCCAAGTCCTTACCATACAACAACAGCTATACTCACTCGTTTGCTCACTCACTTAATGCCCTAAAACTATTGAACATTCTCGTGCTCAATCTTCACAATACTCTTAGACGGCTAACCTAATTCCATAAGCCTTCAACCAAATATATACTCCCAGGAATCAGCGAGTAAATCTTTCTGCAAGATCTTCTCTTTCCATATCTTCAGGATTTTTCCATAGCTTATGTTTCCTTTGAAATCGAACACGCCAGTTGCTGACTTGTTCTCCACGTCACGGCTTTGTGTAGTCCACGTCATCATCTGAGTCAGTCATAAATTAGTTTAGAAACTTTGAGTATTCATTCTTCCCCTTTTTGTCTGAATGTGATAACCGATTCAACTTGTTGCAAAAACAAAAGACAACCAATCAACCAAGAATAAACAATGCACAGTCAAGCCCCTAGTAAGTTCCACATTATGATAAATCTGAAATGTTTGAAACAACATAGCTGCCTAAGTTGCAGCAAAAAAAAAAAAAATATCTGAACAAACACAAATGTCTTAGTAACAATAGAAAAACAAACACATCAGTTCTAAAAAAACGAAAAAGATGTGATAATCTTGTCATCCCAATCAAATTCAGCACGAGCTTCTTCACTGCTGGTCTGTCTTCTGCTTCCCGAGGGTACTCTAGATACTATCCCCCTGAATTGGTACACACATTTGGAAAAAACAATACCAAGGACAATTTATTAAGAAGGAGAAACCTTACTAGCAAGATGGCGCTTGATGGTGCGCAAGCCTCTATGAGCATTATCAATATACCTTTCAGATCAGGCTCATCTCCTTCTCCTTCATCACCAGATCCTCAACCAGCCTTGGGATCAAGGGTAATCTTCACCAGATATCCATGAGGTGCACCATCAGCAAGGTGAACACGGACGTCATGTTGATTAAACATAATCTGAAAGATCAGATTTGGAAAGATGATCTTCCTTTCAACATCTGTAGAGAGAGAGCCATGTGAAGGATCTGACTATACAACAATCGCCCAAAGTTGGAGCTCTTCTTCTGATGAATCATGTAGAGAAATCGGAGACGCTCCTTCACGAAAGTTGTCTTATTCGAGGTAGGCATTCAATTTCCACAATACTCTAAACTTAGGAAGCAAGTTCTTAGATTGAACCCCTTCCCACCTCTTACGTCGTCCACCAGTGAGAACAATAACTGCTTGATCAATGTTCTCTTTATTCCAATCACACAGATTTGCTATATCCGGAGTCATGAACATGCAATTGATCAGGTGAGGAGAGAAATCATACAAATGACGTCACACGAATATAACATGAGCTCCTTCTCTCATTTCCCAGTCACACAGATTAGCCACAAATTCCTTATCTAGCCTAAGGTAATAAGACGACACATGCATCACAGTATAAGTCAGCCCAGCTTGTTATATGAATCGCTTTACCTCACTCAGCTTCTCCTCAGTCATTGGTACCAGCTTTTGATTGTGGAAGCTCTTGAGCATCATATGTTTGTAACTATCCTTCGCCAGCTGAGATGGGAGCTTAGAATCAAACGAAGTCTTCTGAATCCACACAAGCTCGAGATAGATTGTGTTTCTATCCGCATACAGGTGCCGGTTCTCAGTGTAGTGCTGCTCGAACGGTACATATGGATGATCATCTTGTGGTGCGGACTCTTCATCAGTGGTGTCTTCAACATGCGGCGCTTCGTCATCCCACGAGAGAGGTATGATCGGAGCTTTGTTTTCTCCTTGGAACGACCAGCATAAGATGACGGTCAAACTGGTTCCTTTCCGGATCGATGTGAGCATCGAGAGTTGCTCACATGAGAGTGGTCAGCCGAGGGAGATGAAGCACATTTTCTTAAGGTTCGTCGTGGCGGTTGAGATTTTGTCAGCGGAGATAGAACGACGAGTGGAGGAGTAGCAGCTCGATTAACACTGTGACGCCACCAAACTGCTTCAAAGGCATTAGACATCAACTTTATTTTCTGAGAAAGAGTAGCATGCCGTGGAGGAGATGACATCGTCATTGTCGGTGATTGTGGGAGAGAGAAGAATTTCAGCAAATCTAGGTTAAACCCACTCAGAGACTGCGTGACACAATGAGCGTTCCTTCTTCTTTTTTAAATCCTTTCTGACCAAAAACCTAATAAGCTCACAATCACTAAGCACAAAATGTTAGTCTAACACAAATGGCCTTAAGCGAAGCCCAACGCCAAATAATCCTTCGCATAGTACTTAACCAAATTTCGACCTCTTTAAGACAACACAAGATGCACAAAAGGTATTTCGCATTCACTTTGGCATCAAACCACTAATGTTAAAGACATATTCAACAAATTCCTCGAGAGGTATTAAGGGACCCAAGCTGACCAGAATGAAACAATAGCATCAGGCACTTACAAAGTTTATTTACATTAATGGGGAGATATATATAGATAGCTTTAGTCACACACAAATTTTAGACATGCACCCACTAAGCTGGCAGAGAGATACTTTTAGAGTTGACAGAGATAGCTTTCCTTACCCAAGGTGTTGTCACCTCTGTCCCTAACATAGGGTTTTCTTACCACATAGACATTATGCCACAAATTCAAATTAGGTGATAAAACTATACTGAACCACATGAATGCTAGACAAAGGAAGAGCCTGAGATCAGTAAAGTGGAGTTTTAATTTTGAATTTATTTGAACAGCTTTTCTTTCTCAGCCGAGATGCTTTCATCCAAGATTAACATCATAGCAGGTGATATGTTTTTGTTCAAAGCAGTTAGAAAAACTTTTCTTATCATAGATGCTTTCATCCACGAGTAACATCAGAGAGTTATATGTTTATCTTTTATTTTTATTTTTCTCTTTCACTCGACCGACAAGCTCAAGTTATTCATGTCTTGAATTGTAAGAATGAACAAAATGAGTGTTCACTTAATAAATTCAGATGCTGAGTCAATTAGTTGATCCTTAATCAAAATAGTGATCAGATTAAAACATAAACTGGTGTAACAGCCTAGTCTAAACTGAGTGCTTATCATTTTAAGCCTAAAATGAAAGACACATTTTATTTAGTTTAATACATGTGTCAAGTTGCTTTTTAGTGAGTCATACTTCTAACTTGTGTGGCTCAGCTTCTTTTGTATATGTCTCGCTCCCAGTACCCCTGTTTGCTAGCGATAACAAACTCCAAAGATATTTTCGTAAGTACAAAAAGCTATTGAAATCAAGGTTTTTTGTGAATATGTCTGCTAACTGATTCTCGGATGCTACATATTTTATCACAGGTAGTATCTCCTCAGCTAAACCTTTAACAAAGTGGTGTCGAATATCATCATGCTTAATCCTAGAGTGTTGCACATGGTTTTTAGAAAAATCAATTGCACTCTTATGCACCATTAAATCGGGTGTTAAACTCCTTAGTATGGCTCAGCATAACATATGTCTTTTCTTGGGTGAAATGTCTGAGAATTCATGCCTTTTTTGGCGCCTGAAGTTTATTAAAGCCTGGATTCTCTTGAATTATTTTCATCTTGGTTAGTATTTCTAGCAAATGGTGGATGGTGGAATTTTCTCCACCCAAGTTACTCTCGTGCCCAAAGCGTGCATTCGGCAGACTCATCTCCAAAGAGGATAGTGCTGATCTTGTGGATTATCAACAATTAGGTTCATGTAGGATAGGTAATTGTGAAGCGTACCTTCAAGGTCAAGTCACCCAATGGGATTGGGCTCGTATTAGGCCTCGTCTTGTTCGAATGGGTTTAGCTAAAGAGGAATGGTGACGTTTTGTGAGAGCTCGGGTCAACTATATTAAGCTGATTGAGTCAACTTCGTCACCAGAAAAGACAAGATGTTATGTGTTTTAGAATTTTTTTGATTAGATTCAGTTCTAGAGGAGGAATAAACGTTAGAGGGAGACATTGAGAATCAAGATGGAAGCAAAGATGTTAAGGTCGATCCAAAAAGATCTGATAAGGACAAGTGAGTTAGAAGTCTCATTAAGATGAGTCTCAATGATCAGATCATCAGGAAGGTGATGAAGGAAGCAAATGCTATGGGCATTTGGAAAGCTTTGGAAAGAGATTATCAAACGAAGTTACTGCCAAACAAGATTTACTTGAAACAACTATTTGCAAGTTATAAGATGGATGAGCATAGGAGTATTAAGCAGAATGTTTTGATATGTTTCTTAAGTTGGTAAATGACCTTGAGAGTCTCAAAATCAATATCTCGGATGAAGATCAAGAAATTTGAATTCTAAGAGGATTACCACCAAATTTTGAACCTCTTGTTCATAATTTAAAGTATAGTGAAAAAGATACTCTCATAGTTAATGATGTTATTACCTCTGCTTATGCAAAGCAGACTAAGTTAAGAGATAAAGGTCTTATGTACAAGTCCAAAACAGATGATGAGGGACTATTTGTTGGCGACAGAGGCAGGTCAGAGTAAAGGGATGGTCAGTCTTCCAAGAACAAGTCCAAGAGTAAGAACAAAGGTAAGTCAAAGCAAAGGTTTAGTAAGGCAGGTAAGGGATGCTTCATATGTGGTAAGGAAGGTGACTAGAAAAGGGAATGTCCATACAAGGGAAAGATCAAAAATCAGGACTCAGTGAATATGGCTTCATCAAACAACCATTGATTCTAAATGCAAGTTTACAAGTCACTAAGAGCGAGTGGGTAATAGATTCAGAAAGCTACTTCCATATCACACCAAACAAAAATGTCTTGTTTGATCTTCAAGAGTGCATTGGAGGAATAGTATTGATGGGTAACAATATTTACAGTAAAATAAAAGGTATAGGGAAGATCAAGTTCTGAAGAGCAGATGGGTCTAGAATTGTTCTTTCAGAAGTTAAGTACATGCCATCCATGGGAAGAAATCTGATCTCTTTTGGATGTTTAGAGAAATCAGGATGTAGCTACAAATGAGAGAATTTTAAAGTCAAGTTCTTCAAAGATGGCAAGGAGGTTCATACAGGATTGTACAATGACAGTTTGTACTATCTAGAAGGAGAAGTCTTAAAGGGAGAATCTTGTTCTGCTAAAGATCAAATAGACTCAACACAAAATGAAACTCTAGGCTGGGACACATTAGTCAGAACAAAATGGATATCTTAGTCAAAGATGGATATTTGGAAAATAAGGATATCAAGAAGCTGGATTTCTGTGAGAACTGTATACTTGGAAAATTACATAAGAAGAGTTTCAAGAATGAAAGCACACATCCACAAAAGTTTTGGAGTATGTGCATTCGGATTTGTGGGATTCATCTTCAATAGAACCAAGCATGGCTGGTTGTCAATACTTTATCACTTTCATTGACTATTTTTCTTGGAAAATATGGATATACACCTTGAAAACTAAGATGAGGCATTCTTATAGTTCAAGGAATGGAAAGGTCAGGTTGAAAATCAAACTGGTAAGAGGATCAAATGCTTTAGAACAGACAATGGACTGGAGTATTGTAAGAACAATTTTGATGAGCTTTGTAAAGAGGCAAGGATTAAACGACATAGGACATGTGTGTATAACCCTCAACAGAATGAGGTTTCAGAGAGAGAGTGAATAGGACTATAATGGAAAAGGTTAGGTGCATGCTATCTGAGAGTGGTATGGGAGAAACTTATGGTCTGAAGCTGCTTCAACATAAGTTTATCTCATAAACATGTCACCAAGCTCTTCTATGGGTTTCAAGCTACCATAAGAGTTATGCTCCGGATCAAGACCTAGTTTAACTCACCTAAGGAGGGTTGGATGTTCTGCCTATGTCCATACAATACAAGAAAAGACTAGTCCCAGGACTGTTAAAAATACTTTTCTGGTTATCCATAAGGTACCACATGATTTATAGTCTGGCTTCAAAGTGAGGGAAAATGTACAATCAACAGAACTGTCATTTTCCATGAAGAGGAGGTCTTCAAAGATTCAGTTTAAAAGCCATTATTAGAAACTGAGGATGTGGAAGCAGATCTGAGCAATAAGGTTCATAAGACAAAAGGTAAGAGGGTTACTTTTAGCAAGAACCTGATTAAGGGACCTACAAGAAATGGTTATGGCTCAGAGACAAGAGAAACAGAGTCATCAGTTTCAAGTGGAGTCAGTTTGGATTCATAATCATATTCAGGGTCAGATTCAAAATCAGTTTCAGTATCAGGTGGGCAGAGGTTAGAGACTGAGGTTGTTTCAGATGGTGAAAACAGTGAAGTTCAACAGGAAGAACAAGTTAGCTTAGACAACTATATCTTAGTCAGAGATAGACAAAAGAGAGATTCTAGATTCCCATCAAAATATGATGATTTTTATGTAGGTGCTTACGCTTTGTCTGCTGGTGAAGAATTAGACATGGATGAGTCCTAGTCTTATTTTCAGAGGCCATGAGCAGTAAAGACAAAGAAGGATGGACGTCTGCAAGCATTGAGGAGATGAACTCACTTAAGAAAAATGAGACATGGAAGATTGTAGATAGACTAGTGGGGAAGAAAGTAACAGGTTGCAAGTGGGTCTCAATAGGAAACCAGGCATTCCTGGAGTAGAGAAATTTAGATTCAAGGCTAAACTTGTTGCAAAGGGATTCTCTCAAGTTGATGGTATAAACTACAATGAGGTTTTCTCCTATAGTAAAAAAATGTGTCTATAAGATTGATTCTATCTCTGGTGGTAAATGAGGATCTAGAATTAGAACAGTTTGATGTAAAAACATCTTTTCTAAATGTTACTTTAGATGAGGAGATATACATGGATGAACCAGATGGATTCAAGGTTAAGGGACAGGAACATAAGGTCTATTTCTTAAAAAAGTCTGTATATGGACTTAAACAGTCCCCAAGGCAATGAATAAGCGTTTTGACAGTTTCATATAAGATCAAATGTTTAAACAAATTCCACACGATCCATTCATATATCTCAAAGGATTAAAGACTTCACAAATAGTGTATCTACTTATATATGTGGATGACATGTTGGTAATTACAAAGGATCTTTCAGGGATAAGAAAGTTGTACGACGATTTGTTTAGGGAGTTTGAAATGAAGGACTTGGGATCTGCTACTAGGATTTTATGCATGAACATCACAATGGACAGGAAGATGGCATTCTTAGGTTGTCTCAAGGTGAGTACCTAAGGCAGGTGTTGAGAACTTTCAGTATGACAGATAGTAAACCGGTTTTCACTCCTTTGGGTTCTCACTTTTAGCTGAAAAGTCTAGATGAAAAAGAAATAGAGATTCAAAAAGGGTTTATGTCAGAAGTTCCATACGCAAGTGGAGTTGGTAGTGTTATGTACGCAATGGTGAGTTCTCGGCCTGACATAGCTCATGATGTTGGAGTGGTGAGCCGATTCATGGAAAAACATGGTTGAGAGCATTGGCAAGCACTTATATGAATGATAAGGTATATTCAAGGGGCAGCACGCTGTATCTTAACTTTTACTAAGGGAATAGCCTTCAAGATTCAGGGTTACTGGGATGCAGACTATGCTACAGATTTGGATCCCATAAGGTCAGTTACATGTTACATCTTTCAGGTTGGTGGCAACACTTTTAGCTGGAGGTCTGGTCTTCAACCGATTGTAGGTCTCAACTACCGAATAAGAGTATATGGCTCTTGCTGAAGCAACAAAAGAGGCTTTGTGGCTTAAAGGAATGTATGAGGATCTTGGGTATGATCAAGGAGCAGTAAAGGTATTCTTTGATTCAAACAACTATATTTTTAGCCAAGACTGGTGGTTTCCATGAAAGGACTAAACATATAGATACAAGATTCAACTTCATTCGAGATGCCATTGTTGAAGGTAGTATTACAGTCGTTAAAGTTCATACTTCTCTGAACTTAGCTGATAACTTGACCAAGAGTATTTCTGGTAAGACACTAGAAAAGAATCTAGTGTCTATCAAGGTTATGGAATAAGCTTTCAGATTGTTCTGTTTGAAGAAGTTTGCTGGTTTATCTTCTTCAGTCAGAGGGTTTAATAAAGGTATAATCATCAAGGGTTATTCGATTCAGTTCTCACTGGTGTTATATGAAGGAAATATGAGGTTCATCAAGAATTAGGGTGTCTTCTTCTTGTTATATTTGAATCTCGGTCAAGTTGTGTGTGTCATAATCATGTTCTTGGTTGAAGTTTTTTCAAAAGATTGTTTCAGGTTCTTGATTTTAGGATTCAACTTAAGGAAGGTTATCATCAGGAGGAGGTGACGAGAGGCGGCTAGGGGAGGTGAATGCAGCAAACATGTCTCATCTGATTGGCAGCTCAAAGTGACTTCGATCAACACAGTTTGAATTTTGTAGACCGTCAAAGGCAAGGTGGAGTTTGTGAAGCGTACCTTCAAGGTGAAGTCACCAAAATTGGATTGGGCTCGTATTTGACCTTTTCTTATTCGAATTGGTTTAGCTAAAGAGAAAGGTGATGTTTTGTGAGAGCTCGGGTCAACTATATTAAGCTGATCGAGTCAATGTCGTCACCGAGAAGAAAAATAGATAACAAAGTTTGTAATTTTCCATTGGCGATCATCATCTCCGACGCGACTCTTTGCTAAGCTCAAGGATAACTCCGATCATCATCGGTCTCTAGGTTTTCACTTCGAATTTAGTTTTCTTGTTGTTCTATGAACTTGTAAACGAGAAATTCGTGTATTGCAAAAAGAGATCAAACATAGTTGTAATCCGCCACGCCGGAGGTTTTTTCCGGCAAGATAATGGACTATTGAGAGTGTAACCTTTTCCCAAACGTAGCAATTGCAGATCGTGAACTGAGCAAACAAATCTTATCTTGTGTTCAAATTGATTTTTTACTTAGGCGAATTTGTTAGTTCAAAATTCTACAGTAATTTTTATTTCTTAAGTTATTGAAATTTCTTCTTTGGGAATAACGTTGTGTTAGCATGTAGATGATCTCTTCCTCTTAAAAATCAAATTCTGCCTTTAGAAACCCATGTTTCACATCAAGAGAACTATTCACATATAATGAAATGAAACATATAAAAACAAGAGAAAGCATTGTTATTCAAATAAAAAGAGAATTTAACGTTACAAGTTAAAAACTTGTGTGATAAACAAAGGATGGAAATCTTATCCTAAAAACAACAAAATATCAAAATAATAAATTTAAAAAGTAATTGAAAGCTTTTTTTGTGGTTGTGTAATTAATGGCTCATGTCTTCTAATTTCATGGCTTCTCTTATGTATTTTGATGTGCATCAGATGGTTAGGACGTATTGGTGAAGATTTGAGAGAGTTTTGAAAATAAAAACTGTAACATCCCAGTTTGTGGTATATGCGGAGAGGCTTAAATAAATTGATTTGGCTACTTATATCACCAAGTGCACTTACCTTTTCCGGTCACTTGCCTGAAAGAACTCTAGAGTTAAGCATGCTTGGGTTGGAGTAGTCCCAGGATGGGTGACCTTCCAGGAAGTGACTCGTGGTAGCATGTGTGTGAGGACAAAACACATGGGAAAAGGTCAGGGGGTGATTATAGGGTCAGTAAATTAGTCGGTTGGACCTACGAAAAATAACGCACCGACCGTCGGACAGGGTGGGGCCCACGAGCCCGAAAGAGGGATGGGTGACTCACCGGTAGGGGCAGACGGGGCGTTACAAAGTGGTATCAGAGCCGAATCCGAGGATGCGTGTGGAGTCAGTGAGGGCTCACACCATCAAGGATAACGATCTTGGTGCGCAACGAAGGCGTTGCGCTCTGTGAGAGTGGGTGAATTGTAACATCCCGGTTTGTGGTATATGCGGAGAGGCTTAAATGAATTGATTTGGCTACCTATATCACCAAGTGCACTTACCTTTTCCGGTCACTTGCCTGTAAGAACTCCAGAGTTAGGCATGCTTGGGCTGGAGTAGTCCCAGGATGGGTGACCTTCCGGGAAGTGACTCGTGGTAGCATGTGTGTGAGGACAAAACACATGGGAAAAGGTCATGGGTGATTATAGGGTCAGTAAGTTAGTCGGTTGAGCCTACGAAAAATAACGCACCGACCGTCGGACAGGGGTGGGGCACATGAGCCCGAAAGAGGGATGGGTGACTCACCGGTAGGGGCGGACGGGGCGTTACAGAAACTTTCTATTTTTTTCTCAAACTGTGATCGGTTGATCACAAGTGGTGATAGATCAATCATCCATCATGATCACTTGATCATTAGGCTCCAAGGTCGATAGACTGGTCAATCACTTTTCTATGGAAAATCCTGGGGGAGTGATCAACTGGATGATCGACCATCTACCTTGGGTCAATCACCCATGTTTTCTACTTACTCCATTTCGATTCTAACCATACCAGTTTCAGTATGTTTCACATATTTTCAGATCTAACAGTTAAATTACTTCAATCATTTGGAGATGAAAGCTAACGCCTTTGGATATATTTGTGTCCAATGTTAAGAAAGATAAGGTGGTGGAAAGTCCTCCATCTGATGCAAAACGTTTGGTTCTAGGAAGTTTTCCATTCTTCAGAATGCCCAAATTCAGCTATTTTCGCCTAAAACACATGAATTCCTGCAAATATTCTTACAACTGCAAATAAAGATCTTTTTCCAAAACTAATTGATTTCTTATTAAAAGCAAAAAGAAATCTTAATGAAATATTTAAGATGTGGAGTATATCATGTATATGGTTGAGAGTTTGATGTAAGCTTCGGGGGAAGCTCACACTGAACCGATCTAGAGGTAACGTCAAGGCTTGACTGAGGTAGTTCTCCTTGGTGCCACGAACAAGATAGGATGATGGAGCACGAGCAGCTGGACTAAAGTCACTCTAAGCTGATGCTAGAAGATGGATCGATGGAGTGTTAAACACGAACATGAACTGATTTAGTCTTAGCAGCAAAGGGAAGCCTCTCAATGTCACTCACTGCCACACACAAGCAAAACTAGCTTTAGGATTTATCTTTGAATGAAACGTGAACTGAAAAATTACAAGGAGTTTGCCTAAAAACAGCCTAAGTTTTTAAAAACCCTAAGGAAAATAAAAGGAATTGGGCCTTACAAAAAACAAAGTAGAAAATAAAGACAAGTAGAAGCCCTCTTAGGAGTGTGGAGTGGTCTTGGCTTCATGGGTCGTGCGTTCTGTCTGATGAAATGGGCCTCGGGTTATATCATTAAAAACTTTGCAAGGAAAAAAGAGTATAACCTTTGGTCCACAGAGACGACACGGGCTAAGGATCAATGGCTCCTATGGTGAAGATCATTGATGCATCGTCGATACTAAGTAATAGACAGCCGGGTGATCCTGGTGTGATCGGATGGTCGTGGTCGGAATCGGTCCACTCGGACATCCACTGGGATATATGGTTCAGAACGGGTTGATCATGATCCAAATGGTCCAAGTGCTCTGTGATGTCGTCTATGCTGATCGTGCTAATCAGATGCTCCATGGCTTGGTTGAATTTCTCCATGAGTCTCTTCTGGCCGGCTCGGATCCTGGGCGCAATCACCATGGTGGGGAATGGTTCGTCTTGTTCGGTCTGGTCAGGTTCGGTCGAACCAATGTCATCATCCTTCCCACCCTCTTGAGAAGGTTCTGTCTTCAGAAAATCCTCACCTGCACAAAAGGAGATAAATCAGAAACATTAAAGCTCGAGGAAACGTTCATCTCACGAGGAAGTTTGAGTTTGTAGGCGTTGTCGTTAATCTTCTCCAGGACACATAATGGGCCGTCTACTCATGGTGCAAGATTTGATTGTCGATGGTTTGGAAACATCTTTGGTTGCATGTGTAACCACACCCAATCTACGGGCTCGAAGGTGGTCTCCTTCCTCTTCTTATAGCCTTGTCGTTTGTACTGGGCTGTCTTCTTCTCCAGGTTTTCCTTGACCTTCTGGTGCAGCTTCTTGATGGCCTCGGCCTTGTGTTCTCCATCTTGGTTGGCGAACTCCAATGGGTGTAATTGCTTGATATCTATGGGCGTCTCTGGCTTAAATCCATAAACAATCTCAAATGGTGACAACCTAGTTGCAGAGTGGTTAGCATTATTATAAGAAAATTCAACGTACGGAATACAATCTAACCAGTTATTTAATTTTTAACGACCGTGTCCGTAAGAGGGCTGATAATGTGCGGTTGAAGACCTAGGTATGGATGTCTGTCTGCGGATGACAAGTCATAGAGAACATCAGCTTAGTTACAAGTTTCCTCCAGAAGTGGCTCAGAAACTTTGTATCTCGGTGCCGTACAGACGCACTACTTCTCAGAAGAATAGGTCGGCCGTCTGAGTTGCGTCATTCATCTTGCCGCATTGTATGAAATGGGCCATCTTCGAGAATCGGTCAAACACCACGAATATTGAATCCTTGTGCCTGATCTTAGGTAAACCTAACATGAAATCCATAGAAATATCTACACAAGGAATGTTAGGAATAGGTAAGGGCATATAAAGACCGTAAGGATGTGATTTGGACTTTGTCTTTAGGCATGTGATGCACTTAAAACAGAAACACTTTACGTCTCTTTTGAAGTGCGGCCAGAAGAAATGGTCGGACAGAACCACTACAAGAAAACTGCTCCATAGCCACAGATATTCATGGCTATTTTCGCTATAGGCACGGATAGCAAAAATTTTTTGTGGCTATGGGCTCGTGGCTATCGGCCATTCGTGGAAATTCGTGGCTATGCGTCCACGGATAGCCACGAATAAGGTCGTGGCTAAATAGTCACGAACATCAAGGAAATAATTCGTGGCCAACATAACCACGAATTGCTACGAATAAAATTGTGGCCTTAGCTACGAATTTTCCACGGTAAATTTCGTGGCTATATAGCCATAAATAGCCACGAATTTATTCGTGGCTATATCTACGAAATAGCAACGAAACTATTTGTGGTTGTAGCAACAAATTTCCAGAGAATCTTTAGTGGCTATAGTTGCCACGAATAGCAACGACTCCAACCGTGTCAATTCTATGACATATCCACGACTTCTTTTCGTGGATATCTGAGGCCACAATAGCCACAAAAATCCACGAAAGAAGTCAAAGATATGTAGCCACAGATAGCCACTACTTATATTTGTGGCAATCCTTGGCTATATTTATCGCATTAACAAAAAAAAAATACAAAATTACCATTAAATGCATTATCATAAATTTGATAATGCATTTGAACTATACAATAAACATACTAAACATTATATTAATATTGTACAAAAAGAGTTTACTACAATATTTAAACACAGAAGACATAAAAATGTTATTCTACTAGACAAGATATTATTAACATCATCAACAAAAAAAAAATAGTAAGTTGATTAGGCTGGACTTAGGCTGTTGGGCTTAGGCTGTTGGCTGGCTGGACTCAAACAAGATCATTAGGCTGCTTGCTGGACTCAGAATGCATGCTTAATCATGCAGCTGACTCAGGTGGAACTGCCTTATAAGTCACAAGATTAATGCCACTGAGCCTCAACAACAATTCTACCCCCTTCGTAATATGAGATACATCTTCCTTCATGTTCTTGAGCTCAAGTTCTGTTTCTGCATTCCTGGGGAGAGTGATAGCAGAAGCTTCATGGGATCTGCATCTAGAAACTGAATTGAGCCCAGTCCATAAACTCGACCTTTATTGTTTGTAGCAGTCTGCAAGAAGCAAGAAAACAGTCAATAACCAAACAGAATATGATTCACTAACAACCTAATCACTAACAAGTCACTAACAAACCACCAACATATAATAACTTTAGGCAGTGAGCTAATATTATATACTAATTTGTCTAATCCATACGTCAACATATGCGGATGTGAGCTCCTGGGAAGATATTTCAAACGAAGCACCATCAGATACATATCCTTGTGATCGCTTCTCCATTGCCAATGCTTCAGCAGCCTTGACTAGAGCCTCTGCTCGTTTGTCAACTATGGTGCCGTCTTTCTTGGAGTGTGTCTTTAGCACCACCGCAGTTACTGGTGGTGATACTCCACCAGCTTCTGTTGGAATTGTGTCCAGCAATCTCTGTACTGTCTCTATAACGTAAGAGTATGTCAGTGATCAGACATAAGTCATACAATACTGGGGGTCATGATGGCTTGCTAGAGTCCGCTCATGATCTATAAGTCTTGGACTTATTGCCTTTATTGTATGATCCCATATGGGTCACACGCTTAAGCTAGCAGGAAATAATGTTGAAAGGCATAGCAGAAGTACGACAAAAGTGCTAGGCATTTGTCGTACTACGAGAGAATGAATAATGGGTCTGATTAAATGGGATTTAATCAGATTGGGCCCAAAAGCCCAAAAGGGAAAGAGAAGGCTTTTAATGTCTAAAAGCCAAGTCTCTTCTCCCTAACCCTAAGCCTCCCAGCCGCGATCTCTCTCTCTTTCTGGCGCCTCTCTTCCTCGTGGTCTAGCAGCCAATTTCCTGTGATTGCGTGTGTGAGCCTTTGGAGGATTCATCCCTTGGTGTATCTCCCTGATCTCTGACCTGTTCATCAATTCCGCTGCAACAAACAGGTAAAAGGTGAGATCATAATGTTTCTAAATAAGAACACCTAGATCTAATGCATGTTTAGGTTGATATCAATATGAGAATTGAATCAGGATCAACCAAAACTTCCAACAGTGGTATCAGAGCCATTGGTTCTTAGGTTTCTTGTTTTAGATTCATTGTTTAGGTTGTTAAATCTGTTTAGAATTGTTTTTGAATCAATTATTGATAAGATAAAACAGTTAAGAATCAGAATTGAACTCTAAACAAACACAGAAATCACAAACCGAGCTATATGACTCGGGTTTGTTGATTGGCCGAGAGAATGGCCGGTTGGGTCGGATCGATGGATCGATCGCGTCGCGATCGCGGGTCGTCCCGATCGTAAGACGGATCGCGTCCCGATCACGATCGTCCCGTTCCGCCTTCTCTCACGTCCCGATCGTCGCCATGCTTGCTCGATCGCGTGAGGCTTCATGCTGTCCGGATCGTGGCTCGCTCGTGGATGACTCGGCCAGCACCGTCCCACGATCGTCCCGCCTGTCCCGAGCTCGTCCGACCGTCCCGATCAAAACGCAAGCGTCCCGTCCGGCAATCCGAGCGTCTCGATCTTGGATCGAGCATGCGGCTTGCGGCTGGACGGCTCTTGCCTGGCCGGTTAGGGTTTTGGGTGAGATGGGCCGGTTCAATTTCGGTTAGCTGGTTCGGTTCAAAATTTTAATTAAAAATAATTCGTTCTGGTTTAATAAACAGATTTTAATAATTTTATTAAATCTGGTTAAACCAGGATAAGAAATCCAATGTCGAAAGAAATATTGGATTTAGTGCCTAAACCGGGAATTTCTAATTTGATTTGGTTGGACCAAATAAATTGAGAGATTCCGGTTTAGTAAATAACCGGTTGACAATTGTGGTCATCGTAGTAATTAAAACTTGGTTAGACCAGTTTTAATGAACCAGACCGGTTATGTCAATTAATTGGACAATTGGGTCATGTCTTGGACATGGACCAATTCTTGGGCCTCGGGCCAAGAAGTTAAAACAATTGGGCCAGTTAATTGAGTCTTTCTTCAGATTAATTTAAAATCTATTTTATAAAATTATAAAGTCGGTTTTAAATTAAAGTTTCCGAAATTTTATAATTAGAAAGTTTCTTAAAATAGAAGTTTCTGAATTTGCGGGTTTTGGATTTTTTAAAAGAACTTTCTAAAATTGGAAACTTTCTAAAACCGGAAACTTTCCCGAAATAGTAATCTTCTATTTTGGGAATGATTTTAATAAACCTACGAACCTCAAGTAATATCAAGCGTTGGATGTCTTGTCCAGGCTATGTCAGCTGTCAAAGCCCATTCAATTGCATTCATGGCCTTACAGTGTGAGGATGTCTGCTTTTGCGTGGGTAAGACGGTTTGTGATTCATAAATGTCATTGGGAGTCCCAGACATTAATGATTACATGACTGTATAGTCCGGTTTTCTTGACTAGGCCATCGGGAGTCCCGGGCCTTGAGACATCAGAGTGGATTGGGCCTCGGGCCCAGATTCACAACCAAGAGTTATATCACGGATATAATTTGCCGAAATAGGGCTTACCGATATAAGCTAAGGTTGGGTGACGGCCAGTGGCCCACTTTGATCTTAGTTATATGTGGATCTTGGAATCATTATATTCTATTGAGGGTAACTTATGTTATTGAATATAATGCATGATTAATCATATTATACTTTAATACGAGATTAATCATTTTGAACATATAACTAATAACCTTTTTATTTATATATTTCAGATATGACTACTACAAGCACTCAAAACACATTCTCGATCCGGTCTGTTCTCGAGAAGGAGAAGCTGACTGGAACGAACTTCCTGACATGGTCAAGGAACTTGAGGCTGGTCCTCAAGCAGGAGAAGAAGGATTATGTCCTTCGAGATCCCCTCCCCGAGAGGCCTCTTGCCAATGCTGCCAGGACTCTGCACAATGCTTGGGAAAAGCATTCGTCAGATGAAAATGATGTTTATTGCCTGATGTTGGTGACAATGACTCCTGAGCTGCAAAAACAGTTCGAAAGTGTATTGTCTCCAATCGAGATCATGGCAAGCCTGAAATCGCTTTTTCAGGAGCAGGCTAGGACCGAGAGGTTCCAGACAGTTAAGAACCTCTTGGACTGTAAGTTGGCTGCGAATGCGGCAGTGAGTCCTCATGTGTTGAAGATGATGGGTTATCTCGATCATCTTCACAAACTCGACTGCCCAATCAGCCAGGAACTTGCCTGCGACATCATTCTGCAGTCTTTACCTGCAAGCTATGATCAGTTCATTCTGAACTTTAACATGCATGGCTTGAGTAAGACACTGCCTGAGCTTCACGGAATGCTCAAGACTGCAGAGCCCAACTTGAAGAAACCCGCCAAGGACCCCAATGTACTTATGGTACAAAAGGGCAAGGGGTTTAAGAAGTCTTCTGCTAAGGATTAGGGAAAGGCCAAGGGTGTCCAAGTCGAGGACAAGGACACGCCAAAGCCCAAGCCCAAGTCCAAGGCTGGGCCTACTGACATGTGCAGGTTCTGCAAAGAACTGGGGCATTGGAGAAGAGATTGCAAGAAATTCCAGGAAGGTCTAAAGGAATTAAAGAAGAAGACTTTCGAGACTTCTTCATCAGGTATTTTTGTTATAGAAGTTAATACAACTACTTCTAATAATACCTCATGGGTCATGGATACTGGTTGTGGGGCTCATATTTGTACTAATATGCAGGCACTCAGCAACAGTAGAAGGCTGAAGCAAGGACAAGTGGAACTACGAGTTGGGAATGGAGCGAAAGTTTCAGCACTAGCTGTAGGAACTTACTTGTTGTCTTTACCTTCGGGATTGATTTTAGAACTTAATAATTGTTATTTTGTACCTGCTATAAGCAGAAATATTATTTCAGAAATATTGATGTTGGTGACAATGACTCCTGAGCTGCAAAAACAGTTCGAAAGTGTATTGTCTCCAATCGAGATCATGGCAAGCCTGAAATCGCTTTTTCAGGAGCAGGCTAGGACCGAGAGGTTCCAGACAGTTAAGAACCTCTTGGACTGTAAGTTGGCTGCGAATGCGGCAGTGAGTCCTCATGTGTTGAAGATGATGGGTTATCTCGATCATCTTCACAAACTCGACTGCCCAATCAGCCAGGAACTTGCCTGCGACATCATTCTGCAGTCTTTACCTGCAAGCTATGATCAGTTCATTCTGAACTTTAACATGCATGGCTTGAGTAAGACACTGCCTGAGCTTCACGGAATGCTCAAGACTGCAGAGCCCAACTTGAAGAAACCCGCCAAGGACCCCAATGTACTTATGGTACAAAAGGGCAAGGGGTTTAAGAAGTCTTCTGCTAAGGATAAGGGAAAGGCCAAGGGTGTCCAAGTCGAGGACAAGGACACGCCAAAGCCCAAGCCCAAGTCCAAGGCTGGGCCTACTGACATGTGCAGGTTCTGCAAAGAACTGGGGCATTGGAGAAGAGATTGCAAGAAATTCCAGGAAGGTCTAAAGGAATTAAAGAAGAAGACTTTCGAGACTTCTTCATCAGGTATTTTTGTTATAGAAGTTAATACAACTACTTCTAATAATACCTCATGGGTCATGGATACTGGTTGTGGGGCTCATATTTGTACTAATATGCAGGCACTCAGCAACAGTAGAAGGCTGAAGCAAGGACAAGTGGAACTACGAGTTGGGAATGGAGCGAAAGTTTCAGCACTAGCTGTAGGAACTTACTTGTTGTCTTTACCTTCGGGATTGATTTTAGAACTTAATAATTGTTATTTTGTACCTGCTATAAGCAGAAATATTATTTCAATTTCTTTGTTGGATTTGGAAGGTTATGATTTTTCAGTTAAGAATAAATTATGTTCCTTCAATCGCAACAATTTGTTCTATGGTTCTGCCCCTCTTACGAATGGGCTTTACATACTCGATCAATCCGCGCCAATTTATAACATTAATACAAAACGGTTTAAACCTAATGAGGAAAACCGAACATTTCTATGGCATTGTCGTTTAGGGCACATCAGCGAGAAACGCATCAAGAGGCTCCATTCGAATGGACTTCTTGGCTCATTTGACTTTGAGTCATGTGAGAAATGCGAATCCTGCATGATGGGCAAAATGACACGGGCCCCCTTTAATAAACCTAACGAGAGGGCCAGTGACTTATTGGGCCTGATACACACTGATGTGTGTGGCCCAATGTCCACTAATGCAAGAGGAAACTATCAGTACTTCATTACCTTTACTGATGATTTCAGTAGGTATGGATATGTTTATTTGATGAAACATAAGTCTGAATCTTTTGAGAAGTTCAGAGAATTCCAAAATGAAGTACAGAACCAACTTGGCAAAAGCATTAAGGCTCTTCGGTCCGACCGAGGAGGAGAATACTTAAGCCAAGAATTCAGTGATCATCTGAGAGAGTGTGGGATCGTATCCCAACTCACTCCTCCTGGAACACCTCAATGGAATGGTGTGTCTGAAAGGAGAAATCGGACCTTATTGGATATGGTTCGATCTATGATGAGTCACACAGACCTTCCAATATCCCTTTGGGGATATGCTCTGCTAACAGCAGTGTTCACTCTAAACAGAGCGCCATCAAAAGCAGTAGCAAAGACACCATATGAATTATGGACTGGAGTGGCTCCAGTGCTGTCTTATCTAAGAATTTGGGGTTGTGAAGCCTATGTAAAGAGATTAATCTCAGATAAGCTTACACCAAAATCTGATAAATGCTACTTCATTGGTTATCCACGGGAAACCAAGGCTTATTACTTCTATCTACGTTCCGAGAACAAGATCTTTGTTGCCCGGGATTGTAACTTTCTTGAGAGAGAGTTTCTCTCTAAGAAAGACAGTGGGAGTAAGGTACTGCTTGAAGAAATTCAAGATGAACAGGATACTGCTCAACCTAATGAGGAAGAGCAGCAGGAGGATCTACAAGAAATTGTAGAGCCTGAACCTGTAGTACCTGAAGTTCGAAGATCCGGGAGGATCCGTCACGAACCCGAGAGATATCAGGGATTCCTCGTGACTGACTGTCATGATCTTTTGATCATTGATGGTGATGAACCATCGAACTTCAATCAAGCCATGATGGGCCCAGATTCCTCTAAGTGGCGCAAGGCCACTGATTCCGAAATGGACTCCATGTCGGTCAACCAAGTATTTTCGTTGGTTGACTTACCCGTTGGTGTAAAAGCCATCGAGTGCAAATGGATCTTCAAGAAGAAGATTGACGTGGATGGAAATGTCCAGATTTATAAAGCCAGGTTGGTGGCAAAAGGTTTCAGACAAGTTCACGGTGTGGACTACGATGAAACCTATTCACCGGTGGCTATGATGAAATCTATTCGGATTCTACTAGCGACTGCAGCTTTTCATGATTATGAAATTTGGCAGATGGACGTGAAAACCGCCTTCCTGAATGGCATTCTGGAAGAGGATGTGTATATGACGCAACCTGACGGTTACATAGATCCAAAGAATGCTGGGAAAGTATGCAAGCTTCATAAATCCATTTATGGATTGAAGCAAGCATCGAGGAGCTGGAATCTTCGTTTTGATGAAGCGATCAAGCAATTTGACTTCATCAGAAACGAAGAAGAACAATGCGTGTATAAGAAATCTAGTGGGAGCAAGATTGTATTTCTTATCCTGTATGTCGATGACATACTGCTTCTCGGAAACGACATTCCAATGCTGAAGTCTGTAAAAGACTGGCTTGGAAGTTGTTTTTCCATGAAAGACATGGGTGAAGCCGCATACGTTCTTGGAATTAGGATCTATCGGGATAGACCTAAAAGGCTGATAGGCTTGTGTCAAGACTCATACATTGACAAAGTCCTACAAAGATTCAGCATGAAAGATTCCAACAAGGGCTTCACGCCAATGGTACATGGCACAACGCTAAGCAAGAAGCAGAGCCCTACGTCGGCTGCTGAGCTTGAGCGCATGAAGAATATTCCTTATGCATCTGCAATAGGATCTGTCATGTATGCCATGATCTGTACTCGTCCTGATGTTGCTTATGCATTGAGCATGACGAGTAGATACCAGTCAAATCCAGGTGAAAACCATTGGATTGCCGTAAAGAACATCTTGAAGTATCTAAGACATACTAAGGATAAGTTCTTAGTGTACGGTGGAAGTGATGTGCTTAAAGTCAGTGGATTCACGGACGCAAGTTTCCAGACAGACACAGATGATTTCCGGTCACAGTCCGGTTATGTCTTTTGTCTGAATGGCGGTGCAGTAAGTTGGAGAAGCTCCAAGCAGGACACCGTTGCTGATTCCACTACAGAAGCTGAATATATCGCCGCCTCAGAAGCAGCGAAGGAAGCTGTTTGGATACGAAAGTTCATTATGGAACTAGGTGTGATACCAGATGCGGCTGAGCCTCTGGCACTGTTTTGTGACAACAATGGTGCTATAGCTCAGGCAAAGGAACCAAGATCACACCAGAAATCCAAGCATGTTCAAAGAAGATATCACTTGATACGTGACATCATTAATAGAAAGGAAGTCAAGATCAGCCGAGTTCCGACAGATGATAATGTCGCTGATCCGTTGACAAAGCCACTCCCAAGGCCTAAGCTCGAGTTTCTGACTGAAGCTGTAGGCATTAGAAACATTGAAATGTAATCTAAATTTGAGTGGGAGTTTTGTGAGCTTTATTTTAGTTATTTGATATGTTCTTGTAAAACATTATTATTCATGTTTTAATGAAATTATTATTTCAAGATTATTTTAACTGTGATGAAATAATCGTTCCAAAATGATATGAACCATTTTATAGGTCATCGAAGTAAATGATTTGATCTTGAGTCATCGAAGTCATTTAGCTTGATCATGAGATCCTATATTTGATAAATGTTTTATATCATCCTGTCCCTAGTCGAAGGTTGTTGAAATTGGAACACCAACAACCGTGTAAGACTGGATTGGTACGTGACTTATGACAAAGTCTCAGTGTGTCATAGATGCTCGGCATCAAAGTCAGTACATAGGTGTATGTTGGGAACATACGACCGGACAAGACCCGCTAATAAGAACTCTTTAGGATATTTATATCTGTGTCATAAGAGATTCTTACTACGACTATAGAGTATAGTCCTTAGACCTGAGTTCGCATGCATGTGGCTGCATATGGACTGATGCACTTTGATCATTGTCTAACGCTATCGTTATGCGATAGCTATAAGGACCTTGTTTGGGTACATCATGAAATGAGTAGTTTACAGTGATGGAACAAGATGGGATTTGTCCCTCCAATATAAATGGAGTGAATATCTCTAGGCCAATCGGAGATTTGAATACTGGAAAACGCATGGCCATGCTCAAACGGACTTTCCCGAGTCGTTTGTATTGTCAGTATCAAATCAGAGTCCGATGAACAAGATTAGGCTTTATAAGGATGACACTAATCTTGCCTTATGACTAATCGAGATATTGAGACGAAAGGGATTATGAATACAGAGATTCCAGTTCAAGTGGGAGATTGTTGGAATTGTGTCCAGCAATCTCTGTACTGTCTCTATAACGTAAGAGTATGTCAGTGATCAGACATAAGTCATACAATACTGGGGGTCATGATGGCTTGCTAGAGTCCGCTCATGATCTATAAGTCTTGGACTTATTGCCTTTATTGTATGATCCCATATGGGTCACACGCTTAAGCTAGCAGGAAATAATGTTGAAAGGCATAGCAGAAGTACGACAAAAGTGCTAGGCATTTGTCGTACTAAGAGAGAATGAATAATGGGTCTGATTAAATGGGATTTAATCAGATTGGGCCCAAAAGCCCAAAAGGGAAAGAGAAGGCTTTTAATGTCTAAAAGCCAAGTCTCTTCTCCCTAACCCTAAGCCTCCCAGCCGCGATCTCTCTCTCTTTCTGGCGCCTCTCTTCCTCGTGGTCTAGCAGCCAATTTCCTGTGATTGCGTGTGTGAGCCTTTGGAGGATTCATCCCTTGGTGTATCTCCCTGATCTCTGACCTGTTCATCAATTCCGCTGCAACAAACAGGTAAAAGGTGAGATCATAATGTTTCTAAATAAGAACACCTAGATCTAATGCATGTTTAGGTTGATATCAATATGAGAATTGAATCAGGATCAACCAAAACTTCCAACAGCTTCAACTTGCTGGAACAAAAAAAAATCGAAGTCAGTAATGAATGTTGTCAGGATAAATGAAACATAAACAAAGTATTGAAATAAAGAATTGGATATTCCTACCATCACATGAGCCACACGAATGTGTGGCTTAGATCCTGATGTATGGCGATGAGAGACGTGTCCATTTGGATCTGAGGCAGCGTTCTCTGCATTTATTTTGGTCCTCTTCACGTGTTATGCCTCCTCCCAAATCTCCAGCATTGTGCTCCGGTCTGCTTGCCCAATGAAGTCCGGTTTCTTCCTTGATCTTTTCTGCTTGCTGGCAAGGTTACTGATTGACAGTCTAACAATGGTCTTCCACTTATTGTAGACCATGTTTTCATCTTCGGGTCCCAATAGTATTTTTGTTACATAAGCAAAAGTAAATTCATTAGTACACATCATAAATAACATAGACATAATGATATATAAACAATATTAAGACTTACCACAAATGCAGCCAACCATTCATCATTCTTTTCCTTTGGAACCATGCTGTAGTTCAACTAAGGCCCCCAAAAGTTAGACTGAAAAGCAACGACTATATCCTTACGGATACAATCATCAATTCCAAACCTACAAAAGAACAAGAACAATCATAAGACAATAATGGCTATCAATACTAACATAAATACTACTTAACAATCGCATGACATCAAAGCTAACATATTAAGCATTACACTTTAATCACAAATGCTACATATAAAACCATCAATCGCTAAACTAACAGACACAAACCTATGATAGAACCAAACAAACACAAAACTATGACAGAATTAGAAAATAGATCAACAGAAATAACCAAGCAGTAATAACCACATATTGCAAATCAACTACCTAAAACCCTAATGAAAATTGCATGACATCAAAGCTAACATATTATGCATTACACCTTAATCACAATTGCTACATATAAAACTATCACTAACTAATCTAACAGACACGAACCTATGACAAAACCAAACAAACACAAAACTATGATAGAATCAGAAAAGAGATCAACAAAAAATAACCAAGCAGTTATAACCACATATCGCAAATCAACTAGCTAACTACCTAATGACAAGAAGTCATAACCACAGATTTCATATTCACAGAGAAATCAAAACTGAAACCCTAAGCTAAGCAAGCAGTCATAACAAAAAAATTTAAGCAGTTTCATGGTCACAAACGCAGTCCTATTCAATCGCATGCCTAACCCAACTTTCAATGATGCAGTCACAGTAAGAATCTAAGCAAGCAGTCATAACCTAAGAGAGCTTTAGGATACTTACCAGAGACCTCCGTTCAGTTTACGTGGATGGATAAGGGGCATGTTCCGATGCTCCCATGCGTTCAGGAATGCAGTTAGGCTTGGAATGGGGTGTTGAGAACCCGGTGAATTGGACCTGGTTACTCCAGGAGGAAGAGTAGTCTGTCGTCATCGTGCAGGTCTTCTGGATCCTGAAGCAGGAAGGATGTCCATCTGTATGCACGCAAATAAAAAAGATGAGTTAAGAGAGAAGAGAATAGGATATAAAATCGATTAGGGTTTTGAGAGAGACGAAACGATCTAACTAGAAAACCCTAAATCGATCTACCCATAAACATAGGGACGAATAGGAAACCCTACTTGATCACCCATAAGAACAGAGACGAATAGAAACCCTAATCAATCTACCCAGAAACACAAAGACAAATTAAAAACCCTAATCGATCTACCCAGAAACAAGGAGACGAACAAATAAACCCTAATTGATCTACTTAGAAAGAAGAAACAGAAAACCCTAAACCGATCTACCCAGAAAACCCTAAATCAATCTACCCAGAAACCGTAATCGATCTACCCAGAAACACAGAGACGACTGAAAACCCTAAATCAAACTACCCAGAAACATGGAGAAAACCCAGAAAACCCTAAATCATTTTAAATCGAAGAAACATATAAACCCTAATCGATATACCAGATGACGATGGAGAATGATTCTTACCGCGATTGAGAGAGATTGAGAGCGACTGAGAGAAAGAGATTCATCGAAGGAAGGATCGACATATATATTTGGTGGGATTTGGGAGAAGAAGTTTCGAGAGCGAGAGAGAGAGAGAGAGAGAGAGAGAGAGAGAGAGAGAGAGAGAGAGAGAGAGAGAGAGAGAGAGAGAGAGAGAGAGAGAGAGAGAGAGAGAGAGAGAGAGAGAGAGAGAGAGAGAGATAAGAAGTTGAATCGGTAGAAAAATGCCAAAAATTCCTAAGGCATGAGACTTAAGGTTATTTCTTCGCGGGCTCATTTTGGGCCAAAAATAATTCGCGTATTGTTAAGGGAAAGCCCAAATTTTTGGCGCCATTTGGAAATAGCTTAGCCACGAACATAAACGTGGCTATCTATGGCTATACGGATAAATTAAAACCGTGAAATGAAATTATACTGAATCAATTATGCGGTTTATGAAAAATTTAACCCGCAAAATCAAAAGTTTTGCCGGTTTAATTGGATTTTCATATAGCCACGACTTTATTCGTGTCAATCCTTGGCTATACAAATATGGATTATTTTGATTATAGGGTATATAATAAAATTGGGGTTTGTAATAAATTTGCGTTTACAATAATTTAAGGTTTAGGGTTAAGGGTGGGTTTATGGTTTTAGGTTTAAAGTATAAGTTTTAGGGTATATATAGGGTATAGTTGTTGTTAATTTAAAATTTGGGTTTATTATAAATTTGAGTTTATATTAAATTTGGTTTAGTTTTAGGGTTGGGTTTAGGGTTATATATGGTTTAGGATTTAGTTAAGTGTTAAGGGTAGGTTTAGGGTTTATGGTTAGAGATTTGAAAATAAGAACTAAAAATAAATATCTGAAAAAGTATTGAATACTTAGGGTATATATGGGGTGTAGGGTATAGGTTTAGGGTATGAATATTATTTGGGTTTGTAATTTATTTGGGTTTAGAGTATTGGTTTAGGATTTAGTTTAAGGTTCTAGGGTTTAGGGTATATATAGTGTATAGGATAGGTTTATGGTTTAGGGTTTTTGGATTTGGATTTGAAAAATGATTGAAAACTTATATATGAATATTATTTGGGTTTGTAATTCATTTGGGTTTAGGGTAAAGGTTTAGGATTTGTTTTAGGTTTTAGGGTTTAGGGTATATAGAGTGTATAAGATAGGTTTATGATTTAGGGATTTTGGATTTGGATTTGAAAAATGATTGAAAATTTATATATGAATGTTATCTGGGTTTATAATTTATTTGGGTTTAAGGTATAAGTTTAGGGTTTAGTTTTAGGTTTTAGGGTTTAGGGTATATAGTGTATAGGATAGGTTTATGGTTTAGGGTTTTTGAATTTGGATTTGAAAAATGATTGAAAACTTATTATGAATAATATTTGGGTTTGTAATTATTTGGGTTTGTAATTATTTGGGTTTAGGGTAAAGGTTTAGGGTTTAGTTTTAGGTTTTAGGGTTTAGGGTTTAGGGTATATAGTGTATAAGATAGGTTTATAGATTTGGATTTGAAGAGTATTAAAAACTTATACAATGATAGGATTATTACGGAATCATACAATGATTTTATGAAACGGAATCATACAATGATTTTATTAATCGGAATCATACAATGATATTATGAAAAGGAAATCATTCTGAACCAGAATCAGAATATTCACTATATTGATAAGTGAATTCATCTTCTTCTATATATTCATCGTTTGGATGAACCATCGGCATGGGCTCATAATATGAAGCATATGGGACTGCATGTGCTTCTACCCGTACAATATCAGTAGGTTGAATTATGTGGTCAACAAAGTTGTTTTGTACTGCGGTTTGAGAAACCTCTTGATTTTCTGTAAATCCTCTCGGCATTACCTTTGTTGTTTCCCACCATGCGTCTATAGTTTGTCACAGTCGCGAATAAGGAATATAACATACTTGATCTCCGGAAGAATGAAGGGATCGTACTTGTCGTAAGCCTCGTGAGTTGGTGATATGACATATCCTCATATCCACGGATAGCCACAAATAGAATCGTGGCTATAGCCACGAAATAGTCGTGGAAACGCATAGCCATGAATAGACACAATATTTTTTGTGGCTATATAGCCACGATCACAAATCGTAGCTATTCGTGGTAAATTTAGCAACGAATAACCACAAAACTTTTCGTGGCTAAGTCTCTAGGAATATTTGTTGTAGCTACTCATGGCTAAGATGTTCCACGATAATGTCGTGGCTATTTGTGGCTAAAATTGCCACGAATGGCTACGATTTCATATCGTGGCTAGTTGTGGCTATTATGTTCCACGACTAATTCATGGCTATTCGTGGCTACTTAGCCATGGATAGCCACGACTCTCTTTTTGGCTAAATAGACACGAATGGCTACGAAATAGCCGTGAATTTCAAATTTGAAATTCGTGGCTATTTAGTAGCTATTCGTGGCTGAGAAAAATAGCCACGACCAATCCGTAGCTGGGTCAAGGCTATTTCCAATTTTTCTTGTAGTGAACGCTCATCGTCTTGTCCAAGCCGAAGTGTCCCATCTAGCCGCCTCAGTGGGATTTGCAGATAAGTTGGTCTCGCATCGAGCCTTGCGGAATGCATAGTCACCGATCTCAGAACAAGAAGCCGTCATGCAAGTAGAATGGTCCTTTAGGTCCTTTACTGCATTCCTGAAAAATCGAACCAAAATCAGGGCCAGCTTTATAATGCACCTTAAGTTAGTCAAACCCAAAACTTTGGCCTCCATGGTGCTGATCAGTGTATATCTCCGGGATAGGGCGTCACCACGATGTTCTCCTTTCCCTTCTTGTAATTGATGATGTACGGAAACGTCTCCACGAACCCGAGCCATTTTGCATGCCTACTCTTAAGAGTTGTCTGTCCTCGTCGATGCTTTAACTTCTAATGATCTATGTGGATCACAAACTACTTGGCCATATGGTAATGCTGTCACGTTTCCAATGACCTCATCAATGCGTACAGCTCCTTATCATAGGTCGGATAGTTTAGTGTGGATCCGTTGAGTTTCTCGCTGAAGTAGGCCACTGGTCATCCTTCATGCATGAGTACATCCCCGATCCTTAAACCTGAATCATCACATTCATTCTCGAAAGTCTTATCAAAGTTAGGCAAAGCAGGTATGGGAGCGTTAGTCAAAATATTCTTGAGCTTATGGAATGCGTCCTCCTGTGCAGGTCCCCATTTGAATGGGATGTCCTTCTTGTCACGGGTGTGAGCGTTACGGTGCTAAAATCCTTGACGAACCTCTGGTAGAAACTAGCCAATCCATGAAAGCTTCGGACATGCCCAATGCTGGTCGGTGTTGGCCATTTCTGGATAGCCTTAACCTTCTCTTGATCCACGTGTAATCCATGAAAACTCACAACAAAGCCTAGGAAAACAACCTTATCAGTGCAGAACGTGCACTTTTTGAGGTTCAGATAAACACCATCTTGACGAAGGGTATCTTTTACTTTCTCAAGGTGCACGTGGTGGTCGGAGAAACACTTCTTGGTAAGACTGAACGGCATGATGATCCATTCATATAGTCCCTTCTTGGTTTTAAACGCCGACTTCCATTCGTCTCCTTCTTTCATCCTTACCTGTTGGTAGCCACTCCGTAGATCGATCTTAGAAAAACAGATGCTCTGTGCAGCTAGTCCATCATGTCGTCTAAACGGGGTATCGGGTGCCGGTACTTGATGGGATCTTGTTGATCTCTCGGCAGTCAACACACATCCTCCACAAACTGTCTTTCTTGGGTACTAACAAGACCAGAACGACACATGGGCTGAGGCTCTTGCTAATATAACCCTTGGACATTAGGTCTTGAATCTATGATTCCAACTCCTTGGACTATGTCGGGTTTATACAGTATGCTGGTTGGTTCAGTTAAGCGGCTCTTAGTACGAGGTCGATCTGGTGCTCAATGCCTCAGATGGGTATGTAAGCTGGGATCTCCTCCATGAACACGTCCTTACACTTTTCCAACATAGAAATCACTTCTCGGGTCAGCTCTACGTCGTTAGAACACGAGTGTAACACCTCTTTAAAGATCATCAGTAGACCCTGCGTTTTCTGGCTAATAGCCTTGGATACGGAACTTGAAGTAATAAGCAGTTTGGTCTTACTACTCTTGCTGTCCTTGGCGAGTTTTAACTGCATCTCGTGGACTTCCAGTGGTGTAAGCGGTGCGAGTTGGTACTTGTTCTTGTCGTGGCTGAACGTGTAATTGTTGGTGCATCCTTTGCCAGGGTCGGCCTAAAAGTATAGGTCCAACTTGCATGGACACGACATCGCACAACACTTGGTCTTTGTACTTGCCAATACTGAATGGAACAGTGTCCTTATCGGCGAGATGTATCACCGTATCGTGGTTGAGCCATCTAAGCCGGTACGGTTGCGGGTGCTTTGAGACTTGAAGTCCGAGTTTGTCGACCATATATCTGCTAGCTATATTGGCACATGATCCTTCGTCAATGATAAGGCTAGAGACCATGTCGTTCACCGTGAACCGGGTATGAAAGATGTTATCCCGTTGGACAGTCGCAGGATCTACTAGGGTGCTGAGAGCTCTCCGTAACATAAACATATCTCCGGTGTCTTGATATTCAATGGGCATTTCTCTGGTTGACCATCTCCTATTCCTCCTTTTGCTCCTGATGCTCGTCTTGCGACCCGTAAGGATCATGACTCATCAGTTCAGACATTCTTAGGCTATATGTTATTTTCCTTGATATTTAAAACATGTAATATCCCTAGCTCGAGAGGTACTAAGAAATGTACATGCGGGACTGTAACACCCCCGACGCGGACTACGGACAATAGCCGCATCGAAGATGTCACAAGTGTTGAATACAGTGGACGTTCTAGCCCGTCCGAGGGTTAGGCCATCCCGTTTGCGATATCCAACCCTCTCGACTTAGTTCTAAGGCTTGCGAACCCGTACCAAAACCGAGAGTTGTGTCGACTCGGACTAAGTCACGTATCATCAGGCGCTAGAGGGTTGTTCTTGAAAATATGTTATGCCTCGCAGCAAAATAAGATGTAGTCAATATAAAAATCTATGTCCGGACTTCCCAAATGACTTTAATATTGAAAACATCATTTTACTTTACGTACCTAGGGTTAGGTGTACAACCAACTCAGCAACCTACTCCGGCTTCCTAAGTTCGAGACTGGCTTACTAGCTATCATGTCCTTAAGGCTTCCTGCGAGACAAAAGTTGTATAATGAGTAACCTACAGTTACCCAGTGAGTCCAGGACCCGCTAAACGATACGTTAGTACCCAGTCCAACCCATATCCGAAGCACAAGCATTAAACGTGAAACAACAACCATCAAGTTCACGTTAACAAGACATAATCATTTATGCATCTGTTATCAAGTCCAAGATAACAATGCACCGCAAGAAAAAGCATGAATAAATAAGCAAACATGATAAACTGTTCATGAATGCATTCAACGTCTCATGTCTAGACTCTGTAGACTCGACACTCTTACCACCATGCATGGTCCCAAAATGCACCGGCACCACCACCTTTTCCCTCACATGACCATCCGCGATTACTCACCACGAAGGATCATAATCCGACGTCACACCCGTCTACTGAGATCTCTATCTCACGGGTTCGTGCCACCGCACAATGCTCGGCCAAGGGAGCGACCCAAGTACCGTCCGAGCTGCTCAGCCAAGGGAGTGACCCAAGTACCGTTCGAGCCTTCTCCCTTCAGGAGTATACATTCGGTGGTGCCGATCGCATTTACCTAGAGTATCCGCTACCCTAGGTTGCAAGTCTTAACCTGCATGATCACTCACAACATACAGTCAATATATCACATAAGGCGTAGTCGAGTGCAAATGATCCGAAGATCACGACAGCCACTACAGCCTGATCACAATCCGGAAGGGAGACTCACGCGGATCGATGGTCCCGCGGAGATACCGCTTCCTCACCCCTCGGATCTACAACATGACTCACAATCACATGCATGATCCATCGATACTCAAAGAAATCACCAAGCATTTCTAAGAGAATCACGCAAATAAACCATACACCAAAACGTCCATGCATGCATCAATCACAGCTTACGGTTACGAAAGCATCAAGTAAACAAATCATCAACCATAAGCATGCAAGAATAAGAACTTGAACCACACAAGCCAACAAAATTATTTCAATCCTTAAGGCAAAACCTGCAGATAGAACGTTAGTCCTATCTACCGGGACTCACTTTGCTCTAACACGGTTTTGGGACAGATTTAGCTTCGGGTGGATGGACTAAGGTTCTCGGCTTGAACGTGGCTGGCTAGCTTCCTGAGGTTATCCTCCACGTTCTTCCTCCTCTTAAGCTTCTCACGGTGATAGAAATAGCCCACAGAAACACCCCTAACACTCCACGGCCTTCCCCTTGCTCACGCCCTCCTTTTCTCTCTTTTTCCCTCTCGGTTTCTCTCTCTAGTTCTCTTCGGTTTCTTTCACTAAAAAATGTTTTTGGTTTCTACCGAAATGTTCAGGAGTGAGCTTAGGAGTAGCTTATATAGTCAGGAGGATCAGGAGACAAGCTTGGATATGTGTAAGAATGGATAAGACTTTCCATGCAATTTGGAGCCATATGTCATCCCTTTGATTTTCATGATGACACCTCTCCCTAACCATGCTTTCCCTGCACCAGGAGCTGACAGCTGACCCCTCTGGTCCTTCTGGTTAGGACTGGTGAAAATTGGCACTGTGAATGGTTCATAGAACCTGATTTTTCCCATGCTGCGCGCGGGCGACGCTAGACAGTCCTGCGCAGTCTGACCCGTTTTTGTCCCGTCATCCGTCCGTTCCCTACTGTACCTGATGACACCTTTTAGTTACTGTTTCTTGAGTGGAATATGGTCAGTATGGAGCTTTGCGTGGACGTTGAACGGTCTTATAAAGGTTTCGGGATACTGTTAAACTAATTCGGTTTTTATAGTAAAAATTATCCCGTCACTGCTACTGTTCACTTTTGCTATTCCCGTCCTGTTCAGAACCACATAGATCCTTCTCATTAATCCCACTCAGTATTCTTCTTAATCCTCCTAATGATCCCGGCTTGCGACTGTACTGAAATGCATTTTCCCATCCTGACGCCTAAACCGATTCGAGCGTCAAATTTATGTATCTTTCATAACTACCTGCTCGTTGATCCGTTTTAGCTCTCGTTTCTTCCGAACTTCATATTTTTACTTCCTTTATCACTTTATGGTGATTTCTGAACATCCATACTCCTTTAGTGTTGACATTTGAATTTTTACCTGTTGATGTCCGCTTTCCGACATTTCTATGTTCCTTCTTAAAAATTCTCTCGGTCGTTCCCATCTCGTTTGTTGATTCGGCCAGCCATGTCTATTTACTAGACGCGTTATTACATTCTCCCCCTCTTATTAGAATTCGTCCCCGAATTCCAATTGTTAGAAGTAGCTTCATCTCCTTTTGGTTCTTTCTGAGCAAAACTCCTTCGGCCACTTGAGTAGTATTATGTTGTATCCCCTCTCGATAACTTCTTTTGTCTGAACTTGCATTCCTCAGGCGTGGACTTTATTCTCCTATCTCTATACTTCTCTGATGGTGTCTTCTTCCTCTAATACTGCGACTGTTTTGGGTTTCTTCCTTAGTTGTTGCACGTCATTTCTTCGTTTTCATCCTCTTCCATATTGAATTTACCTTCGACCTTTGCCCCTTAAACTTTCTGTTCCCGTCAGATCTTTCTCTTCATCCGGTTTCTTACTTAGTTATACGGTCAGCTCTCCTTCGTAGTTTTACCGTCTGGTCCGAACACTTGCCTTTGCTTTAGTTTGGTCCTTCCGTCTAATGTTGTATTTCCGTCCAAACCATCTTTTTGGCTACAATCCTCCGGCCACTCTATTTTCCTGAGGTACTTAACTCTGCCTTTGGTGTACCCACTCTGGCCGCTACCAATCTCAATCCTATCTCACTTGATGTCCCCTTTACTTAGCAAAAACTCCCTCGCAATTATGATCCCCGACCAACCTCAGTTTGCCCCATTTACTAAACTAAAATTTTCCTTTCTCTTGAAGACCCTTCTTCAAACCTTTGCTCATGCTTTGTTCTTGTGATTTCTTTATTACTTCATGTTCCATTCGAGGTTACATTTTTGGATATTCCTTGTGTTTCGTTCTCACACCCAAACCGATCTGCTCTTCCTTTTGGGCAACTGCTCTTATGCTTGGTCACGTCCCATCCTTTCCTTGGCAAAAGGCTTGGTTTTGGTTTTGGTTTCACGGTTTCAGGGTCGGTTCCCTAAAACACTACTTTCTTAATCCTAAGGTTTTCGGGATTACTCTTTCCCGGTTACCTAAGGATTCTCATACACCAACAAAAATGAGTTAACCATCCAGAAATAATTCTAGTCCTGATAGTTAAACACAGATCAATCATACCAAATATTTCACATTCATGCCAAATATTTTACATCAAGCATTCTTACATGAATCTTACACATACATTCATGCATCCATTCCACACATATCTTACAAGCATGTACATATAATGTACTATGCGTCATGCACACACAAGGGCCTTATTCATCTCAAAACCAAACCTAAACATGCATAGCTTTATTTCACATTATGCATACACACATTCAACACACATATGTACATATGCATATGATAAGAGAAGTTAGTTAGCACCCTTTCATACCTTAGCCTTTGGTCATGAAAAGGTTGGGTCTAACTAATCTAACTTCTAAAATCCTAAGGTTTTTAGGTTCGGTTTCTTGTTTCTTCTGCTTCGGATTATCCTTCAGCTCTTCTTCCGGACGATGAGCTTGATGGTCAGGACAAGGGAGGATATGGATCTGTGAGTGGACAATCCGCCAAGTGATGCCCCAACATTCCGCATAATCCACAAGCTCTCGGTACGCCCGATCCTACTCTCATGTGGGGACAAGTATGAGTGAAATGGTTGTGTTCTCCGCACACTCCGCAAATGATCGTCTCTGGTGGCCGTACTGACTTCCGTGCCTGAGATAAAATCCTTAGAGGACGGCTTGGAAGTACCACCGTCCGCATATTTCCCGCTGTTCTGCTTATCCAACTCCCGGTCTGTTTTTCTTTATCTTGGGGTTGAGTGCTAGATTCTCCGATCTCATAGATACTTCTTTTCTTCCGCTTTCTCTGAGCCAATCTCTGAGCTACGCTCTCATCAACTTCAGTTTCGTTAATCTGACTTGGTTCTGGTCCTTGGTTTTTGTTTTGGTTTCCGCCTTCCTCAGAATTCTTTTCCTCAGTTGTTGGTATATCTAGACAATCCCAGCCTGGCTGAATGCCTCTTTGGAGGAGTTCAGTCAATGTCGTATGCCCCGTTTCCTCCCATTGTTCCAGTGCCGCCAGTTGTTCTGCCGTGAGAGTAGGCGAAACCTGAAACATTTCCATGTGTCGACGGGTCTCTGCTTCCCAAGCTTGTTGGGCATAAAATGCGTTAGCTGCGTTTTTGGCCCATTCTTGTTCTGTCTCTTCTTCCTGTACGGTCATTGTTTCTGGTTGTGGCTCCATATATTTTTGTTTAACCGTGACTGGTTCGGTAGGCGTGTGCTGATAGGTGCAGCCCAGTGAAAACATATACGGGACGAAGGATGCATGTGGGTTGTCATCGTTCTCTGAAATAGACATTGAGCTGTCAGACAATAGATTAATCACCGGTGGTTCCGGAGGCTCGAATATTTCCAGGTCTGAATCATTGGTTGGCACTGCCATGAACCCGGTTCCCCAGTACGTCTCCAGTGTTGGGGCGGAGTAGGATTCCTCAAGAACTCGAAGTTCAAAGGAACTTTCCTCCCAGCTATCCGCCACGTTAGGGCCCGTAGAAGGAAGTGACCCGTGCTGGATAGTCACCCATCACACGGCTCTAGGAAACTATATTATCGACCTACCTAACTTTATTGTAGAAATTTTCGGGATAAGCTTCTCAACCCTGGTAAGGGTTTACTTCGTCCCAGGCCAGGTCGTTGCTCGTAGCTCGATTGGAGGTATTTTCTTCATCAAAAATATAATAATAATTATTTTGAGGAAACGTCCACGGTTTTGCCCTCTACAATCGAATCAAATATCTTACGACATTAGTAAATGATAGGATCATAAAAAAGGTAATTACGGAGTGATTCATCTAAATCTTTTTAGCACGCGATAGGTCAGCGAAGCGTGAGCGGGCGCGAGAATAAGCAATTGATAAGCAATTGAAAGGATTCTCATCTTGTCTTCTTCAAGGAGAAGCTTAGCTGCTTGGAGCTCAAAGCCAATGACGTACACTTCATGTACGGAACCTGAGTCATCACTGCTATCATCTTTGATTAAATAAATCTCTTCAAGGGAATCTGAGCTATCCCCGGAGTCGCTTAAATCCTCCCACGAATTTGACCCACTTGATCCATAATATCCCGTCATACTGTCCTCACTGCCCAACTGATTCCGTCCCCATATCCACCATCCCATCCATCACATGTCGACATCCTGCATTACTCGAGCATAGGGTGAGTCTAAAAGTTTTCCCGCCCATTATCCTAATAGCATTCGGACGTCCGGATTCCTATGAGTTGGTTGTGACTCAATGGACTCGATAAAACCGTTTGAAAACTCTAACCCTTGAGCATGATCGTAAACCATGCTCTGATACCACCATTTGTAACACCCCCGGACTATGGACAATAGCCGCACCGGAGATATCACAAGTGTTGAATACCATGGACGTTCTGCCCGTCCGAAGGTTAGGCCGTCCCGTTCGTGATATCCAACCCTCTCGACTAAGGCCTAAGGCTTGCCAACCCGTACCAAAGCCGAGAGCTGTGTCGAATCGGATTAAGTCACGTATTATCAGGCGCTAGAGGGTTGTTCCTGAAAATATGTTATGCCTCGCAGCAAAATAAGATGTAGTCAATATAAAAATCTATGTCCAGACTTCCCAAATGACTTTAATATTGAAAACCATATTTACTTTACGTACTTAGGGTTGGGTGTACAACCAACTCAGCAACCTACTCGGGCTTCTCAAGTTCGAGACCGGCTTACTAGCTACCTTGTCCCTAAGGCTTCCTGCTAGACAAAAGTTGTATAATGAGAAACCTACGGTTACCCAGTGAGTCCAGGACCCGCTAAACGATACGTTAGTGCCCAGCCCAACCCATAGCCGAAGCACAAGCATTAAACGTGAAACAACAACCATCAAGTTCACGTTAACAAGACATAATCGTTTATGCAGTAGTAATCAAGTCCAAGATAACAATGCACCGCAAGCAGAAGCATGAATAAATAAGCAAACATGATAAACCATTCAAGAATGCATTCAACGTCTCATGTCTAGACTCTCTAGACTCAACACTCTTACCACCATGCATGGGCCTAAAATGCACCGGCACCACCACCCTTTCTCTCACGTGACCATCCGCGATTACTCACCACGAATGATCATAATCCGACGTCACACCCGTCTACCGAGATCTCTATCTCATGGGTTCGTGCCACTGATATACTTGTATTTTCATGCATTTAGGCTATTGTTAGGATCATGTTTTACTTCTTTTTAGTTTCCTTTAACTTCATTTCTTTGGTCATTGATGTGTTTAGAGTATAGGATCATCTAGAGCTATGTTTAGGCATTCTAGGCTTGGATTTGGAGTGTTTCCTATGTTTTGTAGGTTCTTGGAGTTGCTAAGGAGGTTTGGAAGAGTTTGGAGGCCAAAGGAGTGATTGCAAGTGAAATGGTGATGTAGGACCAAACCGATGGGCTTGAAATATTGAGTCATATGAAGATATTACATTGACTTTTAGCTCTGGGATTCTGAATAAAAATCATGGGAAATTGAGTTAGCTTTCTAATGGAGGTGGTTTGAAGTCATTCGGAGCTATATGGAAAGAGTTATGCCAGATTTACTAGATGCATCTCAACACAGAAAAATCCGAGAGTCCATATCGGCCAGCATATCGGGCTGGCTGGCCGATACGACCCTTCCCAGAAAAATCCGAGAGTCCGTATCGGTCGGACGACCGATACGCCGACCGATACGCGTCCCAGAAATTGCCTTGGATCCGGGTCAACACCCGGTTTGTTCCGGGTTGACCCGGCTCGAACCCTAATGACTTTTTAAGCCAAAAACCTATCTTTTTACAGAATGTTAAGCTTTATTTTATGTTCTAAACACTTGGAAGAACAAGTTTGATTTCTTTGATTAATCTAAGTACTTTTTGGTGATTTCTTCTCTAAATCTTTGTTTCTATCTCTAATCTCTAATGATCAACATTATCCCCATGGATTTTGTTGTTCACATGATGATTAGTGAGTAGTTATTCATAGGGCTTATGGGTTAGGTAGGATTAGGTTGATTAGGGGTGATCAATGGATTTCTAGTGCTTGATTGTTTAAAATCTCATCTTTCAAAGTGTGTTTAATGTCTAATTAGCCTTGACCAAGTTGATTAGAATGCTTAAGATTTCTTGTTCACAACATGTTCGATGAAATTCCTGTTCATAGCTTTGATAGAACTTTCACATTCTAGCGCATGAGAATGTATGTTTAGAGTGATTGTTAGTGGTTTGGAACTTGTTTGATTGCTTGCTTGATTCTAATTCACAAATGAGAATTTGTTCTTGGATTAGGATTAAGTAAAGAGATTAGTATTAAGAGATTAAACTGATCGTATCGTTGTGTTCCTTGCTAGGAGGTTAGCTTGTTTGAAGTTTGAATTAGGATCCTTGATCATCCCGAGTCACCTGTCAGTTGACCTTAACCTTGTGCCCTATCTCTATCATTGATTGAATTCGCATCGTTTACTTGCTTTTAATTACTTCGATTTGAATTGTTTTCGTTAGGACTGTTAGAATTGAAATTAAATTGTTTGATTTGACTCTGAAGGTTTAGTGCTTGCTTATTGGTTCTATCCATCCCAGAATAGGTTCGATACCTCAAAGCTACATCGATAAGCTTGAGGAATTGGTACCTCAAAGGATCCGCAAAATCCTAGTTATCAATAGATCCTAACAATAGCCTAAATGCATGAAAATACAAGTATATCAATTCCCCCCCCCTTCAAACCTTTTTCCCCAACTTGTTGTGATAGTCTTATGCTTGCTTGTGGACAAGCAAGGTTTAAGTTTGGGGGAATTGATATACTTGTATTTTCATGCATTTAGGCTATTGTTAGGATCATGTTTTACTTCTTTTTAGTTTCCTTTAACTTCATTTCTTTGGTCATTGATGTGTTTAGAGTATAGGATCATCTAGAGCTATGTTTAGGCATTCTAGGCTTGCATTTGGAGTGTTTCCTATGTTTTGTAGGTTCTTGGAGTTGCTAAGGAGGTTTGGAAGAGTTTGGAGGCCAAAGGAGTGATTGCAAGTGAAATGGTGATGTAGGACCAAACCGATGGGCTTGAAAGATTGAGTCATATGAAGATATTACATTGACTTTTAGCTCTGGGATTCTGAAGAAAAATCATGGGAAATTTTGAGTTAGCTTTCTAATGGAGGTGGTTTGAAGTCATTCAGAGCTATATGGAAAGAGTTATGCCTGATTTACTGGATGCATCTCAACACAGAAAAATCCGAGAGTCCATATCGGCCAGCATATCGGGCTGGCTGGCCGATACGACCCTTCCCAGAAAAATCCGAGAGTCCGTATCGGTCGGACGACCGATACGCCGACCGATACGCGTCCCAGAAATTGCCTTGGATCCGGGTCAACACCCGGTTTGTTCCGGGTTGACCCGGGTCAAACCCTAATGACTTTTTAAGCCAAAAACCTATCTTTTTACAGAATGTTAAGCTTTATTTTATGTTCTAAACACTTGGAAGAACAAGTTTGATTTCTTTGATTAATCTAAGTACTTTTTGGTGATTTCTTCTCTAAATCTTTGTTTCTATCTCTAATCTCTAATGATCAACATTATCCCCATGGATTTTGTTGTTCACATGATGATTAGTGAGTAGTTATTCATAGGGCTTATGGGTTAGGTAGGATTAGGTTGATTAGGGGTGATCAATGGATTTCTAGTGCTTGATTGTTTAAAATCTCATCTGTCAAAGTGTGTTTAATGTCTAATTAGCCTTGACCAAGTTGATTAGAATGCTTAAGATTTCTTGTTCACAACATGTTCGATGAAATTCCTGTTCATAGCCTTGATAGAACTTTCACATTCTAGCGCATGAGAATGTATGTTTAGAGTGATTGTTAGTTGTTTGGAACTTGTTTGATTGCTTGCTTGATTCTAATTCACAAATGAGAATTTGTTCTTGGATTAGGATTAAGTAAAGAGATTAGTATTAAGAGATTAAACTGATCGTACTGTTGTGTTCCTTGCTAGGAGGTTAGCTTCTATGAAGTTTTAATTAGGATCCTTGATCATCCCTAGTCACCTATCTGTTGACCTTGACCCTTAGGCCTTATCTTTGTCATTGATTAAATCCACTTGTTTACTTGCTTTTTGTTTACTTCTATTTGAATTGTCTTCGTTAGGATTTATTAGAAACAAAACTAAATTGTTTGATTTGACTCTGGAGGTTTAGTACTGGCTTATTGGTCTTATCCGTCCCAAAAAGGTTCGATACCTCAAAGCTACACGATAAGCTTGAGGAATTGGTACCTCAAAAGGATCATAAAATCCTTGTTATCAATTTGGCGCCGTTGCCATTTTGGGATTCTGGATATATCAATTCGATTTCTACTCCTTTTTAGTTCAAGTCTTTGTTACTAAATTTGCTCCTTCTTCTAGCTTTGATGTCAGGTGCAAGTATTGTTGAGCCAACACATGAGGAGAATACTCAAGTCCAAGATGACTTCTTGAAAGAAGCTGAAAAGACTATTAAGGAATTTGAATTGCTTCTTGGTTGTACAGTTGGTGAAGACCTTGTAGTGCGGTATTAAGATGATGATGATGAAGGGACAATCATGGGTCACTCAACCAATATCAACAATGAAGAAGTAGGAGAAGTTGTGAGAGATGAGGAGGAGCCTTATGAAGATGAGTCGGTTGTTGAGTGCAAGAACATCAAGGAAGAGAGCATACAAGACGAGCCCTCAATCATGGAAGAAGAGCCAAAGCAACCAATTCACAAGAAAGAGCCAATTGGAGGAAATCTTATAGAGAAGCAAGATGACCTCAAGGAAGACGCCTTCAAGGAGGATGAAGAAGATGGATCTCCAATGGCTCAACCCCCTCACAAGCTTCTTGGTATAGTCTCTACCACACCATTGAGCTCTCATGATCCAAGGAAGATCCCTTTTGAGGAGATAAGGCTGAAGGAGTTTAGGGGGTGGTTCTACGATGAGTATGATCCCGGTGATACAAACTCATGCCACATCTCTAAACAAAAAGAGTGAAGGGATAGTCAAGCTAAGTGACTCAAAACAAGCTCACTTGGGAGGAATTCCCATGTCTATCCTTTTGGGGAGCTTTGGGGTAAATGCAAAGAAGAAGAGAATGAGTTTTGGGATTGAGCCCTGCTCTTCATCAAACCCGACTTACTCCATGGGGGAATCATCATCCCCATCACATCACAACTAACCAGGTAACACTCCAACTTGTACATACTTGCATTTTAGCTTCTTTTCTTTCTTTTTCTCCTTTTGTTGAGTCTCTCTCTCGAGCTTGCTTTCCCACCGAGACGGTGTGAACTAAGTTTGGGGGAGAGGCTAGTTGCTAATCATGTTTTCTTTGTTCTTATTTTCGATTTTCTCACTTTGAGTCTCATGCATTTCACTTAAGGCATAGAAAAAACCAAAAAAATTGAAAAAAAAATTTCAAAAAATTTCAAAAAGAAAGCATGTAGTTGCACTTGCATCATAGGATCGAGTCTAGTTGCATCATATAGGACGCATGCATAGGGAGCAATGATTGAATTTCCTTGTAAGACTGATTGAGTGATGACTTGTTCTTTGTGCTAGTTGTTTGAGCTAGTTGATTGTCCTAAGATTGCAATTCAAGAAAGGCTAGAAAGTTAAGACGAACTATGCTAGGATTGCTTGCTTTGAAACTTGATTTGAAACTGAAATAGGCTTTGAATTGACACTAGCTCTACCTAAGTGAGAACTTTAATGATGACATCTAATTATCTTACTCATGCTTGCGTGCTAAACTCATGGATACTCTGAAAATATTCAAGCATTCTTGTCCCTTTTACCACTCTCGCTTGCTTGAATAGACTCCACACCTTTCACCACCCTTCTTTCAAACCACAAACACTATCTTGAGTGGTAGGCCTATTTGGAATGAGCTAGGTAAAAAGTGTTGAGTATGAGGCGACTAGGAGAAATTTCCATATAGATGCAAGCTCAACATCTTTGGCTTTGCAATAGGCTAGGATCAAAGTTTGGGGGAAGAGTTGGGAAAGGAGAAAGAGAGTAAAGAAAAGAAAGAATAAAAAGGGATTTTGGTTGGGATCTTATGTTTGTTGGCAAAGTGTTTTAAAAGAAGAAAAGCTCTTATGTGTTTAAAGAAAAGAAGTGTCTCATATTTTGAAATGAAAAGAAGTCAAAGGCTCACCTTAAAGAAAGAAAAGAGACCATTGCTAAAGAAAGACTTGAGCTAAGTTAAAAAGAAAAGATTTGCCACTGTTTCGAAAAGTCTTTATTGATCCTTGGGGAGTTTGATTGGAAGGTATCTGATTGAGAGAAGGGTATGAGGCAAAAATAGCCTTGGTCAAGGGTAGTATCCATTTAGGTGGGGGCTAGATTAGGAGAAGAAGTAATTGGGGCATGGGTAGATGGAAATCAACCTAGTATGCACCAATTGCCTCTAACTCTTAGCATTTTACTATAGCTCATTCGCTTCTTTATGAGAGAACCTTCATGCTTTTGGAATAAACCCCTATTTTGATTGAGATCACTTTAATCTCAAAACCTTGTCCCTTTGCCAAATGAGTTTGATCACCTTGCATTGAGTAAGATCCACTTGAAAAACTAATGAATGTTAAAGAGCTAGTTGATAGGAATGCTTGTCTAGGTTTAGAATTGAGCTAGGAGTTTTGTCTTGATGAACATGGCTAAATTTTTGGAGTAAGCCTAACTTGGTTGCATCTTGGTGACGTTGACTCGAATTGGAACTTGTTGATCTCAGTTTTGTCTTTGGATATGAGCTTCCGCCTTCAAACCTTTCTCCCAACTTGCTTTGATAGTCTTATGCTTGCTTGTGGACAAGCAAGGTTTAAGTTTGGAGGAATTGATATACTTGTATTTTCATGCATTTAGGCTATTTTTAGGATCATGTTTTACTTCTTTTTAGTTTCCTTTAACTTCATTTCTTTGGTCATTGATGTGTTTAGAGTATAGGATCATCTAGAGCTATGTTTAGGCATTCTAGGCTTGCATTTGGAGTGTTTCCTATGTTTTGTAGGTTCTTGGAGTTGCTAAGGAGGTTTGGAAGAGTTTGGAGGCCAAAGGAGTGATTGCAAGTGAAATGGTGATGTAGGACCAAACCGATGGGCTTGAAAGATTGAGTCATATGAAGATATTACATTGACTTTTAGCTCTGGGATTCTGAATAAAAATCATGGGAAATTGAGTTAGCTTTCTAATGGAGGTGGTTTGAAGTCATTCGGAGCTATATGGAAAGAGTTATGCCTGATTTACTGGATGCATCTCAACACAGAAAAATCCGAGAGTCCATATCGGCCAGCATATCGGGCTGGCTGGCCGATACGACCCTTCCCAGAAAAATCCGAGAGTCCGTATCGGTCGGACGACCGATACGCATCCCAGAAATTGCCTTGGATCCGGGTCAACACCCGGTTTGTTCCGGCTTGACCCGGCTCGAACCCTAATGACTTTTTAAGCCAAAAACCTATCTTTTTACAAAATGTTAAGCTTTATTTTATGTTCTAAACACTTGGAAGAACAAGTTTGATTTCTTTGATTAATCTAAGTACTTTTTGGTGATTTCTTCTCTAAATCTTTGTTTCTATCTCTAATCTCTAATGATCAACATTATCCCCATGGATTTTGTTGTTCACATGATGATTAGTGAGTAGTTCTTCATAGGGCTTATGGGTTAGGTAGGATTAGGTTGATTAGGGGTGATCAATGGATTTCTAGTGCTTGATTGTTTAAAATCTCATCTGTCAAAGTGTGTTTAATGTCTAATTAGCCTTGACCAAGTTGATTAGAATGCTTAAGATTTCTTGTTCACAACATGTTCGATGAAATTCCTGTTCATAGCTTTGATAGAACTTTCACATTCTAGCGCATGAGAATGTATGTTTAGAGTGATTGTTAGTTGTTTGGAACTTGTTTGATTGCTTGCTTGATTCTAATTCACAAATGAGAATTTGTTCTTGGATTAGGATTAAGTAAAGAGATTAGTATTAAGAGATTAAACTGATCGTACTGTTGTGTTCCTTGCTAGGAGGTTAGCTTCTATGAAGTTTGAATTAGGATCCTTGATCATCCCGAGTCACCTATCTGTTGACCTTGACCCTTAGGCCTTATCTTTGTCATTGATTAAATCCACTTGTTTACTTGTTTTTTGTTTACTTCTATTTGAATTGTCTTCGTTAGGATTTATTAGAAACAAAACTAAATTGTTTGATTTGACTCTGGAGGTTTAGTACTTGCTTATTGGTCTTATCCGTCCCAAAAAGATTCGATACCTCAAAGCTACACGATAAGCTTGAGGAATTGGTACCTCAAAAGGATCATAAAATCCTTGTTATCAGCCACCGCACAATGCTCGGCCAAGGGAGCGACCCAAGTACCGTCCGAGCTGCTCAGCCAAGGTAGCAACCCAAGTACCGTCCGAACCTTCTCCCTCCAGGAGTATACATCGGGTGGTGCCGATCGCATTTACCTAGATTATTCGCTATCCTAGGTTGCAAGTCTTAATCTGCATTATCACTCACAACATGCAGTCAAAGTCGTAGTGGAGTGAAGAGGATATGAAGATCACGGCAGCCACTACAGCCTGATAACAATCCGGAAGAGAGACTCATGCGGATCGATGCAAATCACATGCATGCATCAATCACAGCTTATCGGTTATGAAAACATCAAGTAAACAAATCATCAACCATAAGTATGCAAGCATGAGAACGTGAACCACACAATCCAATATGGATAAATACTCAAAATATTTCAATCCTCAAGGCAAAACCTGCAGAGAAAACGTTAGTCCTATCTACCGGGACTCACTTTGCTCTAACACGGTTTTGGGACAGATTTGGCTTCGTGTGGATGGACTAAGGTTCTTGGCTTGAACGTGGCTGGCTAGCTTCCTGAGGTTATCCTCCACGTTATTACTCCTCTTAGGCTTCTCACAGTGATAGAAATAGCCCATGGAAACACCCCGAACACTCCACGGCCTTCCCCTTGCTCACGCCCTCTTTTTCTCTCTTTTTCCCTCTCGGTTTCTCTTTCTAGTTATCTTCGGTTTCTTTCACTAAAAACTGTTTTTGGTTTCTACAGAAAGGTTCAGGAGTGAGCTGAGGAGTGGTTTATATAGGCTGGAGGATCAGGAGACAAGCTTGGACATGTGTAAGTATGGATGGGACTTTCCATGCAATTTGGAGCCATATGTCATCCCTTTGATTCTCATCATGACACCTGTCCCTAACCATGCCTTCCCTGCACCAGGAGCTGACAGATGACCCCTCTGGTCCTTCTGGTTAGGACTGGTGGCAATTGGCATTGTGCATGGTTCATAGAACCTGATGTTTCTCATGATGTGCGCGGGCGACACTACACAGTCCCGCACAGGCCGACCCATTTTCGTCCTGTCATCTGTCCGTTCCCTACTGTACCTTATGACACCTTTTAGTTACTGTTTCTTGAGTGGAATATTGTCAGTATGGAGCCTTGCATGGACGTTGAACGGTCTGATAAAGGTTTCGGGATACTGTTGAACTATTTCGGTTTTTTATAGTAAAAATTCTCCCGTCACTGCTACTGTTCACTTTTGCTATTCCCATCCTGTTCTGAACCACATCAATCTTTCTCATTATTTCCACTTAGTATTCTTCTTAATCCTCCTAATGATCTCGGCTTGTGACTGTACTGACATGCATTTTCCCATCGTGACGCCTAAACCCATCCGCGAGTCAGATTTTAGTAACTTTCATAACTTCATGCTCGTTGATCCGTTTTAGCTCTCGTTTCTTCCTAACTTCATATTTTTACTTCCTTTATCCCTTTATGGTTATTTCTGAGCATCCATACTCCTTTAGTGTTGACGTTTGAATTTTTACCCGTTGATGTCCGCTTTCCGACATTTCTGCGTTCCTTCTTAAATATTCTCCCGGCCGTTCCCGTCTCGTTTGTTGATTCGGCCAGCCATTTCTATTTACTAGACGGGTTATTACAGGGATGGTTGAACTTAGGAGTCTCGGTGCTCGGCTTTTTGAACCACGACTCGACCTCAACAACTTTGCCTTTGTCGATAGTTCTACATGCGAGTGGCGTCCACGTCGAGTTGCTCCGAGTTTGGTTTGTTGTCGCCGCCTTCTGCGTTTTTGGCTGCTCCACCTGAATTCTCATGTGCAGTATCTCGGACATGTCTTGGTATGGCAAAGCTCGAACTTACGGGCAATGCGTTCATGTATTCCATCAATGAACTGGGCCATGAGGGTCTCCTACGAGTCGTCCAACTCGAGCCGAGTCCGTAGTTGCTCGAGTTTTTCGAAATATTTTTCTCTGGACCTGCTTCCCTGCACCAACTTAGGAAATCTCTTCAGTAAGTCCCTATTAAAATGTGGAGGCATGTACCTTCGCCTCAGGTTATATTTCATGTCTGCCCACGTTGTGATCCGATCGTGGTGATGTCGTCTAAGTTCAGAGATGTCTCGGTACCACCAGGACGTTGTGTGGTTTGTGAACTGGGCCGCTGCTAACACTACCTTCCTTCGACCGTTGTAGTCGTAGTAGTCAAATATATGCTCCATCCTCCGTTCCTACTCGAGATTTGCCTTTGGGTTGACCTTCCTGCAATAGTAGAGGCTTTAGTTTAATGTCGTTTGAATTTTGTCGATGTACCTCGTCATCTTGTAGGCGTCCGCGATGGACCGGATCACGTTGTCGGTTAAACGGTCGGTGGTTTCGGTTGGTGGTTCGGTCAGGTGGTTCGTCATCAAGCCCCGGCATGACCTCCTCCATGTCATCGCACTGGTTACATAACGTTTGGACCTCTCTGTTCTGGTGCGTTCAAGGGCGCGGCTGGTGGTATGGGAGCTGCTGGTTGCTCGAGTCGGCCCAGTCAATCTCAGACAGCTTGGATCGCTCCTAGTAGCTGATCGAAATTAGCTGGTGCGTTATGTTGATCACCCATCCCTGTCTTCTTGCACACTTAGCAAACACTTAAACACAATAGGAAAAAGAAAAGAACAATCAACTGAACAAAAAAAATGGCAAGATGCAAAAAGAATGGAAAAATGCCAAAGTGGTATAACAATGCTACAAGCCGATTTTTCTATTTTATGATTCTTTGAAGATGCAAACAGAAGATAAGAGAAATAATGTGGCAAGTTGATCTCAGGATATTACTGAGAATCACAAGCAATAGTACATAGCAGTCATGCAAGCAATCTCAATTTGCATCAAAAATCACAAGCGATATTTCCACCTACGTTACTAGCGAGCTTCTTTAGTTCCATGCAAGTATAAAGCTGAACCAATTAAAACAGATCAAAACCAGACAAAAACAAAACCAACTCAGAAACAAAACCTAACCGCAAGTAATGTTACGCAAAAATTAGGTTAAGTTGACAACGAGTTTCAAGCGATGATGATCATGATTACTGCAGCCGGTTTTTATTATAGATATGACTAACAGGTTCTTTTGGATGATGCAATGAGAATCAACAACAGTGATAATCAACAACAATGTTAATCAAGTGATCGTTCATAAGCGATGGTCTAAGATCCGGTAGATTAAACTCTTTAATCTAATCAACTCTATTTTTTGTATGATGCATGCAGAGGTTAATATAGACACAAAATGCAAGGTGAACTCAGAATTGAACAGTTAACAAATGCAATACAAACAAACTCCCTAAAACTCCTCTTTTTTTTTTTTTTTGAATTTGAGGTGAATGCAAAAACCAATGAACAAATTCAACAGCCAATCAACGCAAAAAGTATAAAACTTCGGATGATGCAACAATCCTATAGTTAGACTAGATGTGTTAATGCAAGCTAACAACCTAAATGCCTCTTTTTTTTTTAATAAGAATGCAACTGTAGTAACTAGTAAACAGAACAACGATGAAACACTCTTTTTCGAGTGGTAAAAACAAAAGGGAACAAAAACACAGACAAGTAAAGAATAGAGATACGATGGACCGATGGATCCCGGCCTTCTTGGTTCATGATCGCCATATATCCCGGCGATCTCGGTCCACGATTCCCAATTAACGGATAAATCACGAAAATTTGCTAAAATCTTCAAATTCTGATTTTACTTCCCTGAGCTTATAAAAATAATTCTCCATTATTTTCACAATCCGTCTTGACCTCCCGTTGACTCAAAATCTCCAAAATATACTTTTGGAGAATTTTTTGAGTTTATCGGTTTCCTTGCCCGATAAAACCTAATTGCCTTCTAAAATTCCTTCTTTCATGATTTTGTCTTTAGAATAATTCTAAGAAGTTATTAGACAATTTTGGCCCTCCATTGCTTTTGGCTCCTTTATTTCATCAAAATTACCAAAACGTCCTTTCCGTTAATATTTATGATCTAATGATTTTCCGCCGATGTTTATGTTGAGACGGGGTAGACGACCACCGTTTACCGATGTTGACTGCAAGCGTTAACCGGTTTGACCACGTCGACTCGGGCGGTGTCCGGTCAATGTCTCCGGAAAAGATTAGGTGGCTAATCGATGAGACTGGCGAGAGAGAGAGCGGCGAGAGTTGGGTGCTCCAGTGACCTTTCGGGGGTTCTTAGGCGAGATTTCAGCAAACTCCGGGGACTTTTTCATTGGTACGGAGAAGATTTAGGGAGGGTATTTAAGTCTTACTTTAATGTTTAGGGTGTTTATGGATTATTTAGTTTTAAGGGATTTTAGGAAGGTATTGAAGCGTTCTTGGATATTTCCTGGGAAGGAAGAAAGCTTAGGGAAGTGGTGATCGTGCTGGTTGCCGGTAAGAGGTGAGAGGAGGAGAGGAAGAGGAGATGTTTTGATGGTTGGTGTGACGATTTATGAATTCAAAAGTCTCTTTTATAGCCAAAAACTTAGCTTGCATGCCATGTTTTGAGTGACACTTGTCACTTGAATGCAAGCATGCATGACACATAATAAGCATGTGGTTAATTGAATCTAAAAGATTCATTGAACTAACTCCAGCAATGCCATGGGTCATTTCCCACTAATGGCTGATCGCCATGTGCCTCGGCGATCCCTGTCCGCCATTCCCGATTAAGCAATAAATCTCGAAAATCCACAAAAATCTTCAAATGCCAATTTTACTTCCTGAAACTTTTAAAAATAATTCTCCACGATTTTCTCCATTGACCTTCTGGCGGTTCTTAGGCGAGATTCCAGCAAACTCCGGTGACTTTTTCAGCGGTTCTGGGAGGGTTTTGGGAGGGTATTTAAGGCTTGATTTAGTGTTTAGGGTGTTTATGGATTATTTAGGAAGGTTCAAGGTATTTTGGGATGTTATTTAAGGTTTTTTGGATATTTCCTGGGAAGGAAAAAGCTTGGGGAAGTGGTCTCCGGGATCGCCAGTAAGAGGAGGAGATTTGGAGGAGAGGTGTTGGTGGTTGTGTGAGAATTGATGAAGCCAAAAGTCTCTTTTATTGACAAAAACTTAGCTTGCATGCCAAGTTTTGAGGGACACTTATCACTTGCATGCAGGCATGCATGCCACATAATACGCATGTGGTTAGAATCTAAATGATTTATGGAACTAACTACAGAAACGCCATGTTACATCTCCCACCAAATCTCCGATCGCCATGTGTCCCGGCCATCCCGGTCCACTATTCCCGATTAACAGATATATCCCAAAAATCCGCTAATTTCTTCAAATTCCGTTTTTACTTTTCGGATCCTATGAAAATAATTCTCCACAATTTTAATAATCTGTCATGACCTCTCATTTCCTCAATATCTCCAAATACGCTTCCCGATAATATATTTCTGTAGTATCGGTTTCCTTGCCTGATAAATCTGTCTTCCATGATTTTATATTTTAAATAATTCTCAGAAGTTACTCGAGATTTTTTGGCCTCTCCGTCGATTTTCAGATCACTTATTTCATTAAAATTACCAAAACGCCATTTGCATTGATGTTTCTGATTTAATTATTTCCCGCCGATGTTGATGTTGGGACGAGGTAGACGACCACCATTGACCAACGTTGACTGCAGGCTTAGCCGGTTTGACCGCGTTGACTCGGGCTGTTTTCCGGTCAATTTCTTTGGCGAAAGTTTAGGTGACTGATGGATGAGACCAGAGAGAGAGAGAGAGAGCGGTTTGGAGGCTCCAGTGACCTTCCGACGGTTCATAAGAGAGATTCCAGATAACTCCAGGAAGGGTTTAGGAGGTATTTAAGGCTTAATTTCGTGTTTAGGGTGTTTATGGATTATTTAGGAAGGTTTAAGGGACTTTGGAAAGGTATTCAAGGGTTTTTGGATATTTCTTGGGAAAGAAGAAAGCTTTGGGAAGTGATGGTGATGCTGGTCGCCAGTAAGATGAGGAAATAAGAAGGAGTGGTGTTGATGGTTGGTTTGAGAATTGATAAAACTCAAATGCCTTTTATAGCCAAAACCTTAGCTTGCATGCCAAGTTTTTAGGGACACTTGTCACTTGCATGCAAGCATGCAAGCCACATAACAATCATGTTGTTAGAATCTAAATGATTCATTGAACTAACTCCAACAACGACATCTGTCATCTCCCACCAATCCCGAAATTCTTCTAAAACATTCAAATTACGGTTTTACTTCCTTTATCTTATAAAAATAATTCTACACAATTTCATATTCCGTTTTGACCTCCCATTGACTCAAAATCTCCAAAATACGCTTCCCGAGAATTTTTCTGGTTTATCGGTTTCCTTGTCCGGTAAACCCTAATTGCCTTTTAAAAATCTGTCTTCCATGATTTTGTCTTCTAAATAATTCTCAAAAGTTATTAAGGAATTTTTGGCACTCTATTGCTTTTTGGCTCCCTTATTTCTTCAAAATTACCAAAATGCCCTTTCCATTAATATTTTTGATTTAATGATTTCTCGCCGATGTTTATGTTAAGACGGGGTAGACGACCATCGTTGACAACGTTAACCCCTGCGGTTTTTTCAGTTAATGTCTCCGGCGAAAATTTAGGTGACAAACGGACGAGACCGGCGAAAGATATTGGTTTGGCGGCTCCGGTAACCTTCTAGCGGTTCTTATGGGAGAATCCAGAAAACTCCTACGATTTTTACAGTGTCCTAGGAGGATTTAGGGAGGGTATTTAAGGTTTAATTTAGTGTTCAGGGTGTTTATGGATTATTTAGGAAGGTTTAAGGTATTTCGGGATGGTATTTAAGGGTTTTTCGATATTTCCTGGAAAAGGAAGAAAGCTTAGGGAAGTGGTCGCCGGTGCTGGTCACCTGTAGAAAAAAAGATTTGGAGGAGAGGTATTGATGGTTGGTGTGAGAAATGATGAAGCCCAATGTCCCTTTTATAGCCAAAAACTTAGTTTGCATGCCTAGTTTTGAGGGACACTTATCACTTTCATCCAGGCATGCATGCCACATAATAAGTATGTGGTTAGAATCTAAATGATTCATTAAACTAACTCTAGAAATGCCATGTTATATCTCCCAGCAATTCGCCGATCGCCATATGTGCCGGCGATCCCGGTCCACGATTCCCGATTTACCGATATATACCAAAAATCAGCAAAAATCTTCAAATTCCGTTTTTACTTCTCGGATATTATAAAAAGAATTATCCACAATCTTCAAATCGCCAATCGCCGTAAGGCTTAATTTAGTGTTTAGGGTGTTTATGGAGTATTTAGAAAGTTTTAAAGAATTATGGGAAGGTATTTAATGGTTTTTGGCTATTTCTTGGGAAGGAAGAAAGCTTAGGCAAGTGGTGGAGGTGCTGGTCGTGGGTGAGAGACGAAGATTATGAGGAGGTGTTGATGGTTGTGTGAGAATAGATGAATCCCACAGTTTCTTTTATAGACAAAATTTTTAGTTTGCATGCCAAGTTTTGAGGGACAATTGTCACTTGCATGCAGGCATGGATGCCACATAATAAGAAGGTGGTTAGGTGTCTGGTGGATGAGACCGGCGAGAGAGATCTGCAAGATTTGGCGGCTCCAGTGACTTTCCGGCAGTTCTGAGGATAGTTTCCAGCGAACTCCGGCGACTTTTACAGCGGTCTTTGGAGGGTATTTAAGGCCGAATTTTGTGTTTAAGGAGTTTAAGGAATATTTAGAAGGTTTAAGGGATTTTGGGAAGGTATTTAAGGGTTTTGGATATTTCTTGGCAAGGAAGAAAGCTTAGGAAATTGGTGGTGGTGCTGGTCGCCCGTGAGAGGAGGAGATAAGAAGGATAGGTGTTGATTGTTGGTTTGAAAATTGATGAAGCCCAAAGTCATTTTTATAGTCAAAAACTTAGCTTGCATGCAAAGTTTTGAGGGACACTTATCACTTGGATGTAAGCATGCATGCCACATAATAAGCACGTGGTTATAATCTAAATGATTCATTGAACTAACTCCAGAAACACCATGTGTCATTTCCCACCAATCGTCGATCGCCATGTGTTCCGGCGATCCCGGTCCACTATTTCCGATTAACCCATAAATCCTGAAAATCTTCTAAAACCTTCAAATTCCGGTTTTACTTCCTAGAGATTATAAAAAATAATTCTCCACAGTTTTTATAATCCGTCTTGACCTCCCTTTGACTCAAAATCTCCAAGATACGCTTCCCAAATTTTTTATGGTTTACCAGTTTCCTTGCCCAATAAACCCTAATTACCTTCTAAAAATCCGTCTTCCATGATTTTGTCTTCTAAATAATTCTCAAAAGTTATTTAGGATTTTTTGGAACTCGTTTGCGTTTTGGCTCTCTTATTTCTTCGTAATTACCAAAATGCCCTTTCTGTTAATAATTCTGATTTAATGATTTCCCGCCGATGTTTATGTTGTGATGGGGTAGACGACCACCGTTGACCGATGTTGACCGCAAGTGCTAACCGGTTTGACCACGTTAACCACGACAGTTTTTCGGTTAATGTCTCCGGCGAAAGGTTAGGTGATTAATGGATGAGAATGGCGAGAGATATCGGCGAGAGTTGGAGGCTCCAGTGACCGTCCAGCGGTTCTTAGGCGAGATACCAAGGGAACTCCAGTGAATTTTACAGCGGTCCTGGGAGGGTTTGGGGAGGGTATTTAAGGCTTAATTTAGTGTTTATAGTGTTTATAGATTATTTAGGAAGGTTTAAGGTATTCTGGGATGGTATTTAAGGGTTTTCTAATATTTCCTCGAAAGGAAAAAGCTTGGGGAAGTGGTCTCCGGGGTCGTCGGTAAGAGGAGGAGATTTGGAGGAGAGGTGTTGGTGGTTGTGTGAGAATTGATGAAGCCCAAAGTCTCTTTTATAGACAAAAACTTAGCTTGCATGCCAAGTTTTGAGGGACACTTGGCACTTGCATGCAGGCATGAATGCCACATAATAAGCATGTGGTTAGAATCTAAATGATTCATTGAACTATCTCCAGAAACGCCATGTTACATCTCCCACCAAATCTCTGATCGCCATGTGTTCCGGCGATCCTATAAATATAATTCTCCACAATTTTAATAATCCGTCATGACCTCTCATTTCCTAAATATCTCCAAAATACGCTTCCCGATAATATATTTCTGTAGTATCGGTTTCCTTGCCCGATAAATCTGTCTTCCATGATTTTATCTTTTAAATAATTCTCAGAAGCTATTCGAGATTTTTTGGCCCCTCCGTTGATTTTCAGATCCCTTATATCATTAAAATTACCAAAACGCCATTTCCGTTGATGTTTCTGATTTATTGATTTCCCGCCGATGTTGATGTTGAGACGAGGTAGACGACCACCGTTGACCAACGTTGACTGCAGGCTTAGCCGGTTTGACCGCGTTGACTCGGGCGGTTTTCCGGTCAATTTCTTTGGCGAAAGTTTAGGTGACTGATGGATGAGAACAGCGAGAGAGAGAGAGAGAGAGAGAGAGAGCGGTTTGGCGGCTCTGGTGACCTTCCGGCGGTTCTTAAGAGAGATTCCAGAGAACTCCGGGAAGGGTTTAGGGGGTATTTAAGGCTTAATTTAGTGTTTAGGGTGTTTATGGATTATTTAGGAAGGTTTATGGGATTTTGGGATGGTATTTAAGGGTTTTTCGATATTTCTTGGCAAGGAAGAAAGCTTAGGGAAGTGGTGGTGGTGTTGGTCGCCGGTGAGAGGAGGAAATAAGGAGTGGTGTTGATGGTTGGTTTGAGAAGTGATGAAGCTCAAAGTGCCTTTTATAGCCAAAAACTTTGATTGCATACCAAGGTTTTAGGGACACTTTTCACTTGCATGCAAGCATGCTTCCCACATAATAATCATGTTGTTAGAATCTAAATGATTTATTGAACTAACTCCAACAACAACATGTGTCACCTCCCACCAATCGTCGATCGCAATGTGTCCCGGCGATCCCAGTCCACTATTCTAGAAAATCGTCTAAAACCTGAAAATTCCGGTTTTACTTCCTTTATCTTATAAAAATAATTCTACACAATTTTCATATTTCGTCTTGAGCTCCCTTTGACTCAAAATCTCCAAAATACGCTTCCCGAGAATTTTTCTAGTTTATCGGTTTCCTTGTCTCGTAAACCCTAATTGCCATCTAAAAATCTGTCTTCCATGATTTTATCTTCTAAATAATTCTCAAAAGTTATTAAGGAATTTTTGGCACTCTGTTGCTTTTTGGCTCCCTTATTTCTTTAAAATTACCAAAATACCCTTTCCATTAATATCTTTGATTGAATGATTTCTCCCCGATGTTTATATTGAGACGGGGTTGACGATCACCGTGCGGTTTTTCAGTTAATGTATACGGCGAAAGGTTAGGTGACAAAAGGACGAGACCGACGAGAGATATTGGCGGCTCCAGTGACCTTCCAGCGGTTCTTATGGGAGAATCCAGCAAACTCCTGTGATTTTTACAGTGGCCTGAGAGGGTTTAGGGAGGGTATTTAAGGCTTAATTTAGTGTTCATAGTGTTTATGGATTATTTAGGAAGGTTTAAGGTATTTCGGGATGGTATTTAAGGGTTTTTGTATATTTCCTTGGAATGAAGAAAGCTTAGGGAAGTGGTCACCGGTGCTGGTCGCCTGTTGAAAGGAGATTTGGAGGAGAGGTTTGATGGTTGGTGTGAGAAATGATGAAGCCTAATGTCCCTTTTATAGCCAAAAACTAAGTTTGCATGCCTAGTTTTGAGGGACACTTGTCATTTGCATGCATGCATGTATGCCACATAATAAGCATGTGGTTAGAATCTAAATGATTCATTGAACTAACTCCAGAAAAACCATGTTATATCTCCCACCAAATCGCCGATCCCCATATGTGCCGGCGATCCCGATCCATGATTCCCGATTTACCGATATATCCAAAAAATCCACAAAAATCTTCAAATTCCGTTTTACTTCTCGGATCTTATAAAAAGAATTCTCCCCAATTTTCATAATCCATCATGACCTCTTATTTCTTCAATATCTCCATAATACGCTTCCCGATAAAAAAATTTATGTATTATCGGTTTCCTTGCCTGATAAACCATAATTGCCTTCCAAAAATCTGTCTTCCATGATTATATCTTTTAAATAATTCTCAGAAGTTATTAGAGATTTTTTGGACCTCCGTAGCTTTTCAGATCCTTATTTCGTTAAAACTACCCAAACGCCCTTTTCGTTGATATTTCTAGTTTAATGATTTCCTGCCGGTATTGATGTTTAAATGGGGTAGACGACCACCGTTGACCAACATTGACTGCAGGCATGAACCGGTCTGACCATGTTGACTCCGGCGGTTTTCGGGTAAATATCTCCGGCGAAAGGTTAAGTGGCTTATGGATGAGAATGGCGAGAGAGATGGGTGAGAGTTGGTGGCTCCAGTGACTTTCCGGCAGTTCTTATGAGAGATTCCAGCAAACTTCGGCGACTTTTACAGTGATCCTTGGAGGGTATTTAAGGCCTAATTTTTTGTTTAGGTGTTTACGGACTATTTAGGAATCTTTAAAGGATGTTTGAATATTTTTTGGGAAGGAAGAAAGCTTAGTGAAGTGGTGGTGGTGCTGGTCTCCCATGAGAGGAGGAGATAATAAGGAGAGGTGTTGATGGTTGGTTTGAGAATTGATGATGCCCAAAGTCCCTTTTATAGCCAAATCTTAGCTTGCATGCAAAGTTTTGAGGGACACTTGTCACTTGCATGTAAGCATGCATGCCACATAATAAGCATGTGTTCATTGAACTAACTCCAGCGATGCCATGTGTCATCTCCCACCAATCGCCAATCGTCATGTGTCCCGGCGATCCCGGACCATGATTCCCGTGAGGAGGAGATAAGAAGGAGAGGTATTGATGGTTGGTTTGAGAATTGATGATGCCCAAAGTCCCTTTTATAGCCAAAATCTTAGCTTGCATGCAAAGTTTTGAGAGACACTTGTCACTTTCATGTAAGCATGCATGCCACATAATAAGCATGTGTTCATTGAACTAACTCCAGCGATGCCATGTGTCATCTCCCACCAATCGCCAATCGCCATGTGTCCCGGCGATCCCGGACCATGATTCCCGATTAACCCATAAATCCCGAAAATCTTCTAAAACCTTCAAATTCCGGTTTTACTTCCTGGAGCTTATAAAAGTAATTCTCCACAATTTTCATAATCCGTCTTGACCTCTCTTTGACTCAAAAATCTTAAGATACGCTTCCCGAGAATTTTTCTGGTTTATCGGTTTCCTTGCCCGATAAAACCTAATTGCCTTCTAAAAATCCGTCTTCCATGATTTTGTGTTCAAAAAATTCTCAAAAGTTATTAGAGAATTTTTGGCACTCTGTTGCTTTTTGGCTCCCTTATATCTTCAAAACTACCAAAACGCCATTTCCGTTAATATTTCTGTTTTAATGATTTTCCGCCGATGTTTATGTTGGACTGGGTAGACGATCACCGTTGACCAACGTTGACTGCAGACGCTAACTGGTTTTACCACGTTAATGCTGGCGGTTTTTTGGTTAATGTCTCCGGCGAAAGGATAGGTGACTAATGGATGAGACCGGGTGAGAGATATGAGCGAGATTTGGCGGCTCAAGTGACCTTCCGGTGGTTCGTTGGCGAGATTCTAGCGAACTTCAGCGAACTTAGTATATTGGCATATTTTCAGATCTAACAGTTAGATTACTTCAATCATTTGCAGATAAATGCTAACGCCTTTGGATATATTTGTGTCCAAAGTTAAGAAAGATCAGGTGGTGGAAAGTCCTCCATCTGATTCAAAACGTTTGGTTCTAGGAAGTTTTCCATTCTTCAGAATACCCAAATTCAGCTATTTCGCCTAAAACACATGAATTTCTGCAGATACTCTTACAACTGAAAATAAAGATGTTTTTCCAAAACTAATCGATTTCTTATTAGAAGCAAATATCATGTGTACTGGTTGAGAGTTTGATGTAAGCTTCTGGGGAAGCTCACACTAAACCGATCTAGAGGCAACGTCAATGCTGGACTGAGGTCGGTCTCCTTGGTGCCACGAACAAGATAGAATGATGGAGCACGAGCAGCTGGACTAAAGTCACTCACTGGTGATGCTAAAAGATGTATCGATGGAGTATTGAACGAACATGAACTGATTTGGTCTGAGCAGCAAAGGGGAAGCCTCTCAAACTCACTCACGGTCACACACAAGAAAAACTAGCTTTAGGGTTTTTCTTTAAATGAAACTTGAAATGAAAAATTACAAGGAGTTTGGCTAAAAACAGCCTAAGTTTTTGAAAACCCTAAGGAAAATAAAAGGAATTGGGCCTTAAGGCCTTACAAAAAATAAAATAGAAAATAAAGACAAGTAGAAGCCCTCTTATGAGTATGGAGTGGTTACCTTCATGGGCCGTGCGTTCTGTCTGATGAAACGAGCGTCTGGTTATCTCATTAAAAACCTTGCATTGAAAACTCAGTGGGATAAAATCTTGCAAGGGAAAAAGAGTATAACCTTTGGTCCACAGAGACGACAAGGGCTAAGGATCAACGGCTCCTATGGTGGAGATCATTGATGCGTGGTCGATCCTAACTAATGGCCATACGGATGATCCTGGTGTGAACGGATGATCGTGGTCGGAATCGGTCCTCTCAAACATCTTCTGAGCTAGCTGGCTCAGAACGGGTTGATCATGATCCACATGGTCCAAGTGATTTGTGATGTTTTCTATGCTGCTCTTGGTAATAAGATTCTCCATTGCTTGGTTGAATTTCTCCGTGAGTCTCTTCTGGCCGGCTCAGGTCCGGGGTGCGCTCACCATAATCGAGAATTGTTTGTCTTGGTCGGTCTGGTCAGGTTCGGTCGAACCGATGTCCTTATCCTTCCCACCCTCTTGAGAAGGTTCTTTCTTCAGAACAACATCACCTGCACAAAAGGAGATAAATCAGAAACATTAAAGCTCGAGGAAACGTTCATCTCACCTGGAAGTTTTAGTTTGTAGGCGTTGTCGTTGATCTTCTCCAGGACACGGAATGGGCCGTCTACTCTTGGTTAAAGATTTGATTTTCGTTGGTTTGGAAACATCTCTGGTCGCATGTGTAACCACACCCAATCTCCGGGATCGAAGGTGATCTCTTTCCACTTCTTGTCGGCCTGTCGTTTGTACTGGGTTGTATTCTTCTCCATGTTTTCCTTGACCTTCTAGAGCAGCTTCTTGATGGCCTCGGCCTTGCGTTTTCCATCTTGGTTGGCGAACTCCATTGGGGGTAATGGCTTGAATCCATACACAATTTCAAAAGGTGAAAGCTTAGTAGCAGAGTGGTTTGCATTATTATAAGAAAATTCAACGTACATAATACAATATAACCAGTTACTTAACTTTTTACCGACCGTTCCCGTAAGAGGGTTGATAGTGTGCGGTTGAAGACCTAGGCATGGCCATCTTTCTGCGGAGGACAAGTCATAGAGAAAAACAGCTTAGTTCCGAGTTTCCTCCAGAGCGTCCTCCAGAAGTGGCTCAGAAACTTCATATTCGGGTGTCGTGCAGTCACAGTACTTCTCGGAAGAATAGGTCGGCCGTCTGAGTTGCGTCATTCGTCTTGGCGCATTGTATGAAATGGGCCATCTTCAAGAATCAGTCAAACACCATGAGTATTTTATCCTTGTGCCTGATCTTAGGTAAACCTAACATGAAGTTCATAAAAATATCTACCCAAGGAATGTTAGGAATAAGTAAGGGCATACAAAGATCGTAAGGATGTAACTTGGACTTTGTCTTTAGGCATGTGATGCACTTAGAACAGAAAACTATTTACGTCCCTTTTCAAGTGTGGCCAGAAGAAATTATCGGACAGAACGGTCATCGTCTTGTCCATGCCGAAGTATCCTATCAAGCCACCTCCGTGGGATTTGCGGATCAGTTGGTCTTGCATCGAGCCTTGTGGAATGCATAGTCACTGGTCTCAGAACAAGAAGCCGTCGTGCAAGTAGAATGGTCCTTTAAGCGTCGTTTGTCCCCGTCGATGCTTTAACTTCTAATGATCGGTGTCGATTACAAACTCCTTGGCCAGAAGGTAATGCTGCCACGTTTTCAATGACCTCACCAATGCGTACAGCTCCTTATCGTAGGTCGGATTGTTTAGTGTGGCTCCGTTGAGTTTCTCGCTGAAGTAGGTCACTGGTCGTCTTCCATGCGTGAGTACAGCCCCGATCCCTAAACCTGAAGCATCACATTCAATCTCGAAATTCTTGTCAAAGTTAGGAAAAACATGTTTTGGGAGCGTTAGTCAAAAGATCCTTGAGCTTATGGAATGCGTCCTCCTGTGCGGGTCCCAGTTTGAATGGGATGTCCTTCTTGATCAGAGGTGTGAGCGCTACGGTGCTAAAATCCTTGACGAACCTCCGATTGAAACTAGGAAATCCATGAATGCTTTGGAAATGGCCAGTGCTGGTCGGTGTTGGCAATTCATGGGTAGACTTAACCTTCTCTTGATCCACTTGTAATCCATGCAAGCTCACAAAAAAGCCTAGGAAAACAAGCTTATCAGTGCAGAACGTGCATGTTGAGGTCAAAAACCTCCTCGACGAAAACAATAGCCGAAGATAGGATCAAACAGTCGGACACGAGCGAGTGTTTGAATTAGACGTTCAAGGTCTCGTATAAATGACAAGGTTGTACGAAATGCCGACAATGTCACCTAAATGATTTATCGGAAAAATGGTTTCGGCAAAACGGACGACATCGTAATCGGACAAACATATCTTCCGACAGGAACTACGGATCGACGGACATCCTAACAAAGCAAAGGATGAGCTAAACCAGCTCGGAAAACCGAGTTGAACCAGCTCGGATCTAAACCCATCCCGTCTCGATCTTGATCATGAGTTGCCCTTCTGAAAATCCCGAGTTGAGTGAACCTTTGAGCTGAACCATCTCGGATTTCCGAGCTAAACCGTTTCTAGTTTTCCGAGCTGAACTTTCCGAACGGATAACCAAACATTTGCCCATACGCATAACTTGTCGCAACCCACCTTCGGAAACATCAGCCCATACTTTCTTGGACCGATGACTTGGGCTGATGGATCGAGATCGAGAGAAATGGGAACTTAGGCCCAAGCATACGACAAACTCTAAACCAAATAAGTAAGTTGATACGTTAACAGACTCAGAACGTTCAAACCAACAATATGATCATTGGAGGATCACAATACTGCCGAGACATGGTATCATCGATCAAGGCTTATCAAAGACGAGCTGAAACAAACGCTCATCGATCCACCTCTTATCGATCTCCAAACGATACGATAACATTCGAGGAATGCGAGATCACGGACATCGACAGGCCGCACAATGATCCGCTCGTCACCGAGTTGATCATCGGAGATCTTGACCTTGCCAGAATTCTGATCGACACCGGAAGTTCTGTGGACGTAATTTTCTGAGATACGCTAAAAAGGATGAACATCGGTTTGTTTGAGATATCTCCAATCCCGAAACCCTTGACAGGATTCACTGGAGACACGACAATGACCCTCGGAACAATCATGCTACCGGTGATGGCTTGAGAAATAACCAAAATTGTCGAATTTTCGGTAGCAGACGCTCCGGCGATCTACAACGTAATCATGGGAACTCCATGGATAAATTCCATGAGGGCTGTCCCGTCGACATACAACCTTTGCCTGAAGTTTCCAACACCCGACGGGATTACTACAATATGGGGAAGTCAAGCGCAATCCCGATCTTGTTTCATGGCCGAACACAAACTCAGGAAACCAACGATCGAGATAACTCGGAAGCCTAAGCGACCGCGGATTGAACCAGATCAAGAAGCTACGATAAGACCCAAAAAGTCAGAAGAAAAACAGGAAGAAGAAGAAGATAACGAGCCATGCGAACCTGTGACACAAGACTGCATAGACGACGAGCATCCAGAACGGTGCATGGACATCGGAGCGAATCTAGACGATTCAATCAAAAAGGGATAGTGTTATGCCTCCGAGAAAATGTCAACAGTTTCGCCTGGTCCGCAGAAGATATGTCGGGTATTAGTATGGATATCGCATGTCACGAGCTGAACGTAGACCCAACAATACAACCCGTCCGACAGAAGATAAGGAAGTTGGGATCTGAATGGACTAAAGCAGTCAGCGACGAAGTAGAAAGGTTACTTAAAGTGGGTTCAATCATCGAAGTCAAATATCCGGACTGGCTCGCAAATCCCGTAGTCGTAAAGAAGAAAAACGAAAAATGGAGGGTTTGCGTTGACTTCACGGATCTGAACAAGGCGTGTCCCAAAGGTAGCTTTCCGCTTCCGCACATAGATTGGCTAGTAGAGGGGACAGCCGGAAATAAACTACTCACATTCATGGACGCTTTCTCAGGATACAACCGGATCATGATGAACCCAGACGATAGAGATAAAACGGCCTTCGTCACTGACAGAGGAATCTATTGCTACAAGGTCATGCCCTTTGGCCTCAAAAACGCCGGAGCGACGTACCAGCGTTTGGTAAACAAAATGTTCGCCGAACAACTCGGAAGGACTATGGAAGTATACATAGACGACATGCTGGTCAAGTCCCTCGAAGAAAAAGACCATGTCAAACATCTGCGCGAATGCTTCGGACAATTAAACCTTCACAACATGAAGCTTAATCCGACCAAATGCAGATTCGGAGTGGCATCTGGAGAATTTCTCGGATATTTGGTGACCCACCGAGGTATCGAAGCAAATCCGAAGCAGATTAACGCACTGATCCAGATGTCCTCGCCAAGGACGAAACGCGAAGTCCAACGGTTAACTGGGCGCGTAGCAGCATTAAACAGGTTCATCTCACGATCAACCGACAAATGTCTGCCTTTCTACGACACCTTGAGGGGCAACAAGACTTTCGAGTGGTCGGATGCGAAGAGGCTTTCCAGCAGTTGAAGAAATATTTGGCGAATCCACCGGTATTAGAAAAACCGATCGAAGGAGAACCCCTTTTCTTATACACGGATATATCCACCACTGCGGTGAGTGGAGTTCTAATCAGAGAGGACCGGGGTGAACAAAAGCCAATCTTCTATGTCAGCCAGACTCTAACGGATGCGGAAACTCGTTACCCGCAAATTGAAAAACTAGCACTTGCACTAGTAATGTCCGCGCGGAAATTGAGACCATATTTCCAATCCCATTCAATCATAGTCTTAACAACCTTTCCGCTGCGGACGATTCTTCACAGCCCAAGCCAATCCGGGATACTAGCCAAATGGGCGATAGAACTTAGCGAGTTCGACATCGAGTATCGATCCAGGACATGCGCAAAATCGCAAGTGCTGGCAGATTTTCTTGTCGAGCTACCGCAAGAAGGAACAGAGGGGCTAGCAGAGGACTCGGACTGGCTGCTCCACGGTGACGGCTCCTCATCAAAACAAGGTTCCGGAGTAGGAATCCGCCTGACCTCGCCAACCGGAGAGACTCTAGAACAATCTCTCCGCTTAACTTTCCACCCAGTCTCAGCCAAAACAATACAACAGCACTTACACACTTAGTGCTATCCTGATGTGCTGTTAATACCAATATTTCTTGTAGTGGAAGCAGAGTACGAAGCCCTGATAGCCGGGCTTAGACTATTCCACGCGTTGAAGATCCAGAACATACAAGTATTCTGCGATTCGCAACTAGTCGCAAGTCAGTACAGCGGAGAATACGAGATAAGGGACGAAAGAATGGAAGTGTATCTAAAGATCGTCCACTCAAGAACTTCAAACTGAAATGGATCCCTCGAGGAGAAAATGCACCTGCTGACGCATTGGCAGCGCTGGCTTCAACATGTGAGTCAGGCTTGAAACGGATCATTCCGGTAGAGTTTATCGAGAACCCAAGCATCGGAAATTCCGTGACAGTTAATCTGGCTTATCCACCAGAGGAAGAAGACGAAAACTTGCCGCCAAGAGAGGATGACGCCGAAGCAGGAATACAAGCCGACGGAGAATATGGCTGCGATAAGAAATGGATAGAAACGATCCGTTCAAACATAACAAACGACGAACTCCCTGGAGATAAGTGGGAAGCACGCAAAACCAAAGTGCAGGCTGCTCGCTATGTTCTGATGGATGGGAAAATATATAAGTGGAGATTGTCCGGTCCCCTAATGTCATGCATCGAAGGCGATGAAGAAAGACGAGTTATGGAAGAAGTCCACAGCGGTTCGTGTGGAAATCACTCTAGAGGAAGAGCGCTAGCAATAAAGATCAAGCGCCATGGCTATTTCTGGCCAACGATGGTGAAAGACAGTGAAATGTTTTCTCGAAAGTGTGAAAAATGCCAGAGACACGCTCCAACCATCCGCCAACCGGCCGAGCTGTTGTCGTCTATTTCAGCACCGTACCCATTCATGCCATGGTCGATGGACATCATATGACCTCTTCGTCAATCTAAACAGAAACGATTTATCCTCGTCCTGACAGACTATTTATCGAAATGGATCGAAGCCGAGTCGTATGCTAGTATCAAAGACGCCCAAGTCGAAATTTTCGTCTGGAATAATAACATATGCCGGCATGGGGTACCGTACGAGATCGTTACGGACAACGGTTCACAGTTTATCTCAACACGTTTTGAAGCTTTTTGCAAAAAGTGGAAGATACGATTACATAAATCAATGCCGCGGTACCCTCAAGGGAATGGACAGGCCGAAGCCGCCAACAAGACAGTTCTCGACGGTTTGAAAAAGCGACTCAACGAAAAGAAGGGACGATGGGCAGATGAATTAGAAGGAGTCCTATGGTCGCACCAAACAACTTCTAGACGAGCAACGGGCGAAACACCATTCGTACTGGTTTACGGATCGAAATGCGTAATCCCAGCCGAAGTTCAAATCCCAGGGATACGTCGCAAGCTACTTCCTAGACAGGAAGGTTTAAACCATTCGATGCTCCTCGACGAACTAGACTTAATTGACGAGCGACGCGACCGAGCATTAATTCGCATCCAAAATTATCAGCAGGCAGCAGCGAGATACTATAACTCGAACGTGCGTAGTAGAAGATTCCGCGAAGGAGATATGGTCCTGCTGAAGGTTTTCCAAAACACTGCCGAACGGAATGCAGGCAAACTAGGAGCCAACTGAGAAGGACCTTACAAAATCACGAAAGTTGTCCGACCAGGAGCGTACTAGTTAACAAACATGGACGACGTCAAGGTTCCCAGAAGCTGGAATGCGATGCATCTAAAGAAGTATTATCATTAAACCAAGACATCATGCACTTTGAACTACGGGACGGCTTGATCCCCGCAAGGGGTACGTAGGCAGCCGATCTTCTTGATCGGTTTAGCTGTCCCCCCTCTCAAAAAGGGGGGGAGTGGGTCCGTATATACCTATACTTCCATATCAGATCTCGCAAATTTTTGAAACAATTCCCAGAATTTGCCCGGAAGTCTTGAAGAAACCACTTTGGAAATCCGAGCTGAAACATCTCGGATCTGAACTCGTCCAGCTCGGAAATCCAAGCTGAAACAGCTCGGACATGAACCCAACCAGCACGGAAATCCGAGCTGAAAACAGCTCGGAAATCCGAGCTAAAACAGCTCGGACCTAAATTCGTCCAGCTCGGAAATCCGAGCTAAAACAGCTCGGACCTGAACCCAACCAGCTCGGAAATCCGAGCTGAAACATCTCGGACCTAAACTCGTCCAGCTCGGAAATCCGAGCTAAAACATCTCGGATATGATCCCCACCAGCTCGGAAATCCGAGCTGAAACATCTCGGATCTGAACTCGTCCAACTCGGAAATCCGAGCTGAAACAGCTCGGACCTGAACCCAACCAGCTCGGAAATCCGAGCTGAAACATCTCGGACCTGAACTCGTCCAGCTCGGAAATCCGAGCTGAAACAGCTTGGATCTGAGCCCAACCAGCTCGGAAAACCTAGCTGAAACAGATCCGACTGAGTAGGACCAGTTCGGAAATAACTCTCTTCACATTCGCCAGGTAACAAAATAAAATCTTTCTTTCACTTTCGTTTAATTCACTTTTGGATAGAAATTAGGATACGATTTTCGGAACTTAGAACCAACCTACTAGTTTATCGCATGCATATTAGTTAGGAATGATTTAACTTGTCCGCTGACGGCCGCAATGGACAAACACATACATCCTTCGCGGATATAAGCCAACATATCCAATACGGGTTGAGGCTCTATTACGTCAAACAACGGACATAAAGCGCGCTATAAATGTTTATTGTCGACGAAGGGAACATAAGTCGAGAGGTCAACGTAAGATCCTGAATACGGGTTGTTGACAGGACTTCAAATCCGTCGCACCAGTACTGGAGACGATAATAAACCCCCAAAATCCAGTACGACGCTACTCAGCACGCTGGTAAAATGACGTTTTATCCAAGTATATCTTGGTTCCGTATCTTTGTAAGGTGGTCCTGCGGATACCGGTTTATTTTCAGAGAACGAGAGATGCGAGGCCGGAGTCTCGCGGAAAATCAAAATCGAAAATCCAAACCCAGTAAAATACGGTACGCTGGTCTTAACAACGTCATTACTAAATACACGGCCGACTTGGGAATATAAGACGGAAGATCCCCGCACTAGTACCAAAGTCGACCGTAGAACCCATCGAAACCCAGTAAGACGCTTCCAAGCACACTGGTCTAAATCATTCATTATAAGCCCATAAAGGAAAAACATCTTGGGCTCAAACACCATTTCGAAACCCAGTAAGAAGTTTCCGAACACACTGGTCAAATCATCATAAGTCCATAAAAGGAAAATGATTGGTCGTTTTCTCAGACTCTACCTCAAAACCCTACGAAAAGCTTCCAGACTTACCAAACGTGACAATGCAAAGAGCGTACCATCCCGCCAAAAAAGCTACTCAAACCAAGCTCAAACGAGCCTGAAAATAAACTCAGAAACTAGAAACAAAAGCAGTTTATTTCAAAGAGTCCAAAGGATCACAAGACGGAATGACCAACCATTCTGGAAACAACAACAAACTGAAGCAATAACACGAACAATCATGATTTTCAAAGATAAGAGCCATAAGCATTGAAAACGCCAGTGGACTCCGCGTCATCAGCAAAAGAAGAATCCCACTGAAGCGGCCCTCCGGAATCCCCAGAGAAAGATGAAAGGTTAAAGCATTTCCCTGCCTCGACAATCCATCGGTCATACTCAGGGACATCATCCGCAAGAAGTGCCGCTTTCATAACCTCAAGCTTCTCCTCCTCGGCCTCGAACGCCGGAGGGTCCTGCGCCTTCAACGCAGCGATCATCTCGATATTACTGTTTGTTTCCACGAAATCACAGTGTTCTTCTTGGCCGAGGGAAGCTTGGCGAAAATATCGCGAAGTTTCTTGAAACGGGACGAAAATTTGTCGAACACTCCTTTCCTCCCTTTTTTGGCTGCCTCCTTCAAAGCGGCGTCGCGGGAAGAGCCCTCTTCCGCAAGCTTTAACCTTAAAGCTTCAGCCTCGGCAAAAGCCTTCGCTTTCTCCTCATCAATGGAATGCCGCACAGCCTCAAACTCGGCCTCCTACAATTCGTGTGCAGTTTTCAGTTCCGATAGAGAAAACTCCAGTTTCTGGTTATCGGCCAGATGCTTGCGAAACGGCTCCTGAGCTCCGCGGATTTCTCTCTCGGATTCGGCAGCCTGCTTGTTCACCGATGCCCAAGCCTAAAAAAATAAAAATATCAGAAAAAGGTCGCACCGGTCGGAAGGGAAAGATTTCTACCTTCAAGAAGTCTTGGCCCGCATGGGCAAGCAAAGATCCACACGACATGTCCTCATACCGGATCGGAACGTCCCCCGCATGCCATACTCCCAAACAAAACTCCGTAACTTCAGCAACATTATCATAAACAGGGCCCTGAACTTCGAGCCGCTGGTAGCAGACTTCGAGATAGTTCGAGGAGCTTCGGTCTCACCCGCTTTCCTAGCCCTTTTCTTCTTCTTCTCAGGAAGAGGTTTCTGAGCCTCCAAACCCACGACTAGACGCCTAGGCGGACAATGAGCACCAGGGTTTTGATCGGCTCCCAGTCCGTCGGGAACCGTAGGGACCTCCTGGTGGAGAGAAGAACCGGGCACAAACTCCTGGCCTTTTCTAGCTATCTCAGACGCTTTTCCTTCGCTCCGCTGCCTTTTCTCTTCCGCCGCCGCTCTCCTCCTAGCCTTCACAAGTTCACGCTGAGACAACGGAAGGGGTGCACTCTGGAATGACATCGTCCGAAACTATATCGAAATCTAGAGAGAGATTGGAGAGATAAAACTTGCAAGCTCTAGAGAGAGTGAGTGAATGAAGAAGTGAACGAAAGAAGAAGGATATTTATAGATGTCGCTCCAGAAAGAAATAAGGGTAGGATCGTAACTTCATAAGTTTCCTCAAAAACAATTTCGGAATTTTCGGAACCACAGACGACAAGATTAGTTGCAATCGGACGAGTTGAACCCTCCGAGCAATTAAGAAGTGAAGAATGGAGGAATGAATATTTATAGAGTTCACCAAGGCATGGACTTTCAAGATGATTACTTTCCATTCATATTGTCGCAAGCGTGCCAGAGCAAATCATAACAAAACAGCCCATGAGTAGGCGTGATATCAAATTATCTCGGCATGGAGGAAGTAGCTGTGACCGAAAGGCGATGCTTCATATGACCCGCTATCACAAAGACGATAGCAACGGATGAAATACTCTCGGAAATCGTTTTCGCCTCGAATAAACGAAACAACCTCGTCATCACCGCATTCGGATATAACGAGCCGGGGGGCTAACTGTTGAGGTTAAAAACCTCCTCGACGAAAACAATAGCCGAAGACAGGATCAAGCAGTTGGGCACGAGCGAGTGTTTGAAATAGACGTTCAAGGTCTCGTATAAAAGACAAAGTTGTACGAAATGCCGACAAAGTCACCTAAATGATTTATCAGAAAAATGGTTTCGGCAAAACGGACGACGTCGTAATCGGACAAACATATCTTCCGACAGGAACTACGGATCGACGGAACATCCAAACAAAGCAAAGGACGAGCTGAACCATCTCGGAATTCTAAGCTGAACCAGCTCAGAATTCTGAGCTAAACCAGCTCGGAAGTCCGAGCTAAACCAGCTCGGAAGTCCGAGCTAAACCAGCTCGGAAAACTGAGCTGAACCAGATCGGATCTAAACCCATCCCGTCTCGATCTTGATCATGAGTTGCCCTTCCGGAAATCCCGAGTTGAGTGAACCTTTGAGCAGAGCCATCTCGGATTTCCGAGCTAAACCGTTTCTGGTTTTCCGAGCTGAACTTTCCGAACGGATAACCAAACATTTGCCAATACGCATAACTTGTCGCAACCCACCTTCGGAAACATCAGCCCATACTTTCTTAGACCGATGATTTGGGCTGATGGATCGAGATCGATAGAAATGGGAACTTAGGCCCAAACATACGATAAACTCTAAACCAAATAAGTAAGTTGATACGATACATTAACGGACTCGGAACGTTCAAATCTCAGCCCATCCGGCAAATGAGTCGAGCCGCGGAAAGACGAATAAGTAAAGAAAGAGATTGGAAAAAGGAAAATCCGAGATAGCAATGTACATTTTAGCGAAAAAAGGAAAAAGATAAGAACATGAAGATTTCTGCAAATCTTGCGGAAATATTCTCAAAAGCAGACGAACCGAAGCTGTAAAAGAAGGGAGAAGCCAGACGAGAAAGGCAGAGCGAAAAACCCTAGACCTAGACTGAAGAACTTAGCAGTTTCTCTTAGCCGTTTTCAGAGTTATTTTGTACTTTCTTTCTGATTCCTTTACTCTCTTTTCCGATCTTTGTACTCTTTTCGAATTCTAATCAATAAAATATCCTCCGTGTTTGCTAGTTTAGTGGTTATTCCTTGAAAGTTTATGTTCCCTAAAAGTTTTGCTCTACAAGTTTTGACTGTATGAGTTTCGACTCTCACAGTGCACTTCTTGAGGTTCACATAAAGGCCATCTTGACGAAGGGTCTCTATTACTTTCTCAAGGTGCACGAGGTGGTCGGAAAAACACTTGTTGTAAATGAGAATATCATCAAACTAAACGACCAAAATCTTACTGATGTAGGCTCGTAAGACTGGTTCATGAGCCTCATGAAAGATTTGGGAGCGTTGGTAAGACCGAACGGCACAACGAGCCATTCATATAGTCTGTGCCGGGTTTTAAATGCCGACATCCATTCATCTCCTTCTTTCATCCTTACATGATGGTAGCCACTCCTTAGATCGATATTAGAGAAAACAGATGCTCTGTGCAGCTAGTCCAACATGTCGTCTAAACGCGGTATCAGGTGCAAGTACTTGATGGTGATGTTGTTGATCGCTTGGCTGTCAACACACATCCTCCACGAACCGTCTTTCTTGGGTACCAACAATACCGGAACGGCACATGGGCTGAGGCTCTCGTGAATATAACCCTTCGACATTAGGTCTTGAATCTATTTTTCCAACTCCCTTGACTCCGTCGGGTTCATACTGTACGCTGGTTGGTTTGGTTGAGGGGCTCCTGGTACGAGGTCGATCAGGTGCTAAATGCCTCAGATGGGTGGTAAGCCGGCTTGGATCTCCTCCAGGAACACGTCCTTAAACTTTTCCAACATAGAAACCACTTATCGGGTCATCTCTACATCATTAGAAAACGAGTGTAATGCCTCCTTAAAGATCATCAGTAGCACTTGTGTGGTCTGGCTAATAGCCTTGGATACAGAACTTGAAGTAATAAGCAGGTAGGTCTTACTGCTCTTGTTGTCCTTGGCGAGTTTTAACTGCATCTCGTGTACCTCCAGTGGTGTAAGGGGTGCAAGTTGGACATATACTCCAATGGTGTATGTGGTGTAAGCGGTGTGTGTTCTGGCTAATGGCCTTGGATACAGATCTTGAAGTAATAAACAGGTTGGTCTTACTGCTCTTGCTGTCCTTGGCGAGTTTTAACTGCATCTCATGGACTTCCAGTGGTGTAAGCGGTGCGAGTTGGTACTTGTGCTTGTCAGGGCTGAACGAGTAATGGGTGGTGCGTCCGTTGTGCAACGCCTCTTTACCGAACTGCCAGGGCCGGCCTAGAAGTATATTTCCAACTTGCATGGACATGACATCGCACAGCACTTGGTCTTTTTACTTGCCAATGCTGAATGGAACGGTGAGTTTATCGGCGATCTGTATCTCCATATCGTCGTTGAGCCATCTAAGATGGTACAGTCGTGGGTGCTTTGAGACTTGATGTCCGAGTTTGTCGACCATATATCTCCTAGCTATATTGGCACACGATCATTCGTCATTAATAAGGCTTCATTCCTTGTTGTTCACCCTGCACCAGGTATGAAAGATGTTATCCCGTTGGACCATCTCGGGATCTACTAGGGTGCTGAGAGCTCTCCGTAACACAAACATATCTCCGGTGTCTGGATATTCAATGAGCGTTTCTCGGGTTGGCCATCTCCTTGTCCTCCTTCTGCTCCTTACACTTGTATTGTGACCCGTAAGGATCATAACTCATCGGTTCGGACATTCTTGGGCCATATGTTATTTTCCTTAATATTTAGAACATGTAATATCCCTAGCTCGAGAAGTATTAAGAAACTTACATGCGGGACGGTTGAACTTAGGAGTCTCGGTGCTCGGTTTTTTAAACCGCGACTCAATCTCAAAGGCTTTGCCTTTGTCGATAGTTCTAGGTGTGGGTAGCGTCCACGTGTAGTTGCTCCGATCTTGGTTCGTTGTCGCTGCCTTATGCTTGTTTGGTTGTTCGACCTGAATGCTATGTGCACTATCTCGGACATGTCGTGTTATGGCTAAAGCTTGAACTTACGGGCGATGAATTCATGTATTCCATCGATTAACTAGGCCATGAGGGTCTCCTCCGAGTCATCCAACTCGAGCCAGTTCCGTAGTTGCTCGAATTTTCGAAATATTCTTATCTGGACCTGCTTCCCTGCACCAACTTACAAAATCTCTTATGTAAGTCCATATGATCCGATCGTGGTGATGTCGTCTAAGTTCAGAGACGTCTTGGTCCCACCAGGACGTTGCATGGTTTGTGAACTAGGCCGCTACTAACGCCACCTTCCTTTGATTGTTGTAGTCATAGTAGTCAAATATATGATCCATCCTCCGTTCTCACTCGAGATATGCCTCTGGGTTGACCTTGCCTGCAATAGTAGAGGCATTAGTTTAATGTCGTTTGAATTTGCACGATGTACCTCGTCGTGTCGTAGGCGCTCGCAATGGACCGGGTCGCGTTGTCGGTTGAATGGTCGGTTGTTTCGGTTGGGTAGTTCGTCGTCAAGTCCCGGCATGTCCTCGTCCGTGTCATCGCACTGGTTGACCTGAACATTCGGACCTCTCTGTGTTGGTGTGTTCAAGGGCACGGCTGGTGGTACGGGAGCTGCTGGTGGCTCGAGTCAGGCCAGTCGTTCTCAGACAGCTTGGATCGCTCCAAGTAGCTGATCGAAATCAGCTGGTGCATTATGTTGATCACCCAACCCTGTCTTCTTGCACACTTAGCAAACACTTAAACACAATAGGGAAAACAAACGAACAATCAACTGAACAAAAAAACTGGCAAGATGCAAAAGGAATGGAAAAATGCCGAAGTGGTATCACAATGCTACATGCCCGTTTCTATTTTATTTTTCTTTTAATATGCAAACAGAAGATAAGGGAAATAATGTGGCAGGATGATCTCAGGATAGTAATGACAATCACAAGAAATAGTACATGGCAGTCACGCAAGTAATCTCAATACGAGCAAAAACCACAAGCGATATTACCACATAGCGTTACTAGTGAGCTGGTTTAGTTTCATGCAAATATAAAGCTGAACCAATTAAATTAAAACAGATAAAAACCAGACAAAAATAAATCAAACCAGAAACAAAACCTAACCGCAAGTAATGTTACGCACAAATCAGGTTAAGTAGACAGCGAGTTTCAAGCGATGATGATCATGATTAGTGCAGCCGGTTTTGATTATAGATAAGACTAACATGTTCTATTGGAGGATGCAAATCAACAGCAGTGATAATCAACATCAATGATAATCAAATGATTGTTCATAAGCGATGGTCTAAGATGCGGTAGATTCAACTGTTTAATCTAATCAACACTAACTTTTTTTGTATGATGCATGCAGAGGTTAATGTAGACACACGATGCAAGGTGAGCTCAGAATTCAAAAATTAACAAACACAATACAAACAAACCGCAATTCAACCCTAATGTGATGTAATATGTAGCCGTTTTCTAATACTCCCTAACAACTCCTGTTTTTTTTTTTTCTTTTGTTTGAATTTGAGGTGAATGCAAAAACCAATGACCAGATTCAACAGCCAATCAACGAAAACAGTTATAAACTTCAGATGATGCAACAAATCTAGCGTTAGACTAGATATGGTCGATTAATGCAAGCTAACAACCTAAATCCCTCTTTTTAATATGAATGCAACAGGAGTAAACTAATAAAGAAAACAACGACGAAACACAATTTTTTTTTCAAGTGGTAAAAACAAAAGGAAAAAAACGCAGACAAGTAAAGAAGAGAGATAGGATGGACCGATGGATCCCGGCCTTCTCGGTCCACGATCGCCATATGTCCTGGCGATCTCTGTCCACGATTCCCGATTAACGGATTAATCCTAAAAATTTGCTAAAATCTTCAAAATCTGATTTTACTTCTCTGAGATTCTAAAAATAATTTTCCATAATTTTCATTGTCCGTCTTGACCTCGAGTTGACTCAAAATCTCCAAAATACGTTTTCGGAGAATTTTTCCGCTTTATCTGTTCCCTTGCCCGATAAACCCTAATTGCCTTCTAAAAATCCGTCTTCCATGATTTTGTCTTCTAAATAATTCTCATAAGTTATTAGAGAATTTTGGCTCCCTTATTTCTTCAAACTTACCAAAACGCCTTTTCATTAATATTTATGATCTAATGATTTTCCGCCAAAGTTTATCTTGAGACGAGGTAGACGACCACCGTTTACCAACGTTGACTGCAATCGTTAACCGGTTTGACCACGTTGACTCCGGTCAATGTCTCCGGCAAATAATAGGTGGCTGATCGAAGAGACCAGCGAGAAAGAGTGGCGAGAGTTGGCGGCTCCAGTTAGGGATTTTAAGAAGGTATTGAAGGGTTTTTGGATATTTCTTGGGAAGGAAGAAAGCTTAGGGAAGTGGTGGTCGTGCTGGTCGCCGTAAGAGGTGAGAGGAGGAGAGGAAGAGGAGAGGTTTTGATGGTTGGTGTGATGATTGATGAATCCAAAAGTCCCTTTTATAGCCAAAAACTTAGCTTGCATGCCAAGTTTTGAGTGACACTTCTCACTTGAATGCAAGCATGCAAGCCACATAATAAGCATGTTGTTAATTGAATTTAATGGATTCATTGAACTAACTCCAGAAACGCCATGTGTCATCTCTCACCAATCGCCGATCGCCATCGCCGATCGCCATGCGCCTCGGCGATCCCGGTCTGCGGTTCCCGATTAAGCAATAAATCCCGAAAATCCGCTAAAATCTTCAAATGCCAATTTTACTTCCTGAAATTTGTAAAAATAATTCTCCAGATTTTCTCCAATGACCTTCTGGCAGTTCTTAGGCGAGATTCCAGAAAACTCCGGCTCCTTTTCCAGCGGTCCGGGGAGGGTTTAGGGAGGATATTTAAGGTTTAATTTAGTGTTTAGGGTGTTTATGGATTATTTAGGAAAGCTTAAGGGATTATGAGAAGGTATTTAATGGTTTTTGGATATGTCTTGGGAAGGAAGAAATCTTAGGGAAGTGGTGGATGTTCTGATCGTCGGTGAGAGAAGAAGATTATGAGGAGAGGTGTTGATGGTTGTGTGAGAATTGATGAAGCCCAAAGTTTCTCACTACAAGAAAAAGAGGTTATTGTGACGAAATTTTGAGACTAATATTATTCGTCACAATTTTGAGACGTATCAGAGACGATTTTGTGACCTTATATTTATGTCATAAATTAGTAGCTCTTTTGTAACAATATTGTTATGATCTACATGGTAACCAATTTCTGTCACTATTAGTGACAAAAGTGTTACACAATAGATAACGTAACAGCCATGACGTAATTGTGACTACGCTTACTGTTGCAACGCTGTGACAGATTTGTGACGAAATAGTAAGTTTCAACCTGTGACGACGAAGAAACTAAATTTTAGTAACTAATTAGTACGAGAAAACAATATAAAAATGCTGGTGAAGATGCTTTTGGGGCTGATTCATATACGGATCCAGCAAATCCTTATGTGGCAATGGTTTCTGATGCGTTTGGTAATACTGAGTCATGTTTCGGTCAAGACATGGAAGAAGAGCCTAATGTTGAGGCAAAGAAGTTTTATGATATTTTGGATGCTGCAAAACATCCACTTTATGGTGGATGTAAAGAAGGTCTTTCGCTACTCTCTTTAGCCGCTCGACTTATGAGTTTGAAGACAGATTATAACCTGCCTCAAAATTGTATGGACTCGATTACCCAGATATTCCAAATTTCTTGCCGCAAGGTAACAACTCGATGAATTCTTACTATGATATAAAGAAGCTTATGCGATCATTGGGTTTACCTTACCACAAAATTCACGTTTGTCAAGACAATTGCATGATATTTTGGAAAGATGCTGCAAACGAGGAGAGTTGCATATTCTGTAAAAAAAGAAAGATTTCGGCCTTCTCAAAATCCTGGGCAGAAGAAAGTTGCATATCGCCAAATGTTTTATTTGCCGATAACTGATAGATTGAAGAGACTATATCAATCTAACAGAACATCAAAAGATATGAGATGGCACGCAGAACACTCCACAAGTGATGGAGAAATGTGTCATCCCTCAGATGGAGAAGCATGGAAACATTTTAACGAGGTACTCCCCAATTTTGCTACTGAGTCAAGAAACGTTTATCTTGGGTTATGTACAGACGGTTTCAACCATTTGGTATGTCAGGACATAACTATTCATTATGGCCCGTAATCTTGACTCCATATAACCTGCCACTAGAGATGTGCATGAAACAAGAACTCATGTTTCTAGCAATTCTAGTTCCTGGTCCAAATCATCCTAAGAGATGTCTGGATGTTTTTCTTCAGCCATTGATAGAAGAATTGAAGGATTTGTGGGTTAACGGTGTTTATGCGTATGATATTTCTACCAACCAGAATTTTCTCTTACGAGCTGTACTTATGTGGACAATAAGTGACTTTCCTGCTTATGATATGCTTTCTGGATGGACAACTCATGGACGGTTGGCATGCCCTTATTGTATGGAATAAACAGATGCGTTCCAGTTAAAACATGGTAGAAAAACAAGTTGGTTTGATTGTCATCGATGTTTTTTACCGCCAGATCATACCTACTGACGAAATAGAAAGAATTTCAAAAGAGGAAGGATTGTGAACGATACTCCACCTCAAGTATTGAAAGGCGAAGAACTTCTAAAAGAAGTCAATTTTTTGCCGAAAACAGTTGCTTGTGGAGGAAACCATGGACGGTTGCGAGGATACGGTGACACACACAATTGGCATAAGCAGAGCATTTTCTGGGAACTACCTTACTGGAAAGATCATAAACTCCGACACAATCTTGATGTGATGCACATCGAAAAAACTTTTTTGATAATATCATCAATACTTTGCTAAATGTGCAGGGAAAAACAAAAGACAACAACAAATCACGGCTTGATTTGCAAGAGTATTGTAACCGGAGAGAGCTACACTTAACACCTAATGGAAAAGCACCAGTTCCAATTTTCAGACTGCAAGCTGATGCAAGAACAAATTTTCTAAAATGGCTCGAAAAAGATGTTAAATTTTCTGATGGATATGCATCAAGTCTATCAAAGTGTGTCGATTTATCTGAAGGAAAATTAACAGGATTGAAAAGTCGTGATTGGCATGTTTTAATGCAACAGTTACTTCAAATTGCGTTTGCTGAGCTTATGAATAAATTTGTACATGAAGTATTATCAGGTAAGTAAATTTTTTCAACACTTATATTAATCTATATGTTTTTTCTCTGTTATTTTTGCTTCACTTTGCGTTCGCATCTAGGTGGTTGTTTCAATATTCGTATGTACCCATGCGTGTAACTTATTTGTCTCAATTATCTGTAGGAATCTCTTAGTTTTAATTCTGATAGCCTTTATGACAAATTGTAGTTTCTTAAATAAATATATGTCGTGATTTTATTTCTAACTAGCCTTTACCAAGTAACACTGCACGTTTTTAAGCCTTGATATTGCCTTGGTCTTGTCGTGATAATGTTGTACTTCTTAGTATATGTTTCCAAGGTCTGATGTATGTGCCTTTTCATATATAACTTTTTTGTTGAGTTTTTAGTCTGCCCGTAAATATTCAGTTTAACTTATATATATATATATATATTATATGTGTTCATAATTAAAATTGAATATTAATCTAACTTTAATTTTTTTTTTGTAGGTGTTAGCTTGTTTTTTCGGGACCTTTGCGCAAGAACTTTACATAAAGATAGTGTTGCAATGCTGCGTCAAAACATTTGTATTGTTCTGTGTAATTTGGAAAAAATATTTCCTCTGTTTTTTTCAATGTTATGGAACATTTGCCAATTCATTTGCCACACAAAGCTAGTCTTGGAGGACCTGTGCAGTTTAGATGGATTTATCCTTTCGAACGATACATGGGCCATCTAAAGAGAAAATTAAAAACTAAGGCAAAAGTAGAAGGCTCGATTGTTGAACAGTACATCAATGAAGAGGTTTCTACTTTCTGTACTTATTATTTTGAGCCACACATCAAGACGAAATCCCGAGCAGAATATCGGCACTATGATGGAGGTAACCATAGATGAGGCCTCCAATCATTGTAGGTGGACGTTTGTATGGGAGAGGATCAACTTACCAAGATGGTTTTGAAAGACCTCTTCCTCCGACTAGAAACGTTGAACAAACTCTTCCTCCGGCTGCAAACGCTGAAGCACATGAACAGATGGAAGAAATGGCACATGTACCACTTGATACTCGAGTGCTTCACCCAACACGAAGGAATAGAGCCAAATGGTATCTAATACACAAAAAGATAAATTTAATCAATTCAATTACACTTGCAACAGGTTCAAAAACAACGCTGAAGTGTCAACCAGAATTAGAAAAATCATTGGAGGGTGTTTTAAAAGACCTTGGTACAGCTGGAGAAGAGTGCCACAATATTTCAAAGATACATGGTACTCAACCTTCAAGGTTTGTTTAATTTCTGAACTACCGTATATTTTTAAGAAATTGTTTATACTGCAAATGTCTAATACAATATTATTTCTAGACAAAATTTGAGTGGGATGTATCAATCGAACATCTTGTTAAAGCAAACTTTGATCAACTTGCTGCAACACGACTCAAAGGTATGGTTAGCCTTGCAAAGTCAAAAGGAGAAAAAACAGATTGGATTTTGTCTGAAGATTGGGAAAAAATGTTAGCTTATTGGAGAACACCAAAATCAAAAGAAAAAAGTGAGAAAGCTCGTTCTTCTCGGCTGTTTAGTCGTGATGGTTTAGGCCCACATCGGCATAGATCAGGTTCACGTTCTTATGCCAAAGTTCAAGATGTTCTGGTATTGTATTGATTCTTCTACTTTAGTAATGTTTCTATTTCCTTTACCAATCATAGTAGCTTTATATACTTTGATTACTGTTTTTGTTTGTAGGAAGCAAATAATGAAGACTCTTCTTTCATTGCTGTAATGAAAAAAACACACCAAAAATCTGATGGTACATATGTTGATGAAAGAGCAAGAGTTATTGCTGAACTATACGATGAACATGTACAAGAACGCTTGTCACAGATGGAGTCTTCCAATGGAGTGGTTGAAACTGATTCTCTTACCCTAGAGGATAGAAACGACATCTATGTTAAGGTAATATAAGAACTGGTTTTATAATTGGCTTTTCGTTTTATAAGAACTGGTTTTCTAATTGACAAGAAACTCAAACTTTGCTTGTGTTTTCCTTGTAGATTGCTGGAATATCAAAACAAGGTCGTGTATTTGGACTTGGATCACTACAAAGTGGGGTTTCCATGTCTTTAGATGGTTCGTGTGCTTTGCCACAAACTACTGAAGAAGTGGGAACCTTAACGAGCCGAGTGAAAGAACTTGAAACTGAATTGAAGAAATCTCAGGATGATAATGCTCGTTTCCAGAAACGACTTGAAAGTGTGGAGAAGCTTGTCGAGAATCTGTTTGCCTAGAATGTATTAGCCACAACAACTCCATCTACTTCTACTCCTCCATGAACTTCTGCTTCCCAACTATCAACTAGCTCCTAGTATTTTTAGTTAGTTCGCTTATGCTTTTTCATTTACCTTAAGTTTGTTCGGTTATGCTTTATTTCTATTGTTTAAGATTTAGGAATATCTATGTTTGTTTCTTAGTTAAAACAATTTTATTTTACGTATTGATTTTTAATAATTTATTTACAAATTCTTTAGCTTTTAATTACTATTTGGTGCTTGCTATTGATTTGGCCCAAGAAGCAAATCTTTTAGTGATTTATTAAGCTTTTAACTATAGTCACAGTTTAGTGATGAAATTGTGACAATTTATGACTAATGTTTCGCCGAAGGTAGTGACAGAATCGGGACTTTATAATAGTCACAAAATATTACGGTTTTAAGACTATGTTTTTAGTATATAAGTGTAACGAATAAGCGGTGATTTTTTAGTCATTATTAGTGACGATTAAGAACTAAAGATTCGTCAAAATGAGTGACAGATTCGAGACATAATAATAGTCACGAAATATGACAATTTTAGGACTATGTTTTTACTATATAATTTTAATGATTTTGTGACGACTCTTTAGTAATCATTTGTGACGAATTTGAGACGTTATTACAGCCACAAAATATTACAGTTTTGTGACATTATATTTAGTGAGTAATTGTGACGGTTTGGTTACTTTTATGAATTGTCACTGTTTGTGATGAAATCGTTACTATATTAATTCGTCACAAATACTGTGACGTTTTTGTTACGAAGAAGATTTGTGACGACTATATTGCAACCATTCAAAAAACGTCACAAATACGTCATAATATTTTTATTGTGACGAAATATGTCTTATTGTGACGGAAAATTATATCACAATATCATCATTTTCTTGTAGTGTCTTTTGTAGACAAAAACTTAGCTTGCGTGCCAAATTTTGAGGGACACTTGTCACTTGCATGCAAGCATGCATGCCACATAATAAGCATGTGGTTTGAATCTAAATGATTCATTGAACTAACTCCAAAACTGCCATGTTACATCTCCCACCAAATCGCCGATCGCCATATGTGTCGGCGATTCCGGTCCACTATTCCCGATTAACCGATATATCCCAAAAATCCGCTAAAATCTTCAATTCCGTTTTTACTTCCCGGATCTTATTAAAAGAATTCTCCACAATTTTCATAATCCGTCATGACCTCCCGTTTCCTCAATATCTCCAAAATAAGCTTCCCGATTTAAAAAATAATTAAGTATTATCGGTTTCCTTGCCTGATAAACCCTAACTGCCTTCTAAAAATATTTCTTCCATGATTTTATTTTTAAAGAATTCTCTGAAGTTATTAGAGTTTTTTTGCCCCCCCCCCCCGTTGCTTTTCAGATCCCTTATTTCTTCAAAATTACCAAAACGACCTTTCGTTGCTATTTCTAGTTTAATGATTTCCCGCCGATGTTGATGTTGAGATGAGGCAGACGATCACCGTTGACCAACGTTGACTGCAGGCTTAGCCAGTTTGACCACGTTGACTTAGGCAGTTTTTTGGTCATTTTCAACAGAGAAAATTTAGGTGACTGAATGATGCGACCAGCGAGAGAGAGCAGCGAGGGTTGGCGGGTCCAGTGACCTTCCGACGGTTCTTAAGAGATGCTCCAGATAACTCCGGCGACTTTTCCAGCGATCTGGGAAGGGTTTACGTAGGGGTATTTAAGGCTTAATTTAGTGTTTATGGTGTTTATGGATTATTTAGGAAGGTTTAAGGGATTTTGGGAAGCTATTTATGGGTTTTTGGATATTTCTTGGGAAGGAAGAAAGCTTAGAGAAATGGTGGTGGTGCTGGTCGCCGGTGAGAGGAGGAGATAAGAAGGAGAGGTGTTGATGGTTGGTTTGAGAATTGATGAAGCTCAAATTCACTTTTATAGCAAAAAACTTAGCTTGCATGCCAAGTTCTTAGGGACACTTGTCACTTGCATGCAAGCATGCATGCCACATAATAAGTATGTGGTTAGAATCTAAATTATTCATTGAACTAACTCCAGAAACGCCATGTGTCATCTCCAACCAATCGCTGATCTCCATGTGTCCCAATGATCTCGGTCCCTATTCCTGATTAACCGATAAATCCCAAAAATCCGCTAATATCTTCAAATTCCGTTTTTACTTCCTGGAGCTTATAAAAATAATTCTCCAAAATTTGTCTTCTAAATAATTCTCAAAAGTTATTAGAGAATTTTTGGAACTCCATTGCATATTGGCTGCCTTATTTCTTCGAAATTACGAAAACCCCCTTTCCGTTAATACTGCCGATTTAATGATTTTCCATCGATCTTTATGGTAAGACAGGGTAGACGACCATCATTGACCTACGTTGACTACAGGCGCTAACCAGTTTGACTACGTTAAGCCAGACAGTTTTTCGGTTAATGTCTCCGACGAAAGGTTAGGTGACTAATGGAGGAGAACGGCGAGAGATATCGGCGAGAGTTGACGGCTCCAGTGACCTTCCGGCGTTTCTTTGGCAGTATTCCAGCGAACTACAACTACTTTTACAGCGGTCTTGGGAGGGTTTATGACTTAAGGCTTAATTTAGTGTTTAGGGTGTTTATGGATTATTTAGGAAGGTTTAAGGTATTTTGGGATGGTATTTAAGGGTTTTTGGATATTTCATGTGAAGGAAGAAAGCTTAGGGAAGTGGTCTTCGGGGTCTCAGGTGAAAGGAGGAGATTTGGAGGAGATGTGTTGGTAGTTGTGTGAGAATTGATGAAGCCCAACGTCTCTTTTATAGACAAAAACTTAGCTTGCATGCCAAGTTTTGAGGGACACGTGTCACTTGCATGCAGGCATGCATGCCACATAATAAGCATGTGGTTAGAATCTAAATGATTCATTGAACTAACTCCAGATCGCCATGTGTCCCATCTATCCCGGTACATGATTCCCGATTAACCGATAAATTCCAAATTTATGAAAATGCCCTTTCCATTGATATTTAAAATTTATTGATTTCCCGCCGATCTTGATGTTGAGACGGGGTAGACGACCACCGTTGACCAACATTGACTTTAGGCTTAGCTGGTTTGACCGCGTTGACTCGGGTGGTTTACCAGTCAATTTCTCCGACAAAAGTTTAGGTGACTGATGGATGAGACCGGCGAGAGAGAACGGCGAGGGTTGGCGGCTCCGGTGACCATCCGGCGATTCTTAAGCGAGATTCCATAGAACTCTGACGAATTTTCCAGCGGTCCGGGAAGGGTTTATGGGGTATTTAATGTTTAATTTAGTGTTTAGGGTGTTTATGGGTTATTTAGGAAGGCTTAAGGGATTTTGGGAAAGTATTTAAGGGTTTTTGGATATTTCATGGGAAGGATGAATGCTTAGGGATGTGGTGGTAGTGCTTCTCGCCGGTGAGAGGAGGAGATAAGAAGAAGAGGTATTGATGGTTAGTTTGAGAATTGAGGAAGCTCAAAGTCCCTTTTATATCCCAAAACAAAGCTTTCATGCCAAGTTTTTAGGGACACTTGTCACTTGCATGCAAGCATGCATGCCACATAATAAGCATGTGGTAAGAATCTAAATCATTCATTGAACTAACTCCAGCAATGCCATGTGTCATCTCCAACCAATCGTCGATCGCCATGTGTCCTGTTGATGTCGGTGCGTAATGAACGATTAACCGATAAATTCCAAAAATCCGCTAAAATCTTCAAATTCTGTTTTTTCTTCCCTGAACTTATCAAAACAATTCTCCACAATTTTTATAATCTGTCTTGACCTCCCTTTGACTCAAAATCTCCAAAATAAGCTTCCCGAGATGTTTTTCGTTTTATCGGTTTCCTTTCCAAATAAACCCAAATGACCTTCAAAAAATCCGTCTTCCATGATTTTATCTTCTATAAATTCTGTAGGGTTTTTTGGAACTCTATTGATTTTTGGCTCCCTTATTTCTTTAAAATTACCGAAACGCCTTTTTCGTTAATATTTCTGATTTAATGATTTACCGGTTTGACCACGTTGACTCCGGCGGTTTTCCGGTCAATTTCTCCGGAGAAAATTTAGGTGACTGATGTATGAGACCGGCGAGAGAGAGCGGCGAGGGTTGGCGGCTCTTGTGAACTTCCGGCAATTCTTAAGCGAGATTCCAGAGAACTCCGTCGACTTTTCCAGCGGTTCGGGAAGGGTTTGGGGGGGTATTTAAGGCTTAATTTTGTGTTTAGGGTGTTTATGGATTATTTAGGAAGGTTTAAGGGATTTTGGGAAGGTAATTAAGGGTTTTGGATATTTCTTGGGAAGGAAGAATGCTTAGGGATGTGGTGGTAGTGCTTGTCGCCAGTTAGAGGAGGAGATAAGAAGAAGAGGTGTTTATGGTTGGTTTTGAGAATGATGAAGCTCAAAGTCCCTTTTATAGCCAAAAACTTAGCTTTCCTGCCAAGGTTTTAGGGACACTTGTCATTTGCATGCAAGCATGCATGCCACATAATAAGCATGTGGTAAGGATTTAAATTAATCATTCAATTAAATCCAGCAACACCTGTGTCATCTCCAACCAATCGCTGATCGCCATGTGTCTTGGTGATCCTGGTCCACGATTCCTGATAAACCGATAAATCCCAAAAATCCGCTAAAATCTTCAAATTCCGTTTTTATTTCCCTGAACTTATAAAAATAATTCTCAAAAAAAATTTCATAATCCTTCATGACCTCCCTTTGACTCAAAATATCTAAAATACGCTTCATGAGATGTTTTCTGGTTTATCTGTTTCCTTTCCCGATAAGCCCAACTGACCATCTAAAAATATGTCTTCCACGATTTTGTCTTATAAATAATTCTGAAAATTTATTAGGGAATTTTTAGCACACCATTGCTTTTTAGGTCCCTTATTTCTTCAAAATTACCAAAATGCCCTTTCTATTAATATTTTAGATGTAATGATTTCCCGCCGATGTTTATGTTGAGACGGGGTAGACGACCACCATTGACATATGTTAACTGCAGGAGTTAACCGGTTTGACCACGTTGACTCGGGCGGTTTTCGGTCAATTTCTCTGACGAAAGTTTAGGTGACTGAAGGATGAGACGGCGAGAGAGCGGCGAGGGTTGGCGGCTCTGTAGACCTTCCGGCGATTCTTATGAAAGATTCCCAACTCCGACGACATTTCCAACGGTCCGGAAAGGGTTTAGGGGGAGTATTTAAAGCTTAATTTAGTGTTTAGAGTGTTTATGGATTATTTAGGAAGGTTTAAGGGATTTTGGGATGGTATTTAAGGGTTTTTGGATATTTCATGTGAAGGAAGAGAGCTTAGGGAATTGGTTTCCGGGGTCTCAGGTGAGAGGAAGAGATTTGGAGAAGATGTGTTGGTAGTTGTGTGTGAATTGATGAAGCCCAACGTCTCTTTTATAGACAAAAACTTAGCTTGCATGTCAAGTTTTGAGGGACACGGGTCACTTGCATGCAGGCATGCATGCCACATAATAAGCATGTGGTTAGAATCTAAATGATTCATTGAACTAACTCCAGATCGCCATGTGTCCCATCTATCCCGGTACATGATTCCCGATTAACCGATAAATTCCAAATTTATGAAAATGCCCTTTCCATTGATATTTAAAATTTATTGATTTCCCGCCGATCTTGTTGTTGAGACGGGGTAGACGACCACCGTTGACCAACATTGACTTTAGGCTTAGCTGGTTTGACCGCGTTGACTCGGGTAGTTTACCAGTCAATTTCTCCGGCAAAAGTTTAGGTGACTGATGGATGAGACCGGCGAGAGAGAACGGCGAGGGTTGGCGGCTCCGGTGACCATCCGGCGATTCTTAAGCGAGATTCCATAGAACTCTGACGAATTTTCCAGCGGTCCGGGAAGGGTTTATGGGGTATTTAATGTTTAATTTAGTGTTTAGGGTGTTTATGGGTTATTTAGGAAGGCTTAAGGGATTTTGGGAAAGTATTTAAGGGTTTTTGGATATTTCATGGGAAGGATGAATGCTTAGGGATGTGGTGGTAGTGCTTCTCGCCGGTGAGAGGAGGAGATAAGAAGAAGAGGTATTGATGGTTAGTTTGAGAATTGAGGAAGCTCAAAGTCCCTTTTATATCCCAAAACAAAGCTTTCATGCCAAGTTTTTAGGGACACTTGTCACTTGCATGCAAGCATGCATGCCACATAATAAGCATGTGGTAAGAATCTAAATCATTCATTGAACTAACTCCAGCAATACCATGTGTCATCTCCAACCAATCGTCGATCGCCATGTGTCCTGTTGATGTCGGTGCGTAATGAACGATTAACCGATAAATTCCAAAAATCCGCTAAAATCTTCAAATTCTGTTTTTTCTTCCCTGAACTTATCAAAACAATTCTCCACAATTTTTATAATCTGTCTTGACCTCCCTTTGACTCAAAATCTCCAAAATAAGCTTCCCGAGATGTTTTTCGTTTTATCGGTTTCCTTTCCAAATAAACCCAAATGACCTTCAAAAAATCCGTCTTCCATGATTTTATCTTCTATAAATTCTGTAGGGTTTTTTGGAACTCTATTGATTTTTGGCTCCCTTATTTCTTTAAAATTACTGAAACGCCCTTTTCGTTAATATTTCTGATTTAATGATTTACCGGTTTGACCACGTTGACTCCGGCGGTTTTCCGGTCAATTTCTCCGGAGAAAATTTAGGTGACTGATGTATGAGACCGGCGAGAGAGAGCGGCGAGGGTTGGCGGCTCTTGTGAACTTCCGGCAATTCTTAAGCGAGATTCCAGAGAACTCCGTCGACTTTTCCAGCGGTTCGGGAAGGGTTTGGGGGGGTATTTAAGGCTTAATTTTGTGTTTAGGGTGTTTATGGATTATTTAGGAAGGTTTAAGGGATTTTGGGAAGGTAATTAAGGGTTTTGGATATTTCTTGGGAAGGAAGAATGCTTAGGGATGTGGTGGTAGTGCTTGTCGCCAGTTAGAGGAGGAGATAAGAAGAAGAGGTGTTTATGGTTGGTTTTGAGAATTATGAAGCTCAAAGTCCCTTTTATAGCCAAAAACTTAGCTTTCCTGCCAAGGTTTTAGGGACACTTGTCATTTGCATGCAAGCATGCATGCCACATAATAAGCATGTGGTAAGGATTTAAATTAATCATTCAATTAAATCCAGCAACACCTGTGTCATCTCCAACCAATCGCTGATCGCCATGTGTCTTGGTGATCCTGGTCCACGATTCCTGATAAACCGATAAATCCCAAAAATCCGCTAAAATCTTCAAATTCCGTTTTTATTTCCCTGAACTTATAAAAATAATTCTCAAAAAAAATTTCATAATCCTTCATGACCTCCCTTTGACTCAAAATATCTAAAATACGCTTCATGAGATGTTTTCTGGTTTATCTGTTTCCTTTCCCGATAAGCCCAACTGACCATCTAAAAATATGTCTTCCACGATTTTGTCTTATAAATAATTCTGAAAATTTATTAGGGAATTTTTAGCACACCATTGCTTTTTAGGTCCCTTATTTCTTCAAAATTACCATAATGCCCTTTCCATTAATATTTCAGATGTAATGATTTCCCGCCGATGTTTATGTTGAGACGGGGTAGACGACCACCATTGACCTATGTTAACTGCAGGAGTTAACCGGTTTGACCACGTTGACTCGGGCGGTTTTCGGTCAATTTCTCTGACGAAAGTTTAGGTGACTGAAGGATGAGACGGCGAGAGAGCAGCGAGGGTTGGCGGCTCTGTAGACCTTCCGGCGATTCTTATGAAAGATTCCCAACTCCGACGACATTTCCAACGGTCCGGAAAGGGTTTAGGGGGAGTATTTAAAACTTAATTTAGTGTTTAGAGTGTTTATGGATTATTTAGGAAGGTTTAAGGGATTTTGGGATGGTATTTAAGGGTTTTTGGATATTTCATGTGAAGGAAGAGAGCTTAGGGAATTGGTTTCCGGGGTCTCAGGTGAGAGGAGGAGATTTGGAGGAGATGTGTTGGTAGTTGTGTGAGAATTGATGAAGCCCAACGTCTCTTTTATAGACAAAAACTTAGCTTGCATGTCAAGTTTTGAGGGACACGGGTCACTTGCATGCAGGCATGCATGCCACATAATAAGCATGTGGTTAGAATCTAAATGATTCATTGAACTAACTCCAGATCGCCATGTGTCCCATCTATCCCGGTACATGATTCCCGATTAACCGATAAATTCCAAATTTATGAAAATGCCCTTTCCATTGATATTTAAAATTTATTGATTTCCCGCCGATCTTGTTGTTGAGACGGGGTAGACGACCACCGTTGACCAACATTGACTTTAGGCTTAGCTGGTTTGACCGCGTTGACTCGGGTAGTTTACCAGTCAATTTCTCCGGCAAAAGTTTAGGTGACTGATGGATGAGACCGGCGAGAGAGAATGGCGAGGGTTGGCGGCTCCGGTGACCATCCGGCGATTCTTAAGCGAGATTCCATAGAACTCTGACGAATTTTCCAGTGGTCTGGGAAGGGTTTATGGGGTATTTAATGTTTAATTTAGTGTTTAGGGTGTTTATGGATTATTTAGGAAGGCTTAAGGGATTTTGGGAATGTATTTAAGGGTTTTTGGATATTTCATGGGAAGGATGAATGCTTAAGGATGTGGTGGTAGTGCTTGTCGCCGGTGAGAGGAGGAGATAAGAAGAAGAGGTATTGATGGTTGGTTTGAGAATTGAGGAAGCTCAAAGTCCCTTTTATTTCCCAAAACAAAGCTTTCATGCCAAGTTTTTAGGGACACTTGTCACTTGCATGCAAGCATGCATGCCACATAATAAGCATGTGGTAAGAATCTAAATCATTCATTGAACTAACTCCAGCAATGCCATGTGCCATCTCCAACCAATCGTCGATCGCCATGTGTCATGTTGATGTCGGTGCGTAATGAACGATTAACCGATAAATTCCAAAAATCCGCTAAAATCTTCAAATTCTGTTTTTTCTTCCCTGAACTTATCAAAACAATTCTCCACAATTTTATAATCTGTCTTGACCTCCCTTTGACTCAAAATCTCAAAAATAAGCTTCCCGAGATGTTTTCCGGTTTATCGGTTTCCTTTCCAAATAAACCCAAATGACCTTCAAAAAATCCGTCTTCCATGATTTTATCTTCTATAAATTCTCTAGGGTTTTTTGGAACTCTGTTGATTTTTGGCTCCCTTATTTCTTTAAAATTACCGAAATGCCCTTTTCGTTAATATTTCTGATTTAATGATTTGCCGCCGATGTTAAGGTTGAGAAGGGGTAGATGACCACCATTTACCGACGTTGACTGCATGCATTAACCGGTTTGACCACGTTGACTCCGGCGGTTTTCCGGTCAATTTTTCCGGAGAAAATTTAGGTGACTGATGGATGAGACCGGCGAGGGTTGGCGGCTCTTGTGACCTTCCGGCGATTCTTAAGCGAGATTCCAGATAACTCCGTCGACTTTTCCAGCGGTCCGGGAAGGGTTTGGGGGTATTTAAGGCTTAATTTTGTGTTTAGGGTGTTTATGGATTATTTAGGAATTTTTAAGGGATTTTGGGAAGGTAATTAAGGGTTTTGGATATTTCTTGGGAAGGAAGAATGCTTAGGGATGTGGTGGTAGTGCTTGTCGCCAGTTAGAGGAGGAGATAAGAAGAAGAGGTGTTTATGGTTGGTTTGAGAATGATGAAGCTCAAAGTCCCTTTTGTAGCCAAAAACTTAGCTTTCATGCCAAGGTTTTAGGGACACTTGTCATTTGCATGCAAGCATGCATGCCACATAATAAGCATGTGGTAAGGATTTAAATTAATCATTCAATTAACTCCAGCAACACCTGTGTCATCTCCAACCGATCGCTGATCGCCATGTGTCCTGGTGATCCTGGTCCACGATTCCTGATAAACCGATAAATCCCAAAAATCCGCTAAAATCTTCAAATTCCGTTTTTATTTCCCTGAACTTATAAAAATAATTCTCAAAAAAATTTCATAATCCTTCATGACCTCCCTTTGACTCAAAATATCTAAAATACGCTTCATGAGATGTTTTCTGGTTTATCTGTTTCCTTTCCCGATAAGCCCAACTGACCTTCTAAAAATATGTCTTCCACGATTTTGTCTTATAAATAATTCTGAAAATTTATTAGGGAATTTTTAGCACACCATTGCTTTTTAGGTCCCTTATTTCTTCAAAATTACCAAAATGCCCTTTCCATTAATATTTCAGATGTAATGATTTCCCGCCGATGTTTATGTTGAGACGGGGTAGACGACCACCATTGACCTTTGTTAACAACAGGAGTTAACCGGTTTGACCACGTTGACTCGGGCGGTTTTCGGTCAATTTCTCTGACGAAAGTTTAGGTGACTGAAGGATGAGACGGCGAGAGCGCGGCGAGGGTTGGCGGCTCTGTAGACCTTCCGGCGATTCTTATGAAAGATTCCCAACTCCGACGACATTTCCAACGGTCCGAAAAAGGGTTTAGGGGGAGTATTTAAAGCTGAATTTAGTGTTTAGAGTGTTTATGGATTATTTAGGAAGGTTTAAGGGATTTTGGGATGGTATTTAAGGGTTTTTGGATATTTCATGTGAAGGAAGAAATCTTAGGGAATTGGTCTCCGGGGTCTCAGGTGAAAGGAGGAGATTTGGAGGAGATGTGTTGGTAGTTGTGTGAGAATTGATGAAGCCCAACGTCTCTTTTATAGACAAAAAATTAGCTTGCATGCCAAGTTTTGAGGGACACGTGTCACTTGCATGCAGGCATGCATGCCACATAATAAGCATGTGGTTAGAATCTAAATGATTCATTGAACTAACTCCAGATCGCCATGTGTCCCATCTATCCCGGTACATGATTCCCGATTAACCGATAAATTCCAAATTTATGAAAATGTCCTTTCCATTGATATTTAAAATTTATTGATTTCCCGCCGATCTTGTTGTTGAGACGGGGTAGACAACCACCGTTGACCAACATTGACTTTAGGCTTAGCTGGTTTGACCGCGTTGACTCGGGTAGTTTACCAGTCAATTTCTCCAGCAAAAGTTTAGGTGACTGATGGATGAGACTGGCGAGAGAGAACGGCGAGGGTTGGCGGCTCCGGTGACCATCCGACGATTCTTAAGCGAGATTCCATAGAACTCTGACGAATTTTCCAGTGGTCCGGGAAGGGTTTATGGGGTATTTAATGTTTAATTTAGTGTTTAGGGTGTTTATGGATTATTTAGGAAGGCTTAAGGGATTTTGGGAAGGTATTTAAGGGTTTTTGGATATTCCATGGGAAGGATGAATGCTTAGGGATGTGGTGGTAGTGCTTGTCGCCGGTGAGAGGAGGAGATAAGAAGAAGAGGTATTGATGGTTGGTTTGAGAATTGAGGAAGCTCAAAGTCCCTTTTATATCCCAAAACAAAGCTTTCATGCCAAGTTTTTAGGGACACTTGTCACTTGCATGCAAGCATGCATGCCACATAATAAGCATGTGGTAAGAATCTAAATCATTCATTGAACTAACTCCAGCAATGCCATGTGTCATCTCCAACCAATCGTCGATCGCCATGTGTCCTGTTGATGTCGGTGCGTAATGAACGATTAACCGATAAATTCCAAAAATCCGCTAAAATCTTCAAATTCTGTTTTTTCTTCCCTGAACTTATCAAAACAATTCTCCACAATTTTTATAATCTGTCTTGACCTCCCTTTGACTCAAAATCTCCAAAATAAGCTTCCCGAGATGTTTTTCGTTTTATCGGTTTCCTTTCCATATAAACCCAAATGACCTTCAAAAAATCCGTCTTCCATGATTTTATCTTCTATAAATTCTGTAGGGTTTTTGGAACTCTATTGATTTTTGGCTCCCTTATTTCTTTAAAATTACCGAAACGCCCTTTTCGTTAATATTTCTGATTTAATGATTTGCCGCCGATGTTAAGGTTGAGAAGGGGTAGATGACCACCATATACCGACGTTGACTGCATGCATTAACCGGTTTGACCACGTTGACTCCGGCGGTTTTCCGGTCAATTTCTCCGGAGAAAATTTAGGTGACTGATGGATGAGACCGGCGAGGGTTGGCGGCTCTTGTGACCTTCCGGCGATTCTTAAGCGAGATTCCAGATAACTCCGTCGACTTTTCCAGCGGTCCGGGAAGGGTTTGGGGGTATTTAAGGCTTAATTTTGTGTTTAGGGTGTTTATGGATTATTTAGGAATTTTTAAGGGATTTTGGGAAGGTAATTAAGGGTTTTGGATATTTCTTGGGAAGGAAGAATGCTTAGGGATGTGGTGGTAGTGCTTGTCGCCAGTTAGAGGAGGAGATAAGAAGAAGAGGTGTTTATGGTTGGTTTGAGAATGATGAAGCTCAAAGTCCCTTTTATAGCCAAAAACTTAGCTTTCATGCCAAGGTTTTAGGGACACTTGTCATTTGCATGCAAGCATGCATGCCACATAATAAGCATGTGGTAAGGATTTAAATTAATCATTCAATTAACTCCAGCAACACCTGTGTCATCTCCAACCGATCGCTGATCGCCATGTGTCCTGGTGATCCTGGTCCACGATTCCTGATAAACCGATAAATCCCAAAAATCCGCTAAAATCTTCAAATTCCGTTTTTATTTCCCTGAACTTATAAAAATAATTCTCAAAAAATTTTCATAATCCTTCATGACCTCCCTTTGACTCAAAATATCTAAAATACGCTTCATGAGATGTTTTCTGGTTTATCTGTTTCCTTTCCCGATAAGCCCAACTGACCTTCTAAAAATATGTCTTCCACGATTTTGTCTTATAAATAATTCTGAAAATTTATTAGGGAATTTTTGGCACACCATTGCTTTTTAGGTCCCTTATTTCTTCAAAATTACCAAAATACCCTTTCCATTAATATTTCAGATGTAATGATTTCCCGCCGATGTTTATGTTGAGACGGGGTAGACGACCACCATTGACCTTTGTTAACAGCAGGAGTTAACCGGTTTGACCACGTTGACTCGGGCTGTTTTCGGTCAATTTCTCTGACGAAAGTTTAGGTGACTGAAGGATGAGACGGCGAGAGCGCGGCGAGGGTTGGCGGCTCTGTAGACCTTCCGGCGATTCTTATGAAAGATTCCCAACTCCGACGACATTTCCAACGGTCCGGAAAGGGTATAGGGGGAGTATTTAAAGCTGAATTTAGTGTTTAGAGTGTTTATGGATTATTTAGGAAGGTTTAAGGGATTTTGGGATGGTATTTATGTTGGAATTGTGTCCAGTAATCTCGGTACTGTCTCTAGAAAGTAAGAGTATGTCAATGATCAGACATAAGTCATATAATACTGGGGGTCATGATGGCTTGCTAGAGTCCGCTCATGATCTATAAGTCTTGGACTTATTGCCTTTATTATATGATCCCATATGGGTCACACGCCTAAGCTAACAGGAAAATGTGTAGGAACGGTTTAGCAGAAGTACGGTAAAAGTGCTAGGCATTTACTGTACTTAGAGAGAATAAAACGGTTTAGCTACTGTGTGTCGACCGATACACAAGGTGTATCGGTCGACACAGTGCGCGAATGCCGTCGAGTTAATTGGTGTTTGGGCCAAATGGCCCAAACGGAATCGGACAAGTTTTATAAGGTAAAACTCGAGTTTCTGAACAATAAACCCCAGCCCCAGCCGAAACTCTCTCTCTCTGCGCCGAGTTCCTCTAGTGGTCTAGCAGCCGTTTTCTGTGATCGCTTGTGTGAACCTTTGGAGGATTCATCCCTCGGTGTTTCTCTGATCTCAGACATACCATCTCTTTCCGCTGCAAACAGGTATAAGGTGAGATCATCATTTGTTTCTATTCTGAGAAGAACCTAGATCCGCATGTTTAGGTTGATATGAATCTAAGAATTGAATCAGGATCAACTAAACAATCCTTCAGTGGTATCAGAGCCATTGGTTCTGGTTTTTCTTGTTTAGATTCAAGTTTAGGATTGTTTTTCTTGTTTAAAAGTGTTTTGAATCAACTACTGATAAGAGAAACTACTTAAGTAACAAGAATTGAAACCTAAACACACATAAAATTGCAGAAACCAAGCTATATGATTTGGTAGAATGCGATTTCAAAAGGTCTGTATCGACTGCGATCGCATGGATCGATCGATACGATCGCATGGATCGGTCGATACAGTCTATCGGCTAACCCTGTTAACGCGTGAAAGCATCGATCGATGCAGGATCGATGCAGGTTCGATATTGGTGCATCGACCGATGCGGTTGGTGCACATCGATCGACACGGTTAGGGTTTTGGCTCGGTTCAGTGCATGCGTGAGAGCATCGATCGATACAGGATCGATGCACGATCGATGCAGGATCGATGCTAAGAGCATCGACCGATGCGGTTGATGGATCGATCGACACGGTTGGTTCATCGATCGACATGGTTGGTTTAAGGCTCGGTTTAATTTTGATTAAAATTAATTCGTCCTGGTTTAATAAACAGATTTAATAATTTTATTAAGTCTGGTTAAACCGGGACAAGAAATCCAATGTCGAAAGAATTATTGGATTTAGTGCCTAAACCAGGATTTTCTAATTTGATTTGGTTGGACCAAATAAATTGAGAAAATCCGGTTTAGTAAATAACCGGTTGACAATTGTGGTCATCGTAGTAATTAAAATTTGGTTAGACCAATTTTAATGAACCAGACCGGTTATGTCATTTAATTGGACAATTGGGTCATGTCTTGGACATGGACCAATTCTTGGGCCTCGGGCCAAGAAGTTAAAACAATTGGGCCAATTATTTGAGTCTTTCTTCAGATTAATTTAAAATTTATTTTATAAAATTATAAAGTCGATTTTAAATTAAAGTTTCCGAAATTTTGAAATTAGAAAGTTTCTTAAATTAGAAGTTTCTGGATTTGCGGGTTTTGGATTTTAAAGAAATTTCTAAAGTTAGAAAGTTTCCGTTTTTAGAAAGTTTCCAATTTTAGAAAGTTTCCAAAAATAGTAGGTTTCCAAAAATGGAAAGTTTCCCGAAATAGTAATCTTCTATTTTGGGAATGAATTTTTAAATAAACCTACGAACCTCAAATAATATCAAGCGTTGGATGTCTTGTCCATTCTATGTCAGCTGTCGAAGCCCATTCAATTGTATTCATGGCCTTACAGTGTGAGGGTGTCTGCTTTTGCGTGGATAAGACGGTTTGTGATTCATAAATGTCATTGGGAGTCCCAGACATTAATGATTACATGACTGTATAGTCTGGTTTTCTTGACTGGGCCATCGGGAGTCCCGGGCCTTGAGACATCAGAGTGGATTGGGCCTCGGGCCCAGATTCACAACCAAGAGTTATATCACGGATATAATTAGCCGATATAGGGCTTACCGATATAAGCTAAGGTTTGGTGACGGCCAGTGGCCCACTTTAATCTTAGTTATATGTGGATCTTGGAATTATTATATTCTATTGAGGGTAACTTATGTTATTGAATATAATGCGTGATTAATCATATTAAATTTAATACGAGATTAATCACATTGAACATTTTAACTAATAACCTTTTTATCTATATATTTCAGCTATGACTACTACAAGCACACAAAACACATTCTCGATCCGGTCTGTTCTCGAAAAGGAGAAGCTGACTGGAACGAACTTCCTGACGTGGTCAAGGAACTTGAGGCTAGTCCTCAAGCAGGAGAAGAAGGATTATGTCCTTCGTGATCCTCTCCCCGAGAGGCCTCCTGCCAATGCCGCCAGGACTCTGCATAATGCTTGGGAAAAGCATTCGTCAGATGAAAATGATGCCTATTGCCTGATGTTGGTGACAATGACTCCTGAGCTGCAAAAACAGTTCGAGAGTGTATTGTCACCCATCGAGATAATGGCAAGCCTGAAATCGCTTTTTCAGGAGCAGGCTAGGACTGAGAGGTTTCAAACAGTTAAGAACCTCTTGGACTGCAAGTTGGCTGCGAATGCGGCAGTGAGTCCTCATGTCTTGAAGATGATGGGTTATCTCGATCATCTTCAGAAACTCGACTGCCCAATCAGCCAGGAACTTGCCTGCGACATCATTCTGCAGTCATTACCTGCAAGCTATGATCAGTTCATTCTGAACTTTAACATGCATGGCTTGAGTAAGACATTGCCTGAGCTTCACGGAATGCTCAAGACTGCAGAGCCCAACTTGAGGAAAACCGCCAAGGACCCCAATGTGCTTATGGTGCAAAAGGGCAAGGGGTTTAAGAAATCCTCTGCTAAGGATAAGGGAAAGGCCAAGGCTGTCCAAGTCGCGGACAAGGACACGCCAAAGCCCAAGCCCAAGTCCAAGGCTGGGCCAACTGACATATGCAGGTTCTGTAAAGAACCAGGGCATTGGAGGAGAGAATGTAAGAAATTCCAGGAAGGTCTAAAGGAATTGAAGAAGAAGACTTTTGAGACTTCTTCAACAGGTATTTTTGTTATAGAAGTTAATACAACTACTTCTGATAATACCTCATGGGTTATGGATACTGGTTGTGTGGCTCATATTTGTACTAATATGCAGGCACTCAGCAACAGTAGAAGGCTGAAGCAAGGACAAGTGGAGCTACGAGTTGGGAATGGAGCGAAAGTTCCAGCGCTAGCTGTAGGCACTTACTTGTTGTCTTTACCTTCGGGATTGATTTTAGAACTCAATAATTGTTATTTTGTACCTGCTATAAGCAGAAATATTATTTCAATTTCTTTGTTGGATTTGGAAGGTTATGATTTCTCAGTTAAGAATAAATTATGTTCCTTCAATCGCAACAATTTGTTCTATGGTTCTGCCCCTCTTATGAATGGGCTTTACATACTCGATCAATCCGCGCCAATTTATAACATTAATACCAAACGGTTCAAACCTAATGAGGAGAACCGAACGTTTCTATGGCATTGTCGTTTAGGGCACATCAGCGAGAAACGCATCAAGAGGCTCCATTCGAATGGACTTCTTGGCTCATTTTACTTTGAGTCATGTGAGAAATGCGAATCCTGCATGATGGGCAAAATGACACGGGCCCCCTTTAATAAACCTAACGAGAGGGCCAGTGACGTATTGGGCCTGATACACACTGATGTGTGTGGCCCAATGTCCACAAATACAAGAGGAAACTATCAGTACTTCATTACCTTTACTGATGATTTCAGTAGGTATGGATATGTTTATTTGATGAAACATAAGTCTGAATCTTTTGAGAAGTTCAGAGAATTCCAAAATGAAGTACAGAACCAACTTGGCAAAAGCATTAAGGCTCTTCGGTCCGACCGAGGAGGAGAATACTTAAGCCAAGAATTCAGTGATCATCTGAGAGAGTGTGGGATCGTATCCCAACTCACTCCTCCTGGAACACCTCAATGGAATGGTGTGTCTGAGAGGAGAAATAGAACCTTATTGGATATGGTTCGATCTATGATGAGTCACACAGACCTTCCAATATCCCTTTGGGATATGCTCTGCTAACAGCAGTGTTCACTCTAAATAGAGCGCCATCGAAAGCAGTAGCAAAGACACCATATGAATTATGGACTGGAGAAGCTCCAGTGCTGTCTTATCTCAGAATTTGGGGTTGTGAAGCCTATGTCAAGAGATTAATCTCAGACAAGCTTACACCAAAATCTGACAAATGCTACTTCATTGGTTATCCACGGGAAACCAAGGCTTATTACTTCTATCTACGTTCCGAGAACAAGATCTTTGTTGCCCGGGATTGTAACTTTCTTGAGAGGGAGTTTCTCTCTAAGAAAGACAGTGGGAGTAAGGTACTGCTTGAAGAAATTCAAGATGAACAGGATACTGCTCAACCTAATGAGGAAGAGCAGCAGGAGGACCTACAAGAAATTGTAGAGCCTGAACCTGTAGTACCTGAAGTTCGAAGATCCGGGAGGATCCGTCACGAACCCGAGAGATATCAAGGATTCCTCGTGACTGACTGTCATGATCTTCTGATCATTGATGGTGATGAACCATCGAACTTCAATCAAGCCATGATGGGCCCAGATTCCTCTAAGTGGCGCAAGGCCACTGATTCCGAAATGGACTCCATGTCGGTCAACCAAGTGTTTTCGTTGGTTGACTTACCCGCTGGTGTAAAAGCCATCGAGTGCAAATGGATCTTCAAGAAGAAGATTGACGTGGATGGAAATGTCCAGATTTATAAAGCCAGGTTGGTGGCAAAAGGTTTCAGACAAGTTCACGGTGTGGATTACGATGAAACCTATTCACCAGTGGCTATGATGAAATCTATTCGGATTCTACTAGCAACTGCAGCTTTTCATGATTATGAAATTTGGCAGATGGACGTGAAAACCGCCTTCCTGAATGGTATTCTGGAAGAGGATGTGTATATGACACAACCTGACGGTTACATAGATCCAAAGAATGCTGGAAAGGTATGCAAGCTTCATAAATCCATTTATGGATTGAAGCAAGCATCGAGGAGCTGGAATCTTCGTTTTGATGAAGCGATCAAGCAATTTGACTTCATCAGAAACGAAGAAGAACAATGCGTGTATAAGAAATCTAGTGGGAGCAAGATTGTATTTCTTATTCTGTATGTCGATGACATACTGCTTCTCGGAAACGACGTTCCAATGCTAAAGTCGGTAAAGGACTGGCTTGGAAGTTGTTTTTCCATGAAAGACATGGGTGAAGCCGCATACGTTCTTGGAATCAGGATCTACCGGGATAGATCTAGAAGGCTGATAGGCTTGTGTCAAGATTCATACATTGACAAAGTCCTACAAAGATTCAGCATGAAGGATTCCAAGAAGGGCTTCACGCCAATGGTACATGGCACAACGCTAAGCAAGAAGCAGAGCCCTACGACGGCTGCTGAGCTTGAGCGCATGAAGAATATTCCTTATGCATCTGCAATAGGATCTGTCATGTATGCCATGATCTGTACTCGTCCTTATGTTGCTTATGCACTGAGCATGACGAGTAGATACCAGTCAAATCCAGGTGAAAACCATTGGATTGCCGTAAAGAATATCTTGAAGTATCTAAGACATACTAAGGATAAGTTCTTAGTGTACGGTGGAAGTGATGTGCTTAAAGTCAGTGGATTCACGGACGCAAGTTTCCAGACAGACACTGATGATTTCCGGTCACAGTCCGGTTATGTCTTTTGTCTGAATGGCGGTGCAGTAAGTTGGAGAAGCTCCAAGCAGGACACCGTTGCTGATTCCACTACAGAAGCTGAATATATCGCCGCCTCAGAAGCAGCGAAGGAAGCTGTTTGGATACGAAAGTTCATCATTGAACTAGGTGTGATACCAGATGCGGCTGAGCCTCTGGCACTGTTTTGTGACAACAATGGTGCTATAGCTCAGGCAAAGGAACCAAGATCACACCAGAAATCCAAGCATGTTCTAAGAAGATTTCACTTGATACGTGACATCATTAATAGAAAGGAAGTCAAGATCAGCCGAGTTCAGACAGATGATAACGTCGCTGATCCGTTGACAAAGCCACTCCCAAGGCCTAAGCTCGAGTTTCTGACTGAAACTGTAGGCATTAGAGACATAGAAATGTAATCTAAATTTGAGTGGGAGTTTGAGGGCTTTTATTTAGTTATTTGATATGTTCTTGTAAAACATTCTTATGTTTAATGAAATTATTATTTCAAGATTATTTTAACTGTGATGAAATAATCGTTCCAAAGTGATATGAACCATTTTATAGGTCATCGAAGTAAATGACTTGATCTTGAGTCATCGAAGTCATTTAGCTTGATCATGAGACCCTATATTTGATAGATGTTTTATATCATCCCGTCCCTAGTCGAAGGTTGTTGAAATTGGAACACCAACAACCGTGTGAGACTGGATTGGTACGTGACTTTTGACAAAGTCTCAGTGTGTCATAGATGCGCGGCATCAAAGTCAGTACATAGGTGTATGTTTGGGAACATACGACCGGACAAGACCCGCTTATAAGAACCCTTCAGGATATTTATATCTGTGTCATAAGAGATTCTTACTACGACTATAGAGTATAGTCCTTAGACCTGAGTTCGCATGCATGTGACTGCACATGGACTGATGCACTTTGATCATTGTCTAACGCTATCGTTCTGCGATGGTTATAAGGACCTTGTTTGGGTACATTATGAAATGAGTAGTTTACAGTGATGGAACAAGACAGAATTTGTCCCTCCAATATAAATGGAGTGAATATCTCTAGGCCAATCGGAGATTTGAATACTGGAAAATGCATGGCCATGCTCAAACGGACTGTCCCGAGTCGTTTGGATTGTCAGTATCGAATCAGAGTCCGATGAACAAGATTAGGCTTTATAAGGATGACACCAATCTTGCCTTATGACTAATCGAGATATTGTGACAAAAGGATTATGAATACAGAGATTCCAGTACAAGTGGGAGATTGTTGGAATTGTGTCCAGTAATCTCGGTACTGTCTCTAGAAAGTAAGAGTATGTCAATGATCAGACATAAGTCATATAATACTGGGGGTCATGATGGCTTGCTAGAGTCCGCTCATGATCTATAAGTCTTGGACTTATTGCCTTTATTATATGATCCCATATGGGTCACACGCCTAAGCTAACAGGAAAATGTGTAGGAACGGTTTAGCAGAAGTACGTTAAAAGTGCTAGGCATTTACTGTACTTAGAGAGAATAAAACGGTTTAGCTACTGTGTGTCGATCGATACACAAGGTGTATCGGTCGACACAGTGCGCGAATGCCGTCGAGTTAATTGGTGTTTGGGCCAAATGGCCCAAACGGAATCGGACAAGTTTTATAAGGTAAAACTCGAGTTTCTGAACAATAAACCCCAGCCCCAGCCGAAACTCTCTCTCTCTGCGCCGAGTTCCTCTAGTGGTCTAGCAGCCGTTTTCTGTGATCGCGTGTGTGAACCTTTGGAGGATTCATCCCTCGGTGTTTCTCTGATCTCAGACATACCATCTCTTTCCGCTGCAAACAGGTATAAGGTGAGATCATCATTTGTTTCTATTCTGAGAAGAACCTAGATCCGCATGTTTAGGTTGATATGAATCTAAGAATTGAATCAGGATCAACTAAACAATCCTTCAATTTAAGGGTTTTTGGATATTTCATGTGAAGGAAGAAATCTTAGGGAATTGGTCTCCGGGGTCTCAGGTGCAAGGAGGAGATTTGGAGGAGATGTGTTGGTAGTTGTGTGAGAATTGATGAAGCCCAACGTCTCTTTTATAGACAAAAAAATTAGCTTGCATGCCAAGTTTTGAGGGACACGTGTCACTTGCATGCAGGCATGCATGCCACATAATAAGCATGTGGTTAGAATCTAAATGATTCATTGAACTAACTCCAGATCGCCATGTGTCCCATCTATCCCGGTACATGATTACCGATTAACCGATAAATTCCAAATTATGAAAATGCCCTTTCCATTGATATTTAAAATTTATTGATTTCCCGCCGATCTTGATGTTGAGACGGGGTAGACGACCACCGTTGACCAACATTGACTTTAGGCTTAGCTGGTTTGACCGCGTTGACTCGGGTGGTTTACCAGTCAATTTCTCCGGCAAAAGTTTAGGTGACTGATGGATGAGACCGGCGAGAGAGAACGGCGAGGATTGGCGGCTCCGGTGACCATCCGGCGATTTTAAAGCGAGATTCCATAGAACTCTGACGAATTTTCCAGCGGTCCGGGAAGGGTTTATGGGGTATTTAATGTTTAATTTAGTGTTTAGGGTGTTTATGGATTATTTAGGAAGGCTTAAGGGATTTTGGGAAGGTATTTAAGGGTTTTTGGATATTTCATGGGAAGGATGAATGCTTAGGGATGTGGTGGTAGTGCTTGTCGCCGGTGAGAGGAGGAGATAAGAAGAAGAGGTATTGATGGTTGGTTTGAGAATTGAGGAAGCTCAAAGTCCCTTTTATATCCCAAAACAAAGCTTTCATGCCAAGTTTTTAGGGACACTTGTCACTTGCATGCAAGCATGCATGCCACATAATAAGCACGTGGTAAGAATCTAAATCATTCATTGAACTAACTCCAGCAATGCCATGTGTCATCTCCAACGAATCGCCGATCGCCATGTGTCCTGTTGATGTCGGTGCGTAATGAACGATTAACCGATAAATCCCAAAAATCCGCTAAAATCTTCAAATTCTGTTTTTTCTTCCCTGAACTTATCAAAACAATTCTCCACAATTTTTATAATCTGTCTTGACCTCCCTTTGACTCAAAATCTCCAAAATAAGCTTCCCGAGATGTTTTTCGGTTTATCGGTTTCCTTTCCAAATAAACCCAAATGACCTTCAAAAAATCCGTCTTCCATGATTTTATCTTCTATAAATTCTGTAGGGTTTTTTGGAACTCTGTTGATTTTTGGCTCCCTTATTTCTTTAAAATTACCGAAACGCCGTTTTCGTTAATATTTTTGATTTAATGATTTGCCGCCGATGTTTAAGTTGAGAAGGGGTAGATGACCACCATTTACCGACGTTGACTGCATGCATGCATTAATCGGTTTGACCACGTTGACTCCGGCGGTTTTCCGGTCAATTTCTCCGGAGAAAATTTAGGTGACTGATGGATGAGACCGGCGAGAGAGAGCGGCGAGGGTTGGCGGCTCTTGTGACCTTCCGGCGATTCTTAAGCGAGATTCCAGAGAACTCCGTCGACTTTTCCAGCGGTCCGGGAAGGGTTTGGGGGGTATTTAAGGCTTAATTTTTTGTTTAGGGTGTTTATGGATTATTTAGGAAGGTTTAAGGGATTTTGGGAAGGTAATTAAGGGTTTTGGATATTTCTTGGGAAGGAAGAATGCTTAGGGATGTGGTGGTAGTGCTTGTCGCCAGTTAGAGGAGGAGATAAGAAGAAGAGGTGTTTATGGTTGGTTTGAGAATGATGAAGCTCAAAGTCCCTTTTATAGCCAAAAACTTAGCTTTCATGCCAAGGTTTTAGGGACACTTGTCATTTGCATGAAAGCATGCATGCCACATAATAAGCATGTGGTAAGGATTTAAATTAATCATTAAATTAACTCCAGCAGCACCTGTGTCATCTCCAACCAATCGCTGGTCGCCATGTGTCCTGGTGATCCTGGTCCACGATTCCTGATAAACCGATAAATCCTAAAAATCCGCTAAAATCTTCAAATTCCATTTTTATTTCCCTGAACTTATAAAAATAATTCTCAAAAAATTTCACAATCCTTCATGACCTCCCTTTGACTCAAAATATCTAAAATACGCTTCATGAGATGTTTTCTGGTTTATCTGTTTCCTTTCCCGATAAACCCAACTGACCTTCTAAAAATATGTCTTTCACGATTTTGTCTTATAAATAATTCTGAAATTTTATTAGGGAATTTTTGGCACACCATTGCTTTTTAGGTCCCTTATTTCTTCAAAATTACCAAAATGCCCTTTCCATTAATATTCCAGATGTAATGATTTCCCGCCGATGTTTATGTTGAGACGGCGTAGACGACCACCATTGACCTATGTTAACTGCAGGAGTTAACCGGTTTGACCACGTTGACTCGGGCGGTTTTCGGTCAATTTCTCTAATGAAAGTTTAGGTGACTGAAGGATGAGACGGCGAGAGAGCGGCGAGGGTTGGCGGCTCTGTAGACCTTCCGGCGATTCTTATGAAAGATTCCCAACTCCGACGACATTTCCAACGGTCCGGAAAGGGTTTAGGGGGAGTATTTAAAGCTTAATTTAGTGTTTAGAGTGTTTATGGATTATTTAGGAAGGTTTAAGGGATTTTGGGAAGGTATTTAAGGGTTTTTGGATATTTCTTGGGAAGGAAGAATGCTTAGGGATGTGGTGGTGGTGCTTGTTGCCAGTGAGAGGAGGAGATAAGAAGAATAGGTGTTGATGGTTGGTTTTAGAATTAATAAAGCTCAATGTCCCTTTTATAGCTAAAAACTGAGCTTTCATGCCAAGTTTTTAGGGACACTTGTCACTTGCATGAAAGCATGCATGTCATATAATAAGCATGTGGTAAGAATATAAATTATTCATTGAACTAAATAAGAAACTCCATGTATCATCTCCAACCAATCGCCGATTGCCATGTGTCCTGGTGATCCCGGTTCACCATTCCTGATTAACCGATAAATTCTAAAAATCCGGAAAAATCTTCAAAATCTGTTTATACTTCCCTGAACTTATAAAAACAATTCTCCACAATTTTCATAATCCGTCTTGACCTCCCTTTGACTCAAAATCTCCAAAATACGCTTCCCGAGATTATTTCCGGTTTATTGCTTTCCTTGCCTGATAAACCCAAATGACCTTCTAAAAATCCGTCTTCCATGATTTTGTCTTCTAAATAATTCTGAAAAGTTATTAGGGAATTTTTGACACTCTGTTGCTTTTTGGCTCTCTTATTTCTTCAAAATTACCAAATATCCCTTTCCATTAATATTTCTGATTTAATGATTTCCCGATGTTTATGTTGAGACGGGGTAGACGACCACCACTAACCGACTTTTAAAGCAGGAGTTAATTGGTTTGACCACGTTGACTCGAGAGGTTTTCCGGTAAATGTCTCCGGCGAAAGGTTAAGTGACTGATGGATAAGACCGGCGAGAGTTGGCGGCTCCAGTGACTTTCCGGCAGTTCTTTGGAGAGATTCCAGCGAACATCGGCGCCTTTTACCGGGTCCTTGGAGGGTATTTAAGGCTAATTTTGTGTTTAGGGTGTTTATGGACTATTTATGAAGCTTTAAAGGATTTTTGGAAGGTATTTAAGGGTTTTTGGATATTTCTAGGGAAGGAAAAAATCTTAGTGAAGTGTTGGTGGTTCTGGTCCCCCATGATAGGAGGAGATAAGAAGGAGAGGTGTTGATGGTTGGTTTGAGAATGGATGATGTCCAAAGTCCCTTTTATAGCCAAAATCTTAGCTTGCATGCAAAGTTTTGAGGGACACAGCTTGTCACTCGCATGTAAGCATGCATGCCACATAATAAGCATGTGGTTAGAATCTAAATGATATATTTAACTAACTCCAGCAAAGCTATGTGTCATCTCCCACCAATCGCTGATGCCATTTGTCCCGGCGATCCCGGTTCATGATTCTCGATTAACCCATAAATCCTGAAAATCTTCTAAAACCTTCAAATTCCGGTTTTACTTCCTGGAGCTTATAAAAATAATTCTCCACAATTTTCATAATCCGTCTTGACCTCCCATTGACTCAAAATCTCCAAAATACGTTTCCCGAGATGTTTTCCGATTTATCGGTTTCCTTGCCTGATCAAACCCAAATTGCCTTCTAAAAATCTGACTTCCATGATTTTGTCTTCTAAATAATTCTCAAAAGTTATTAGAGAATTTTTGGCACGCCGTTGCTTTTTGGCCCCCTTGTTTCTTTAAAATTACCAAAATGCCCTTTCCATTAATATTTATGATTTAATGATTTCCCGCCGATGTTTATGTTGAGACTAGGTAGACGACCACCGTTGGCAAACGTTGACTACGGGCGCTAACCGGTTTTACCACGTTAACCCCGGCGGTTTTTCGCTAATGTCTCCGGCGAAAGGTTAGGTGACTAATGGATGAGACCGCGAGAGTTGGCGGCTCAAGTGACCTTTCGGCGGTTCATAGGCGAGATTACAGCAAACTCTAGCAACTTTTATTGCGGTCCTGGGAGGGTTTAGGGAGAGTATTAAAGGCTTAATGTTGTGTTTAGGGCGTTTATGGATTATTTAGGAAGGTTTAAGGTTTTGGGATGGTATTTAAGGGTTTTTTTATATGTCCTGGGAAGTGGTCGCCGGTTCTGCGGTGAGAGGAGGATATTTTGAGGAGAGGTATTGATTGTTGGTGTGAGAATTGATAAATCCCAAAGTCCCTTTTATAGCCAAAAACTTAGCTTGCATGCCAATTTTTAGAGACATTTGTCACTTGCATGCGGGCATGCATGCCACATAATAAGCATGTGTTTAGAATCTAAATAATTTATTAAACTAATTCCAGAAACGCCATGTGTCATCTCCAACCAATCGCCAATCGCCATGTGTCCCGGTGATCCCGGTCCATGATTCCTAATTAACTGATAAATCCTAAAAATCCGCTAAAATCTCAAATTCCATTTTTACTTCCTTGAACTTTGAAAAATAATTATCCACAATTTTCATAATCCGTCTTGACCTCCCTTTCTCTTGAAATCTTCAAAATACGCTTCCCGAGATGTTTTTTTATATTTCGGTTTCCTTGCCCAATCAAACCCAAATTGACATTTGAAAATCAGTCTTCCATGATTTTGTCTTCTAAAGAATTCTGAAATTTTATTAGAGAATTTTTGGCACTCCGTTGCTTTTTGGCTCCCTTATTTCTTCAAAATTACCAAAATGCCCTTTTCATTAATAATTTCCCGCCAATGTTTATGTTTAGACGGTAGACGACCACCGTTGACCGACGTTGACTGCAGGCGCTAACCGGTTTTACCACATTAATGAAGGAACTTGAGCCAATTCTAACAGTTTCAGAATTCCATCAAGTTCCTGAAGCCTAGGATCTAGGGTTTAGTTAATTGAATCCTTACCGATGATCTCGTGTTTACCTGGAGATTTGCAGCGGAATAATGAACAGGTAAGTGAGATCTCTAGCGCCTCAGATGTTGCGCCTCTACTTCAGTCCACACGCACACAAGATGGAATCCGCCGGGATGCTAGTGCCGGGAATCGGATCTCCTGGGAATCCCTGTGTTTTAGAGGTGGCTGCGTTTTCTGTCAAGAAAAAGTCTCAACAACGGCTAGGGTTCCAGGTCGTCCATATAAGCCTTTATATAGACCTGGAATGACTAAAACCGATCATTGGATAAATCCAATTCGTTTAAGTCATCAAACCGAAACATCAGGTTCGGAACCCGATCTGTGTCGATCGACACACCCAATGGTGTCGATCGACACACCTTTTAAAACTCGAATTCAATGTGCATCCAATACACATTGAACAGACCATATGCCAATGATCAATCCCATACAAAGTGTATCCAGCTTGCTTAGGTGTGTGACCCTGTAGGTCCACATAATACTAGCAATGAGTTACAACTCATAAGTCATAAGCGGCTTCTAGCAAAACATTATGACCACCTAGTATTACATGGATTGTCCGATCTTGACAATACAACTATCTATCAGAGTTAGTACAATATGATTTCAGGACATAATCCCAACAATCTCCCACTTGTACTGGAATCATCTATTCCCCTAATCCTTTTGTCTTTATATCTCTATATGGCATAATGCAAGATACTGTGTCATCCTTATTATAGCCAACATCATGTTCATCGAACTCCTGATCTATACTGATAAAACAAACGACTGACAATCACCTCGTTTGAGCACGGCCATGTATTTTCTCAGTATCAAATCTTCAATGGGCCCTGAGATATTTATCTCCTGTTATATAGGAGGGACAAATCCCTTCTTGTTCCATCCATGTTTCTACACACACTTCATGATACGTCTAAGCAATGCCGTTATAGCCGCCAGTTACGGAACGACGTTTGACAAGGTCAAAGCGCACCAATTCACATGTTAGAAAGCATGATGAACTCAGGTCTAAGGACTATACTCTATAGTCGTAATGAGAACCTCTCATGACATTGATATAACTATCCTGTAGAGTTCTCATTAGCGGGTCAGGTCCGATCATATGTTCACCAACATATATCTATGTGATTGATGTTGATACTCATATCAATGACTCCATGAAACTTAGTCATACGTCACCTCACATACTAGTCTTAACGGTTGTTAGTGTCCCACTTTAACAACCTACGACCAGGGACAAATATAATTTTATGTCATATTTCACTTATAGGGTTTCATGATCAAGTCCTCAACTTGATGACCTATTAAATGAACATAAAATACTTTGGGACCATTGTTTAATTATCCATTGATCAAATAATGCTGATGTCAGTTTTTTCATAAACATGACCATAGCATGTCTATGTGAACATCATAACTAACATAACTCCCACTAGAATCAAGACCACGTCTTCAGATATCTAGTACCTACAGCAACGGTATGAAACTCATGCTTAGGTTATGAGAGAGGCTGCGGTGTTCTTGCTTGGAACCATTCCAACAAACTACACCGCTATTCATTAATAAGCACTATTCTACGGTCCCCTGCTTGGAGCCCTTCCAACAGATAGCACCGCTATACAGACAAAGAGACATAACCAGGTGGGAACCAGGAATCATCTTTGTCCGTCTAACTACTCATAACAGATTCGTCACTTTCTCATTTAACAAGAACCTATCCTTAGTGTTCCTCAAACACTTGGGGATCTTTCTTACAACTGTCCAGTGACTTTTACCGGAACATATTGGTATCTTCTCGTCATGCTTTATGCGTGAGCTGCATCAAGACGAGCGCAAAGTGTGGCATTCATGATGGAGTCTATTGCAGAAGCATAAGGAATCACACTCATAGATACTAGCTCAACCAGTGTCCAAGACACTTCTTCTTGCTAAGATTATTGCCACAAGACCTTTGGTGTGAAGCCATTCTTGGAATCATGCATATTGGAACTGTCTAATACCTTATCAACATAAGGATTCTGACACGATCCAATTAGCCTACCCCAATCTATTTCAATAGATCCTTATTCCAAGAACTCACGCGGCTTCTCCCATGTCTATTGTTGAAATTGACTTCCGACCCAAGTCCTGATAAGACTTAAGCACTACAAAAAAAGTGAGCATTGATAGCACATTACGATAGCACGATTTCTGCAACTGCTATTATAGAGGGTATGCCTGATTATGGTACTCTATTATAGCATTTAAAAAACGCTAAGCCAAAATTTTCACTAAGCGGGAACAAAAATTAACTTTGTGAGCCTAATTTTTGTTACTAAGCGCCAAACACTTAGAAATTTGGAGTTTTTGTTGAAAATTTTCCCCAACTTTTTTTTTGTCCTTAGGAAAACACAATTCCTTAGGAAAAAAACACTCACATACGATTCATTCCTCTCTCTCTCTCTCTCTCTCTCTCTCTCTCTCTCTCTCTCTCTCTCTCTCTCTCTCTCTCTCTCTCTCTCTCTCTCTCTCTCTCTCTCTCTCTCTCTCTCTCTCTCTCTCTCTCTCTCGTCTCTGGATCCTTTCTTCCCTCCTCCTCTCATTGAGAAATCCAGGGATTTTAGGGGCTCTTCTTCTCCAATCTCAGATTTCTCCAAACCCGAAAATCCTCTATCTCGCAGACCTGAGCAATGACTCAAAATCCGGATCCGGAGCGTGATGCTGTGCAGATCTAAGAGTCAGTTGACGCAGCGATCTTTGGGTCTCCAAATCGGGTCTTAAGCATCAATACTATAGTGGAACGAGCTTAGGCACACTGGAAGAAACTAGGTAATCCTTTTTTTTCCCTTCGGTTTCAAAATTTTAGGGTTTTCCATTTTTGTTGTACTGTCTTTGATGGATGCTTACAATTTGGGAGCTTCAATTTCTCTATTTTTCTCTCAACGAATTTCATGGTGAGCTTAGGTTTTCTCTCGTCGTCTTTTTCCTCCTGCAGATCCGACGAGTCCTTTTCGTCTTCTAGAAGACGGCGGAGGAAGAAGAGAAGAGGCGACGAATCCAGCCTCGACGCCTGCCTTTTACCGTTCCCCCACTTGTTTTTTCTGCACTCAGGGTATATCTCTTATTTCCCCTATACCGTGTTGTATGTGTGTGTATCCAGTTGTGTATATGTACCCTTGCACAGAAAAGAAGGCAGATATTACCACCGAGATTTAATCGTGAAATCTTTTTGGAAATTCTTCTTGTCACTGAAACAAAGTTCCATGTCTTTAGTTCTATATGAATTCCAATGTGTTGCACGTTTTAACATTCACACATTTAAATGGAATGATTTATGATATGATAAGATTACACAGATTATTGAGTGTGACCAGTTCACGTACATCTAAGCTAGGGAAGATGTGTTACTTCACTGAGGCTGGATTCCAGAAGTTAGACATTTATTCTTGTGAATCATTTATCTCCTTGATGAATTCAGATCATCGTTTGATAATCAATGCAGGAGTACTCTCTCTGTGATTAACTAACAGCATTGTACTGTGTATTTAATTAGCATATTAGATTCTTCGATTCTCCACCAAAGCTTAAAAACATTTTTTCAGTATCAGGCTATTTGTGTTAGTTTTAATTTTTCTCTAGGAGCTGCATTATGCGAAAACTAAGTTGTTAAAGACACATCATGTTTAATGTTCTCTTTTCTTTCTGTGTGAGCTTTACACAACTAAAGTTCTCTCCTCAACATTTTTACACTTTCATTGTCTCGTGTGTGTTGTATCATTATACTATAGGACTCCAAGGCCCAGGTAACTGCAATTCATCTGATTGTTGGAACTTTTCAAAGGATCAATGTCTTTGGTGTTGAAAATAGAGACACAGTGACACATAAAGCTACCGGGGTACAATTTTTGGCCAATTCTTTTCTTATTTTAGTTGCTTTTTCTCAACTTCTATCTAAACACGTAATTATGTGTGTTTCCCAGTACTCAGCAAGGCTTTTAAAGAATCCTGATCAATGTCGAGCGGTTTATGCATGCTCTCACCTCTTTTGGGTCGACCAGTCACGCTCTTTGTCGAAATCTTAAACAAGTCAGTACACTGAACCAATAAAAAATATAAGATGACCATTTGTTTGTTCATACACAGAGAAGCATCTCAATATTAATAATGTTTTTTTAACATACAACAGGTACATATACTTCTTTGAGAAAGGGAATCCACATATCACTCCATCTGATATACAAAGTCTGATAGAGTTAATCAACACCGAGATGCAAAGCGACAATGGTAACACAACAATCCACTCAGATCCTTTCTTTACAAGTACATTGCGTTACATTAGGTTCCAAAAACAGAAAGGTGGCTTGATGGAGCAGTTCTCAAAGGAAGGAACGGTTCGGTTTCTGCTACATTGCTACAGGAGCAGGGAAGACTTACATAATGCTATTGGCAATGGAGAATCCAGGTCTAATGGTTTTAGCGATCAAAGAGATTTTTTTGCTAAGGTTAGACAAAGAAGTATTAATATTGTTGGGACTATTACTCTGTTGGAAGTTATGGCTCTACACGGGTTCAAAACATGTAAGTATTCTCCCAAATTCTAAGGTCAGGAGATTTTCAGTTGTTGTATCTATAATCTCATTGGCTATATTTGCATTGTCTTTTACTCTGTTTCCATTGGTTTTTGAGAAGGTAGAAATGTCAAAGCAAATGTTAGTGATCGCAGCACTATGGATGACACGCTGAATGGGCATAAGGCATGTGTCAAAGACTCAAAGCATTTGTTAGTTAGTATTTTGTTTTGGTTTTGAGACTTGTTTAGTTAGTATGTTAACTTAGACGTAAACAAGTCTAGATGTAAAACTTTCTTTTGGGTTAATTTTGTTCCCTGGTACTTGTAATTTAATGTAACATTATTTGAAGATATATGAAATACGATTTGAATCAAATATTAAATTAAAAATATAATTAATTAATAATGCATAAAAATAGGATTCAAAACAATTGAATAGTGCTAAACATATAGCATGAATTCGGTGTTATAATAAAATATATGACAGCATTGATACAATGCTATAATAAGATTTACTACAGCACATCTCATATACGGCGCTATCATACGTTCCACATACCATAGCGCACGAGAAACGCTATAATATCTGACCCCCCTAAGATAGTTCCTCATGTCCTAGCGTTTATCAAAACGCTATCAAACACCTATAATAGCTGTTATCGTGGGCTATGAATGACGATATTTCTTGTAGTGAAGCGAAGGAACGTCGTTTATGAGATTAGGTATGTTATACACATACTGTGTGAGAAATGCAACTACGCTCCCACTAGTCTACTTGTAAACGCACGGTTCCTATTCGTTCATGATGAAGTCAAAACTTTTGACCGTTTTAACAGAACGTAGATTCCAACTCCAAGATGTTTGCTTCAATCCATAAATAGATCGGTGAAGCTAACATGCATACCTAGCAAATTTTCGGAGTTGGGGCTCACCATCGCTCTTTGAATCTCGCATGCTCGTCACTTTTCAATGATCATCAGATCACGGCAATCGGTCACGAGAAATCACTCTCGGGTTAGTGACGGATCCATTCGGATCTGCGAACTTCAGGCTCCACAGGTGTAGGTCCTACAACACTTTGTAGATCCAACCGCTTCTCTCCCTCAACAGGTTGAGCAGCCTCCTGTGTTTCTCGAATTTCTTCGAGCTGTACTTCAACTCCCACTGTTTTTCTTGGAAAGAAACTTTCTATCTAGAAAAACAGAGTTCCGAACAACAAAACTTTGTTCTCGGATTGGTTGCAAAAGTAATAAGCCTCGGTTTCCTTTAGGACAACCAGCGAAGTAGCATTTATCAGATTTGGGTTCAAGGTTGTCTGTTGTCAACTGCTTTGCATAAACCTTGCAATCCCAATTAATCAGGAAAACATACTTGGAAAACTTCCAGTCCACATCCAATGTGGTGTCTTTCAACTGATTCTGATAGAAATCTATTTGGCGTAAATACATACATTTCTAGAGCATACTTCTAAAAGGATAATGGAATATTCGTGTGACTCATCATTAATCGGAGCATATCCAATACGGTCCGATTCTTTCTCTCAGAAACACCATTTAGGTTTTCCAGGAGAAATGAGTTGTGAGACGACTTCACACTCATTTAGATGATCACTCAATTCTTGACTCAAGTATTCTCCTCCGCGAACTAATCGAGGATCTTTAATACTTCTGTCATATCGGTTATATACTTCATTCTGGAACTCCTTTGACCATTTCAAAGGATTCCGACTCGTGTCTCATCAAATGAACACAGCCATACTTACTGAAGTCATCAATAAAGGTAATGAAGTACTGAAGTTTTCCTCTGGCACTAATGCTCACCGGGCCACATACATCAGTATGAGCAAGGCCCAATAAGCCATTTTCTTTAGCTCTGCTAAAGAAGCCTTAGTCATTTGGCCCAGTAAGCAGAATTCATATCTCATATGATTTATAATCAAATGAGCCCAAAGTCCCATAACTATGGATCTTCTGAATTCGCTTCACTCCATGTGGTTTAAACGACTATGCTAAGAAAGAAATAAAAAAACGAGTTCGAGTCTTCAGACTTAAACCGTTTGGTATTTATGTTATTTACAGGTGTACATTGGTTTAAGATATAAAACCCATTTGAAAAAGGGGTGCTACTATAGAATATTTCATCAAGATCAAAAGAGCAAAACTTGTCTTTTATCAAAATGAAAACATCCAAATTCTTACAAGAAAATGAAAGACATCTCTGCTTAAAGCAGGTACATAGCAGCAATTACTTAATTCAAAAACCAAGCTTGAAAGGCTCCTACAAGTGGAGGATCTCTACGGCTAATGCAGCAACCATTGCTCCATTCCAGACGTGCAGTTCCACTTGTCCTTTCTTCAACGTTCTACTGTTGCTTTGGCCCTGCATATTTCAAAAATATCAGTACCATAACTGGTATCCAATACCTACGTAGAACTTGAAGTAATAACACAATACCTGAAGAAGAAGTCCCGTACATCTCCTTCATCTCTTGTGAATCTTCCAAGAATTTAATGCAATTTCTCTTCCAATGCCCAAACTCTTCACAGTAGCAGCACTTACCAACATCAGATGGGCCTGACTTGGGCTTATAAGTTGACACAGGCTTATCCTGATTCCAAATCTGGACGGCCCTGCCTCTACCCTTGTCTACACAAGATTTCTCAAATCTTTTACTCTTTATGATGTTTTGCTCAGATGTCTTGAGCATGCCATGCAGCTCAGTCAACGTCTTCGTCAAGTCATTCTTGATATAGCTTTTCTTAAACTTATCATAACTTGACGGCAGTGACTGCAGAATGATCTCAGTAGCCAACTCTAGGCTAACAGGACAATCCAGTTTCCCCAGGTTATCAATGTAACCCATCATTTTAATGACATGAGGACTCACTGGAGCATCCTATGGTAGTTTGCACCCAATGAGAGATTTAACCATCTGGTATCTCTCAACTCGTGCTTGATCCTGAAACTTCAGTTTCAGGCCGGTGATCATCTCTATTGGCGACTCCATGTTCTCGTATTGACTCTTTAAGTCCGAGTTCATGGTAGCCAACATCAGACCACACACATCTACCACATCAATATAATGCTTATTCCAAGCATCATATACTGCATGCGAGGCATTGGTCCCAAGCCTTTCGGGGAGAGATTTCTCAAGGACATAGTCCTTACTCTCTTGTTTGAGAATAAATCCCAACTTCCGATACCAGTCCAGGAAATTTGATCCATTTAACTTGTCCTTCTCAATGACGGATCGCAACGAGAAAGTAGTTTTAGACATAGGCTGAAAACTAAGAAAAGAAAAGTTTTAGTTATGAAGTTCAGGAAATGAGAAATCTTATCTATTAAGAAAACTTGCATTGTATTCAAACTATGTTTCCTCTATGAATATAATGATACAAGACCCATACTTCGCCAAAATCTGAGTGGACGACTCGCCATCACCAAAACTTCAGTTATCTAGGTAAGCAAATCATTGCTAATTGTACCAAGTACAACTCTTGGTCGCAGATAAGATAATCCATGTCTCATCCACTCTGATGTCTCTGGGCCCAGAACTTCTGATAGCCCAGTCAAGTAAACCAATCTCTTCAGTCTTGTGATCATTGACAGTCGCACTGCAAGTCTATCAATGATCACCTGCCTTACTCATGTAATTGTAGATACCAAGGACTCCAAGACTATCCAACAACGAAATGAGTCTTGACAGTAGACAAGATTGGGCAAGACATCAAGGTCACTTGATATTTAGTTGAGGAAACAGAACTTTAAAAAGGTTAGTAAATCAATCTCTTAGGTCATGTAATTGTTTATGTCAAGCACTGCAAGACCATCAACACAACTACCTGCCTTACTCATGTAATTGTGGACACCAAGCTCTTGGCAAGACTATCACAACAACGAAATGAGTCTTGACAGTTGACCATATTGAAAACTAAGCTTTGATATAATACACATCCAATGCGTATTCAATGGGTTTAGAACATGTTTTTAAATTTTAATTTTAATTGAGTTTTAATTGTTCTAACAAAAGTGGGTTAGGTCATTTGGTTCGGATTCTCAATCATTTGGTTCAATAACCAAACTATTACGGTTCGCATCCAACCTTAACAAAACCCGATAACCGGTCAATCCAATTGAACCGACTTATCCAATCAAATCGTTTTATACTAATTGAGATAACCAGTCCAATCCAATTGAACCAATTTAAACCGATCTGATCTACCTTAACCAAGCATGATAACCAGTTCAATCCAATTGAACCGATCAACCAATCGCAAGGCTTGTGTTGACCGACACTTAACCTGTGTCGATCGACACAGTAAGGTATCAGGAAATTTAACCATGCGATATAACAGGTTCAATCCAATTGAACCTATCTATCCTTTCGCACAGCCTGTGTCGATCGATGCACCCAGTGTGTCGATCAACACAGTGCGATCTCTAAGATCGATACCCAAATTTTAATAAGCGTATTCGTGGTGCATCGACCGACACAAACTTGTGTCGATCGAAACTGTGCGAAAACCCTAATATTTTATAATCGGTTTCGTTGTGTGTCGACCGACACAAACTTGTGTCGATCGACACTGTGCGAAAACACAGGTTCATCGTTTTCGATACAAACAAAATCCGAGATCAAATTTATCAAAACGAAAATCAACAAGCATCAACCTATTCAAATACATCATTATTCGAATTCCATGCTTCAGATTCAATGATTAAACCCTAAGGCTCTGATACCACTGAAGGAACTTGGGCCAATTCTAACAGTTTCAGAATTCCATCAAGTTCCCGAAGCCTAGGATCTAGGGTTTAGTTAATTGAATCCTTACCGATGATCTCGTGTTTACCTGGAGATTTGCAGCGGAATAATGAACAGGTAAGTGAGATCTCTAGCGCCTTAGATTCTGCGCCTCTACTGCAGTCCACACGCACACAAGCTGGAATCCGCCGGGATGCTAGTCTCGGGAATCGGATCTCCTGGGAATCCCTGTGTTTTAGAGGTGGCTGCGTTTTCTGTCAAGAAAAAGTCTCAACAACGGCTAGGGTTCCAGGTCGTCCATATAAGCCTTTATATAGACCTGGAATGACTAAAACCGATCATTGGATAAATCCAATTCGTTTAAGTCATCAAACTGAAACATCAGGTTCGGAACCCGATCTGTGTCGATCGACACACCCAATGGTGTCGATCGACACACCTCTTAAAACTCGAATTCAATGTGCATCCAATACACATTGAACAGACCATATGCCAATGATCAATCCCATACAAAGTGTATCCAGCTTGCTTAGGTGTGTGACACTGTAGGTCCACATAATACTAGCAATGAGTTACAACTCATAAGTCATAAGCGGCTTCTAGCAAAACATTATGACCACCTAGTATTAAATGGATTGTCCGATCTTGACAATACAACTATCTATCAGAGTTAGTACAATATGATTTCAGGACATAATCCCAACAATTAACCCCGGCGGTTTTTCGGTTAATTTCTCCGGCAAAAGGTTAGGTGACTATTGGATGAGACTAGCGAGAGATATCAGCGAGAGTTAGCGGTTCCAGTGACCTTCCGACGGTTTTTAAGCGAGCTTCAAGCGAACTCATGCAACTTTTACAGCGGTCCTGGGAGAGTTTAGGTAGGGTATCTAAGGTTTGATTTAGTGTTTAGGGTGTTTATGGATTATTTGGGAAGGTTTAAGGTATTTTGGGCTGGTATTTAAGGGTTTTTGGATATTTCTTGGGAAGGAAGAAAGCTTAGGGAAGTGGTCGCCAGTGAGAGGAGGAGATTTGGATGAGAGGTTTTGATGGTTGGTGTGAGAATTGATAAGCTCAAAGTCCATATGATAGCCAAAACTTAGCTTGCATGCCAAGTTTTTAGGGACACTTGCCACTTGCATGCACGCATGTATTTTACATAATAAGCATGTTGTTAGAATCTAAACGATTTATTGAACTAAGTCCAGTAATACCATGTGTCATCTCACACCAATCTCTGATCGCCATGTGTACCACGATTCCCAATTAACCGATAAATCCCGAAAATCCGCTAAAACCTTCACATTCCAATTTTAATTCTTGGAGGTTATAAAAATATTTCTCCATAATTTTCATAATCCTTCATGACCTCATGTTTCCTAAATATCCCCAAAATAGGCTTCCCGCTGAAACAATCCATGTATTATCGGTTTCCTTGCCCAATCAACCCTAATAGCCTTCAAAAAATATTTCTTCCATGATTTTATCTTTTAAATAATTCTCAGAAGCTATTTGAGATTTTTTGGCCCTCCGCTGCTTTTCAAATCCCTTATTTCTTCAAAATTACCAAAACGCCATACCCGTTGATAATTCTGATTTAATGATTTCCCACTGATGTTGATGTTGAGACGGGGTAGACGACCACCGTTGACCAATGTTGAGTGCATGCTTAGCCAGTTTCACCGCGTTGACTCGTGCGGTTTACCGGTCAATTTCTCTGGCGAAAGTTTAGGTGACTGGCGGATGAGAGCGGCGAGAGAGAGCGGCAAGGTGTGGCGGCTCCGATGACCTTCCGACGATTTTTAAGCGAGATTCCAAAGAACTCCGGTGACATTTCCAGCGGTCCTGGAAGGGTTTATGGGGGTATTTAAGGCTTAATTTAGTGTTTATGGTGTTTATGGATTACTTCGAAAGGTTTAAGGGATTTTGGGAAGGTATTTAAGGGTTTTTTTATATTTCTTGAGACGGAAGAATTCGTAGGGAAGTAGTCGTGGTGCTGGTCTCCGGTGAGAGAAGGAGATAAGTAGGATAGGTGTTGATGGTTGGTTTGAGAATTGATGAAGCTCAAATTCACTTTTATAGCCAAAAACTTAGCTTGCATGCCAAGTTCTTAGGGACACTTGTCACTTGCATGCAAGCATGCATGCAACATAATAAGCATATGGTTAGATACTAAATTATTCATTGAACTAACTCCAGAAACGCCATGTGTCATCTCCAACCAATCGTCGATCGCCATGTGTCCCGATGATCCAGGTCCACGATTCTCGATTAACCGATAAATCCCAAAAATTCGCTAAAATCTTCAAAATATGTTTTTACTTCCCTGAACTTATAACAACAATTATGCACAATTTTCATAATCCGTCTTGACCTCCCTTTGACTCAAAATCTCCAAAATACGCTTCCCGAGATGTTTTCTGGTTTATCGGCTTCCTTTCCCGATAAACCCAAATGACCTTCTAAAAATCCGTCTTCCATGATTTTGTCTTCTAAATAATTCCGAAAAGTTATTAGGGATTTTGGCATTATGTTTCCTTTTGGCTCCGGTTTTACCCCGTTAACGCCGGCTCTTTTCGGTTAATGTCTCCGACGAAAGGTTAGGTGACTAGTGGATGAGACCGGCGAAAGATATCGACAAGAGATATCGGCGAGAGCTGGCGGTTCTTAGGTGAGATTCCAGCGAAATTCTAAGACTTTTACAGCGGTCCTGGGAGGGTTTAGGGAGGGTATTTAAGGCTTAATTTAGTGTTAGGGTGTTTATGGATTATTTAGGAAGGTTTAAGTATTTTAGGATGGTATTTAAGGGTTTTTGGATATTTCCTCGGAAGGAAGAAAGCTTATGGAAGTGGTCAGTGCTGATTGCCGGTGAGAGGTGGAGATTTGGAGGAGAGGTATTGATGGTTGGTGTGAGAATTGATGAAACCCAAAGTCCCTTTGATACCCAAAAACTTAGCTTGCATGCCAAGTTTTTAGGGACACTTGTCACTTGCATGCATGCATGCATGTTACATAATAAGCATGTGGTTCGAATCTAAACGATTTATTGAACTAAGTCCTTCAACGCCATGTGTCATGTCCCACAAATCGCCGATCGCCATGTGTACCGACGATCCCGGTCCACGATTCCCAATTACCCATAAATCTCGAAAATCCGCTGAAACCTTCACATACCAGTTTTACTTCCTTGAACTTATAAAAATAATTTTCCACAATTTTCTTAATCTGACCTCCCGTTTCCTCAATATCTCCAAAATACGCTTCCTGATGAAAAACATTATGTATTATTTGTTTCCTTGCCCAATCAACCCAAATTACCTTCTAAAAATATGTCTTCCATGATTTTATTTTTAAATAATTCTCAGCAGTTATTAGAGATTTTTTGGCCCTCCGTTGCTTTTCAAATCCCTTATTTTTTTCAAAATTACCAAAATGCCCTACCCTGTTATATTTCTGATTTAATGATTTCCCGCTGATGTTGATGTTGAGACGGGATAGCCGACCACCATTGACAAACATTTACTGCAGGATTATCCGGTTTGACCGCGTTGACTCGGACGGTTTACCGGTTAATTTCTCCGGTGAAAGTTTAGGTGACTGATTAATGAGACGGCGAGAGAGAGGGGCAAGGGTTGGCGGCTCTGGTGACCTTCGGGCGATTTTTATGCGAGATTCCTATGAACTCTGGCGACTTTTCCTGCGGTCTGGGAAGGGTTTGGGGGGGGGGGGGGGGGGGGGGGGGGGGGATTTAAGGCTTAATTTAGATTTTAGGGTGTTTATAGATTACTTAGGAAGGTTTAAGGTATTTAAGGGTTTTTGGATATTTCTTAGAAAGGAAGAATGCTTAGGGAAGTGGTGGTGATGTTGGTCGCCCGTGAGAGGAGGAGATAAGAAGGAGAGGTGTTGATGGTTGGTTTGAGAATTGATGAACCTCAAAGTCCTTTTTATACCCAAAAATTTAGCTTTCATGCCAAGTTTTTAGGGACACTTGTCACTTGCATGCAAGCATGCATGCCACATAATAATTATGTGGTAAGAATCTAAATTATTCATTGAACTAACTCCATCAACGCCAAGTGTCATCTCCAACCAATCGTCGATCGCCATGTGTCCTGGTGATCCCGGTCCATGATCACGATTAACCGATAAATCCCAAAAATCCGCTAAAATCTTCAAATTCTGATTCTACTTCCTTGACATCCCTTTGACGCAAATTCTCCAAAATACGATTCCCGAGGTGTTTTCTGGTTTTTCTGTTTTCTTGCCCGAAAAACCCAAATGACCTTCTAAAAATCCGTCTTCCATGATTTTGTTTTCTAAATAATTCTAAAACATTATTAGGGGATTTTTGGCACTCCGTTTCTTTCTAGCTCCCTTATTTCTTCAAAATTACCAAAACGCCCTTTTCATTAATATTTCTGATTTAATGATTTTCCGCCGATGTTTATGTTGAGACGGGGTAGACGACCACCGTTGACCGACGTTGACTGCAGGCTTAATCGTTTTGACCAGGTTGACTTCGGCGGTTTTTCGGTAAATTTCTTCGTCGAAAGGTTAAGTTACTGATGGATGAGACCAGCGAAAGAGATCAGCGAGAGTTAGCAGCTCCAGTGACTTTCCGGCAGTTAGGCAAGATTCCAGCGAACTCCTCCGACTTTTAAAGGGGTCCTTAGAGGGTATTTAAGGACTAATGTTGTGTTTAGGTGTGTTTATGGACTATTTAGGAAGCTTTAAGAGATTTTGGGAAGGTATCTAAGTGTTTTTGGATATTTCTTGGGAAGGAAGAAAGCTTTGTGAAGTGGTGGTGGTGCTGGTCGCCCGTGAGAGGAGTAGATAAGAAGGGGAGGTATTGATGTTTAGTTTGACAATTGATGAAGCCGAAAGTCCCTTTTATTGCCAAAATATTAGCTTGCATGCAAAGTGTGAGGGACACTTGTCACTTGCATGTAAGCATGCATGCCACATAATAAGGATGTGGTTAGAATCTAAATGATTCATTGAACTAACTCCAGCAAAGCCATGTGTCATCTCCCACCAATCGATCGCAATGTGTCATGGCGATCCCGGTCCACAATTTCCAATTAACCCATAAATCCCAAAAATCTACTAAAACCTTCAAATTCTGGTTTTACTTATTGCAGCTTATAAAAATAATTCTTCACAATTTTCATAATCCGTCTTAACCTCCCTTTGACTCAAAAGCTCTAAAATATGCTTCGCGTGAATTATTTTGGTTTATCGGTTTCCTTACCCAATAAACCCTAATTGCATTCTAAAAATACGTCTTTATATAGACCTGGAATGACTAAAACCGATCATTGGATAAATCCAATTCGTTTAAGTCATCAAACCGAAACATCAGGTTCAGAACCCGATCTGTGTCGATCGACACACCCAATGGTGTCGATCGACACACCTCTTAAAACTAGAATTCAATGTGCATCCAATACACATTGAACAGACCATATGCCAATGATCAATCCCATACAAAGTGTATCCAGCTTGCTTAGGTGTGTGACCCTGTAGGTCCACATAATACTAGCAATGAGTTACAACTCATAAGTCATAAGCGGCTTCTAGCAAAACATTATGACCACCTAGTATTACATGGATTGTCCGATCTTGACAATACAACTATCTATCAGAGTTAGTACAATATGATTTCAGGACATAATCCCAACAATTAACCCCGACGGTTTTTCGGTTAATTTCTCCGGCAAAAGGTTAGGTGACTATTGGATGAGACTAGCGAGAGATACCAGCGAGAGTTAGCGGTTCCAGTGACCTTCCGACGGTTTTTAAGTGAGCTTCAAGCGAACTCAGGCAACTTTTACAGCGGTCCTGGGAGAGTTTAGGGAGGGTATCTAAGGTTTGATTTAGTGTTTAGGGTGTTTATGGATTATTTGGGAAGGTTTAAGGTATTTTGGGCTGGTATTTAAGGGTTTTTGGATATTTCTTGGGAAGGAAGAAAGCTTAGGGAAGTGGTCGCCAGTGAGAGGAGGAGATTTGGATGAGAGGTTTTGATGGTTGGTGTGAGAATTGATAAGCTCAAAGTCCCTATGATAGCCAAAACTTAGCTTGCATGCCAAGTTTTTAGGGACACTTGCCACTTGCATGCACGCATGTATTTTACATAATAAGCATGTTGTTAGAATCTAAAAGATTTATTGAACTAAGTCCAGTAATACCATGTGTCATCTCACACCAATCTCTGATCGCCATGTGTACCACGATTCCCAATTAACCGATAAATCCCGAAAATCCGCTAAAACCTTCACATTCCAATTTTAATTCTTGGAGGTTATAAAAATATTTCTCCATAATTTTCATAATCCTTCATGACCTCATGTTTCCTAAATATCCCCAAAATAGGCTTCCCGCTGAAACAATCCATGTATTATCGGTTTCCTTGCCCAATCAACCCTAATAGCCTTCAAAAAATATTTCTTCCATGATTTTATCTTTTAAATAATTCTCAGAAGCTATTTGAGATTTTTTGGCCCTCCGTTGCTTTTCAAATCCCTTATTTCTTCAAAATTACCAAAACGCCATACCCGTTGATAATTCTGATTTAATGATTTCCCACTGATGTTGATGTTGAGACGGGGTAGACGACCACCGTTGACCAATGTTGACTGCATGCTTAGCCAGTTTCACCGCGTTGACTCGTGCGGTTTACCGGTCAATTTCTCTGGCGAAAGTTTAGGTGACTGACGGATGAGAGCGGCGAGGTGTGGCGGCTCCGATGACCTTCCGGCGATTTTTAAGCGAGATTCCAAAGAACTCCGGTGACATTTCCAGCGGTCCTGGAAGGGTTTATGGGGGTATTTAAGGCTTAATTTAGTGTTTATGGTGTTTATGGATTACTTCGAAAGGTTTAAGGGATTTTGGGAAGGTATTTAAGGGTTTTTTTATATTTCTTGAGACGGAAGAATTCGTAGGCAAGTAGTCGTGGTGCTGGTCTCCGGTGAGAGAAGGAGATAAGTAGGATAGGTGTTGATGGTTGGTTTGAGAATTGATGAAGCTCAAATTCACTTTTATAGCCAAAAACTTAGCTTGCATGCCAAGTTCTTAGGGACACTTGTCACTTGCATGCAAGCATGCATGCAACATAATAAGCATGTGGTTAGAATCTAAATTATTCATTGAACTAACTCCAGAAACGCCATGTGTCATCTCCAACCAATCGTCGATCGCCATGTGTCCCGATGATCCAGGTCCACGATTCTCGATTAACCGATAAATCCCAAAAATTCGCTAAAATCTTCAAAATATGTTTTTACTTCCCTGAACTTATAAAAACAATTATGCACAATTTTCATAATCCGTCTTGACCTCCCTTTGACTCAAAATCTCCAAAATACGCTTCCCGAGATGTTTTCTGGTTTATCGGCTTCCTTTCCCGATAAACCCAAATGACCTTCTAAAAATCCGTCTTCCATGATTTTGTCTTCTAAATAATTCCGAAAAGTTATTAGGGATTTTGGCATTATGTTTCCTTTTGGCTCCGGTTTTACCCCGTTAACGCCGGCTCTTTTCGGTTAATGTCTCCGACGAAAGGTTAGGTGACTAGTGGATGAGACCGGCGAAAGATATCGACAAGAGATATCGGCGAGAGCTGGCGGTTCTTAGGTGAGATTCCAGCGAAATTCTAAGACTTTTACAGCGGTCCTGGGAGGGTTTAGGGAGGGTATTTAAGGCTTAATTTAGTGTTAGGGTGTTTATGGATTATTTAGGAAGGTTTAAGTAATTTAGGATGGTATTTAAGGGTTTTTGGATATTTCCTCGGAAGGAAGAAAGCTTATGGAAGTGGTCAGTGCTGATTGCCGGTGAGAGGTGGAGATTTGGAGGAGAGGTATTGATGGTTGGTGTGAGAATTGATGAAACCCAAAGTCCCTTTGATACCCAAAAACTTAGCTTGCATGCCAAGTTTTTAGGGACACTTGTCACTTGCATGCATGCATGCATGTTACATAATAAGCATGTGGTTCGAATCTAAACGATTTATTGAACTAAGTCCTTCAACGCCATGTGTCATGTCCCACAAATCGCCGATCGCCATGTGTACCGACGATCCCGGTCCACGATTCCCAATTAACCCATAAATCTCGAAAATCCGCTAAAACCTTCACATACCAGTTTTACTTCCTTGAACTTATAAAAATAATTTTCCACAATTTTCTTAATCTGACCTCCCGTTTCCTCAATATCTCCAAAATACGCTTCCTGATGAAAAACATTATGTATTATTTGTTTCCTTGCCCAATCAACCCAAATTATCTTCTAAAAATATGTCTTCCATGATTTTATTTTTAAATAATTCTCAGCAGTTATTAGAGATTTTTTGGCCCTCCGTTGCTTTTCAAATCCCTTATTTTTTCAAAATTACCAAAATACCCTACCCTGTTATATTTCTGATTTAATGATTTCCCGCCGATGTTGATGTTGAGACGGGATAGCCGACCACCATTGACAAACATTTACTGCAGGATTATCCGGTTTGACCGCGTTGACTCGGACGGTTTACCGGTTAATTTCTCCGGCGAAAGTTTAGGTGACTGATTAATGAGACGGCGAGAGAGAGGGGCAAGGGTTGGCGGCTCTGGTGACCTTCGGGCGATTTTTATGCGAGATTCCTATGAACTCCGGCGACTTTTCCTGCGGTCTGAGAAGGGTTTGGGGGGGGGGGATTTAAGGCTTAATTTAGATTTTAGGGTGTTTATTGATTACTTAGGAAGGTTTAAGGTATTTAAGGGTTTTTGGATATTTCTTAGAAAGGAAGAATGCTTAGGGAAGTGGTGGTGATGTTGGTCGCCCGTGAGAGGAGGAGATAAGAAGGAGAGGTGTTGATGGTTGGTTTGAGAATTGATGAACCTCAAAGTCCTTTTTATACCCAAAAATTTAGCTTTCATGCCAAGTTTTTAGGGACACTTGTCACTTGCATGCAAGCATGCATGCCACATAATAATTATGTGGTAAGAATCTAAATTATTCATTGAACTAACTCCATCAACGCCAAGTGTCATCTCCAACCAATCGTCGATCGCCATGTGTCCTGGTGATCCCGGTCCATGATCACGATTAACCGATAAATCCCAAAAATCCGCTAAAATCTTCAAATTCTGATTCTACTTCCCTGAAGTTATAAAAACAATTCCCCACAATTTTCATAATCCTTCTTGACATCCCTTTGACGCAAATTCTCCAAAATACGATTCCCGAGGTGTTTTCTGGTTTTTCTGTTTTCTTGCCCGATAAACCCAAATGACCTTCTAAAAATCCGTCTTCCATGATTTTGTTTTCTAAATAATTCTAAAAAATTATTAGGGGATTTTTGGCACTCCGTTTCTTTCTAGCTCCCTTATTTCTTCAAAATTACGAAAACGCCCTTTTCATTAATATTTCTGATTTAATGATTTTCCGCCGATGTTTATGTTGAGACGGGGTAGACGACCACCGTTGACCGACGTTGACTGCAGGCTTAATCGTTTTGACCAGGTTGACTTCGGCGGTTTTTCGGTAAATTTCTTCGTCGAAAGGTTAAGTTACTGATGGATGAGACCAGCGAAAGAGATCAGCGAGAGTTAGAAGCTCCAGTGACTTTCCGGCAGTTAGGCAAGATTCCAGCGAACTCCTCCGACTTTTAAAGGGGTCCTTGGAGGGTATTTAAGGCCTAATGTTGTGTTTAGGTGTGTTTATGGACTATTTAGGAAGCTTTAAGAGATTTTGGGAAGGTATCTAAGTGTTTTTGGATATTTCTTGGGAAGGAAGAAAGCTTTGTGAAGTGGTGGTGGTGCTGGTCGCCCGTGAGAGGAGTAGATAAGAAGGGGAGGTATTGATGTTTGGTTTGACAATTGATGAAGCCGAAAGTCCCTTTTATTGCCAAAATATTAGCTTGCATGCAAAGTGTGAGGGACACTCGTCACTTGCATGTAAGCATGCATGCCACATAATAAGGATGTGGTTAGAATCTAAATGATTCATTGAACTAACTCCAGCAAATCCATGTGTCATCTCCCACCAATCGATCGCAATGTGTCATGGCGATCCCGGTCCACGATTTCCAATTAACCCATAAATCCAAAAAATCTACTAAAACCTTCAAATTCTGGTTTTACTTATTGCAGCTTATAAAAATAAATCTTCACAATTTTCATAATCCGTCTTAACCTCCCTTTGACTCAAAAGCTCTAAAATATGCTTCGCGTGAATTATTTTGGTTTATCGGTTTCCTTGCCCAATAAACCCTAATTGCATTCTAAAAATATGTCTTCCATGATTTTGTGTTCTTAATAATTCTCAAAAGTTATTAGAGAATTTTTGGCACTCCATTGCTTTTTGGATCCATTATTTCTTCAAAACTACCAAAATGCCCTTTATGTTAATATTTCTGATTTAATGTTATCCCGCCGATGTTTATGTTGAGACTGGGTAGACGACCACCGTTGCCAATGTTGACTGCAGGAGCTAACTGGTTTTACCACGTTAACCCCGGCGGTTTTTCGGTTAATGTCTCCGGCGAAAGGTTAGGTGACTAATGGACGATACAGGCGAGAGATATCGACGTGAGTTGGCAGCTCAAGTGACATTCCGGCGGTTCTTAGGTGAGATTCCAGCGGTCCTGGGAGGGTTTAGGGAGGGTATTTAAGGCTTAATTTAGTGTTTTAGGGTGTTGATGGATTATTTAGGAATGTTTAAGGTATTTTGGGATGGTATTTAAGGGTTTTTGGATATTTCCTAGGAAGTTAGAAAGCTTAGGGAAGTGATCGCCGGTGCTGGCGTTCGGTGAGGAGAAGATTTTGAGGAGAGGTATTGATGATTGGTGTGAGAATTGATAAATCCCAAAGCCTCTTTTATAACAATAAAAAACTTAGCTTGCATGCATCCAATTCTACGTCTTGGAGATTATAAAAATAATTCTGTGTAATTTTCATAATCCGTCATGACCTCCCGTTGCCTCAAAATCTCCAAAATACGCAACGTGAGAAATTTTTCCGTTTTATCGGTTTCCTTACCCGATAAACCCTAATAGCCTTCTAAAAATTTGTCTTCTGTGATTTTATCTTCTAAAGAATTCTCAGAAATTATTAGAGATTTTTTGGCTCTCCGTTGCTTTTCAGATCCCTTATTTCTTCAAAATTACCAAACCTCTCTTTCCGTTAATATTTCTGATTTATTGATTTCCCGCCATTGTTAATGTTTAAACGGGGTAGATGACCACTGTTGACCAACGTTAACTGCTGGCCTTAGCCGATTTGACCGCATTGACTAGGGCGGTTTTTCGGTCAATGTCTCCGACGAAAGGTTAGGTGACTGATGGATGAGACCGGCGAGAGAGAGCCTCGAGCGCTTAGTAAGGGTATTTAAGGCTTAGTTTAGTATTTCAGGTGTTTATGGATTATTTAGGAAGATTTAAGGGATTTTGGGAAGGTATTTAAGAGTTTTTGGATATTTCTTGGGAAGGAAGAAAGTTTAGGGAAGTGATGGTGGTGGTGCTCGCTAGTGAGAAAAGGAGATAAGAAGGAGAGGTGTTGATGGTTGTTTTGAGAATTGACGAATCCCAAAGTCCCTTTTATAACCAAAAATTGAGCTTGCATACCAAGTTTTGAGGGACACTTGTCACTTGAATGCAAGCGTGAATTCCACACAATAAGAATGTGGCTAGAATGTAAATGATTCATTGAACTAACTCTAGCAAATCCATGTGTCATCTCCCACCAATCGATGATCGCCATGTGTCTCGGCGATCCCGATCCACGATTCCCGACTAACCCATAAATCCCAAAAATCTTCTAAAACCTTCAAATTTTGGTTTACTTCCTGGAGTTTATCAAAATAATTCTCCAAAATTTTCGTAATCCATCTTGACCTCCGTTTGACTCAAAATCTCCAAAATACGTTTCTCGGGAATTTTCTAGTTTATCGGTTTCCTTGCCCGATAAACCTTAATTGTGTTCTAAAAATCTGTCTTCCATGATTGTGTCTTCTAAATAATTCTCAAAAGTTATTAGATAATTTTTGGCTTTTCGTTGCTTTTTGGCTCCCATATTTCTTCAAAATTATCAAAACACCCTTGCCATTAATATTTTTATGTAATGATTTACCGCCGATTTTTATGTTTAGACGGGGTAGGCGACCACCTTTGACCAACGTTGACTGCAGGCGCTAACACGTTTGACCATGTTAAACCCGGCGGTTTTTCGGTTAATGTCTCCGGCGAAAGGTTAGGTGACTAATGGATCAGACGGCGAGAGATATCAGCGAGAGTTGGCGGATCCAGTGACCTTTCGGCGGTTCTTAGGCGAGATTCTACCGAACTCTGGTGACTTTTATAAGGGTCCTTGGAGGGTTTAGGGAGGGTATTTAAGGCTTAATTTAGTGTTTAGAGTGTTTATTGATTATTTAGGAAGGTTTAAGGTATTTTGGGATGGTATTTAATGGTTTTTGGATATTTCCTGGGAAGGAAGAAATCTTAGGGAAGTAGTCGCTAGTGAGAGGAGGAGATTTTGAGGAGAGGTATTGATGTTAGGTGTGAGAATTGATGAAGCTCAAAGTCCCTTTTATAGCCAAAAACACAGCTTGCATGCCAAGTTTTTAAGGACACTTGTCACTTGCATGCGGGCATGCATGCCACATAATAAGCAGGTGGTTAGAATCTAAATGATTTATTGAACTAATTCCAGCAACGCCATGTGTCATCTCCTACCAATCGCAGATTGCCTTGTATCCCGGCGATCCCAGTCCACGATTCCCAATTATATGATAAATCCAGAAAATCCGCTAAAACCTTCAAATCCAATTTTAAGTCCTGGAGCTTATAAAAACAATTCTGGAAAATTTTCAGAATCCGTCTTCACCTCATGTTGCCTCAAAATCTCCAAAATACGCTTCTCTAGAAATTTTCTATTTTATCGGTGACCTTACCCGATAAACCCTAATAACATTCTAAAAATTTGTCTTCCATGATTTTATCTTCTAAATAATTCTCAGAAGTTATTAGAGATTTTTTGGCCCTCTGTTGCATTTCGGATCCCTTATTTCTTCAAAATTACCATACAACTATTTCCGGTAATATTTCTGATTTATTGATTTCCCGCCAATATTAATGTTTAGATGGGGTGAACGACCACCGTTGACTCAGGAGGTTTTTCGGCCATTGTCTGCAGCAAATGGTTAGGTGACTGAAGGATGATACCGGCGAGAGAGAGTCTTGAGGGTTTAGTAAGGGTATTTAAGGCTTAATTTAGTGTTTCAGGTGTTTATGGATTATCTAGGAAGGTTAAGGGATTTTGGGAAGGTATTTAAGGTTTTTTGGATATTTCTTGGGAAGGAAGAAAGTTTAGGGAAGTGATGGTGGTGCTGGTCGCCGGTGAGAGGAGGAGATAAGAAAGAGAGGTGTTGATGGTTGGTTTGAAAATTGATGAAGCCCAAAGTCTCTTTTATAGCCAAAAATTGATCTTGCATGTCATGTTTTAAAATCTTCAAATTCCGGTTTTACTTCCTAGAGCTTATAAAAATAATTCTCCACAATTTTCATAATCCGTCTTGACCTCCCTCTGACTCAAAATCTCCAAAAAATGCTTCCTCGAAAAATTTTCGGTGAATCTGTTTCCTTGCTCGATAAACACTAATTGGCTTCTAAAAATCTATCTTCCATGATTTTATCTTCTAAATAATTCTCAAAAGGTATTAGAGAATTTTTGGAACTTTGTTGCTTTTTGGCTCCCTTATTTCTTCAAAATTATTAAAACGCCATTTTCGTTAATATTTCTAATTTAATGATTTCTCACCGGTGTTTATGTTGACACGGGGTAGATGACCACCGTTGACCAAAGTTGACTACAAGCATTAACCGGTTTGACTCATTGACTCCGGCGGTTTTCAGTCAATGTCTCCGGCGAAAGGTTAGGTGACTGATGGATGAGACCGGCAAGAGTTGGTGGTTCCAGAGACCTACCTGCAGTTCTTAGGCGAGATTCCAGCGAACTCCGGCGACTTTTACAGCGGTCCTGGGAGGGTATTGAAGGCCTAATATAGTTTTTAGGGTGTTTATGGACTATTTGGGAAGGTTTAAGGGATTTTGGGAAGGTATTTAAGGGTTTTTGGATATTTCTTGGGAAGGAAGAAATCTTAGGGAAGTGATGGTGGTTCTGGTCACCCGTGATAGGAGGATATAAGAAGGAGAGGTGTTGATGGTTGGTTTGAGAATTGATGAAGCCCAAAGTCGCTTTTATAGCCAAAAACTTAGCTTGCATGCAAAGTTTTGAGGGACATTTGTCACTTGCATGTAAGCATGCATGCCACATAATAAGCATGTGGTTAAAATCTAAATGATTCATTGAGCTAACTTCAGCAACACTATGTGTCATCTTCCACTAAACGCCGATCGCCATGTGCCCCGGCGATCCCAGTCCACGATTCCTGATTAATCCATAAATCTGGAAAATCCGCTAAACCTTCAAATTCCGATTTTACTTCTTGGGGCTTATAAAAATAATTCGCCAGAATTTTTCTAATCTGTCTTGACCTCCCGTTGACTCAACATCTCCGAAATACGTTTCCCGAGATTTTTCCGGTTTATCGGTTTTCTTGCCCTATAAACCCTAATTGCCTTTTAAAATCTGTCTTCCATGATTTTGTCTTCTAAATAATTCTCAGAAGTTATTAGAGAATGGTTGGCCCTCTGTTGCTTTTGTCTCCCTTATTTCTTCAAAGTTACCAAAATGCTTTTTCCATTAATATTTCTGATTTAATGATTTTACACCGATGATTATGTTGAGACGGGTAGACGACCACCATTGACCGACATTTACTGCAGCCGTAACTGGTTTGACCACGTTGACTACGGAGGTTTTCTGGTCAATGTCTCTGGTGAATGGTTAGGTGACTGATGGATGAGACCGGCGAGAGAGAGCAGCGAGGGTTGGCGGCTCCAGTGACCTTTTGGCGGTTCTTCGGCGTGATTCATTAGGACTGCGATAACCTTTCTAACAGTCCGGTGAGGGTTTAGGGAGGGTATTTAAGGCTTAATTTACTGTTTAGGGTATTTATGGATTATTTAGGAAGGTTTAAGGGATTTGGGTAAGGTTTTAAAGGGTTTTTGGATTTTTCTTGGGAAGGAAGAAAGCTTAGGGAAGTTGTGGTGGTGCTAGTCGCTGTTGAGAGGTGAGGGGAGGAGAGGTTTTGATGGTTGGTGTGTCGATTGATGAATCCCAAATTCCCTTTTATAGAAAAAAAAAAAAACTTAGCTTGCATGGCATGTTGTGAGGGACACTTGTCACTTGCATGCAAGCCCCTACAAGAAAACATGCATTTAGCTCTCAAGGTCACGAAGTACCATCTGAAGTTTCTGCCTCAAACTCGGCCTGATTTTCTTTGAGGTTCTTCTCATACGTCTTTGCGATCTTTTGCGCCTTCATGTCAATGTAATTTGCATCTAGTTTTGTGTGGGTCTTCGGAAAAAAATCATCAAAACTTATTGGTCTACCCATCTTCTCTCCCTAAAAATGTAACAAAAAGAAATAGTTAAAGACCATAATATAAACTTAAAGAAGCAGTTGTAGATAGAGGTATGTAAATTACCATTTCTTAGTGAATTGTCTGAAAAGACTTTTGCCCAGTGAAGTTCTTGTGAGGAACAAGACTGCCACGATCATAATTCCGACTCACTCCTTTGTTTACCTTCATCAGTGTCCCAATAGACACACATTTTGGTCCAGATTGTCCCGGAGATCCATGCAGGTCGCACACCACAAGTGTGAGCTTTGCTGACCCTATCTTTCATTCTCCTTTGAAAAATCGCCTCTAAATGTGCTTGAATGGTCCCTGTTATTAAGGGATCACGGGTGTGCTATTTTTACAGTAGAAGCAGCATAATCATGTTAGTAAGAGAATAATCAAAAGTAGACTAAAAGGCATAGTAATGTAGTATACTTACCGCGAATTCAAGGAAGTATCGCTCTGCTCGCGGAAGAGGCATATGAATTCAACTATAGAATGCACCATCAAATTTGTTTGTGAAGATCTTCATAATCTTCCGGATCAAAACAGACTTGTCACGACCAAACCTACACAGAGAGCAAAGAACAGAATAATAACTCAAAGCAAACAACTAAATTGGAGAGAGAGAGAGAGAGAGAGAGAGAGAGAGAGAGAGAGAGAGAGAGAGAGAGAGAGAGAGAGAGAGAGAGAGAGAGATAAACTTCTACGAAGTGGTTTTTGGCGGCTGAGGAAGTAGTGGAGAGAGCACAATAGTCCACTGATCACGGTTTGGCATGGTTAGCAGCCTCTTAAGATAGCGGACAAGGCTTTCCTCAAGATTTTGTTGAATTTCTACATTGTCGGGAATCCCGTCAACCCCATCGTCACCCAATTGGTTGGAATGCTGAACTTCATGCGCCTTATTACTTTGAACTTCTGACGGCCTTGGTGGTTGCGACACTTGAACTGAATGAGTCGGAGAGGCTTATGGAGGAGGCATCAGACCTGCAAACATGATCAAACACACAGAAGTCTGTCACAATAGCAACATTGAAATCATGCATAATCAAAATCAAACTCTATAATAAACTCTCAGTGCATAACTCTAAAAAGGCCAAAGTTTAAAGCAATAGAACAAATACACAGGCACATAACTGAATCATTGTGTGCGGTTAATAAAGCATAGTAAAACGAGTGTTTAGTCAAGTTTCAACTAGAAACCTAGAAAGAGACTTACGGGGAGTAGGTTTCAAAGAGTCTAAGTCTGAACAAAACAAGTCTCTTATAGTCATATAACTACACAAGCAAACTCACACAAATCTGAACAAAGAACCTAAAACGATTCTAAACAACAACACACAAACAAACACACAAAAATCTTTAACACACCAAATAAAGTCTGTCTTTTTCTACAACCTAAAACGATTCAAATCAGACACAAACAAACACACACAAATCGTCTAAACAACCAAGAAATCTACAAACCAAGTCTCTTATAGTCATATAACTACACAAACAAACACACACAAATCTTCTAAACAACCTAAAATGATTCTAAACAACAACACTCAAACAAACCCACAAAAATATTTAACACATCTTTTTTCTACAACCTAAAATGATTCAAAAAAGACACAACAAACACACAAAAATATTTAACACATTTTTATCTACAACCTAAAACGATTCAAATCAGACACAAACAAACCCACAAAAATACTAAACACACCAAATAAATTCTGTCTAAGACCTTACCTTGAGGATTCGAAGGGCCTCCCCTCTGAGGTTGAGGGTTCGTAGAAGTACCGTGACCTTGAGAGGTGTGTCTTGGAGACGTGGAGTTGTTGTCCAAGAGCTGAGTTGGCGGTGAGTATTGGCAGACATGCAATTGAGTTTGGGTCAGAGTGGGACGCCTTGAGGGAGAATGGTCTGTCGCCAGCGTGAAATCGTACTGTGGCGGTAGATTAGCAGTTCTACTCTGTGTGGAAGAGGAAGGCTGAGTTTCGACGGTTGTAGGTGCTCCTCACCCTTGACCTCTTCCTCGCCCTATACCTCTTCATCTTCCTCTTGCGGCGGCCATCAGAGACAATACAACAGATCAATTGAGAGAGTTAGGTTGAGATAAATCGATTGAGAGAATGAGAGAGGTTGGGTTATGATGCGGTCATCAGAACCAAACCAAACCAGGCGCTCACTGACTCAATCACTGACTCAACCACTACGTCAAGTAGAGCAAGGAGACCAAGAGAATTCAAGGCCACAATGAGTTCTGATCCAACAAAAGGCATAGGAATGATTATACATCCAACAATCAATCCTAAGAAGGCATATGACCCAGGAGGAATCATAACACATGGAGAAGAGATTATGGAGCCGAGAAGATCCAACAAGGCGTATGAGCTTATCTTAGCTCAAGTGGAGACCAAGGTCAAGACATCTAGCTCAGCTCATCATCAGCATGCCACTAAGAAGAGTCATCCCCAAAAGATGACACAAGAAGAAGATACCGAAAAGGAGCTAACCATATGTAGCATCACAACTAGCTCAGGAAGTAGCATCGGCACTAGCTCAGCAGACTTGCCATATATGGAAGCATTCACATTTGGAAGGTCAATTCAGCACCAAACGTTTACCTATCAAAACTACAGTGTATTGAGCTCCTTTCCATCAAGTCTAGACGTCCCCAGCTGCACAAGACCACACAAGATTCTCCATAACTTCAACAAGTCATACTTACCATTTTTGGAGAAGAAAGAGATCAAACACCAACGGCTCCTTTCCATACATGCAAGCTGCGAATTGTTTGTCAATCAAGCTGTCCCAAGGATCCTCACTTATCCCTTAAAGCCATCCAGATACAAGAAACCATCAAGAGCTTGGATCCTTACCATATTCAGCCTAACGGCTAGTTTTTCATTAAGTTTCGATTTCCTTCTTTATTTTTGGTCATATGACCATTGTGTATAGCTTATATAAGCTTAGCATAGTCCATTGTATTATTCACCTTTCAACCTTTCAATTAATCAAAGTATTATTCAGTTCTTCAAAGAGTGTTCTTTGTAAAGATCTTTTGTCTTAGGATTCATTGAGTGATTCAATTGTTTCCGAAGATTGTTGGATTAGTATTGCTTGTGTGACTCAAGCAGAACTAGTTCACCACCGATTGAGAGAGTCAATCAACACCCACCGGTTGAGAGAGTCAATCACCTTCCATCCATTCCACCCATCTCGGTCAAGTAAGAGAGCTTTTAAGCCAGTGCTTGTCCTCCATCAATCCATAACTCAAGCTTCCGCTCCGGGGCTGCATTATCTGGTATCAGAGCATCACTTTGATTCCAGGGCTGCATCATCTGGTATCAGAGCATCACTTTGATTCCAGGGCTGCATCATCTGGTATCAGAGCCGAAAGGTTCCTAATCAGGTGTATTTTATCCTTTACCTTTCGGTTATTGCATCTAGTTTTTATTTTCATTTCATCTTCAAAAAAAAAGAAAACCATAAAAATTGTTTGCTTAGTTTTTATTCTCTGATTTTGTTTGCATCCTTAAAGAAAAAGCCATAAAAATTGTTTTCATTTTGCATCTTCAAATCTTTAAAAAAAAAAAAAGTTTATTTTGTGTTTCTTTTGATTTCTATTTCTATTTTTGTGTTCTTAGTTATTTCAAAAAAAAAAAAAAAGGTATCAAGTTTTTCTGTTGATTTTTATTCATTGTGTTTTTAATTGTTTCCAAAAAGTTAAAAAAAAAAAAGGTTTTTTTGTTTTGATTCGATTTCCTAAACCCCAAAAGCCAAAAAAAAGTGTTGTTTCCTTATTACTTGTTTAAGATTTCGAAAGTTTTTGAACAACAGCTCCATTTGAATTTAGTTTCCTTTTCCTGTCAACCCCAAAACGTGTGCTTAGTTTTCAAAAGGGAAATCACAATATTTGTTTTCAAAAAGGAAAGTTTGAATAAAAGCCAAGTTTCCTGTTATTTGCAAAGACTCCATTGATACACTTTAAGCTTATTGTTTCAGGTATTGAATCAGTGGCATGGATGATAGAGAAGATTCAGAAGCAAACATGTATGGAGAGTACCACCCACCTAGGCACAAGAGTGCATTCAAGAACCATGAAGTTACTTCATACCATGTACTAGCTCAACGTCAGCTCACTGGTACAAGGAATGCTACAGCCCAACAAGCAAGCACAAGGCAGCCAACCACTAGAACAAGAGGTTCCCTAATCTTCTCAGGAACTAGCAAAGATCCTGAAGTATACTTGCAGTGGGAGAGCAACATGGAGCAGTGGTTACAAGTTAACAAAGTTCCAAAGGAAAGGAGGCTAGTACAAGCTGTCTCAGCCTTCACAGAAAAGGCTTATGAATGGTGGCTAAAGGAGAGCACACCAACCATCCTTAAGAAGCCAGTACTAGATTGGAGAGATCTCAAGTCCAGGATGAAAAAGGAATTTGTGGAGAAGCTTCAAACCACAACCAAGAGAGTGAAGATTGCATCCGAAGCACAAGCTGCTCCAAAACCCAAGTCTGATTGCTATCAAGAACCTAAGAAGACTCTTCAAGCAAAGCAGGATCAGCAATGGCAGGAGATCATGGAGATTTTGTACCCAAAGAAGCAAGAGCAGAAGCACAGCCGCAAAGCTTCACCCAATGCAACCGGGCCTAGCTTTGATGCCTCACTCAAGTTGCGAGACACGCCAACACAAGGTAAGTGTTCTAACCTTGTAGATTCCAAAGAGCCCACATGTTATAGGTGCCATAGAAGAGGGCATTTTGCTACAAATTGTCCATCTAGGAAGGTGTTCAAAGAAATAACATCAGAGTTGAAATTGGAAGTAACTGACACAAATGATAACTTTGTGCAATCTGATAATTTAATTTCCAATTCAAGACTCATGCACTTGTCTTTGCCCAAGGATTTTGAATCAGGAACAAGATCAGAAGAAGAGCATGGAGGTCAGAGTACACTACCAAACCTGATTTGTTCAAAGGAGAATGAAAAAGTCAAGTGGACCGATGCACCAACATCACAACCTGATCAAGTGATGCTACCAGCATCCATAGATGTCACACACCAGACTACATCCCATGGTGACTGCCGTAAGAGAGCTATGGTCATCTCTAGAGTAAAGGAGAGTCGCAGCCAAGTAGCTCAAGAGCACACAAGTCAAAAGGACAACAACCGTGAGGTGCAAGAAAACAAGGTGAATTCTGAACTTAGAGTGAATACATTTGTTTGTCCAACCACTGTTATGATGCACTTGTGTCTGGACCAAAAGGTTCATGAAAGTTCAGGTGACAAAGAAGAAGTGGAGCAACACCAATGTCATGATCCAGAAGCAAGTAAAGGACAAGAGTACGTTCAAGGTACCATCATGACTGTTGTACCAAGACATGAGCGAGAAAAGGTAAGTCAATATCTTACTCAAAATGTTCATACTGATTCCAAGGATATGATAATGCATTTGTCTTGTCCAAGAGAACTTGAGAAAGATATAGGTCATGAAGTCAAGTTTCGGACAGAACCATCAACACAAAGGAATCAAGATGAGAAAGATCAGGGAGCTTCAACCAATGATGGACTAGAGCATAAAACCTCTAGTAGTACATGCACCAGGAGAGATGCGACTCTGAACCAGCTAGTCACATCCATAATGGTAAGCTCCAATCTTGTGCAACCTGTTTTTAAAATCTCAAACTCAGATATAATTCACTTGCTCTTTCCCTTAAGAGTTGACTTAGGTACAGGTCTGATAAAGATCAAGAAGCCAAGGGAAGAAGGAGTCTTGAAAGAGAGACTAAAACCGAACCATGTTTCCCCACATGAGCCACACGCAAGCCAAAGGCTTGAATTATATCATGCTTCAACCAAACATGAGGTTGTCTCTGAACTTAAAGTGTCTAACTCTAACTCTCATGCTACTGGTATAATGCACTTGTCCCTAGATTCAAGTGATGAGACAGGTAGAGCTAAGAGTGTTGAGACCAAAGGAGGAATCAAGGAGAAACCACCAGATCCAACATTCAGACATCTTACCATGATATCCAAGCTGAATCAAAACACTAAAGGTGTGCATCAGGTAAGTAATTCTTATAATCAGTTTGTTCTTGATAACTCATTGAACTTGTCAGATGAGGAATCAATGTTCTGTCCACGAGAAGAGCAAAGGCATTTTGTCATAAGTATTTTGAGAGCAAGTTTATCCCATCATGAGAAACCCATAATCCACTTGTTTCTTGGCCAAGGTGATGAGATATTTGCAGGTCTTAGGGAGAGCAGGAGCAAGATCAACGAAGGAAGCGTCACACCAGCTCAAAGAAGAGGAGCATCGATGTCCTATCTACTCAAAGAAGAACCACCGGATTCTCCACAACCCAACCGGAATCAAAATGATTCCCAAGGTAATCTTCTAAGCCCTCATTCACTTCATTGGACTAACTTGACTTATCTATGTGCAGGTTATCAAGTTTTGAGGTCAAAACTTCTTGAAGAGGGAGGGTATGATGCGGTCATCAGAACCAAACCAAACCAGGCGCTCACTGACTCAATCACTGACTCAACCACTACGTCAAGTAGAGCAAGGAGACCAAGAGAATTCAAGGCCACAATGAGTTCTGATCCAACAAAAGGCATAGGAATGATTATACATCCAACAATCAATCCTAAGAAGGCATATGACCCAGGAGGAATCATAACACATGGAGAAGAGATTATGGAGCCGAGAAGATCCAACAAGGCGTATGAGCTTATCTTAGCTCAAGTGGAGACCAAGGTCAAGACATCTAGCTCAGCTCATCATCAGCATGCCACTAAGAAGAGTCATCCCCAAAAGATGACACAAGAAGAAGATACCGAAAAGGAGCTAACCATATGTAGCATCACAACTAGCTCAGGAAGTAGCATCGGCACTAGCTCAGCAGACTTGCCATATATGGAAGCATTCACATTTGGAAGGTCAATTCAGCACCAAACGTTTACCTATCAAAACTACAGTGTATTGAGCTCCTTTCCATCAAGTCTAGACGTCCCCAGCTGCACAAGACCACACAAGATTCTCCATAACTTCAACAAGTCATACTTACCATTTTTGGAGAAGAAAGAGATCAAACACCAACGGCTCCTTTCCATACATGCAAGCTGCGAATTGTTTGTCAATCAAGCTGTCCCAAGGATCCTCACTTATCCCTTAAAGCCATCCAGATACAAGAAACCATCAAGAGCTTGGATCCTTACCATATTCAGCCTAACGGCTAGTTTTTCATTAAGTTTCGATTTCCTTCTTTATTTTTGGTCATATGACCATTGTGTATAGCTTATATAAGCTTAGCATAGTCCATTGTATTATTCACCTTTCAACCTTTCAATTAATCAAAGTATTATTCAGTTCTTCAAAGAGTGTTCTTTGTAAAGATCTTTTGTCTTAGGATTCATTGAGTGATTCAATTGTTTCCGAAGATTGTTGGATTAGTATTGCTTGTGTGACTCAAGCAGAACTAGTTCACCACCGATTGAGAGAGTCAATCAACACCCACCGGTTGAGAGAGTCAATCACCTTCCATCCATTCCACCCATCTCGGTCAAGTAAGAGAGCTTTTAAGCCAGTGCTTGTCCTCCATCAATCCATAACTCAAGCTTCCGCTCCGGGGCTGCATCATCTGGTATCAGAGCATCACTTTGATTCCAGGGCTGCATCAGGTTAGATATGTGAGTGAGAGATATCGATGGAGTGATAGACTGAGAGAGTGAGAGAGCTCGATTTAGCGAGTTAGGTTGAGAGAGTCAACGGAAACTTCGAGAAAGAAGATATTCATTAGGTTTGGAATTAGGGGTTTTGACACTGACGATTTTGGGGAAAAATCAATGGGGGAAATGTTACCGGTACACCAAAATTTGGGCCAAATAGCCCGGTTAACAAAACTTGGGCCAAATTAGTTAGGAGGGTGAGTTAAATTCTAGGTGTTTTAGTATTAAAAGTGTAAACATTAACATATTCATTAGAATTATAAGAAATATGAAATTATTTAAAAAAATTAAACATTAACAAAGTCATTTAAATACAATAATTAGTACGATTCATCACTATCTTCCTCTTCATCATCTTCATCGTCTTCATCAGAAGACGATAGATTACACTGAAAATTCGTCTTTTTATTTTGCATCTCCGACATCGTAGTCGAGATTGATTGGGTTTACGTGTTGAACCAAATTCTCGAGTACGAGATCTTCAATTTTAGTCATCATTACCGGATCATCATTTTCTTGTTGCAAAAGATTTGGTTCTGTGTTGACATATTCCCCTGAAATATTTTCCTTCGGGTTGACTTTAACAATATTAAGCCACAAATGCTTTGGTTTCTTCGTGTATGGATACGGGATATAAAATACTTGTTACACTTGAGAAGCTTGGCAAAATAAATATGTGGAAGTTATACTTGAATATATATGATATCCAAAGAGTAATCAATATATAGAGAGATATTTATTTACATACCTAGAATAAATGGTTCATATTTATTGTACTTTCATGATGCAAGAACGTCTACAATGCCAGTATTACTCCTTCGAGTGCCTCTTCCGATAACAGGGTTTATCACTTACACTTGAATAGTGTGATTTTCAAATTAACCATCCCTTCGTACTGAAGTTGTATTATATTCGTTAAGATCCCGTTGAAATCAGTTGCATCAGATGCATCACTATAATTCTCTCCTTTAACACATACACCATATTTACATGTATTTCGTCGTGTGCTGATATTTTTTGTATCAAACAAATATCCTCTTGTATAATAGATAGGCCAAGAACTAGCCTTTTTGATGGGTCCATGCACTATGTCTTGAACCCAAGGAGGAAATTGATGTGTGGTGTTCCAGTAAGTAACTTTCATATAGATAAACAGATACATATATACCTATAAATTTTTATTTAGACATACATAATCTTGCACCCATGTATGATATTTGTCAGCTCTTTTCCTAGAGAGTTCTTTCTCAAAGAGATCTGGATATTTTGCAGAGGTAAAGTATTTGAATATACTGTTCAAGACCAACATATATATGAGACGAACACAATATATATATATATATATTTAATTATGTTCAAAATTAAATTAAGTTATGTTATATCTCTCAAATGGTCTAAAATAAGTGCAATTTTGCAAAACATAAGCATCTGCTCATTGATAACTTATGCTAAAAGTCATACTTCATGTGTTTCCCCACTTGGATGACCAACCTGATTAAATATATCAGGTACGTCTTGGTCATATTCGGGTACTTCACCTTCATTGAATCTTGTTAACCTGACAACAAGAGTTAAAAGAGCTTTAGAATAGATATAGCATGTATGTGTCTCAGTAGACTAGATAAAACTTTACCTTGAATTCGTTTGTATATTCGCGGCGAAATAATGCTCTTTGAAATAAGCTACCTCTTCATTTAGATATAATTGAGCAGTCGATCTTGCTGCTTATATTTTGTTCTTTGCTTCCCCTTTTCAAATTTTTGAAAAACCTTTCAAAAGGATACATCCACCGGTATTGAATGGGGCCTCCTAATTCAGCTGCGTATGGTAGATGTATAGGAAGGGGTTGAAAAATGTTGATGGAAAGATCTTCTCCAAATTGCAAGGAATTAAAATTATGTTTGTTTTAGAACTTGGACGCGGATCTTCTGCAAAGTTCTTGAACATAAGTCAAGGAAAAATCTTTTGATCCCTACAACAGAAAGAAATTAAAACAACAAATGTTTATTACAAAATACTATTTGAAACTGCATATTCATAATACTATAAGTAACCAGTACCTGATAACGGGAGGTGGATGTTCCGGTCTAGGATTTCTGCAAAGATAAATAGAAATAGTCGCTTCATAAAAACATGGCAGTCATGACTCTTCATCCCGGAAAACTGTGCATAAAAACATGGCAGTACAACTTGCTAAGTCTGTGTTGGAACTCGGGCCATTCTAACATCAGTTTGAATCCTATCTGAGTTCCAGATTGCCTAGGATCTAGGGTTTATTTAATTGAATCATCAGGAATGATCTCGTGTTTACCTGGAGATTTGCAGCGGAATGATTGGTATAACGAGATCAGTAGCGATTCAGATGCCTCGCCTCTAGAGGAATACACACGCACACAAAGCTGGAAAGCCGGGATGCTAGTGCCGGAGATCTGGGAATCACTAAGTTTCTAGTTGGCTAAGTTTTGTTTCTACAAAACAGCAACGACGGCTATCTCTCCAGGTCGTGCATATAAGCCTATATATAGACCTCGGATGACCAAACCGTTTCATGGATCAAAACCCAAAACGTTTAAGTCATAAACCGAAATATCAGTTTCGGAACCATCCTTGTGTCGATCGACACACCCAATGGTGTCGATCGACACACCTCTTAAAACTCGATATCGATATGTATCCAATACACATCGTCATGATCATTACCATAATGATCACCCCATACAAAGTGTATCCAGCTTGCTTAGGTGTGTGACCCTGTAGGTCCACATAATACTAGCAATGAGTTACAACTCATTTGTCATAAGCGGCTTCTAGCAAAACATTATGACCACCTAGTATTACATGAATTGTCCGATCTCGACCATACAACTATCATGCAGAGTAAGTACAATATGATTTCAGGACATAATCCCAACAATCTCCCACTTGTACTGGAATCATCTATTCCCATAATCCCTTTATCGCTATATCTCGATATGGCATAAGGCAAGAAACTGTGTCATCTTTATTATAGCCAACATCATGTTCATCGAACTCCTGATCTATACTGATAAAACAAACGACTGACAATCACCCCGTTTGAGCACAACCATGCATTTTCTCAGTATCAAATCTTCGATGGGCCCTGAGATATTTATCTCCTCTTATATAGGAGGGACAAATCCCTTCTTGTTCCATCCCTGTTTCTTCACACACTTCATGTTACGCCTAAGCAATGCCTTTATAGCCGCCAGTTACGGAACGACGTTTGACAAGGTCAAAGCGCACCAATTCACATGCTAGAAAGCATGATGAACTCAGGTCTAAGGACTATACTCTATAGTCGTAATGAGAACCTCTCATGACACTGATATAACTATCCTGTAGAGTTCTCATTAGCGGGTCATGTCCGATCATATGTTCACCAACATATATCTATGTGATTGACGTTGATACTCATATCAATGACTCCATGAAACTTATTCATACGTCACCTCACATACTAGTCTTAACGGTTGTTAGTGTCCCACTTTAACAACCTATGACCAGGAACAAACATAATTTTATGTCATTTTTCACTTATAGGGTTTCATGATCAAGTCCTCAACTTGATGACCTATAAAATGAACATGAAATACTTTGGGACCATTATTTAATTATCCAATAATCAAATAATGCTGATGTCAGTTTTTCATAAACATGACCATAGCATGTCTATGTGAACATCATAACTAACATAACTCCCACTAGAATCAAGACCACGTCTTCAGATATCTAGTGCCTACAGCAACAGTATAAAACTCGTGCTTAGTTTGTGAGAGAGGCTGCGGTGTTCTTCCTTGGAACCATTCCAACAAACCACACCGCTGTTCATTAATAAGCACTATTCTACGGCCCCTTTGCTTGGATCCCTTTCCAACAGATAGCACCGCTACACAGACAAAGAGACATAACCAGGTGGGAACCGGAAATCGTCTTTGTCCGTCTAACTACTCATAACAGATTCGTCACTTTCTCAGTTGAACAAGAACCTATCCTTAGTGTTTCTCAAACACTTGGGGATATTCCTTACAACTGTCCAGTGACTTTTACCGGAACATATTGGTATCTTCTCGTCATGCTTTATGCTTAAGCTGCATCTAGACGAGCGCAAAATATGGCATTCATGATGGATTCTATTGCAGAATCATAAGGAATCACGCTCCTAGATACTAGCTCAGCCAGTGTCCAAGACACTTGTTCTTGCTAAGATTATTGCCACAAGACCTTTGGTGTGAAGCCATTCTTGGAATCATGCATATTGGAACTGTCCAATACCTTATCAACATAAGGATTCTGACACGATCCAATTAGCCTACCCAATCCATTTCAAGAGATCCTTATTCCAAGAACTCACGCGGCTTCTCCCATGTCTATCGTTTAAAAAAATGACTTCCGACCCAAGTCCTGATAAGACTTAAGCGACGGAACGTCGTTTATGAGAATAAGTATGTTATATACATACAGTGTGAGAAATGCAACTACGCTCCCACTAGTCTACTTGTAAACGCACGGTTCCTATTCGTTCCTGATCAAGTCAAAACTTTTGACCGTTTTAACAAAACGTAGATTCCGACTCCAAGATGTTTGCTTCAATCCAGAAATAGATCGGTGAAGCTAACATGCATACCTAGCAAATTTTCGGAGTTGGGACTCACCATCGCTCCTTTGAATTTCGCAGGCTCGTCACTTTTCAATGATCAACAGATCACGGCAATCGGTTACGAGAATCACTCTCGGGTTAGTGACGGATCCATTCGGATCTGCGAACTTCAGGCTCCACAGGTGTAGGTCCTACAGCACTTTGTAGATCCAACCGCTGCTCTCCCTTAACAGGTTGAGCAGCCTCCTGTGTTTCTCGAATTTCTTCGAGCTGTACTTCTAGTCCCACTGTTCTTCTTGGAAATAAACTTTCTATCTAGAAAAACAGAATTCCGAACAACAAAACTTTGTTCTCGGATTGGTTGCAAAAGTAATGAGCCTCGGTTTCCTTAGGACAACCAGCGAAGTAGCACTTATCAGATTTGGGTTCAAGGTCTTCTGTTGACAACTCCTTTACATAAACCTTGCAATCCCAATTAATCAGGAAAACATACTTGGAAAACTCCCAGTCCACATCCAATGTGGTGTCTTTCAACTGATTCTGATAGAAACCTATTTGGCATAAACACATACATTTCTAGAGCGTATTCCTAAAAGGATAATGGAAGATTCGTGTGACTCATCATTAATCGGAGCATATCCAATAAGGTCCGATTCATTCTCTCAGAAACACCAATCAGGTTTTCCAGGAGAAATGAGATGTGAGACGACTTCACACTCACTTAGATGATCACTCAATTCTTGACTCAAGTATTCTCCTCCGCGATCTAATCGAGGATCTTTAATACTTCTGTTATATCGGTTCTATGCTTCATTCTGGAACTCCTTTGACCATTTCAAAAGATTCCGACTCGTGTCTCATCAAATGAACACAGCCATATTTACTGAAGTCATCAATAAAGGTAATGAAGCACTGAAGATTTCCTCTGGCACTAATGCTCATCGGGCCACATACATCAGTATGTGTAAGACCCAATAAGCCTCTGGCCCTTTTCTTTAGCTCTGCTAAAGAAGCCTTAGTCATTTAGCCCAGTAAACAGAATTCATATCTCATATGATTTATAATCAAATGAGCCCAAAAAGCCCATAACTATGGAACTTCTGAATCCGCTTCACTCTATGTGGTTCAAACGACTATGCTAAGAAAAAATCGAGTTCGAGTCATCAGACTTAAACCGTTTGGTATTTATGTTATATACAGGCGTACATTGGTTTAAGATCTAAAACCCATTTTCAAAAAAAAAAAAAAAGGGTGCTACCATAGAATATTTCATCAAGATCAAAAGAGCAAAACTTGTCTTTTATCAAAATGAAAAACATCCATATTCTTACAAGAAAATGAAAGACATCTCTGCTTAAAGCAGGTACATAGCAGCAATTAATTAATTCAAAAACCAAGCTTGAAAGGCTCCTACAAGTGGAGGATCTCTACGGCTAATGCAGCAACCATTGCTCCATTCCAGACGTGCAGTTCCACTTGTCCTTTCTTCAACGTTCTACTGTTGCTTAGGCCCTGCATATTTCAAAAATATCAGTACCATAACTGGTATCCAATACCTACGTAGAACTTGAAGTAATAACACAATACCTGAAGAAGAAGTCTCGTACATCTCCTTCATCTCTTGTGAATCTTCCAAGAATTTAATGCAATCTCTCTTCCAATGCCCAAACTCTTCACAGTAGCAGCACTTACCAACATCAGATGTGCCGGACATGGGCTTATAAGAAGACATAGGCTTATCCTGATTCCAAATCTGGACGGCCCGGCCTCTACCCTTGTCTACACAAGCTTTCTCAAACCTTTTACCCTTTATGATGTTTTGCTCAGCTGTCTTGAGCATGCCATGCAGCTCAGTCAACGTCTTCGTCAAGCCATTCTTGATATAGCTCTTGATAAACTTATCATAACTTGACGGCAGTGACTGCAGAATGATCTCAGTAGCCAAATCTAGGCTAACAGGACAATCCAGTTTCCCCAGGTTATCAATGTAACCCATCATTTTAATGACATGAGGACTCACTGGTGCATCCTTTGGTAGCTTGCACCCAATGAGAGACTTAACCATTTGTATCTCTCAACTCGTGCCTGTTCCCGAAACATCAGTTTCAGGCTGGTGATCATCTATATTGGCGACTCCATGTTCTCGTGCTGACTCTTTAAGTCCGAGTTCATGGTAGCCAACATCAGACCACACACATCTACCACATCAATATAATGTTTATTCCAAGCATCATATATTGCATGCGAGGCATTAGTCCCAAGCCTCTCGGGGAGAGCTTTCTCAAGGACATAGTCCTTACTCTCTTGCTTGAGAATAAATCTCAAGTTCCGATACCAATCCAGGAAATTTGATCCATTTAACTTGTCCTTCTCAAGGACGGATCGCAACGAGAAAGTAGTTTTAGACATAGGCTGAAATCTAAGAAAAGAAAAATTTAGTTATGTAGTTCAGGAAATGAGAAATCTTATCTAATAAGAAAACTCGCATTATATTCAAACAATGTTTCCTCTATGAATATAATGATCCAAGATCCATACTTCACTAAAATCTGAGTGGACGACTCGCCATCACTCAAGGTTTAGTTATCTAGGTAAGCAAATCATTGCTAATTGTACCCAGTACAACTCTTGGTCGCAGATATGACAATCCATGTCTCATCCACTCTGACGTCTCTGGGCCCAGAACTTCTGATAGCCCAGTCAAGTAAACCAATCTCTTCAGTCTTGTGATCATTGACAGTCGCACTGCAAGTCTATCAATGATCACATGCCTTACTCATGTAGTTGTAGATACCAAGGACTCCAAGACTATCCAACAACGAAACGAGTCTTGACAGTAGACAAGATCGGGCAAGACATCAAGGTCACTTGATATTTAGTTGAGGAAACGGAACTCTAAAAGGTTAGTAAATCAATCTCTTATGTCATGTAATTGTTGATGTCAAGCACTGCAAGTCCATCAATACTACTACCTGCCTTACTCATGTAATTGTGGACACCAAGCTCTTGGCAAGACTATCACAACAACGAAATGAGTCTTGACAGTTGACCATATTGAAAACTAAGCTTTGATCTAATACACATCCAATGTGTATTCAATGGGTTTAGAAAATGTTTAACTTCTAATTTTAATTGAGTGTTAATTGTTCTAAGAGGTGGGTTTGGTCATTTGGTTCGGTTTCTTAATCATTTGGTTCAACAACCAAACGATTGGCGTCAATTAACACAGTATGAATATCGATCTATTGTTCGCATCGACACAACATGTGTCGACCGACACACTTGGTCGACGCTTGATATTCATCCTAAACCAACCCGATAACCGGTTCAATCCAATTGAACCGGATCTATAACCGGTCAATCCAATTGAACCGGAAATTGACCAAATAAACCGGTTTAGACCAATTGTGCTACCGGTCCAATCCAATTGAGCCGATTCAACCAGTTTTAACCAATTGCGATAACCGGTCCAATCCAATTGAACCGACTTATCCAATCAAACTGATCTTAACCAATCAAATCGGTTTATACTAATTGAGATAACCAGTTCAATCCAATTGAATCAATTCATCCAATTTAAACCGATCTGATCTAACTTAACCAAGCATGATAATCAGTTCAATCCAATTGAACCGATAAACCAATCGCAAGGCCTGTGTCGACCGACACTCAACCTGTGTCGATCGACACAGTAGGGCAACAGGAAATTTTCGATCCTTTGATCGAACCCTAAAATTTTAATCAGGTTTTCTTCATGTGTCGATCGACACCAGCTTAGTGTCGGTCGACACTTCGTGATGAGGACATCGGATCCTCCAGACCCGACCCGGACGAGCAGTACGTACCAGCCTCGACCAGGAGCCTGACCGAGCTATTCCCGACCCCGCAGAACGTACCTGGGGAGGTTCAGAAGGTCATTTCAAGTTATGCCAGACCAGATGACGTGATATCAGGAATTCATAAGCCAACAGCATGTTTCAGGAGTGATGATCGTTCCAGAACCCAATTGGAACGATCCCATTTGGAGACGGTCGACAACCGACCTCCCGGAGCCCTAACCGTGTCCTGGAAGATGTCCATAGGAGAGATGATTCAAGCCAATCATGCCAGGCATGATATTAATCATAAAGTATGCCATTTGGAAGAGTTTGGTCAGAAGGAATCAGCTTGGGTTCGAGATCAACTAGGAGGATGTCTAGAAGCTGTCCAGTTAGCCCTGTCTGCGGATATAGGTACATTCAAGAGAGTATTTCGAATGGACCAAGAGGAATCAAGCTGCAACTCAACCTGTTCTAGACACCTGACTCATCAAGGAATCTTCACGAAGTTGAATCACCTCAAGACCATCTTCTATGAAGAAGTTATGTCCGTTTCAAAACAGATGATTTTCAGGGAACGCGATAAATACCGACTTGCACATTTTGGAGTGCTCAGAACGAACCAGGATTAATCAAGGAGTAAAGGAACTTGTTCTGGATTCTTGATTCATCAGGAAATGCATGAGAGTTGGAATCACACCAATACCAGCTCGTACCAAGAAGATATGCAAGATCAAATCCGAAGGTTGCTGGACCTTCCTTATTTGGAAGCTCACAGACTTAGTGGGCTTCAGACTTATGTATGGCGACCAGGAGTACGAGCAACATCTCCTTGGGCATTGGGTTATACTCTTTTTCCCTTAAGTGTGGTTTTGTCCCAATTTGGTTTTCCCACTAAGGTTTTTAATGAGGTAAACCAAGGCCCGCTTCAAGAGAAAGAGAATCTGGCCCGTCCAACCTTCTTCCTTGCATTCTATTCTTAATAATTTCGACCAGGCCTTTTTATGGCCCATTCTTAAGATTTGTAACCCTATTACTTTGGCTATTTAAAGCCACTCTTTGTTTCAATAAAACTTAAGTAAGTTTTAAGCTAAGAAAAACCTAAAGGTTTGTGATCTCTCTCTCTATTGCGTGGCTGCCCCTTTAGAGAACTAGATCTCTTCGCTTCTTGCTTGCTTGTTTCGATTGTTCTAATTGTTCACAAGATCAGTAGCTTGAAAACCTTCGACCATCCACTGACTTAGTTGAGAGCGCCTTCGGCCAGCAGCTTCGTCCCATCGTCCACCCAGTATCGATCGATTCTCCATCGCGTCGATCGATTCCTCTCGACCACTCGACCACCCGCCTCCGATCTCATATCATCTGGTATCAGAGCTAAACACTCCTGAAACCAATCCGGTCATCTCTGAATCTCTTGCTTTTTTTTTGTTTTTTTTTGTTTTGTTGTTGTTTAGTTTGTTCTTTGCTTTCTCATAAAATCAAAAATCAAAAAAAAAAAAAGAAATAGGTTGCTAGCGTTCTCGGCCAGTATCCTTGCGTATGCTATATAATCAGCTAGGATAATTATTGCTTCGTTTGGTTTGTTATTCTCCTTCGCATAAGAACTGAAAGTCAAAGGAAACATTTTGTTTAGTTTTGCTTTAAGTGTTCTCGGCCAATTTCTTTTGTGATAGGTTATTAAGTTAAAAAAAAATAGCTTAAGGTTTGTTGACGGCTGATCTTGTGTTAGCATATAGCCTAGGGTTTTAATTAAACCAAAATTGGTTGAGAATCAATGGCTGGTTCAATTTAAGTGAACATTTCCATTTCTGAAATCGATTTAGTAGTTTCCATATTTTGCATTTGCCTATTTTATTAAAAAAAAAAAAATCGATTGTCTTTGTTTCTTTTTTTTTTTCCTGTTCTATCTTCCTTGTTGCGTTTGACCGTTTGCTAAGTGTGTAGAGGCCATGGACGAAGGACAGGCCCAACAAGGCGGCCCGACCAAATTCACTCAGCTCCTAGCTACAATCCAGATGATCGGAGCTCGACTCGACCGTCTAGAGCGACCGTCCGACCCATATCGACATGGTCGAATAAAGCAAGGTCGACCAGATCGTGGTCACAACCCGTACAACTGTGAAGAAGACCCTGCTGTGAACGAAATGGATCCCGAGCCACCTGACCAATACCGGCCCCATCAATCCTACAGACTAAGACAATCAAAACCCAGTAAATTTCAAAATAATTTTTGTGTCTTAGACTCACAGCTAATATCTTTCTCAGGTACGGAAGACTACTATCAGTGGAAAGACGACCTAGAAGATTACTTTTGGGATTACAACATCCCTAGGAACGAACAGGCCGTGTATGCGATCCAAACCCTGACCGGAGACGCCTATGCTTGGTGGCAGCTTGAGGAGAAGATACGGAGACAACGGAAGGAACCGTCAAGGACGTGGAAGGAGCTGAAATGGTTAGTATATGAGCAGTATGTCATAATAAGACCAAAGACCCAGGGCCGTCCACGCCTTTCGACCGCCTCGACCAAAGTCCCAATTTCAGAACCGCCTCGATCAAAGGTTAAAGTGTCCCAACCCAAATCGTTTCCATCTGATTATAATGAATCACAAACTGTTTTAATGCACTTGGGATTAGTCAAAAGTGTTGATCAGGATGCAGGAAAGATAGTGGGTCCAATGGACTGCACAGGTCAACAGACCGGAGGTGAGACCGAGAAACCGAAGGAACCGGTCGAACGAGAAAGTGATCCGACTAAAACCAATGAAGATAACGACCCAAACCAGACTGGGAGTGTTAGTCAGAAATCAGAACATGATTTGACACCACAACTAGATATTGGAACCAAAGAGGCGAACCGGAAAGAAGTGCCACGCTCGCCCATTTCTCGACCACGACCCTCGACCGCCTCGACCAAGGTTCAAGTATCCCAACCCAATTCTCTTATATCTGATTATAAAGAATCAAACACTGTTTTATTGCACTTGGAATTGGTCAAAGGTTTTGAACAGGGCGCAGGAATGAACAAGGGCCCGATGGACCGCACGAACCAACGGACCGGAGGCGAGAAAATAAAGGCACCGGCCGACCCAAAGACTGATCCGACTAAAGCCAATGGAGATCACGACCTAGAGAGTTTCCCATGGAACCCAGGCCAATACAAAGGCGTGATACTGAGTTCCCAACCCAACGGAACACGCATGGAAAGCCATTGCACCAGCCATCCACCAATTCCTCAAGGTAAGGCCATGAACTCACGAAACCGCATGAAGGCTGACTTGCTTTCTATTGGTGCAGGTTATGCAGATTCGAGGTCGAATCTTCTTCAAGAGATAGGGTATGATGAGGACATCGGATCCTCCAGACCCGACCCGGACGAGCAGTACGTACCAGCCTCGACCAGGAAGCTGACCGAGCTATTCCCGACCCCGCAGAACGTACCTGGGGAGGTTCAGAAGGCCATTTCAAGTTATGCCAGACCATATGACGTGATATCAGGAATTCATAAGCCAACAGCATGTTTCAGGAGTGATGATCGTTCCAGAACCCAATTGGAACGATCCCATTTGGAGACGGTCGACAACCGACCTCCCGGAGCCCTAACCGTGTCCTGGAAGTTGTCCATAGGAGAGATGATTCAAGCCAATCATGCCAGGCATGATATTAATCATAAAGTATACCATTTGGAAGAGTTTGGTCAGAAGTAATCAGCTTGGGTTCGAGATCAACTAGGAGGATGTCTAGAAGCTGTCCAGTTAGCCCTGTCCGCGGATATAGGTACATTCAAGAGAGGATTTCGAATGTACCAAGAGGAATCAAGCTGCAACTCAACCTGTTATAGACACCTGACTCATCAAGGAATCTTCACGAAGTTGAATCACCTCAAGACCATCTTCTATGAAGAAGTTATGTCCGTTTCAAAACAGATGATTTTCAGGGAACGCGATAAATACCGACTTGCACATTTTGGAGTGCTCAGAGCGAACCAGGATGAATCAAGGAGTAAAGGAACTTGTTCTGGATTCTTGATTCATCAGGTAATGCATGAGAGTTGGAATCACACCAATACCAGCTCGGACCAAGAAGATATGCAAGATCAAATCCGAAGGTTGCTGGACCTGCCTTATTTGGAAGCTCAGGGACTTAGTGGGCTTCAGACTTATGTATGGCGACCAGGAGTACGAGAAAAATCTCCTTGGGAATTGGTTTATACTCTTTTTCCCTTAAGTGTGGTTTTGTCCCAATTGGGTTTTCCCACTAAGGTTTTTAATGAGGTAAACCAAGGCCCGCTTCAAGAGAAAGAGAATCTGGCCCGTCCAACCTTCTTCCTTGCATTCTATTCTTAATAATTTAGACCAGGCCTTTTTATGGCCCATTATTAAGATTTGTAACCCTATTACTTTGGCTATTTAAAGCCACTCTTTGTTTCAATAAAACTTAAGTAAGTTTTAAGCTAAGAAAAACCTAAAGGTTTGTGATCTCTCTCTCTATTGCGTGGCTGCCCCTTTAGAGAACTAGATCTCTTCGCTTCTTGCTTGCTTGTTTCGATTTTTCTAAGTGTTCACAAGATCAGTATCTTGAAAACCACCTTCGACCATCCACTGACTTAGTTGAGAGCGCCTTCGGCCAGCAGCTTCGTCCCATCGTCCACCCGGTATTGATCGATTCTCCATCGCGTCGATCGATTCCTCTCGACCACTCGACCACCCGCCTCCGATCTCATATCACTTCGCGAAAAACCCTAGCCGATTTTAAATAAACCTAATTCTTTACGATTTTCAACGGCGCATCGACCGACACACTTTCTGTGTCGATCGACACTAAACGAAAAACTCAGAATTCGATTACAGAGAAATCGATCTAACATGCTTCTTATTCATATAACTCATATGAGCGAATTCAATTCATCAAATTCAATCAGCATGTTTGATTCAAAGGAAAAACCCTAAGGCTCTGATACCACTGTTGTAACTCGGGCCATTCTAACATCAGTTTGAATCCAATCTGAGTTCCAGATTGCCTAGGATCTAGGGTTTATTTAATTGAATCATCAGGAATGATCTCGTGTTTACCTGGAGATTTGCAGCAGAATGATTGGTATAACGAGATCAGTAGCGATTCAGATGCCTCGCCTCTAGAGGAATACACACGCACACAAAGCTGGAAAGCCGGGATGCTAGTGCCGGAGATCTGGGAATCACTAAGTTTCTAGTTGGCTAAGTTTTGTTTCTACAAAACAACAACGACGGCTATCTCTCCAGGTCGTGCATATAAGCCTATATATAGACCTCGTATGACCAAAACGTTCCATGGATCAAAACCCAAAACGTTTAAGTCATAAACCGAAACATCAGTTTCGGAACCAGCCTTGTGTCGATCGACACACCCAATGGTGTCGATCGACACACCTCTTAAAACTCGATATCGATATGTGTCCAATACACATCGTCATGATCATTACCATAATGATCACCCCATACAAAGTGTATCCAGCTTGCTTAGGTGTGTGACCCTGTAGGTCCACATAATACTAGCAATGAGTTACAACTCATTTGTCATAAGCGGCTTCTAGCAAAACATTATGACCACCTAGTATTACATGAATTGTCCGATCTCGACAATACAACTATCATGCAGAGTAAGTACAATATGATTTCAGGACATAATCCCAACAGTCTGAAGCATAACCATCTGGGAATTTGACCTCATGTTTCATACATTCCAATAGTGAAGTTCTGGATTCGTTTCTCAGTGAGTAGAATGGCAAAAGGACCTCTACCAGCACTATCAACGTGTAAATGCGGCCGAGAACATAATTGTTCTATATCAAATCTCAAAGGGATTCTGTCTTTTGATTTACCCTTCACACGCATAAGAGTTTTATGATGTTTTCAAAAACATTCTTCTCTTTATGCACTCTAGATTATGCCGAAGATTAAGGTCCCACCAGTACGGTAGCTCCCAGAATAAACTTTCTTTGTGCCAGTTATGCTTCTTCCAATAGCCGGGCTTCTTATTTTCCTGACCGTTTTCACCAACATCCTTAGTTTTTAGTGGATTTACACGACACAAACTGTAGGAGTACTCATTCCTAGTGTCATTTCTCTTCAAATAGTTTTTTATTTTGCCTCAGTGGATTATCATGAGGAAGAAATCTTCGGTGACAATCGAACCAACACGTCTTTCTTCCATTTAGCAGATAAAAGGATTTTTTATCATCCATGTAAATTGGAAAAGATAACTTGACATGGGTGGTCCATCCTGATAACATGATATACGCCGGAAAGTCGCTGATCATCCAAAGCAGAACTACTTTTAGATTGAAATTTTGATTCAAGGATACATCGTATGCATCGACTCCAGACACCATAATTATTTTAACTCCTCAATAAGAGGCTGGAGGAATATGGATTGAACCCATTTGTACATAGTCCAAGATAAAAATGCGGGTTTCTTGTTCAAACAAAGATACCGATCTTGAAAATATTTCCACTATGTCGCATCAGCCGGATGACACATTTCTCCCTCCTTTGCTTGGTGCTCGGCATGCCATCTCATTGTATTTGCATTCTTCTCGCTCTGATACATTCTCTTTAATCTGTCAGCAATAGGCATATACTACATACGACTATATGGTATATTGGTCCTACGGTGGTGCTCATTAGGCATCCATCTTGGTGCACTACAAAACCAACACTTATCTAACATTTCGTCATCTTTCCAGAATATCATACAATTTTTAAAAGCAAACATCAATTGCATGACATGGGAGGCCTAAATTGCACATCAATTTCTCTATCGCGTAATGTGAATCGGTTTCCTGGTTCCCTTCTGGTAGATACCATGTAAACATTTCTCATATCGAATCCACTAGCCTTTCACTCACATTATGCTCTGCCTTTTTTGCATGACCCGAGCAGCTAAGGATGAATGTGAGTGACTTTCACGACAACCATCATATAATGGATTTTTCCCTCCTTCTAATAAGTCATAGAATTTTTTTAATGATTACGTAAAGGTTCTTCAACATTCGGATAACTACCATGTTCCTCCACATTATTATAACTACCATACTGATAATAGTTATCAAAATCAATGTTATTCACGAAATGCATCATTCACCATATCCACATATTCTATCTTCTATTACATTACCCATCCCACTAACCCATATCGTATCAACATAACTCGATCCAAAACCCATATCAACTTCTTCTCCATGCTTATACCAGACATAATAATCACGCATAAATCCATTCCTATACAAATGCTTTCGTATTCTTCTTCCTGGCATAAATTGTTTGTCGTTCTTGCAAATATTACAAGGACAAAGAAACTTACCGCCGTTGCTCTGCGCAAAAGACTGGTTATTTTCAAATGGCATGAATTTATTATCGACCCCTGCTAAGAACTCTGCCGAGATATTTCCTGTCGTTGCATGAACCGGTTATACATCGACACCCGACCATTAATATAACTATAATCACCCGGCATTTTTCACTTAAAAATGTAGTCGCTCAGTTTTTTTCTCAATTTTTTTCGTCTTTCTTTGGTGTTTCTATGATTGAGGAGAAGTAAAGAGCGATTTTTGTATATATATAGACTTTTTGCGACTGACTTGCGACTTATTTAGTGACTACAATTAACAGTTGCAGAAATTAGGCACACCAAACTCAAATTGATAAAAATGTGGGTTTGTGCAAGTTTTTTGCGACTAAAAGATTGTAGCCGAGTTGATCAAAGTCACCATCAACCATGAAGGCGATCGACACAATTTGTGTCGGTTGACACGTACCATTCCTCACCATTCATCCGAGAATTTTGGAGACTTTTAAAGAATCACAAAGTTGGCCCAGAAGTTTCATTGTTTGCAGAAGTGACCCAAAACATATTTTAGACTATTAATTAGGTTTTAAAAGTTTTATTCTCATTCATACTTTCATACTTTGATACTTTGAATTTTTGAGAGAGATAGAGAGCTTGGGGCTAATCTGATACTTTGTACTATTTAGAGAGAAGATTTTGAACCCATGTTTCTGTATCTTTTTTATTTTATATGATATCTATTTCGATCATGTCTTTTTCAATCGATATGTCTCAGTAGATATTTTGTTAGGTTTAGGGACTCTTGTTAGGGATTTCATGGAATGTTAAATTAATTGATTGGTTAGGATTCATAATAATTCTTCACCTATGTTGTTCTTAAAGCTAGTTCTAGATTGATCACATAGAATCTATATCATAGTTTGTTAAGATGCCACGAAAGTGATATTTAAAATCTCAGAAAACCTAGAGTGAGAAAATTAGATAATTGCAAAGGAATTTAGATTAGATAATTTGTGATCAAATCGAGCATGCCCTTAATGCTAGGTAAGACTTTAAGAATCGCAAAGGAATTTTGAATTTTTTTTTTTTTGGACTAACAAATTCTCGCAACAAAAGTTGGTTTATTTTATCTATGTGATTTGAGTTCTAGAACATGTTCGTCCTAACCGATAAATCAATATGTATTACTTGATTTCCTGACAAATTTCTTGGATATGACGCTTTCCCTCGACTGTTTACAATAAGATTTTTAATTTTGTTTCTTGCACTGCTTTTAGATTACATCTCTTATTACTTAGCCTAATTGGAAACAAAACATTTATCATAAAGTTTTTGAGTTTCTCTGGATTCGATCCCTATATATACTACTATTCTATTTTTTCCGCACTTCCGATGTATCTCTAGGGAAGTAAAACTTTGGGCATATCAATTATCAACTACATGAATCCAAGTCATAGTACCACTCTCATAAATATTCTCATCAAAATATATTACATCTATCCGAAGGAGTAAATTCAATTATTGTTTCTCAAATAGAATAGATGATTTAAATCAAGGTGTCTCTTACCTTTTGTTAAAAGAAATGGGCCACCACAAAACTTTTTATACACCCAATCTCTTAACTCTGTAATGAACACACGACTCTGTAAAAGGTCGACGAGGGCTCAGATTCAATACATCTAGGAAATGAGTGACGTCGTCGTATTCAGACGAAGGCTCTCCGTAACGGGTCTTCTTTAACTCCCCAATTCCTTCACAATCCCTCTGGATCTGTTTTACTCTCATTCAATTTCACAAACCTTCACACATGTCCATTTCAAATCTGTCTCAATGTAACGAAGAAAGTTTTTTGAAGCGATTGAAAGAGGGGCGGAGAAGGTACAAAAAGAGGAGCAATCATGGGGATGAAATAATTGAATAAGATGGGATGGTATATGGGGGAGTCTTCGTAATATCGAGAATGTATGGAAGGCTGAGCAGAAACAAGAGGCCGAGCACAAAAACCTTGAGGAGCTTCATCTCCAGATCATCCAAGAGAGGGAGCGTTCTGAGTTTCCAGCCTTCATGAGCAAGCTAGTCTCATACTGTAAGTTTTTCTTCTTATCTTCTCTCGATCCTACTCAATTTTGGTTGTATCTAATTTCAGAATCAGGGTTAGGAGTTAGGGTTTGTATCTTATGATTTGGAATAACTTTTAGCTCATATATCTATATATATATATATATATATATAAAGAAAGATTTCTCTTTTCTTTTCGTGTCACATCATTCTTTAACCATTTATATCATTTTAAGTTTTTATTTGAATAGTTTTATATATACTTAAATTTTATGAAAGAAATATGAAATATCACTTAAAAATATACAATAATATAAATACTTTAATATCATAAATTTAATAAAAATTACACAGTCATTAAAAATATAACCTGAATTAAAATTATAATATATAATAGGAGCAGTTTGTGAAGCAATCGTGGTCTATTGGTCAAGTGATTAATGCTTTACACCGGCAGGTACTGGGTTCAAATCCCCGAAGGCGCAGTTTTACAAGATTAATGGAGACAAACTTATAAGGAAATTTCCAGGAGCAGGTGGAGCCGTTGATCGTGACCATTGATGGATTCTCGTAGAACGGAGGTAGTATTATCTGTTAAATTATCCTTGTAATAGTTCTCATAATCTGTATCAGCGTTAAAAAAAAAAATAATAGGAGCAGTTTGATACTCGTGGGAGTGTCCACGTAGGAAAAAACAAACTGTTTTCACAACTTGCCACGTCAGTTGTGTATTCTCAACATAGAAGAGCTATTTTATTATACATAAAAATAAACACCGGGCTTTATTCAGCAAATGTTATTAAAAAAAAAAGAGAAATCAATTCAAATTGGAGGAATTGAAGAGGACATTGAAGAGGTGGAGCTGCTTACTTTCATGGAAGTTGATAAGATTGGTATACAAATTCCCCAATCAATGCTTCTCCATCTCTTCTCCTCCGCTTCCACCTTGACGCCTCCAATCCCACTCATCTGGAAATCTCCGTCCCAGCAGTTACCTCCACAAATCAATTCATATACCAATCTTATCAACTTCCATGAAAGTAAGCAGCTCCACCTCTTCAATGTCCTCTTCAATTCCTCCAATTTGTAAATCTCTTTCAATGCCCATTACGAGGCCATTGAAGTTTGTGGTCAAGGAAGGCTATAAAATCGGTTTCATGCTTTCTCCATCACCGCTTTATCTTCATCTTCCAGAGCTTCCCGAAGAAAATAATGGCTTCCTAAGATTCAAACCTCGCTCCCCAGCCATTTGGGCTACAAAACCTTCGACGAAATTGAAGGTGAGTTTTGCAACGAGGAATCTCCACCCACTTCGTTGTAGAAGTTAGTTCTTTTTATTTTAGCTCTTTGTTTTCACTCTTTAAAACCAAATTTATCTCCTCTTTCTAGCCTCTTTATTTTTTACATGACTTCGAATTTTTGCTCATCGCAAATTTCTGGCATCTCGATTGTAAATTCAAAGAAAACATGAATTGTCCTCGGATTAGGCAACACACGTCTTAGGCTTTGACTATGGCCATGTCTGATACTCATATGCTCTTTTACGAAGCAACACAGGGAGCATGACGGTTCTAAAGAGATTGCACTAACAAAGGCCAAAGTGAAGAAACTCTGCAGTTTACTTGATGAGGTTAGCTGGCGGAGAATAGTATAGTAAAGAAGATGCAGCATTCTCTGCAAATGTTTCCGATGGTTCTTCGATTCCGCAAACTTACAAAACCACAGAACAGATCCAAAAGGTTTCGTCTTTCTTTAATTTCTTTCTGTTTCAGGGTTATTTCTCTTTATTGTAGTCTTCAGTTGTGCCGATTGATTGAAGTTAACTGTTATTTGGCGGTAATTGTAGCATTTGCTCTGAAAGTGTCCATCTGCGGAACTTTCTTCGTAAATTTTACTCAGATAGGAATCTCAAAAGTGAAAGTGTATCTACTCTGCTTCTATGATGTCATCGAACAGTTCTGGTTATATGATCCAAAACTTGGGTATGTGCTTGGTGATTCCCTGCTTAGCTTTTGTTAACTGGACTTAGAATCAGGTTTTGGCCATTTAAGTTAGATTCTTTGTGGGTTTGTCGTTGTTATTTTATACTTCACCTCCTTCTCTTTCCTTTCACGTGATTCATTTGCTTAAATTCAGTACCTTGAAGAGAACAAAAGCTGATAATGACAATCATGGAAAACCAGAATCTCTTCAATACAAAATTATAAATTGTTTTTTTAATTCCTTTGAGGGCTTTGTGGAGAGTTTAACCAACCTCTTGACAGACACCCGGAGACAAATCAAGCAAAGAAGTATTGAAGCTTTTGAGAAATCCCAAGGTGAAGTCAAATAAGATTTATGCAATTCAGTCACATCAGTTTCTACACGTTAAGATGAGATAACCATATGGCAAGTTGAAATAAATTGAACTTTTTTTTGTCTTTACCATCATCTCAAGTTTGGAATAAGATGTTTGACCATCAACAAGCGCACAAGTAGCTTCATTGTTTACGTATAGTGAACTGTTTTACGTGTAATTACACCATAATGAAGCCAGAAGCATATAAAACCGTTTCCTCAAACTCTCTGTTCAGATATGTTGCTTATATTAGTAGTCTTCATCTATCAGTTTTAAGCTTGGGGAAATCAAAAAGGTTTAGCTTTGGTTTTGGTATGATCCCGTTACGGGTGAGTCCAAGCATTAACAACTTCGACCGCAGCATCTGTGAACTCAGACAAGGCACGTGAAGCTACATTGGAGGTCACCCCAGCGAAGGATGAGGCAACAACAACAATGGAAACCGACAAAGTTGAGGAACCAATGACCACAAGGTCCGCAACTCATATTCTGTCCTAGAAAGGAAAATTTCTGTTTGAGCCACTCGAACCCATTACAAACTTGAACAGAAAGCAACCAACAGCGGCTGATTTGCTGTTGCCACCGCCAGATTTCGAGTTTGCAAACTACCCAAAATGGTGGTTGATCGGCAAGAAGAGGAAATTGGTGAATGTTGATGTCGTTGAGAGCATGCGAAGAAACGCTATCCAGGAATGACCAGAAAGGTAAAAACGATTACCACACATTGCAAAATTTGCTGGTGTGTTTCTTTGTTCTTAACGAAATTTTTTGATATAGGATTGTAACAGGATTGAGAGATAGATGGGGGATAAACGAGCAGCTAGAAGAGGCCTCACGTTGCTTAGAGCATCTGCAACTTTAGCTTATCATACGTCCGCCCCATCTACCTATATGGTGGTAAAGCTTATCATAAGTACGTCTTATCGATGCTCTGATTTGTTTGTTAATTCTTTTGTCCACAAGAAGAAAATAGGAAAGAAGCTTAACTACCATCTATTATCTGCTTAAGCTACTGTTGTTTCCTCCTATTCGAACAAATAAGAGTCGAGAACATTATATATTCCACGTCGAGTTCAATGAAATATTTGGCCCTGGCATTCAGTTGCTCAATGATCTTCATTGCAAGTTCTTTGGAGGACGAACTATTTGGGTGTGTACCTAAAGTTGCTACAGCAGAAAATAAGGCAGGAAAAAAAAATCAGAAATAAGATACGATTATAATATTATATACATATATGTTTTGTGTATATTACTAAAGGGTTGTTAAAGTGTTTCCTTCTCCTATGAATAAATGAAATCTACAGAACTGCACGAACACGAAAGAGATTGCTTCAGATTTACATGCCCGAAGTTTCCATCCCAGCCACAACTTCTTTTCTGATTTATATTAAAAACTTGCTATAACACAAATACTGTAGTCAGAGAGATATCTAGAGAAAGCTTCAATTGTATAACCAAATATTGTTTTTTAATGATTATAACAGACCCGTTATTCAGTCACCGTCAAGGTTTTGTTCTTGGTAATGGGCTTGGCGAGTAAAATTTCATTCTTCTTTCTGATGAAAAACACGGGGAACTAAGTTTACCATTGAGGGTTGCGTGATATATTTCTTCTCTCGCCAAGTCCCAAATATGATAGAATCAAGTTACCCTGCAAGCAACATGAGAGATGCAGAGCCAAGAAGAGGTCAACGATGACACACAAATAAAAAATATGTAACAAAGGAGCAGATTGAAGTTTCGCAGGTCAAATTCAAACCTACCTCCCCTTATCCTGAGTTTTCGATTCCTTTCATCGTTCATGTTCACCCTTGCTCGGGTCTTCTATCAAATTTTGGTGAAATAGATGGTGAAATCATCTTACTACATTAATGATTTATCCTTTTTAGTATAATATTTGGTGCTTGTATGTTTCAGAGCTTCCAACAAAATACGTAAAAGGCTGATAAATTCTGCATCAATGCTTTTGATGCTCATGCAAACACATTCAATCAGATCTTTTGCCATAAAGAAGCAGAGACATGTGTGATGTTGGCTACAACTATCAATCCCAAGTTTGTTGGAGGTCTGTCATATACAATCTACGTTGTCAACATCTATTACAACCACCTATAAAACTAAAATCATATCAATTCTTTCAAAGGTGATATGTATCTCAATGCAACTTGTGGGACAAAGTTTACTTTGACGGCAGCGTGCAAGCTACCAACTCTCTTTTCCAACGGTACCATTGGATATTTTTCCTACCAAATATAAAAAAATTTGCTTCACATACTTGATGTATTAAAACACACCATATCTTGAAATGTAAGAAAAACCAAGAGAGCGACGCTGCTACTAAATACCATGGATTGCAGAAGATTGAGCACGTGACAATTAGGGGTATATGATGTTTGAAAACTAGAATTGAGAACTATGTTAGAAGATATAGATGAGTACAGTAAGCAACCCTTATAGACTAAGTACATGTAAAAACTAAACTCCTCTAAAACAAAAGTTAACTATTTTAAATATGCAAACGACAACCCTACCAAAATATGATATACAATAAACTAAAACACAAATTTAATGGGCTAAATCAACAATACATTAACCATAAAATACGGGTTTAAAGAATACAATAGAAACAAAATTAGGTTTCACGTACTACAATTTTATATGTAGTTTTTTTGCCTGACGGTTAAATAACCAACAAAATAAAAAGTTACCGACAATAAAATAATATCAAAAGCACAAACAAACTACACACAACAAAAAGGGGAAATCCTCCTGTTAAGGGATATGAAAAAGGAAAAATGGAATACATAAACTTGGTGAGCTTTGAAATTTGGATTTAATAGAAAGAAAATGATAACACACACTATAAAACAAGAGAACAACTAATTTTGAAACAAAAATAAAAGAGATAATTATAGAGGGTATTAAAATATTTTTGTTTGTTTAAAGTTAACAATATTAATTCTCTGTAATTATGTTAAAGGTCTATTCGATATATGTAAATATAAATGTGAAAACTAAGAAGAATTTTCTTAAAAAGAAAAGAAAACAAAATCTGCAACAACAATGGTTTGAACACGATTTGAATGAAAATAAGATAACGAACGAGATCGAAAATATTAGAAAGAAACTATGATGAAAATCGAAAGGGAAAGAAAAATTTGAGAGTAAAAATATGCAACAATAATCCGCGCGAAGCGTGGGAATCCCCTAGTAATCTATAATATGTATATTTTGATAGTTTTACTTTATAGAAATTTCAAAACAATCCAAATATATTCCAGATCTCGTCATTTTTCATGAAATTTCCTTGAGTAAAGACTTGATTGTCATTGGAATTTGACTGTCGACTGCTGATGAGCTATATCTTTCTCTAGTTTAATCGTTTCCGGGTAAATCAGCAAATATAGGATAAAAACTTTACTTTTCCCCGTGATTTTAGATATTATTAAATGATTTATGATAGTTGACCAAAAAAAAAAAATGATTTATGATTTAAATAGGGAAAAATGCCAAATAAATCTTGAACTTTGCAAAACTGGCCAAAAGAAATTCAAACTACTAAGTTGCCAAAAAATACCCAAACTATTAGTTGACTTCTAATAAAAACATTAAACTTACAGCTGACCTGGCCAATTCATCACTCCGTTAAATAAGTTAACAAATTGATTGGATGACGTTAACAAATCCGTTTATTGGGCTGTCAATATGAAACGACGTCGTTTTGATTAAGTCTTAATCAAAACGACGTCGTTTTATTTTGTTCAAAAAATAACTCTTGTCTTTAGCTGGATTCGAACCTGGGTATGGCATGATATGGAAAGAGGTAGCTAACCACTGAGCTAGTGGTTATTTGTTTTTATTCATTACAAACAAATTATATTAAAGTGTCTTTATTTCCTATACCTAATAAAATCTAAAAATCTCCAAATTATTTTCTTTGCGGATTTGTTTTTAAGAGTCTGAAAATATTTAAATTTTTTCTTTCCAAAAATGAAAATTTGAAAATGTGTTGTAAAAATTCTGAAAACTATTTTCAAGAAATAAAATATTACTTTTTATAACGAATTTATTATTATAATCAACCAATAAAATTTAATTTTAAAAAAGTAAAAACATAACTAATTGTAAAAATATATTTTTTAAACACAAAAATTAGAATAATATATTAGGTTTTAAAAAAAATTATAATAACAAATTTTATTGTTTGATTATAATAATAAATTCGTTACAAAAAGTAATATTTTTATTTCTTGAAAATAATTTTCAGAATTTTTACAACACATTTTAAAAATATCCATTTTTGGAAAGAAAAAAGTTAATTATTTTCACTCTTTAAAACAAATCCGCAAAGAAAATGATTTGGAGATTTTTGGATTTTATTGGGTATAGGAAATAAAGACACTTTAATATAATTTGTTTGTAATGAATACCAACGAATAACCACTAGCCCAGTTGTTAGCTACTTCTACCATATCATGCCAGACCCAGGTTCGGATCCAGCTAAAGACAAGTTTTATTTTTTGAACAAAATAAGACAAAACGACGTCGTTTCATATTGACAGCCCAATAAACGGATTGGTTAACGCCATCCAATCAATCTGTTAACTTATTTAACGGAGTGCTAAATTGGCCAGGTCAACCGTAAGTTTAATGTTTTTATTAGAAGTCAACCAATAGTTCGGATATTTTTTGGCAACTTAGTAGTTTGGGTTTCTTTTGTCCAGTTTTGCAGAGTTCGGGATTTATTTGGCATTTTTCCTGATTTAAATATAATTTCCAGGTGATGGTAGTTCATATTAGAGACAATGAAATACAAAAAAAAAAACTCAGAAAGATTTATAGTCCAGTTCTGAAGTATATTAGTATATTAGCTTCGCTATAATGTTTCAAAGAGTGTTTATTTTTCATTAGATTGTTATGCATCACTAGACTATCTAAATATATTAACAAGAAACTATAAAAGTACTACACGTGATTCTCCTTGAAGATGATTATGTAAACATGTTTCCATTTTTTTTTTTTTTGCAGCTCGAGAGCGTGAAATTATTCGTTGGATTTCCACTGACAAAGTTTCAGATTGGAACAATGTGAACCACATGAAAGCCATCGTTGCTGGACTTAAAGCTTTTAAACTGCTTGGCATAGAGGGAATTGACTTACCAATCTTCTGAGGAGTGATCGAGAAAGAAGTTGCAGGAAATTACGAATGGTCAGGGTACTTAGCAGTGGCAGAAATTGTTAAGAAGGTTGGGCTCAAGCTTCATGCATCACTCTTTTTCCATGGATCAAACCACCCTGAAATGGGTATACCTGACTGGGTGGCAAAGATCTGCCAAGCTGAACCAGGTATCTATTTTACAGACAAATACGGAAAACAGTATATATTTTGCAGTCGACGATGTTCATGTTCTTGATAGAAAGACTCCTATGGAGGTCTACAAAGGCTTCTGCGAAGGCTTCAAGTCTGCTTTCTCAGATTAAATGAGCAACACAATCACGATATTATATCCTTCTTTGTTTTGCACTTACATTCTCAGTTTGTCTACTCTTGTTTTAGTTCATGAATTTTCTCATTTGTTTTGCAGGGAATTACATTAGGTTTGGGACCAGACGACGAGCTAAGATATCCTTCTCATCAACTCGACACTAAGCTCTCTGGCGCGGCAGAATTCCAGTGCTATGTGACACACATTGTATTCCCTCAAACAGTACACTGAATCCACAGGAAACTTCTTCGACAACTCAGTGATCCACACGATGCGTCTACTTATTGTAATGGCTCAATACTTGGTCCATTACTTGGGCCCAAATAAAAGGAAGGAGTGGACCAAAAGCCTAAGGTCCAACCCACCATTTTGGAAAACTCTAGCCACATCTCCTATAAAAAGAGGAAAAACCCTCTCATTTCTGAACAAAACCCAAAGAAATGAAGCTTTACCCGCGACCCGAGTCAGCCAGCCACTGCCGACCACCGCCAAAGCACCGCGTCGCCGCCAGACCGCCGTGACCGCCGGCCAGCCACCGTCCGGAGCTGCTGTCTGTCGCCAAAATTTTTGCCGGAAAATCCCGATCCGTCCCGTTTTCGATCCCGCACCTCTAGTCATCGTCTTCTCAACTCTTTCGAGTATAGAATCCCCCGTTCTTCGCGTTCATAAGGTGAGAATCTACAGATCTCATATCTACTTTGATTTCTTCTTCTATAATCCAGATCTACTTCAGATCTATGCTTTTATATCAGATATGATCCGTAGAAGTGGTAGATCTGAACCGTATCTCTCTCTCCGTCTCTCTCGTGCTCAGATATGAACCCGAAACCCTAGATCCATTCTTCTTTTCTCTAGATCTGTTGTCTGAAACCTTAGATCTGTGTGCAGGATCTCCAAATCCCTTGCCGGATTCACCAGATCTACTCTCGTTTCTCAGATCTAGACCAAGGTGAGGACCGAACGTGATCTCTACTCTATCCTACTACAATATCGGGACATGAGTCCTTGTTTAATAGTATCTTTCCTAGGTAGAGTACATCTAGCAAATGATTTGTGTTGATGCGATTGAAAAAGCACCTACAAGATAGGTTATCACTTAAACTGAAAACGTTGATTGTGTATGATGGCAATGCGTGGTAGAACTGTTCTAGGGCTTTGCGTGTAGGATGCGTATAACGGGAATGTTACGTGTCCTTTTCGTCGGGGAGGGTGTGACGAGCCCTCCGTATTAGTGTGTGGGATGCACAGTGGGGTATTGAGGCCCGTAGGTGTTCATGAGTGTGAGCTGGGAGCTCGTTTTGCACGATTGGACGTTAGATTGTTTGAGAGCCTTCGGGCATTGGGTGCAAGGTGTTATTAACCTTTAACTTGTTTCTCTGATGTTGTGCTAGTATAAATTGAGATAGCGGTATTCCTAGAATCCGCCTTCACTGGGTATTGGTGTTGAACAATTACTCAGGCCTCCGTTGTTGTTTGTTTTGCAGGTAATCCAGAGAGTTGTGGGGTAGACGGATGGAGTGGTGTTACGTTTTGGGGAAGGGGGTTTCTTTTTCTTTAGGCATTTTTTTACTTTAATAAGACTTATGTGTTGCTTTCGTTTCACGTTATGACTATTTCAGTTTGGTTCAGTTTTCTTGTAAGACTCGGGTTTTAATTTTTAATAAAGTAAAACGTTTCGGCTATTAAAGTGTTGGATTGTGGTTTATGACTTGGTTCACGGGTTTGTGGACTATGACTTGAGAATTCAAAGAGTCGTTGACTGGATCCGACGAGACGGGTGTCACAATTTGGTATCAGAGCTAGGTTAGACCTAGTCGGTGCCGCCCTGGCTAGGTAAGGTAGAGTAGTGTATTTATATTCGGATTCCAACGTGGTTTTCAAAGTGTTTTCAATGCTTATCTAAATGTGGATTTCTAAAATTTAGATTCTAGGAGCACCACTCTGATCTCCTCCTTACATACTCACCGGAAGAGCTGCACCAGTCTGACGTGAGGTTGAAGCTCCGTCTCCAGGCACATCGACATCAAGTGCCACCAGTGTTCATGGAAGTCAGGAACCAGCAGCTGAACACCCAGGAGGAGCAGCGTTAGATGTCAGACAGGTAACCGTGGATGCAGCTCTTCTGCAAGAGTTGTTAGCCCTTCGGGAGGCGCAAGTTGGAAATGAAGGGGCAGGAGGTGCTGCATGAGGTGTTGCAGGAGCAGAAGCCGCAGAAGCAGCAGGAGCTGCAATGGGAGCCGCTATGGGAGCAGAAATGGGAGTTGTAGGAGTAGGAGCTCCTGAAGCTATGGTGGGGAATGTTAATGCGGCACCAGGAGGATTCGGAAATGCAAAAGGAGCTGGGAATGCACCAGGTGGAGCTGGCTTTGTTGCTGGAGGAGCGGGATTCTTTCATGTTGGGTTTGGATTCGTTCAACCTCCACCAGTGATGAATCAGTACCCGCCACCACAGGCGCCAAGAGTGGTGCAAGGGATGTCTTAGAGGAGTATGTCGAAGCTTCTGCGGGAAATACAAATGGAGAATTTTGCCGGTGGGATAGATGTCATTGCAGCTGATAACTGGAGGAGAAAGTTGGAACGGAATTTGGATACCGCCAGGTTCCCGGTGGAGTTTCGTGTTGAGATAGCAGCATTCTACCTCAAGGATGATGCATAGGTTTGGTGGGAATGAGTAGTGGAGAGCGCTCTGAAGGATTATGTGTATTCATGGTGTAATTGTCAGGTTACATCCTAGCACATAATCATCTAGGATCTAGGTGATTTGCAGTTGAATCATAAACAGATCAGGATCATTACCTTGTGATTGCAGCGGATTGATCAAAGGAATATCGAGATCTGTAAGAGCTGATGATAACCGGCTCCTCCTAGGTATCCACACGCTTACAAGCTACTGGATCAGGCTGCTAGACCAAGTTGGAATCAACAGAGAGAGAGAGGAATACGGCTGAGGCAAAATCGCAGATGGTGGTGTGTTTTTGCCCTAGGCGCCTGTCCTCTTCCTTATATGGGCCCAAGTAATTAAACTAATGGCCTATTAGGCTTTTGGGCCCAAGACACAAATCAGACAAAAGCCTGTATTTTGTCTGGCCCAATTCTCTGTACAAATACAGTAAATGCCTTGCATCTTACCGTATTAATTCCTTGTTAACTTTCCCGTTAGCTATGGTGTGTGACCCTTAGGGATCATACAATACTGGTAATAAGTCCTAAACTTATAGATCATGAGCGGGCTCTAGCAAGTCATCATGATCACCCAGTATTTATGACTTATGTCTGATCTCGACACTTATCATACTTTCTAGAGATAGTACAGTAGATTTCAGGACATTCCCAACACGCTCGTGGACGCCAACTGGCATGGATAGAATTCTGGAAAGCTTTCAACCCAAAGTACTTCCCCCAGGAGAGCATGGATTGGATCGAAGGTGTGTTCCACAACCTCCGTCAGGGAAACATGGGTGTGCGGGAGTACGGAGAAGAGTTCAACCGTCTGAGGAGGTTTGTTGGCAGGTATCTGACGGAGCGGGAGCTGATTCTTCGGTTCCTCGCGGGACTGAGGATAGACCTCAAGTGCCGCTGCAAGCAAAGGGATTACTTTGACATCAATGATTTGATCAAGAAGGCAGCGGATGCAGAGGCTGATATGGAGGAGGAGCAGAGGCAGAATGGAATGCGCTGAACAAAGGAGCCAAGAGGAACTGGGAAACCGCAAATTCTGCAGCACCAGCAATACCGCCGCAGCAGGTACAGCCATTGCAAGCGCAACCGCTGCAGCAGGTGCCCCCCAGAGCTTGCTTCCGGTGCAGGCAGCAGGGCCATTTCCAGCGAGAGTGCTCGTATAATCCAGTAGGATCATTTGTTTCCAGTGCAGACAATTGGGGCACATTGCGAGAGAGTGCCCAAACCAAGCCGCCAGGATCAGAGCTAGAGCGCAACCATTTCCACCGCCGCCGCCAAGAGGTCAAGTAGGAGCTGGGTTTCTGATGTTACCGCCACCACCACCAGGAGGTCAAGCGGGAGGACCTCGAGTGTACGTCGCTGGAAACCATGAAGGAGCTGAGCCGATCGCAGGTGTTTAATTATGCCTTCTTCATGAATTCTTGTGGGGGTCGTGATTGTTAAAAGTCTGGTAGCTTATTTTTAGTGAACCATGTAGGATCGTTTGTGGTTGGGGAGTAGCCGCCCACACCTTGTTTGACACGGGAGCTACGCATAGCTTTGTAAGCCTAAAGCTATCGAGCTGCTGGTCTTTAAAGGCAGGTTTATCGAAGGATTCATGAAGGTCGAGACCGCCGGATTTGAGAAAGTAGTAGGCACTAGAGTCTTTGAAGGAGTGCCAGTAACGGTGGCCGGATTCGACTTGTCTGCGTATCTAGCGCAAGTGGAGCTAGGTCGCTATGGATTCATCCTAGGAATGGATTGGTTGGTAAAACACCGGATCGTAATGGATTGCGCCAAGGCAACCGTCACTTTTCCTTTTGAATAGGGAAAGATCGTTTTTAAGGGAATAAAACACGGACGGACATATCAATCATATCCATGATGCAAGCAGAAGTGTTGATCATCAAGAGAAATGAAGCGTTCTTAGCAACCATCTCGATGACCAAGGAAGGGGAAGCTCCGAGCTTAGACACCATTCTGGTAGTGTGGAATACAAGGATGTATTCGCGCCATTAAAAGGACCGCCACCGGAACGGAACGATTCCTTTACGATAGAGCTAGAGCCCGGAACGGCACTTGTGTCGAAGGCTCCCTATCGTTTAGCGCCCGCAGAGATGGCCGAGTTGAAGAATCAGTTGGAGGATCATGTGGAGAAAGGATTCGTTCGACCGAGCAGTTCACCGTGGGGAGAACCAGTCTTGTTTGTCAAGAAGAAGTACGGAAGTTTCTGAGTTTGTATCGACTAACGAGACCTGAACAAGGTGACCATCAAGAACAAGTACCCTTTGCCTGGGATCGATGCGATTTTGAACCAGCTGCAGGGAGCCTCGTGGTTCTCTAAGATCGATCTTGCCTCGAGGTACCATCATATTCATATAGCGGAGGAGGACATCAAAAAGACGGTATTTCGGACCTGATATGGACACTACGAGTTCATGGTAATGTCGTTCGGACTGACTAACGCGCCATCAGCTTTCATGAAGATGATGAACAATGTCTCCCGGGAGTACTTGAATAAGTGCGTTATCGTCTTCATCGATGATATCCAGGTCTACTCGAGAAGTAAAGAAGAGCACGAGTGGCACCTCCAGATTGTTATGGATACGCTCAGAAAATAGCAATTTTTCGCCAAGCTCGGCAAGTGCAGTTTTTGGAAAAGGGAGATTGGATTCCTAGGCCATGTGATCTCGGAAACCGGTGTAGCAGTGGATCCGGAAAAGATCACTTCTATCACCAACTGGACAAGACCATACAATACAACCAATGTTCGCAGGTTCTTGGGATGGCAGGATACTACAGGAAGTTTATGGAAGGATTCGCCAGCATAGCTAAGCCTTTGACGGCTTTGACAGGAAAGGACGTCAAGTTCGTCTGGATGGAGAAGTGCGCCCAGAGTTTTGAGCAACTAAAGGAGATGTTGACTAAGACTCCAGTGTTAGTATTACCGCGGCCGGGAATACCGTATGTAATCTACATGGACGCATCCGGAGTCGGATTAGGGTGTGTCTTGACGCAAGAAGAAAGGGTGATTGCCTACGCATCAAGACAGTTGAGGAAGCACGAGGTTAACTACCCCACCCACGATTTGGAATTGGCAGCCGTAGTCTTTGCGTTAAAGATATAGTGTGCCTATCTGGACGGAGAGAAGGGACATATATTCATGGACCATAGGAATTTGAAGTACATATTCACCCAAGGAGAACTGAATTTGAGGCAGCGCCGATGGATGGAACTTCTGGCAGATTACAATCTTGATATCGAGTATCACCCTGGGAAGGCTAATTAGGTGGCTGATGCGTTAAGTAGAAGAAAGGTTCTCGTATCGGAGAACAAGGAAGTGCATGAACTGACACCTACCCTAGCGAACCTGCAGTTATGTGCCACCACCGTCAATGAAGGTGTCACCGGATTGGAGGCTTTGGACCAAGCCGACTTGCTGGGTAGGATTAAGGAAGCCCAACCGCAGTACGGCACCCTGCGAGCGTTGGTCGAGAAGGAAGTGATTGGATACCACGTCGCGACCAATGGTACGTTCTTGTTCAAGAACTGAATCTGTGTGCCAAAGATAAAGGAGTTAAGGAATGAGGTTCTAAAGAAAGCCCATCAATCGCAGTTTTCGATTCATCCTGGGAACCACGAGATGTATCAGAATCTGAAGCGGTTCTACCATTAGGAAGGTATGAAGAGGGATGTGGCAAAATGGGTGTCACAGTGTTAGAACTGTCAGCAAGTCAAGGCGGAAAAGAGGGTTCCCAGCGGATTGCTGCAAGGGTTACCTTGTTGGAACTTTGAGCCAATTCTACCCGATTCAGAATTGCTGTCAGGTTCCTTAAGCCTAGGATCTAGGGTCTAGTTAATTGAATCAAGGATCTGATCTCATGTTTACCTGGAGATTGACAGCGGAAGATGGTCAGATAAACGAGATCTCTGGAGCGCCTCAGATGCTGCGCCTCTACTTCAGTCCACACGCACACAAGCTGGAATCCGCCGGGATGCTAGTACCGGGGCTCGGATCTCCTAGGAACTGAGTTTCTAGAGGTTTCTGTGTTTTCTCTCTGAGAAAAACTGTCTGGGCGGCGCACCTCTGATTAGGTCGAATGTATAAGATCACTTATATACAGACCTCGACATAAACTGAAACTTCACTCTCGGTTTCGGCCTTGTGTCGACCAACACACTTAATGGTGTCGATCGACACACGTCTTGTGTCGACCGACGCACCCAATAGTGTTGATCGACACACCTCATTAAAACTCATATTTGATGTGTATCCAATACACATCGACCAGACCATATGCCAATGATCAATCCCATACGAAGTATGTCCAACTTGCTTAGGTGTGTGACCCTGTAGGTTCACACGATACTGGAAATGAGTTACAGCTCATTTGTCATAAGCGGTTTCTAGCAAAACATTATGACTACCCAGTATCACATGAATTGTCTGATCTCGACAATACAAATATCTCTAGAGTGAGTACAATGTGATTTCAGGACACAATCCCAACAATCTCCCACTTGTACTGGAATCACCTATTCCTACAATCCCTTCGTCTCTATATCTCGATATGGCATAAGGCAAGAGACTGTGTCATCCTTATTATAGCCAACATCATGTTCATCGAATTCCTGATCTATACTGATATAACAAACGACTGACAATCACCTCGTTTGAGCACGGCCATGTATTTTCTCAGTATCAAATCTTCGATGGGCCCTGAGATATTTATCTCTCGTTATCCATGAGGGACAAATCCCATCTTGTTCCATCCCTGTTTCTACACATACTTCATGATACGCATAAGCAATGCCGTTATAGCCGCCAGTTACGGAACGACGTTTGACAAGGTCAAAACGCACCAACTCATATGCTAGAAAGCATGATGAACTCAGGTCTAAGGACTATACTCTATAGTCGTAATGAGAACCTCCCATGACACTGATATAACTATCCTGTGGAGTTCTCATTAAGCGGGTCATGTCCGATCATATGTTCACCAACATATATCTATGTGACTGACTGTGATAATCATATAATTGACTACATGAAACTTAGTCCAACAGTCACCTCACATACTAGTCTCGCGCGGTTATTGGTGTCCTATTTCAACAACCTTGACTAGGGACAATTATAGTTTATGTCATCTTTTACTTATAGGGTTTCATGATCAAGTCCTCAACTTGATGACCTATATGATGACCATAAAATACTTTGGGACCATTATTTAATTATCCAATAGTTAAATAATACCGATGTCAGTTTTAACTTACACAAACTTTGCCATAGCATGTCTATGTAAAGATCATAACATAACTAAATAACTCCCACTAGAATCAAGATCATCTCTTTAGATATCTAATACCTACAACAAGAGAATAAATCTCGTGCTTAGGTTGTGGGAGACTCTGCGGTGTTTTGCTTGAAACAATTTCAACAAACCACACCGCCATTCAGACAAAGAGACATAACCAGGTGGGAACCGGGAATCGTCTTTGTCCGTCTAACTACTTTCAACTGGTTCGTCACTTCCTCAGTTCACCACGAAACTATTCTTAGAGTTCCTCAAACACTTGGGATATTTCTGGTAACTGTCCAGTGACTATTACCGGAACATATTGGTATTTTCTCGTCATGCTCTATGCGTGAGCTGCATCTAGACGAGCGCAAAATATGGCATTTATGATGGATTCTATTGCAGCAGCATAAGCAATCACACTCATTAATACTAGTTCAGCCAGTGTTCAAAAACACTTCATCTTGCTAATTATTGCCATAAGACCTTTGGTATGAAGCCATTCTTGGAATTAAGCACATATGGACTGTCCAATACCTTATCAACATAAGGATTTTTGACATGATCCAATTAGCCTTTCTGATCCATTCCAATGGATCCTTATTCCAAGAACTTTACGCCCTTCTCCCATGTCCATCGTTAAATTTGACTTCCGACCCAAATCTTGACAAGACTTTAGCGTCGGAACGTCGTTTATGAGATTAAGTACATTACGTACATACGGTTTGAGAATTGCAATTACGCTCCCACTAGTCTTCTTGCAAACGCATGGTTTCATTTCTATTCTGATCAAGTCAAAACTTTTGACCATATTATCAAAATGTTGATTTCAACTCCAAGATGTTTGCTTCAATCTATAAATAGATCGGTGAAGCCAACATGCATACCCAACCAATTTTTCGGAGTTGGGGCTCACCATCGCTTCTTTGAATTTCGCATGCTCGTCACTTTTCAATGATCAACAGATCACGACAATCGGTTACGAGAAATCACTCTCGAGTTAGTGACGGATCCTTTCGGATCTGCGAACTTCAGGCTCCACAGGTGTAGATCCTACAGCACTTTGTAGATCTCACCGCTGCTCTCCCTCAACAGGTTGAGCAGTCTCCTGTGTTTATCGAATTTCTTCGATGTGTACTTTTACTCCCACTGTCCCCTTTTTGGAAAGTATGATCTTTCTCAAAAGACACAGTTCCGGACAACAAAAGTACTAAGCCTTGGTTTCCCTAGGACAACCAGCGAGGTAGAACTTATCAGATTTGGGTTCAAGTTTGTTTGTTGACTACTGTCTTACACAAACCTTGCAATCCCAATTAATCAGAAAAACAAATCTGGAAATCACCCAGTCCACATCCAATGTGGTGTTTTTCACTGATTCTGATAGAAACTTATTTAGCGTAAACATAGACATTTTAGAACGTATTCTTAAATGATTATGGAATATTCCTGTGACTCATCATCAATCGGAGCATATCTAATAAGATCCGATTCATTCTGTTAGATGATCACCCAATTCTTGACTCAAGTATTTTCTTCCGCGATTCAATCGAGGATCTCAATACTTCTGTCAAATCGGTTCTACACTTCATTTTGGAACTCCTCAAAAGATTCCTGCTCGTGTCTCATCAAATGAACACAGCCATACTTATTGATGCCATCAATAAGGTAATGAAGTACAGAAGATTTCCTTTGGCACTAATGCTCGTTGGGCCGCATACATCAGTATGTGTAAGGCCCAATAAGGCTCTGGCCCGTTGTCTTTTAGCTCTACTAAAAAGGCCTTAGTCATTTGGTCCAGTAAGCAGAATTCATACTTCATATGATTAATAATCAAATGAGCCCAAAACTATGGAACTTCTGAATCCGCTTCACTCTATGTGGTCAAACCGACTATGCCAAGGAAAAGTCGAGTTCGAGTCATCAGACTTAAACCTTTAGTATTTGTGTTATATTCAAACTTACGCTGGTTTAAGATATAAAACTCATTCCAAACGGGGTGCTACCATATGATATTTCATTAAGGTCTAAAGAACAAAACTTGTCTTTTATCAAAATGAAAAACATCCAAAATCTTTTCAAGAAGATGAAAGACATTTCTGCACAAGGCAGATACATAGTAGCAATTACTTAATCTCTAAAACCAAGTATGAAAGGCTCCTACAAGTGGAGAATATCTACGGCTCATGCAGCAACTATTGCTTCATACCAGACACGCAGTTCCACTTGTCCTTTCTTCAACGTTCTACTGTCGCTTAGGTCCTGCATATTTCAAAATATCAGTACCACAACTAGTATCCAATACTTATGTAGAACTTGAATTAATAACACAATACCTGAAGAAGAAGTACCATACATCTCCTTCATCTCTTGTGAATCTTCCAAGAATTTAATGCAATCTCTCTTCCAATGCCCTGACTCGTCGCAGTAGAAGCATTTTCTAACACCAGATGGGCCTGACTTGGGCTTATAAGATGACACAGGCTTATCCTGATTCCAAATCTGGACTGCCCTGCCTCTACCCTTGCCAACACAAGATTCCTCAAATCTTTTACCCTTTATGATGTCTTGCTCTACTGCTTTGAGCATGCCATCCAGCTCAGTCAACGTCTTCGTCAAGCCTTTCTTGATATAGTTCTTAATGAACTTATCATAGCTTGATGGCAGTGACTGCAGAATGATGTCAGTGGCCAACTCTAAGCTGACAGGACATTCCAGTTTCCCCAGGTTATCAATGTAACCCATCATTTTAATGACATGAGGACTTACTGGAGCATCCTCTGGTAGCTTGCACCCAGTGAGAGACTTCACCATCTGGAATCTCTCAACTCGTGCCAGATCCTGAAACTTCAGTTTCAGGCTGGTGATCATCTCTATTGGCGACTCCACGTTCTCGTATTGACTTTTCAAGTCCGAGTTCATGGTAGCCAACATCAGACCACGTACATCTACCACATCAATATAATGCTTATTCCAAGCATTATATGCTGCATGCGAGCGATTGGTCCCAAGCCTTTCTGGAAGAGCCTTTTCAAGGACATAGTCCTTGCTCTCCTGCTTGAGAATGAATCTCAGATTCCGATACCAATCCAGGAAGTTGGATCCATTTAACTTGTCCTTCTCAAGGACGGATCGCAACGAGAAAGTAGTCATAGACATAAGCTGAAATCCAAGAAAAACAAAGATTTAGTTATGTATATGATGAGAAATCTTATCTAATAAGAAAACTCGCATTATATTCAAACAATGTTTCCTCTATGAATATAATGATCCAAGACCCATACTTCACCAAAATCTGAGTGGACGACTCGTCATCACCCAAAATTTAGTTATCTAGGTAAGCAAATCATTGCTAATTTTACCCAGTACAACTCTTGGTCGCAGATAAGACAATCCATGTCTCATCTACTCTGACGTCTCTAGGCCCAGAACTTCCGATAGCCCAGTCAAGTAAACCAATCTCTTCTGTCTTGTGATCATTGACAGTCGCACTGCGAGTCTATCAATGATCATCTGCCTTGCTCAGGTCACTGTGGATACCAAGGACTCCAAGACTATCCAACAATGAACCGAGTCTTGACAGTAGACGAGATTGGGCAAGACATCAAGGTCACTTGATGTTTAGTTGAGGAAACTAAACTCTGAAAGGTTAGCAAATCAATCTATTAGGTCATGTAATTGTTGATGTCAAGCACCGCAAGTCCATCAACATAATTAACTGCCTTACTCACCTAATTGTGGACACCAAGCTCTTGGCTAGACCATCACACAACGAAATGAGTCTTGACAGTTGACCATATTGAAGCTAAACTTTGATCAAGGTTTAAGTCTAGTTTGGTTTCTGCAAATTCAAGGTTCAATAACCAGAATTTTGAGCACTGTATCGATCGACGCAGACTATGTCTGTCGATCGACACCACCAAACAAAAACCGGACTTCAATAACCGGTTAATCCAATTAACCCGGTTCATCGAACCGGTCATGTCGATCGACACAACCCGTGTGTGACGGTCGACATAGACCTTAACCGAAGAAAGTTTTGATAACCGGTCCAATTCAATTGAACCGACTTATCAGATCAAACTGATCTTAACCATTCAAATCGGTTTATAGTAATTGCGATAATTGGTTCAATCCAATTTAATCAATTTATCCAATTTATAAACCGTTTTAACCAGTTTCAACTGATTGCGATGACTGGTCCAATTCGATTGAACCGATTTATCCAATCAAACTGATTTTAACCAATGGTTTATTCTAATTGTGATAATCAGTTCAATCCAATTGAACCAATTCATCCAATTTAAACCGATATGTTCGGACTTAACCAAGCATGGTAACCGGTCCAATCCAATTGAACCAATTAACCATTTGCTAGGTATGTGTCCACCGACACTAGCCTGTGTCGATCAACACTCGACCGAATCTGCTCTGTGTCGACCGACACTAAACCTGTGTCGATCGACACAGAAGGCTTTCGGTTTTTCTTCGCGAAAAACCCTAGCCGCCGAATCTGTCGTTTTCGTTGTTCTGTGTCGACCGACACACCTAGTGTGTCGATCGACACTGTGCGAAAACACAGACTCGATCTTGATCGAAATCGATCTGACCTGTTCTAACCAAACAACCTAGTTTGCGAATCTAAATCATCAAATTCAATAAACAGGTCTGATTCAATGATAAAACCCTAAGGCTCTGATACCACTGTTGGAACTTTGAGCCAATTCTACCCGATTCAGAATTGCTGTCAGGTTCCTTAAGCCTAGGATCTAGGGTCTAGTTAATTGAATCAAGGATCTCATCTCATGTTTACCTGGAGATTGACAGCGGAAGATGGTCAGATAAACGAGATCTCTGGAGCACCTCAGATGTTGCGCCTCTACTTCAGTCCACACGCACACAAGCTGGAATCCGCCGGGATGCTAGTACCGGGGCTCGGATCTCCTGGGAACTGAGTTTCTAGAGGTTTCTGTGTTTTCTCTCTGAGAAAAACTGTCTGGGCGGCGCACCTCTGATTAGGTCGAATGTATAAGATCACTTATATACAGACCTCGACATAAACCGAAACTTCAGTCTCGGTTTCGGCCTTGTGTCGACCGACACACTTAATGGTGTCGATCGACACACGTCTTGTGTCGACCGACGCACCCAATAGTGTCGATCGACACACCTCATTAAAACTCATATTCGATGTGTATCCAATACACATCGACCAGACCATATGCCAATGATCAATCCCATACGAAGTATGTCCAACTTGCTTAGGTGTGTGGCCCTGTAGGTTCACACGATACTGGAAATGAGTTACAGCTCATTTGTCATAAGCGGTTTCTAGCAAAACATTATGACTTCCCAGTATCACATGAATTGTCCGATCTCGACAATACAACTATCTCTAGAGTGAGTACAATGTGATTTCAGGACACAATCCCAACATACCTATACCAGAATGGAAATGGGATATGGTGACCATGGACTTCGTTACCGGGCTACCAAGAACAAGGGGAAAGAAGGATGTGATTTGGCTAATCGTGGACCGACTTACCAAGTCTTCACACTTCCTGGCAATAAAGAAAATGGATGGGACAGAGGTTCTCGCCTGAAAGTATGTCGAGTGTCGAATGAAGTTGTACGGGTTACCAGTCAGCATCGTGTCAGACACAGATCCGAAGTTCACATCTATCTTCTGGCAGGCGTTTCAGAAAGCGATGGGTATGAAGGTACTTCTTAGTACGACATATTATCCGCAGACCGATGGACAGTCTGAGCGGACCATTCAGACCTTGGAAGATATGCTGAGAGCATGCGTACCGGATTGGGAAGGCAACTGGGTCAAATTCTTGCCGTTGGTCGATTTTGCCTACAATAACAGCTACCATCAGAGCATGGGCATGTCACCATATGAGGCTCTGTATGGGAGACTATGCAGGACCCCCCCCCCCCATGTTGGACCGACGTGGGGAGAGGCGTGACTTAGAGCCAGAAATGATTTAGGAAACGGTTGAGCAAGTGGAATTACTCAAGGAAAGCCTAAAGCAGGCCCACGATCGTCAGAAGAATTATGCAGATAAGCGTCGTAAGGATTTGGAGTTTTCTCTGGGCGATTCAGTGTATCTTAAGATGAGGACGTTCCGGGGCAACGATCCCAACCGCAACCTGGAAAAGTTGTGGCTGAGGTATATAGGACCGTTCGTGATAGTCGAGAGGGTTTGAGTGGTGGCATATAGGTTAGAGTTACCGCAAGAGTTGTCCGAATTTCACAACGTGTTCAATGTGTCTATTTTGCGGAAGCTTGTTCGTGAACCAGAACTGATCCTTCCTAAACCGCCATCGGATGTCAACCGTAATTGGTCAGTTGTTAGCAAGCTGGTCGGATTATAGATCGTCGGAGTCCGAGTTCAACGGAAATAAAACCAAAATGGTACTGGTTCGTTGGGAGAGAGACGGAATTCAGGATGATGTTAGGGAACCCAAGCTGCAGTTTAAGTTAAGCATCCAGAGTTGATTGCGGAATCTAGCGGCAGAACAAATCCGGGGACGGATTCTCGGTTGGTGGGGGAGAATTGTAGTGGCTCAATACTTGTCTCATTACTTGGGACCAAAGAAAAGGAAAGAGTGGGCCAAAATCCCAAGGCCCAACCCACCATTTCGGAAAACCCAAGCCATATTCCCTATAAAAGGAGCAGCAGCCCCCTCATTTCTTCACAAACCCCGAAGCAACGAAGCTCTGTCTGCGTCCCGAGCCATCCAACAGCCGCCAACCAGTCCCCACCGCCGGAGCACCACCTCGCCGCTGTGACCGCCGGCCATCCACCGCTCGGAGCTGCCGCCTGTCTCCTGAATTTTTGCTGGAAAATCTTGATCCACCCCGTTTTCGATCCCGAACCCCCAGTCATCGTCTTCTCGACTCTTTCGAGTTTAGAATCCTCCGTTCTTCGCATTCGTAAGGTGAGAATCTCCAGATCTCATATCTACTTCGTTTTCTTTTTCTAAAACCCAGATCTGCTTATAGATCAGATACGATCCGTAGAAGTGGTAGATCTAAACCGTATCTCTTTCCCCTTCTCTCTCTCTCCCTCATATCTTAACCCGAAACCCTAGATCCGTTCTTCTTTTCTCTATATCTGATGTCTGAAACCTTAGATATGTGTGTTGGATCTTCAAATCTCTTGCCGAATTCACCAGATACTCTCGTTTCTCAGATCTAGACCAAGGTGAGGACCGAACGTGATCTCTACTCTATCCTAATGAAATATCAGGACATGAGTCCTCGTTTAATAGTATCTTTCCTAGGTAGAGTAGATCTAGCGGATGATTTTTGTTGATGCAATTGAAAAAGCACCTAGAAGATAGGTTATCACTTAAACTGAAATCGTTGATTTTGTGTGATGGCTATGCGTGGTATAGCTGTTCTAGGGCTTTGCGTGTAGGACGTGTATAACGGGAATGGTACGTATCCTTTTCGTAGGGGAGGGAGTGATGAGCCCTCCAGATTAGAGCTTGGGATGCGCAGTGGGGAATTGAGGCCCTTAGGTGTTCATGAGTTTGAGCTGGGAAATCGTTATGCACGATTGGACATTAGATTGTTTGAGAGACTTCGGGCATTGGGTGCAAGGTGTTATTAACCTTTGACTTGTTTCTCTGATGTTGTGCTAGTATAAGTTGAGATAGCGGTATTCCTAGAATCCGCCCTCACTGGGTATTAGTGTTGAACCAATTACTCAGGCCTCCGTTGTCGTTTGTTTTGCAGGTAATCCCGGAGAGTTGCGGGGGTAGACGGACGTAGTGGTGTTACGTTTTGGGGAAGCGGGTTTCTTTTTCTTTAGGCGTTTCTTTTACTTTAATAAGACTTATGTGTTGCTTTCGTTTCACGTTATTACTATTTCAGTTTGGTTCGGGTTTTTTGTAAGACTCAGGTTTTAATTTTTAATAAAGTAAACTGTTTCATTTATTAAAGTTTTGGATTGTGGTTTATGACTTGGTTCACGGGTTTGTGGACTATGACTTGAGAAGTGTAAAGAGTTGTTGACTGGATCCGACGAGACGGGTGTCACACTTATGATCAACAACCTCATTCGACTTCTTTCTTCTCAGACGGCCGGTCTTGGGAATCTCAGTATGGCGATTTCTTCTTCACTTGATATTCGTCCCTTCTCACCTCCCATGCAGACCGAGTCGTCTCTGTTTGCTTCAACCGCATTTAGCTACAGTGGAGTGACTCTCTAAGTTAACAATTGGGTTCTACAGCTCTAATGGTCAGGACAAGTAGGAGGCAATCGCAGAGATATTCGCAAAGAATTCTTGGAGAATGATAATACTTGGAATGGATCGATCCGACGAGCACCAATCACTGGAATCTTTCTCGAGTCCTGAGTCATTACTTGCTCACATCAAAACACATGCAAAACAACAAGGAGTGGTTGTTTCAAGAGGATCGTTGAGAATCTGAAGGGTGATAATGCAGGAATTGATATGTTCAATGACCAGAGAATGGGAGCCCTTTTCTGGAGCTCCTGAAAACTTCTATTCTTTCAGACTTTGTTCGGAACATGAACCATGTCAAGTTGTCCTCATGCGAACCAACATGAACACTGTTGGTACTGGATTTCCCTCTAGGAAATCCGGCCCATTAATAGACAATGCGAAAGCCCGTAATTACAAGCCTGTTCCAGAATCAAAGACAAAGAGGAGAGCCGACTCTTTTGTTGGGCCCAAGCGAATAAACGCCCTGGCAAGGCCCGGACGATGCCGAAGCCGGAGACAATCGAGCTCGAGCTCGGCAGAAGATGACGTGGAGATAGAACAACTCGGTCTTGTCAAGTTCAACTGATTCGCGAGAATCTCGGAGATCGTTACGACGACGATGCCGAAATATCATAACGAAGAGGTCAAGGTCGAGACTATTTAAAGAAGAAGTGGCGACTCATTAAAGACATTCCAACCTAGGCTAAGAACACTTCGACTAGATAGCTCGATTTCATACTTTGTACTCTCTTCTCGATTGTGTTTGTTCTATCTCGACGATCAATCTCAATAAAGTCTTTGATTCATAGGAAACTATACCATTTCTATATCCTAAAGTCCAAATCCACGAATACAAATTCTTAGTGTGAATCCCGGATCTCACATTTGGCGCCGACTGTGGGGACTATCTATAGTTTTTCCTATCTTAAGAATCAGATCCTAGATCCGATAGATCGAGATGAATCCCGACCAAACTGGCTCTCCCAGCGCCACACCACCAGTTGACCTCCCTCAAACGGTCGACAACGTTCCTCAGAACACCACCGGGGTAAGAAACATGGGTCAGACCGACGGCGTGTTGACAAGCTCTGCCTCAGTCTCCACGACCTCGGCACCAGCCGGCTCCGTCGCTCAAACAATCGCGACAAGCCAGACTCCGAAAAATGTTTTGTCAGGAACTAATGATCCGAGCAGAAACTGGGTGTGGATGAGAAATGATTCAATACCCACCCCAGGAGATGGATCTGGAATAACCATACCTAATTCGCCACTACCTTCTGCTCCACAGAGACAAGGGCCAAGCGATCTTGCCGAGATCCGTTCGATGCTAAGCATGTTGGTAGATCGAACGAGAAATAACAAGGCAAGCGCAAGGGCCCAAGAGATCGCAAACCGTTCTCTGGCCGCGCAGCTCGACGAACAAGAGCGGCGCCTTAACGCCCGTCTTGAAGAGCTCGCCAGTCAAAGCCAAGGGGGCAGACCAACGCGAACTCCCATAAGTCCTCCACCGTGTACCCGCTTGGACTTCTCCCAGGTAGTAACTCCTCCGGGAACGTCGGGAAATTTCGGTAATGCGTCAAATAGCGGCTTCCGCCCTACAATGACCCCTATCGCGATACCGACCCCATTCAGTTTGAGTTCAATGGTCTCAGATCCAACCGGATCAAGAAACCGACCATTACCCGGGCCACCACCTTTCCCGAATAACTCTAATATCCGACCGAGGCAACTAGGAGGCTCTACCTTCGCCTCGAGTTCGGGACTCCTTAACGGATCAAACACGGTTCAATTCCGAACGCCCCAGATCGACCAGACAAGGTCGGTCCCACCGATCGATCTCCTCGACCCCATTTTTCCAGAACAAATTTCAGGTCAGGCACAAGCCCATTTCGCACCCGCAGAGGGCAATGAACATGATATGCTTAGACAATACATCGAGCAGGCTAAGGCCCAGTTCAACAGTCTGAGCTAGAAAGTTCACATGACAACAAGCGCGGCTCCTGACATCGATCGAGTGATCGAAGAAACACAACAAATACCGTTCACGGATCGGATCGCGTTTGCAAGGATCCGAGAAATCAAGAAAACTAAGTTTCCAGAATTCTCTGGGAAATCAGACCCGAAAGCCCACATCAGGGCATTCCGACTAGCGATGGCAAGGGTGTACCTTACCGATGAGGAGAGAGAGCCGGCCTTCTGCAGGCTCTTCGCGGAAAACCTATCGGGCTCCGCCCTAGAATGGTTTGCCGGACTGGAAGAAGGGTCCATTGACAACTTCACCCAGTTCATGACGGCTTTCCTCAAACAATACTCCGTCTTCATCGAAGAAAAGACTACTGAGGCAGCCCTATTTGGCGTCTCTCAAAAACCTGACGAAACACTTCGCTCGTACATCGACCGATTTAAGGAAATAAAATCCAAAATCGCGAACCCACGAGACGAGGTAGCTATAGAAGAATTAAGACGAGGACTATGGTTCTCAACCAGATTCCGCGAAGAAATAACAGTCCGCGAACCTCAAACGCTCGATGACGCCCTCCATCGCGCATCGGCTTTTGCTCGCCTCGAGGACGAAACCACGGCCCTCAGAGAAAAACACCGAAAAGAAAAGAACCCGTCGGGCTCGCAGAATTCGAACTCGAAAAAGGATTCCCGTAAATCAGGGAATGTCAACGCGGTCGAGAGCCCAAAGAGCTCGAAGAAATTCGAGTTCGACAAGGAAAAATTCTGTGATTTTCACAATAAAAGAGGACACTCGACCGAAGATTGCTATACTCGAGCTAAAGTCGAGGCTCAAAAGCGAGAGTCCGAAAGCAAACAAGACTCCGAAGTCGAGGAGGAAACTCTGCCCGACAAAAAGGAAAACAAACAGACCAAGGAGTCGAACTCCAAAAAGCCTTCTCAGAACAAACGGGAACGGTCAAAAGAGCCGGAATCCCCCGAAACACTCCCTCAAGGGTCGCGAAAGCGAGTCGAGTTCATCCTCGGCGAGCTCAACCTGAGCGGCACTCCGGGAGGTTCGGCACTATCCCCGCCTCCGGCTCCTGCTAAAAGTTTACGCTAGAGAATCAATCTCCCTCGTCTCTGCGGGGGGGGGGGGGGTGTTCGGTGGCTCCAAGCATTGCCGCGACTCGGTCAATTCGATCAAAGCTCTTCAAAGAAGAGTCGAGACCGACAGAGGGGGGAAAACCCCAATGTTGGGTCCAGACCACGAAATCATTTTCTACGAAAGCGAGACAAGTATTCTCGACAAACCACACGACGACGCCCTCCTCGTTTGTCTAGTAGTGGGAGATGTCAAACTCTCAAGGATAATGATTGACACGGGAAGTTCGGTAGATGTCCTCTTTTACGACGCGTTCAAAAAGATGGACTTCAACGACTCCGAGATCGTGGAAGAAAAGACACCACTAGTAGGTTTTGCTGGCGAAACGACGTACTCGATGGGCTCTGTCTTCGCCCCAGTAATCGCTGGAAGAGTTCGAAGAATGACGGAGTTCGTCATAGTAGATCGGCCAGCTCCCTATAACGCGATCCTAGGTCGACCATGGATATACGACATGAAAGCGGTACCATCGACCTACCACCAATGCGTAAAATTCCCAACTCCCAAAGGGATCAAAACCATTTACGGAAGTCAAAAGATTTCCCGTCATTGCTACATGAACGGATACAAGCAGATCGAGAAATCCCCTGCGTAGCAATTACAGAAAGAGGAGGAGCTCGCCACCATGCAGACCAAAAGGTCGAACGACCCAAGTAAAATAGGACCCCCAAAGGACCTCACGGCTCAGGTCTGCATAGACGATGCTCATCCCGAAAGACTCGTTGGCGTCGGAATCGACCTATCAGAGCCAGTTAAAAATGAACTGGTCTCTTTTCTCAAACAGAACGTCGACTCCTTCGCCTGGTCTTCAGCAGACATGAAAGGGATCAATATCGACGTAACCAGCCACGAGCTGAATGTCGACCCAACCTACAAACCGGTAAGACAAAAGCGTCGAAAACTAGGCCCTGAGCGGGCCAAAGCCGTCAATGATGAGGTCGATCGGTTATTAAAAATCGGATCGATCAGAGAGGTCAAGTACCCCGACTGGCTTGCCAATCCCGTAGTGGTTAAGAAAAAGAACGGAAAATGGAGGGTCTGTGTAGATTTCACGGATCTCAACAAAGCATGTCCAAAGGACAGCTTCCCACTCCCGCACATCGACCGACTGGTCGAGGCTACCGCCGGACATCAGCTACTATCTTTTATGGACGCGTTCTCAGGGTACAATCAAATATTGATGAACCCTGAGGACCAAGAAAAGACTTCGTTCATAACTGATCGAGGCACGTACTGCTACAAAGTCATGCCCTTCGGACTAAAAAACGCAGGAGCAACTTACCAACGCCTCGTCAACAAGATGTTTTCAGGACTCCTAGGCAAAACCATGGAAGTCTACATCGACGATATGCTGGTAAAATCTTCCAGGTATGAGGATCACATCCCCCAACTAAAAGAATGTTTTACCATTCTCAATAAATACGGGATGAAACTCAACCCAGCTAAGTGTACCTTCGGGGTTCCCTCAGGAGAATTCCTTGGTTACTTAGTGACCGAAAGAGGGATCGAAGCGAATCCCAAACAGATCGCAACGTTCATAGAGATGAAATCTCCCAGAACAACGCGAGAAGTCCAGCGCCTGACCGGCAAAATAGCTGCTCTGAATCGCTTTATCTCGAGGTCGACTGACAAATGTCTACCCTTCTATCACTTGCTCAAAGCAAATAAAAAGTTCCTCTGGGACGAAAAGTGTGAAGAAGCTTTCACTCAGCTCAAAGCTTACTTAAGCGAACCACCCATACTGGCGAAACCAGTAGAAGGAGAACCCCTTTACCTCTACCTAGCTGTCTCGACGGCAGCAGTAAGTGGAGTCCTGGTTCGCGAGGAACAAAACGAGCAATGGCCGGTATATTACATCAGTAAGACCTTGATCGACGCTGAAACCAGATACCCCGCCATGGAAAAACTCGCCTTAGCGCTAGTGACATCGGCTCGGAAACTCCGACCGTACTTTCAATCGCACTCGATCATAGTGATGACCTCTCAGCCCCTGAGAACCGTCCTTCACAGTCTAAGCCAGTCAGGTCGGTTGGTCAAATGGGATATCGAACTCAGCGAGTACGACATAGAATACAAAGCTCGAACGAGCCTAAAAGCACAAGTGCTGGCAGATTTCGTAATCGAGCTCCCTCCGACTATAGAACTTGACTCGACCTCGGCCCAAAAATGGAAACTCTACGTCGATGGAGCTTCCTCGAGGCAAGGATCCGGAGTCGGAGTAAAGCTAGTTTCCCCAACCGGCGAAGTACTAGAATAATCGTTCAGACTGGGCTTCGCCGCATCAAATAATGAAGCAGAATACGAAGCGCTGATAGCCGGGCTCAGACTTGCGATAGCAATAGGAGCCCGGGAAGTAAATGCCTTCAGCGATTCCCAACTGGTCACGAGCCAATACCATGGCGACTACGAGGCCAAAGACGAATGGATGGAAGCATACCTACGGGTAGTCCACACACTGGCCGAACAGATTGAATTCTTTGATCTAACACGAATCCCACGAGGAGAAAATACTGCAGCCGATGCCTTAGCTGCATTAGCATCGACATCAGATCCTAACCTCAAAAGGATCATACCAGTCGAAGGGATCGAAAAACCAAGCATCGACATAGCCCTCAAAGCTCTGTCCTTGAAAGAAGACGGGCCGGCCATAAAGGACGATGTCAAGCACCAAGAATGTCCTGGGGGCACCAGTAGCGACATCATCGAGATTGATGATGACCTTGATCCTAGAAACGCCGTGTACGTCGAGAACGTCCCCGACAGACCCATTCAAACCGCATCCACTAGTCAGGGACCTGAGCCTAACAACAACGAAGATTGGAGAACTCCAATCATTCGATACATCACAAACGGCGAAGTTCCCGACGACAAATGGGAGGCGCGGAAAGTTAAAACACAAAGTGCGAGGTACTGTGTCACGCAAGGAGAGCTCTTTAAAAGGAGCCTCTCCGGACCTTATCTCAAATGCCTTGACAAAAAGCAAGCCCTAGCCGTGATTACACAAACACATGACGGATCCTGCGGAACCAATTTCGGAGGACGAGCAATGGCCGTACGAATCAAAAGGCAAGGTTACTATTGGCCGACAATGGCCACCGAATGCGAATCCTTCTCCAACAAGTGCGACAAATGCCAAAAGCATGCTCCAATTATCCACCAAGCATCGGAGAAACTCTCCTCTATCTCATCACCATACCCATTCATGCGATGGGGAATGGACATTGTGGGACCGCTAGTCGCATCCGGCAAAAAGAAAGCTACACACATATTGGTGATGACGGACTACTTCACCAAGTGGATTGAAGCAGAGTCATACCAAAAAGTTAAGGACGTTCACGTTAAGGAGTTCGTCTGGCGAAACATCGTTTGCCGACATGGACTACCCCACGAGATCGTCACCGATAACGGATCTCAGTTCATATCAAACACGTTCAAAGAGTTCTGCAGAACTTGGAACATAAAGCTGACTTACTCAACGCCACGCTACCCCCAAGGGAACGGGCTAGCAGAAGCAGCTAACAAAGCGATTATGAACGGTCTCAATAAAAGGCTCAACGAGTGCAAAACAACCTGGAGTGACGAACTCCCAGCCGTACTCTGGGCCTACCGGACTACCCCCCGCAAATCCACTGGCGAGACTCCCTTCTCGCTGGCTTACGGAATCGAGGCGGTAGTACCAGCCGAAATTCTCGTGTCAAGCATCCGCAAGGAAGAATGCCCACGACAAGAGGAACTTAACAACAAGATGATAACCGACGAGCTCGACCTCATCGACGAAAGAAGGAACCTCGAATTAGCTCGACTTCAGAATTACCAACAAGCCGCAGCTCGCTACTATGATTCCCGAATCAAAACTCGAAGATTTCAGGTAGGAGAGCTCGTCTTACGGAAAGTGTTCGACCATAAAAAGGAAGAACACGCTGGAAAATTAGGAGCAAAGTGGGAAGGTCCTTACCAGGTCACTGACGTTGTGAAGGACGGGGTCTACCGACTCAAGTCGGTAGAAACCCAGAAGCCTGAACTACGACCTTGGAACATCATCAACCTCAAAAAGTATTTCCACTAGGACTACATCAACATAATCGAACTACGAAATGGCTTGATCCCCTTAAAAAAGGGTACGTAGGCAGCTCGACTTCGAGCGCAGCCGCCCCCCCCAACACAAAGCTCATACCGAGCTCAGCAACTTCTGACAAAGTCACACTAACTTATCTTTGTGAAATAAAAATAAGTCCCTTAATCCAATGTTTCTTTCTGTCGTAAAGGTCATAGCCACTGCGAAATACTTCGCCAAATACATTCCTAAAAGTGATATGAAATTATCTCTTCGAAAGCCATAGTGATATGAAATTATCTCTTCTAGAACAGGTGATATGAAATTATCTCTTCAAAGTCAAAGCGGTATGAAATTATCCCTTCCGAGCGACCTGAAATGGCCTCTCCCCGAAGCTAAAGTGATATGAAATTATCTCACCTAAAATAAGCGATATAAAATTATCCCTTCCGAGAGACCTCAAACGGCCTCCCCCAAAATTAAGTGATATGAAATTATCTCTCCAAGAAGTAAAGTGATATGAAATTATCCCTTCAAAACAAGCGACCCAAAACGGTCCTCCTGAATCGAACAAGCTGAAATGATCGTCCCAAAACGAGCGACCCAAAACGGTCCTCCCGATACGAACGAACTGAAATGATCGTCCCAAAGAAAGAGATCCAGAATGATCTTTCCAAAAAATACAATTCTTCTAAACCTTATACGGATTAAAAGAATCGGGGGGCTACCCCACCCCTCAAGCAAAATAACGAGGACAAGACGGCTACTCAAGCATGCAACCTCTACACACACTCCAAACCGTATATTTGTAAGTTCTCATACTTAATTTTTCTCTTTTCAATTCAGCGATCAAGCCTGAATCTTACATTACGAAGTAGTCGCGCCTCAGACTATTCCTGGCAAAGAGCCCGAGCTCAAACGCAATTAACTTAAAAGTTCGCAAAGAACTACCTAAGGCAATTCAAGATAAGCTATCTGCTCGATTCCTCTGGAGAAGTTCGAATCGCCGCAACGGCTCGAATTTTATGTTAAAGCATAAAAACAATAAAATCTATGCTAAGGCATGAAAGATTTAAAAAGCGATTCATAAAAAAAGAAGAAAGGACATAATGTCCTCGAGTTCGAACGAAAGCCCACCATGGGCAACACCATAAACAAACAAAAAAAAAGAGATCCCCCTCGGGCAACGAAAGTCTGGAAACAAATCAAAAGCCCACTTGGGCAACAATGAACAAAGAAGGAGGAAAAACTAGAACTGCTTGGAAGGAGAGGAAGCTTCGTCTTGATCCTCCATCTGGTCATCAGTCACCATGTCCTCCTCAAGTCGACCCTCGCCCTCGTCGCTAACACGCGAACTGACTTCGGTCGGAAGGTTTGATCCATATTGATCAAGACGAGCGGCCGCCTGGTTCAAAGGGCGCGCCAAGACCACGGAATCGTCCGACATCACCGGCAAATTAAGTTTGCTGATACTGAAATCCGACACCGCTGCGGCATTCATTTCCTCCGTGGCCAGGCTTTTCTTCTCGGACAAGTCCATCACCTCCTTGGTCAGATCAAGTTCGCCAGAAGCGAACTCAGCGATAAGCGCTGTTGGGAATGTCCTGAAATCTATTGTACTTGCTCTAAGTGAAAGTCGTATAGTCGAGATGAGACAATCACATAACACTAGGTAGTCATAACGTTTTGCTAGAAGCCACTTATGATCAATGAGTTCTCAACTCATTGCTAGTGTTATATGATCCTACAGGGTCACACACCTAAGCAAACTGGATCAAAATATAATTGGGTTTTAAAGATATAGTTATATATATGATATATAATATCCATTTGGTATTAATATAGATTATTCCAAATACAATGCGGCTGAGTTTATTTTATATATGAGATATATAAAATAAGGTACAAATATATATATAAGAGTATGTATATATTTGGACATGAGTGCACGTGAATGAGTTATGGCAATACAATTAATAATTGTAAAGCCCATAATCATTAATCATTAACACGTAGTGGGCTAATGGCTTAGGGTTATGCGAACACATTCATATATATATGTAGTCGTGTGATTTTAAGAACGTGAGTCAATTCACAGCCGCAGATAAAAACCTAATATACAAAAGGACGAATTGTTCGTTCTACTTTTTGAGATTAGATCTTAACGGCACTAGCATCCCGATCCGATCCAGTTTGTGTGTGTGTGGATACCAGTAGAGGCGCAACACTTGAGGCGCTTTAAGATCTCGATTATCTGCAAATCTTCCGCTGCTAATCACCAGGTAATTCTGAGATCCCATTGATTCAATTACATGAACCTAGATCCTAGGCTTGGAATTCAGACCAGGGTTGCCTAATTGGATTAGGAACTGCTAGAAATTCCTTCAGTGGTATCAGAGCTTTAGGGTTCCATTGAATCTGTAGCATGTTGATTAGATTGGTTGAATCTGGATCTCTGTATGATTGATACAAGCATGCTAAAACTCGTTTTGATCAAAGTAACCTAGTTTAGGGTTTTGTTCGAAAAACATTTTAGGGTTTTTCGCATGGTGTCGATCGATGCCAATCCGGCATCGATCGACACAGGGCGAAAACCCGAATAAAATTTAGGGTTTTTCGCATGGTGTCGATCGAAGCCAATCCGGCATCGATCGACACAGGGCGAAAACCCGAATAAAACTTATGTTTCGCCTAGTGTCGATCGACACAATAGTTGTGTCGGTCGACACACACCTCGCTAGATTGATGAATCGGTTCAATTGGATTGGACCGGCTATCGAGCTTGGTTAAAGATGGTTAAACACTAAGAATGGTTTATTGCGATTGGGTTGGTATCGACCGATGCTAATGTAGCATCGATCGACACTGACCGGTACTCAAAACCGGATCAATTGGATTGATCGGTTATCGCAGATTGGTTTTGGTTAATCTACATCGATCGACACTAAAGTAGTGTCGGTCGACACCAGATTCGATGGTTTAGGTTATGGAACCTGAAACCACAGAACCAAACCAAGACAAATCATTTAATTAGAAGAATTAAAACATAATAAAACTAAACGTTTTAAATGGTTCCGTTCCTCAACCAAATATCAAGTGATACTTGATGTCTTTTCAATCTTGTCAACTGTCAAGACCCATTTAATTGTGCGATACACTTGCAGTGCAAGATGTCCACAATTTCATGAGTAAGACAGAGGTAATCGTGTTGATGGATTTGCAGTGCAAGACATCAACAATTACATGACTGAAGAGATTGGTTTACTTGACTGGGCCATCAAAATCGTTTTGGGCTCAGAGACATCAGGTGGATTGGGCATGAGATGTCGATCCAGAACCAAGAGTTATATTGGATATAACTAGCAAAGTTGTTGCTTACCTAGATAACTAAATTTGGGTGATAGCTAGTGGCTCACTCAAGTTTAGTGAAGTATGGATCTTGGATCATTATATTCATCTGAGGAAACATTGTTTGAATATAATGCGAGTTTTCTTAATTGTTAAGAATTCTCATTTCTTGAACATCATAACTAAAACCTCCCTTGTTTTTCCAGCTATGTCTAGCACAAACCATCGTAACAATTTCTCCCTGCGATCCGTCCTTGAGAAGGACAAGTTAAATGGATCCAACTTTCTTGAATGGTATCGGAACTTGAGAATTGTTCTCAAACAGGAGAAAAAAGACTATGTCCTTGAGAAAGTTCTCCCCAAGAAGTACCGAGCCAATGCCTGGCAGTCAGATAAGGATGCTTGGGATAAGCATTCTAATGATGCGGTGGATGTGAGTTGTCTAATGTTGGCTACCATGAACTCGGAATTGCAGAAGCAATATGAGTACGTGGAGTCGCCAATACAGATGATCACTGGCCTGAAAAGTATGTTTCAGGAGCAGGCACGAACTCAGAGATACCAGACGGTTAGATCTCTGATTGAGTGCAAGCTACCAAAGGGCGAACCAGTTAGTCCTCATGTCATTAAGATGATGGGTTATATTGATAACCTGGGGAAACTGGATTGTCCCATTAGCCAAGAGTTGGCTACTGACATCATTCTACAGTCACTGCCGTCAAGCTATAATCAATTTGTTATGAACTATAACATGAACAACTTAACGAAGACGTTGACTGAATTGCATGGGATGCTTAAGACTGCTGAACCTAACATCAAGAAGGACACCCCAAATGTCCTTATGGTACAAAAGGGTAAAAAGTTTAAGAAACTTGGTAAGAACAAAGGTGATGGCAAGACGAGCTCGATTGTGAATCCAAGCGAGTCTGGCCATGCTCCTAAGGTTAAAACCAGTCCTTCTGAAGATGTTAAGTGCCGTTATTGTAATGGTTATGGGCATTTGAAAAGAAACTGCAATAAATTCTTGGAAGATTATGAGAAGCTGAAGAAGACGTACGAGACTTCTTCTTCAGGTATTATGTTATAGAAGTAAATGTTACTTCTTATAATCCTACTTATTTTGGTATTTGATACCAGCTGTGGTACTCATATTTTTGTGAAAATGTGCAGGACCTGAGCAAAAGTAGGACTATGGAGAAAGGACAAGTGGATCTATGCGTGGAAATGGAGCAAGAGTTGCTGCATTAATCGTAGGAGTATTTCATTTGTTTTCTTTTATGGCATGTTTTGAACTTAAAACTGCTACTATGTACCTGCTATGAGCAGAAAGATTATTCATATTCCTTGTTTGGATATGGAAGGATATCAGCTTTCAAATTAAGAATAAGTGTTATTCATTTGATTATAGTGATATATTTTATAGTAGCAATCCATTAGAGAATGGACTTTATGTTCTAAACCAGAATGTGCCTAAACTATAACATTAATACCAAGAGATTCAAGTCAAATGATGCGAATCAAACTTCTCTCTGGCATTGTCGTTTTTGGCCACATAAATGAGAAATAGATTCAGAAGCTCCATAGTGATGGGCTTTTTGGGCTCATCTGATTATGAATCATAATGGCCATACGGAACCTACCCGCGGTGCATAGGATGGGTTGTTCGGGTCAGTTTTTTTTTGCCCCGTTTCCTCCACCACACCTCCTTACTGTCCATAAACCCGGTCCCCAACTTGGAACTCAAGGTCTTTCCTCCTCTTGTTGGCATAACTCCTTTGGCGATCTTGCGCCTCCTTCATCTTAGCCTTTAGGAATCGGATTTTGAGAGGTTTTGCGCCTCCTTACTGTCCATATGAGAGGTTTTGGTCGCGGTACTTTCGAAAAAACTCGACCCGATTCTTCCCGGGCCATGAACACTTGGTTTTTCATGCACCGCGAATCAAAGCCTCTTCGTACCGTCGGTCGCTCTGGTCCGGAAGCTCCCGATGACCCAAAGTCCTCAACGCGACCCCAGGTCAGGCGGGATCACCCGCTGAGTAAAGTGAATCTAGTTTATTGGGTAAAATGACAAAGGCCCCCTTCGACAAAAGGTAGTGTCGATCGACACAAACGGTGCGTCGGTCGATACAGGTTGCGAACGAACAAAATGAAAGGCCAGAGGCTTATTGGGCTTTATACATACGGATGTATATGGGCCAATGAGCACTAGTGCTAGAGGAAACTTTCAGTACTTCATTACCTTTACTGATATTTTCAGTAGGTACGGTTATGTCTTATTTATAAGACATAAGTCAGAATCTTTGAAAGGTTCAAAGAGTTCCAAAATGAAGTACATAATCAATTTGGCAAAGGTATTAAAACTCTACGATGAGATCATGGAGGTGAATACTTAAGTCAAGAATTTAGTGATCATCTGAGAGATTGTGAAAGTGTTTCACAATACACTCCTCCTGAATCGGACTTTATTAGATATGGTTCGATCAATGATGAGTCACTTAGATCTTCCATTATCCTTCTAAGAATACGCTCTAGAAATGTCTGAGTTTACATTAAATAGAGTTCCATCAAAATCGGTTACAGAGATACCACATGAGATGTGGAATGGAAATGTTTCTGATTTATCCATCATGGAGATTTGGAGTTGCGAGACTTATATAAAACGTTTAATCTCTGATAAGCTCACACCCAAATCTGATAAGTGCTACTTCATTGGTTGTCCTAACAAAACCAAGGCATGTTACTTTTACAACCAGTTCGAGAACAAATTGTTTGTTGCTTGGAACTATGTTTTCTTGAGAAAGACTTTCTTTCCAAGAAGAACAGTGGGAGTAAAAGTACAACTCGAAGAAATTCGAAAATCACAGGAGACTGCTCAACCTGATGAGGAAGAGCAGCAGTTGGATCTACAAAGAGTTGTAGAACCTGCACCTGTGGTGCCTAGAGTTTATAAAGGATCTGGTGAATGTATATTCGATATACATTTAAATAGCGAGTTTCTGAAGAAGTGTCGATCGACACAAAAGTTGCATCGATCGACACAGATCGCGAACCAAATATTGATTTTGGTTTATGACTTAATTAACTACGGTTTAAATCTTGGTTAATTAGGTCGTGGCAAAAGTATACATATGAGATATGTGTGCGCGACTTTTACAGAAAACTAAAGCTCGCAGATCCGAAAGGATCCGTCACGAACCCGAGAAATATGGATTTCTCGTAACTAATTGCCGTGATCTACTGATCATTGAAAGTGACGGGCCTGCGAATTTTGAAGAAGCAATGATGGGCCTTGACTCCGAAAATGGCTGAAAGCCGCTGAATCCGAAATGGGATCCATGTCACAGAACCAAGTATGACTTGGGTTGATTTACCCGATGGTGTAGAAACCATTGTGAGTAAATGGATTTTCAAGAAGAAAAGTTGACATGGTTAGTAGTATTCAAATGTACAAAGCTAGGTTGGTGGAAAAAGGTTTCAAGTAAATTCATGGTATTGACTGTGAAGAAACCTAATCCCAGACACCATGCTTATGTCCATCCGGATTCTCCTAGCAACCGCCACTCATAATAGTTATGAGATCTGGTAGATGGATGTGAAAACAGTTTTCCTTAATGGAATTCTGAAAAAGGATGTGTACCTGACACAACCTGAAGTTTTCATTGATCCTAATGAAGCTAGGAAGATATGCAAGCTTCATCGGTCCATTTATGGACTGAAGCAAGCATCTCGGAGTTGGAATCTTCGTTTTGATGAAGCAGTCAAAAGGTTTGACTTCGTCAAGAACGAAGAGGAACCGAATGTTTACAAGATGACTAGTGGGAGCGCAGTTGCATTTCTAGTATTGTATGTTGATAACATACTACTTCTCGGAAATGAAGTTCCATCGTTTCAATCTGTTAAGACCTGACTCGAAAGTTATTTTTCGATAAAATTATGGGAGAAACCGTATACATTCTTGGAATAAGAATCTATAGAGATAGATTGGATAAGCTAATTGGATTGTGTCAAGATACTTATAGTGATAAGGCCTTGCACATGTCCAATATGCAGGATTCCAAGAAGGGCTTCGTGCAAATGACTCTTGGTATTACTCTTAGCAAGACGCAGTGTCTTTTGACACACGCTGAGCAAGGGCGAATGGGGGTCAGGCTACTGCTAAAGGCATTAGATGTCTTAAGATGTGATCTTAATTTTAGTGGGAGTCATTGTTATTAATTTTAGTTATGATATGATGTTCGTGTAAACATAATTTGATTATGTTATTGAAATCTACCATCTGTATTATTTAATAATGGTTATTAAATAATAGTCCCAAAGTAATTTATGACATTTTATAGGTCATAAAGTATGTGACTTGATCATGAAACCCTATATGTAATAAATGACATAAATTATGTTGGTCCCTGGTCGAGGTTGTTAAAGTGGGACATTAACAACCGCGTGAGACTAATATGTGAGGTGACTGATGACTAAGTTTCATGGAGTCATTAATAAGAGTATTAAAGTCAATCACATAGATATGTGTTGGAGAACACAGGATCGGACATGACCCACTGATGAGAACTCTACGGGATAGTTATATAAGTGTCATGAGAGTTTTCATTACGACTATAGAGTATAGTCCTTAGACCTGAGTTCATCATGTTTTCTTACATGTGAATTGGTCCGCTTTAACCTTGTCAAACGTCAGCCGTAACTGGTGACTATAAAGGCATTGATTGGGCGTATCATGAAGCGTGTGAAGAGACAGGGATGGAACAAGATGGGATTTGTCCCTCCTATATAACAGGAGATAAATATCTCAGGGTCCATCGAAGATTTGATACTGAGAAATATGTGGCCACACTCAAACGAGGTGATTGTCAGTCGTTTGTCTTGTCAGTATAAATCGGATTTCGATGAACATGATCTTGGCTAAATAAGGATGACACGGTTCTTGCCTTATGCTAGATCGAGATATAGTGACGAAGGGATTAAAGGAATAGATGATTCCAGTACAAGTGGGAGATTGTTGGGAATGTCCTGAAATCTATTGTACTTGCTCTAAGTGAAAGTCGTATAGTCGAGATGAGACAATCACATAACACTAGGTAGTCATAACGCTTTGCTAGAAGCCACTTATGATCAATGAGTTGAGAACTCATTGCTAGTGTTATATGATCCTACAGGGTCACACACCTAAGCAAACTGGATCAAAATATAATTGGGTTTTAAAGATATAGTTATATATATGATATATAATATCCATTTGGTATTAATATAGATTATTCCAAATACAATGCGGCTGAGTTTATTTTATATATGAGATATATAAAATAAGGTACAAATATATATATATAAGAGTATATATATATTTGGACATGAGTGCACGTGAATGAGTTATGGCAATACAATTAAGAATTGTAAAGCCCATAATCATTAATCATTAACACGTAGTGGGCTAATGGCTTAGGGTTATGCGAACACATTCATATATATATATGTAGTCGTGTGATTTTAAGAACGTGAGTCAATTCACAGCCGCAGATAAAAACCTAATATACAAAAGGACGAATTGTTCGTTCTACTTTTTGAGATTAGATCTTAACGGCACTAGCATCCCGATCCGATCCAGTTTGTGTGCGTGTGGATACCAGTAGAGGCGCAACACTTGAGGCGCTTTAAGATCTCGATTATCTGCAAATCTTCCGCTGCTAATCACCAGGTAATTCTGAGATCCCATTGATTCAATTACATGAACCCTAGATCCTAGGCTTGGAATTCAGACCAGGGTTGCCTAATTGGATTAGGAACTGCTAGAAATTCCTTCAAGCGAAATATTGGCCAAAGCCTCCTGAAGCCTCATCTCGGCGCTCACAACGACCTTTCCTTTGGCTCTCCTTCGCCACAATCCCATCGAGGATCCTAAGGTATTCGCCGTTCAGCCCCTTCCTAGCCTCATGGGCCGCCACCCTGACGTCAAACTCTCGGTCGGCAAGAGCCTTGTCCAAATCACCCTGACATTGCGCGGCCCGCACATCCGCAACCCGACCTGCCTCAGTAGCGGTTCGACTCGCTTCCTCTGCGACCGAAGCCCGAGCCAAGGCACCTTGCAACTGCGCATCCAGGTCACCCGCCTTTTTCCGCAGCTCTTCCTTCCGAGCCAAGGCCCCTTACAACTGCGCTCTCAGATCCCTAACCGTCGACTCGCCTGCGGCACCTCCTGCAGCTCTCGTTCAGCCCTAGCCGCAAACCTGTTCACGGCCTCCAGGGCCTACAAAAAAAAAGAACGAAGAGTGAGCACGAAACATATCAAAAACGAGGTAGGAAAATCGTCACCTTCCCAGAAGCCGCCATCACTCGGTGTAAATGTCACCGAGAGTCATATCCCCGACAGCCGGGAGCTGAACACCTGCGGGCTTAAAATGCCTCAGCAGATAGGCCACACCCGTCGGGTCATCCGCAATCGGACAATCCTTCTGGTGCCTGAAGCGCCAGTTGAAAGACCCGGAGGACCCAGAAGAGGCAGGTCGAGCCTCAACACCCTGGTTTGATCTCCTCGAGCTTACCTCTGCGTCAGTCCTTTGACGCTTTGCCGCCGGGGGAGGAGGGTCACTCCGGCACCGACCTTTTGATCCCCTCGAACCATTCGACCGGGAGTTGCGCATAACAGGCTCCCCATACGGGACCCGAACCGGTCCCCGAACAGGAGGTAAATCCTCCACCACCGTATTAGCCTCTCCGGACCCTGCGGCCTGGGGGAGAGAAACCTGAGCAGGGTTCGGAGGCGGAATCGAAGGAGGAGGAGGAGGCCCCTTGTCCATGGCAAAAAGAAGGGCGTTGCTCAAGTCGCCAGCCTTCATTTTCTTTGCCAGATCAACGGGATCCTTCCCGTTCTGACGGCTGCTAGATCTTCTCGACATCTTTTCCAGAGAAGGGGTACTTGCAGTAGAACTGTCGCCCGAAACAGGTCGATCTGCAAACAAAACAGATTCGGGTCAGCCCGGCAAACGGAGGGCATGTGGCACGTTGACCCCCGGACAAACTAACCAGAACACTTACTCTCTCCAGTCCGCTCGACAATCTAACGCGGGTCCCGAACGATTCGAGCCGAAGTGGGCTGGCAAGGGAGGCGTGATTCGTCTCGCGAAAGACGAGGTCGGTACGAAGGAGATCGTCGGGCCGCAGGACCTAAAGCAGCTCGGATTCGCTTTACACCAGCGGATATCTCCTCTCCGAAGGCGAGCTATCAAACTCGGCGTATCTGGATTCGAGGATGGTGACTCAAGAGCCTCTGCAAAGAAACCCAAAAGATTGTTAGCAGATGACTCGATGTCGATAGAAAATATCGAAGCAACCAGAGAAACCAATAAGCCCTATAAGCTAACCAACGCTGGTTGCCCATCTTGTCGGGATAACCGAATAATCGAAATCCTCAACCGAGTGATGACTGATCCTGAAGTAAAAATATTTACTCTTCCATACATCCCTCGTCGGGATCTCATCAAGGATTTTTCCATGGCGAGGAGAGAGGTAGTAAGTCCCGGGAAAACGAGTATTGTGTTTTACCGAACAAACCCTCATTAACTCCTCGACCCCAAAATTGATACCCTCCTCGACGGCTCTGACCCCGAGTCCGATGACGTACCGAACAAAGTCCGGGGTCATCTGATGAAAGGCCCGCTGAAGCTGGGCCAAAACCCATGAGATAATGCGAGGGATCGGGAAAAACAATCCGCATTTATCGAAATAGGTGTAAGAGGCGCAGCAATGGCCCTCGACGACGGTTTCTGGGGACATTTCCGGACATGGGATAAGTATCTCCACCTCCGGCGGAATCCGGCATTTCACCCGCAACTTCTGTATGAGGTCGGCAGTCAAACTGGACGGTGGATGGGGACCAACCGGCCCCACCGCCACGGTTGAAATTGCCTTGACCGCACTCTTTCGAACCATGATAGCTTGATATATTGGAAATTTCTTTCGAGGAAAAGAGGAAAAACGAAATCTCCAGAGAGAGAAAGTCTCAGAACGACGAAAAAGAGAATATGAGCGAGAGGCAAGAAAAGGATATAATGAGGGAGAAGAAGTTACCTTGACGATTCGTAGTGTGAGCAGTAATGGGAATCGTGCTAGGTAACTCCCCTTTTTAAACTACCTCGTGTTCGAGATCCGTGGAATTTTTGGTATCCCACAATCCCAACCGCTCGATTCGAAATTTGTAAATGATCATGAAAAAAGATCGAGGCAGTTGTGATCCTTCGGGCCTGTGCGATCTCAACCGTCGATATAAGATCTATGGATGGGGCGAAGATAATCATTAGGTTTGTCACACCCGAGGCACGCACCTCTTCCCAAGAACGTCCACCGCCCATTAACCTCGACTTCTCGAAATCAATGGGCTGGGGAGCTATTGTTGGTACTGGATTTCCCTCTAGGAAATCCGGCCCATTAACAGACAATGCGAAAGCCCGTAATTACAAGCCCGTTCCAGAATCAAAGACAAAGAGGAGAGCCGACTCTTTTGTTGGGCCCAAGCGAATAAACGCCCTGGCAAGGCCCGGACGATGCCGAAGCCGGAGACGATCGAGCTCGAGCTCGGCAGAAGATGACGTGGAGATAGAACAACTCGGTCTTGTCAAGTTCAACTGATTCGCGAGAATCTCGGAAATCGTTACGACGACGAGGCCGAAATATCGGAACGAAGAGGTCAAGGTCGAGACTATTTAAAGAAGAAGTGGCGACTCATTAAAGACATTCCAACCTAGGCTAAGAACACTTCGACTAGATAGCTCGATTTCATACTTTGTACTCTCTTCTCGATTGTGTTTGTTCTATCTCGACGATCAATCTCAATAAATTCTTTGATTCATAGGAAACTATACCATTTCTATATCCTAAAGTCCAAATCCACGAATACAAATTCTTAGTGTAAATCCCGGATCTCACAAACACCAACACAAATCATTTAGCCAATCCAACATCTTATGATATGCATAACTCATCAACCCTCCTAAAAAATGAATAAAGAATTATGCAATTTCTTTGTCAATAAAATGCAATTTATGGGACAGCAAAATATATATTTAACGACGACTCCTATATGACAAGTTAAGCAACAAAAAATCTGAAACGGTAGGGGGGAAAACATCGAGCTAAGATGCTTATTGTTCTGGTCTTGTTCATCATAAATATTCGGTCTAACTAAATCAACAACTACCCATGCAACTTATGGCATAAATCACATACACCCACAATTCCCTACGATTATTACGTACCCACTAAATTCACTCTTGCATGTTCGCCATAGAGCCGCACTTATTTACCGACAGTACAAAAGATAATAAGCAGTCAGTTCTTAAATTAGTACACTAAGGCTATCGACACTAAGTGATAATTACAATTTACAAGAATCGGCATTAGATGTAATAAAAAAATATAACAACTCATATGTAACCAGAGGCATGGGACTGTAGAAGAAGAACATCAAAAATAATGCAAACCTGCTACTGAGATAACTTCAAGTGTAGGTTCACATGCAAAGTTGACCGGACCAATTCAAAGAACTAAAGTAGCTGAGAAAATCCACACGAGTGAAAGTTGATTTCAGAAAAAAAGAAAAAAAAAATACAACGGTAAACAAGAATTTTGAAATACAACAATTAAGACCTCGAGCTGAGATCGCTTCAAACTATATTATTACCACATCCTCTCATTATAAACTCGCAAGTCTTAGCTAGAATAACATATAACTTATACCTGTATCGATGTGATTTTCACGTAAGCTGTTATATTTTTCTTACAACGGCCTAGTATGTCGTCCTTTTGCCCGGCCGCACAAACGCGAGTTCTTCGGTATAGGGTACTCATCTCTCAAAGACGTCGATGTCGTGAAGACACGCAAGTAAAGCTGTTGTCCCAAGTATTGCCTTGCCCAAAACTCTGATCTTAGGTTCCACATTCCCACGTTGTCCAAAGCAATGTAAATGGCCGTCCATGATTTTGGGTACACCTGAATCCCCAAATATAGATCATGTGTTTAATTATAACAAGGAAAAAAAATGTGTTAGAATAAGGAAGAAGAGGTAAGAAGAATGCCTCACTTGGACAGTTGACCGAGAAACGGCATCACGTAGGTTGTAACCATTTCTGCTCCCTGTGTTCCACTGTCCACCATCCATCCTATATTTTATCCGATTAAAACTCACTTAATTAAACTGAGCTTATGAAAATAAAGAAAATATCATTTGAAGGGTGTGAAGGTAACTATACCCAACGACCCAGAAGGAATAACCATTGAGATGATAACTTTGGACGATATTCTCCTTGTTCTCGAACACAATCTCGATAAAAGTTCGATAGTCAACTTGCAAAACAGAGGTGTCAAGGTATAAACCTCCACCTGTGGGTTTGTCCGAGATGCTGTTGATCTTATAAACGCCGCTTATCTTGAAGAAGTCGGCAAGTTTTAGAGGTGTATCCGCAGGCACAAATGAGACACTATTGACACCGTATCTTTGCTTCCCATTTATCTGACCGGCTGAACTACCAAACACAATAGTCCTAATGAGCGGTATTAGACCATAATGATATGAGCCTTGTGGGTTTGGTCTTGGTCCACTAGCGGTCAAGTTGGTTCTAAGAAAAAGCATAAACCATATCCATAACCATCAGATCTTTTAAATTATCTATATGGAGCTTAAAACACGTAGCCACATATGTATGAATGACTACCTGAGGGCACGTGCTTGGTTCAGGGACCAATCGATCTGAATAGTGGGACCACCGGGGATTGGACCAGAAGCTGAGGTAGACGAGCCACTATAACGGAGAACACCCATGGTTGTTATGGTTTTATCCGTGAACCGCGACGAAGCAACTACGTAGTAGTCACGTGGAGATTGGTCAGCAGCAATGAGAACAGAGTAAGACTGGCCAACATGAACGTCCAGTGAAGAAAACATGGTTTGCATTGTGTGTGTCCCTTCGACTTCCACAAGCTTCATCCTATGATTTTGAATTCTGAAGTTTAGAGAATTTTGTAATCCAACGTTTGATATCCTCAACCGGTATGTTTTCCCTATATTACGTCCTCAAAAAATATATTAATAAATGTGTTTTTTTTTTTGAACATTTATTAATAAATGTGTTAAACGTGCAAAAGATAGGAATAAGCAAAGATCAACTGCAAAACACCTTGCTCAACGTTCAAGGTAGCGCCGTTGCTGCGGCCATTGATAAGAATTCCATCAGGCGAAGGTAACTTCCTTCCTCTGTCAAGACGAGCCTTCAAATCCTGAACGATGGACCAAACATTAAAAAAAATATATATATATATATATATATTCGTAAAATAAAAACACGATCATTTAAAAATTAACATTTGCATGGGGTCAGTTGGCGGTCCCAGAACCAGTTTTAACTGGTGTCAAAATTCTAAATAAGAAAAAGAAAAAAATATTAAAGGCAGGGGTCAGTGTGGGATTCGAACATTAATTTTGTGGGTTCAATTACCTATTTTTACCAAAAATGCTAGTGATTTTTACATGTTTTCTTTATAATTTAAAATTTTACAGAATATTAGGGGTGTCATGTGACACCATATACTTCTAAATGGGTTGGCCAATATATATTATATTAGACTAGGAGGAAAAAAAACATGTTTTTATTGTTCAAAAAAACATGTTTTTTGAACAAGAAAACATGTTCGCCAATATATATTATATTTTTTATTGTTCAAAAAAAAAGAACAATATATATTATAACATGTTCGCCAATATATATTATATTTTTTATTGTTAAAAAAACAACATGTTTTTTTTTTCTTTTTTCTTTTAGGAGAAAACATGTTGTAACGCGGGGATTTTGTTTTTAACTTATAAATACTTTATATATACATATATATTTTAGTTATTGATATTATCATATTTTTAATTTTAAATTGTTTTACTTATTTTATTTTCTTTTATGATCATAATAATTTGTATGAGAAAACATCTGCTAATATGTGATTATTATTTTAATTTGTAATATAAAAATATATTTTTATTATCTATTTTCTCTCAAATTTTCTATTTTTATAAAAACTCGAATTTTTATCATTCATCTAATTTTATTCATACATCATTTTATTTTTTCTTTATTTGTTATTTATATTTTTTATTCATCCAAATCACAATATTATAGGAATATTTTTTAGATTCTTATATTTTGATTTTATTATTTTCAATTTTATATAATATTTTATTATTACTATTTTACCTACTTTATCACATTTTATAATTTTTGATAATTATCATTTTAATTATTTAATAAATATATTTTGTTCCATTTTGTACATTCTAGTTTTCAGTTATTTAAAACTTTAATATTGAGTATTTGCAATTGTGTTGAGAATTGAATAATTTGTTAATTCATTGATAATCATTAAGTTATGGAAAAATATAAAATCTATTTAAATCTCATAATATAATATTTACTGTATGTTTATTATGTTTCAAATTAATTTTATTTTAATTTCGGTATTTTTATTTTAATTATTTTGAACAAATTGAATTTAAATAAATGATTTTAGTTAAATATTATATTGTGGAAATATGTTATTTTAAGTTAAATACCAATGCGAAAAAATAAACTGAAGTAGACTAATAAAGAGACGGATGTGTCAACGATAAAAAATTTCTTTCACTTTTATATAAAAATTGTTATTTTAAAATTATATATTTATATTTTACTGATTTTATATAATTAAATTTAAATTAAATAGTTCATTGTAAAATTATACTTAATTTGAGTTAAATGCTAAATGGAGCTAATAGAGAAAGGCAGATATATCAATGCCCGAGAAATCTCTTTTATGTTATAGATTATGACATGCAAGATATAATTTTAAAAAGGATACAAATATAACATATATATATATATATATATAACAGAGCGGTTGAGGTAGTCCAAGTGGTTGAGGGGCTCGGGGTGGTAAACACCATTCCCGGGTTCGAGTCCAGACGGAAACAAAAATGCCTCCTCTGCTCACCCACACGGATATGGGCACATTGCTTACGGCCCATTTGCATACCCGGAGAGAGGGTCTATCCGTGGGCTGCATCTCCCTTTGGGGATTAGTCTGGGCCCCTCCATAGGCCCGGGATACCCCCAAGTTAATCAAAAAAATATATATATATATATAACAATGAAAATGATTACTTGCGTAATTACAGTATGAAATATGTAATTAGTTTAGTTTTAATTTAAGCTTGCATTTCATTTTTTTACATAAGGGAAATACTACAATTTAGTACAAAATCTGCAAAACACAAATTTATGAGACGGATGAAAAGACAAATTTATGATATCCAAGCAGTATGACACGGCAGTGTTTAATGCATTTAGTTGTTTTAAAAATATGTGTATAAATATTGCTATTTTCTAATTTCATGAATTAGAAAACTTATTTAGAAAATTAATACTTTTAGTTATCTTTTAGGATCTAAATAATTAATAGAAGACAAATATAACTATTTTAAAATAATTTTATTAACATTATCTCAATCTAAATTAATAATTACATATATCAGAATAATAAATTGTAATTATTATATATATCATGTTCACGTTAAATACGTTAAACATATGTTTATATAAATAAGATCTGATTCAAACTAATGTTGGTGTAAGAATTTTATTTTTGTATAAACTTACCGTGTGATTAGATTTGTACCAATCTCCGATGAGGACAGTGTAATCTCCTGCGGGATCAGCGAATGGAACTGGAATTCCAGGACGGCTAAGGATTCTGATGCCTCCAAACCCACCAGCCGCCTTGTGAAAAGCAAGGGATGGGAAGTAATAGAAGCTTCCGATTTGGTCCTTCACTTGCAAAATGTATGTGTAGTTAGTCTTCGGTGGGATTGGACAGGTCGTTCCGTACATTCCATCAACATAAGAATTTCTCCGGTTCTGTACTCCGTTCCTGTTTAATCCATTTTTCAACAATTGAATAACAGCAAATATACAGAAGACCATATGTAGCGAAATTTTTGAATGCCATCTACTTTTTATTCGCAAAATAACATTTACTAAATGGGTTTCTAACTAATATCATGTTTGATTTTTTTTTTTTTTTTGAAAAAGCCTTTCATGGATTTATTTGATAATACGCAAATTTGTAGAATATTATATTTTTTTATAGAAACACGTTGCGATACCATACATTATTTATTTACGAAAATGCTATCCAGATATAAATGACTAGCTACCTAATAAACTTTATACATAATTACCAAACCTATAATTCGTTACATCCTAATGATGATTTTTTTAAAAGGATGCAACGGCGGAATTAGTGGAAATGTGTAGGGCCCTTCTAAAAGACAACGTAACTTCAACGACATTCTAATGCCGCCGACAAGTTTCACCGAAAGGGGTGGTCTGAGTGCTAAACAGCTAATGAATTAAGGAGACAGGTGGCAAATGTATGTGGCAAATTTCCCTATCATTACAGCATCTACACATGGTAGTTTATAATAGTATCATCATTTTATTTTTACTATTAGGTAAAATCCTATTATTGACAAGACAGAAAAAACAAAACAAAACAAAATTGCCTCATATAAACAGTAAATGTACTATTTCTTATATTGGCCTCTATTATAATACATTTTACTTTTAAAAGTTACAAATTAAATTTTTTTATTTTTTTATTTTATAAAACTTTTATAAAATATAAAATAGTTTTAAAAGCAACAAAGAAATTGTATATATGTATATAAAAACAATTAAATAATATTTTTAATATTTATTTTGAGTATAATTATAAAATATAAAAATTAAATGCCAATTATATAAATAAAAAAAATTTGACTCTATTATGCTATTTCTTTTTTTATAAATAGAGGAAAAATAGCAATCTGTATATTTTTCTCTATAATAGAAATGGATTAAAACTCATTTTCTTCTATTATAGTATTTAGAAAAAAATATAGCATGGGTTGGAGATGACTTAAATCACACAATAAGTGGAGTATCTTTGATTAATTAGCAAGCTGTTTTAATACCCCTAATAGATTTTTCGTTAATTGATACAGATGTAACAGATCTATGCCATTATGGACCATTTCCACTTGCCCATGACTACATTAATCACAGTCACATGCTTTGCTTTCGTAATAGCACGCTATTCCACACATATATTTATTCTATTTTATCGAATTAAATGAAAAAGCGGCGTCCCCAAATTCAGCCTTTAATTTTCATGTTGTCTATGTACCTATTTTTCATTAATATTCTACCCGTGAATTTACGATTAGTAATTACATATGTACACAGATCTAAGTGGATCCGAGATCATAGTAGAAAATAAAGTCTAACAAACCACAACTTTTAATTTGGTTTACGGTTTTCAAATAAACTCGATCATTAGATGACAAAAAATAATATAAAAAACTGGCTACTCAAAAAGAAGAAAACGTGGGCCAAAAGTGTTCTTAGAAATGAAATTTGTATAATAAATTCCATAAATAACCCAGAAAGTGAAGAGGATAAAGTTGTCATTCTCAAAACGGAAGAAAGAATCGTTACCATGATATTAAGAAAGGCTCGTCTAAGCTGTTGTGTACGTTAATGATGAGATTGTCGTTTGTCACACTGTGAATGTCGGGCCCCGGAAATTGTCCATTAATCAGTATTCCCTAGTTTTCATACAAATTAAGAAAGAAAAAACAATTAGTATCGTCGATTGATTCAGTTCACGGATCGAACCTTCATGGTAACAAAAATATATAAGGAAATTGTAAACATTTTTGTCAACCAGCCAATTAAGCGATCCAGGCAGCAATAACAAACATAGTTTACAAAAGAACTAGTGACGTATATTGTTTCCAAAAAAAAAAAAAGTAGTAACTTAATTCATATACTATTGATTAGCACTATCAACCCAATCATAACATAAATGTTACACTCAATACATAACAAAAATCTTAACCAAGATATATATTTATATCTATCAACTAGTAATGTACTCTGTACCTAGAGAGATTGAAGAAAAGAGTTTCTTTCTTTTGTTATGAAATTTTTAAAACCAAAAGAGTTAATAGTGTGGAATTGAAGACCTGTTGACGAACCCCGAGTGGGTAAATGTCACCGTATGTTACATTCCAGTCGAAGAATCGGTATGGACTCTCGGCGGTGACTGCGGCGAAGAATGAGAGGCAGAGCAATATGGCGGTGCCTGCAAATCTGTCCACGGCCATCAGTTTAATGAGAGGGAACGTGAACAACGACGTTTCTTATGGAGAAGAGAGAGGGAGTAAAGAGTTAGAAAAAAAAAGAGAAAGAGAAAGAGTGAGTCATATCAGTGGACACACTGAGTAATTTAAATTTAAATGTGTTGAGGGGGGAGTGCGAGAAGGGTTCCTACCTAAACTTGGCCCAACAAATAAAAATTATATATATATATATATATGTATAAAAAACTAAAATAATAATAATTGTGAAAATACGATGAATTTACTGCGTTGACTTGGAAAATTAATCCAAGTACAATTTATTTTTTGGTAAAACTGCATCAACCCTCTAACAACCACAGTTCAGGAACTTTGTTATCTAAATTATTGCTACTGACTGTTAGCTATAGTGAATACAATCTTCACTCTGGTCCAAAGAAGTTAGATGTACAAGGTTAAAGGACTATAAACCAGTAATTTGATGCATGGGTTTATTATAGATTTTTGCGAGCCGTTTGAAAGAGTTTCTTCCTGAGGCGATGCTATCTAATCAAAGCGATTTTTATTACAGGTCCTTGAAAATGTATTGATGGCAACGTTACTTGTAAAAGATTATAACAAGGACTCGATTGCTTTATAATTTGTATTAAAGATAAACATAACGGAATTTTTTGACATGGTATAATGAGACTCTATTCCAAGGATATGTACATAAGAGAGGGGGGGGGGGGAAGGGGGTTACAAGTTTTTTTTACAAGCACACAAGGGGTTGAGGCAGGGATATGCAGCAGACTCATGAGTTTGGTAGCCACTGAATTTGGTAAACAGAAACATGACATTACATATTAGGTAGTTTTGTGGTCACATACTTAATTAAACATGTTTTCCTCTTCGCGGTAATAGTTTTGATATACATCCATTAACTTGGTTATGAAGCTGATCATGAAAAAAAACTGAAAATCTGTATTTTTGTTCTTCCCAAAATCTCAGGTATCCGTAGATATGAATTCATGCCATTAGTAGTGATATTAAGAAAGATTTTCATTTCCTCACTTATCTGGTTTGGAAACTTATGCCCAAATTGAAGAGAATGTGGTAAATTTTATTTGTTACCCACACCTTTCCATTTTCCTTATATGTTTCTTAGTGGTAGCTTTTCAAAATAATAAATTATGATTTGCAAAAAGAAGATGTAAGATCAAGGGTTTGTTCTTGTTAATTTTAATCTTTCTGAATGTTTTTGGTTAAAGCCTTTCACTATAAGAAAACATGCTTATTTATAGCCACGAAAATATTCGTGGCTATAAGCCATTTTGTGACTATTTTGATGATAGTCACGAATAGCCACGGACCCAGATTCGTGGGTTTAGGGTTTGTGGCTATTCTGAATTCGTGTTAATTCACAGCTATCCTTACACAAAATTTTCACGAATTTTTTCGTGGCTACTAGCCACGAATTTCTACGAACGAGTTCGTGGCTACTATTGCTACGAATAGCCACGAAAAAAGGTCGTAAATATTGCCACGACTTAGCCATGAATGAAATCATAGCCATATCCACGATTAGCCAAGAACATGTCGTAGCTATAGAACCACGACTAGCTATGTTCCTTTTCGTAGCTATGTTAGCCAGGAATAGCCACGTTTCTGTCGTGGCTAGCCTTGAATAGCCACATTTTAGTCGTAGTCATATTGCCACGAAAGTAGCTACAATTTCTTCGTGTCATTTCTACAATTGTCAGGGACCGTTCGTAGCTATGGTCGCCACGACCAGCTACAAATTGGTTTCGTAGCTATATAGCCACAAAATAGTAATAGCAATTTGTGGCTTTGTTTATAGGGTTTTAAAAAAAACATTTCAGATTATAATTACTATTCAATTGAAACATTAAACATAATTTTAGATTACATTAATTAAGCATAAACATAAAGTGATACATAACACTAAATTAGTACTACTTATCAACAATATACATAGATTATTTTTATAAACAAGCAACATCAACATTAGATGTTACTATTAACAAAAAGATTACAAAAGGTTGTTGGTTCTTGATCATTATCCGAGATCATTGATCTGCTGGCTTGACTCTGAATGGTGGCTTGTAGCAACTGAGGCACCAGACTCACGAGGGACAATTGGCTCACGGGTCACTAGATCTAGACCAGCGAGCCTTAACAAGGCTGCCATATGATAGGGTCAGGTTTTAATCCTATTATACTGCAAGTGCACAGTTAAGTGATTGTAGTATATAGGGTATCGAATCCACAGAGACTCTGGTCTCGATAGATTAGAACTGTAGAGATTTAAACTAAGAAGAAAGCAATTTGTAGTAAACTAAATAGCAAAGCGAAAAAGTAAACAAGTAGCAGATTGTCGGTGGCGAAAGCAGTTAATTAGAGGCGCTAAGTCTAGGGCGTTCTCAGGAAATCAGACAAGCAGACAAATCAATCAGTCAGGATCTAATTAAGAACAGTTCTATAACTCAAATCACGGATATAGAATTAACCAAATCTCTTTGCGAGAATTCTCTAAGTCTAAGTGCAGCAATCCAAATTCCTTTGCAATTACTAACAGATTAAACCAGCATTGATTTCAAGTTCGATATGTTCACAATTAAACTAAACCAAATTCCTTTGCGAATAATTTAATTGCTCAACCTAAATAGTTCAGATTCTAAACCACACTCTCGTGTCGTATTTAGCAACCTAAGATCTAGATTCTAATTGATCAGGTTAGAACTAGCATTAAACTCAATTTAGATTGAAGAACATTCTATTCATGTGAATCCTTAACTAAATTAAACAAGTCTAGCAAGTCATGAAATCCTTAATGAGAAACCCTAAACCTAACTATGAATCTACTCAGACATAGAATATGAAAGCATAATCAATGAATTAATAGAAATCATAAAAGAGATTAAATAAATAAAGGGGTTCGAAATCTTCTCCAAAATAGATGAAGTACAGGATCAGATCAGCCCCAAAAGCTCTAAAAATCCCTTAGCTCTAAGTATGAAAGCGTATGTAAAATAAACACCAAAATCCTAATTATATAGGCTTAATCTCGGCTGGGGCTTCTTTGTAAATACTGAAAACTTCTGGGCCAAAGTGCAAAATCTTAAATCTTCATTAAACCGCCGAATCGGCCCAACTCGCTAGTGTGTCGATCGACACCAAAGGTGTGTCAATCGATGCAATCCGGATTTCTGGACAGTGAGCTCAATCTCTCGGCCAAACAATCCATAAATCCCCAAAATGCTCCAATATCTCCAATTCTGCTCCAAACCTGATTATACCTGTAATAGATTCTAAAAGAACACAAAAAGATTCTAAAACACAATTATATCATGGCATAAAACCGGTAAAAAACATGATATATCAACTCCCCCACACTTAGCCTTTGCTTGCCCTCAAGCAAAACAGAGAACTAGAATGTAGTGAAGAGGTTTGAAAACTCTTCAGAAACTCTTTTCATCCTAGAAGCAGCAACACTCAGATTCCCCTTAGTAAACCACATGAAAGAATCAACCTGCAGACATGAAGACCAACATATACTTCCCCCACACTTAGCAATTGTCCTAAGTAAACTCCACAATCACATTCACGCATTCAAATTCACCCTACTGACTTCTGCAAGTATTTAAGTGCGGTCTCACCTAAGGAGTATCGATCAAAGGCACATGGACTCTTACCTTATCAGCTCTAGACCACCATACTATCTTTCTCTAGTCCCTTTCTTCTCTTTTCCCTTCCTTAGCATTCTGATTTTTTCCCCATTGGGTATCATTTTTTTTTTTTTATCAGTGCTCTTTCCGTTAAGGGGTGTACTTTGGACACATTCCATGGATGCACAAGATATGAAAGTTGTAGCTACCATTCCCATGACCACTTCGGAGTTACTAACTCATCCTCAGTTTATTATCTTTTTTTTTTTATGGAAGGGGAGAAGGGAACTAAATAGGACAGGTTTACAGGCTGTGTCAGAACTAATAAGGGAATCCGACACAAAGTATACCAAGCCCTTAGGTGAGAAATCTAACTCAGTATTAAGTTTGAAGTCAGTAAAAGGATCTTCTGATACCTGAAGCGATGTGGGTGTCCTCAGTAGGTTGATCCATGTCTGGGTTTTCTAATAGTCAGAGATAATCCAAAGTTTCATCCCAATGGTTACTTAAGTTCCTGCAAGTGCTGCTAATCTTCTCAAAAATTCATTGTTTCTTACTTAAAAGTTTTGACTCAATAAAACAAATTTTGAAAAATTTAACTGACTCTAAGAAAATAGAAAGAAAGAAGTTAGTAGAACCTCCCCCACACTTAAGACACACTGTCCCCAGTAGTGTCAAGCGAAGGATTGGCAAAATGAAAGAAAAATTTATTTTAGGAATGGTTGAGTTCTGTCGAATTTTTACCTCTGTCGCTCAGGCATCGATCGTTGCACTATGTGCATCGACCGTTGCTGTGCAATTTTTCGTCTGGGTCGATCGTTGCTGAGGACCGCAATGATCGCTGCAATGTGATTTCAATCGTGTTGTGACGATCGATGTGTCGATCGACGCACTGCGTATATCGGATCAGTCAGCAAGTTAGCAGGTTAGTCCGTTGGTAAAACCAAATTTTCGTTCATGCAAGCTGAAAACACTGAAAACAGAGTAAAATCAAGGCAACTAATGTATCAAATCAAGCACAACCATCCAAACATAGTAGCAACCTAAAAATCAAAACAAAAAGTGCAAAAGAAAAGAAAAAGATAACAGAGTACAGAACCGAATGTCTAGAGATGGAGGCTACGCTCACTCGCTATCATCATCATCTATCCCACCATAGCGCTCAGTGTTACTGGCGGCTGCAGGAGAACGCTGCCTACGACGTCTGTCAGGGACGGGCGGATGAATCTGTGGCTGTCTCCTGCAAGTGCAGCCACGCATCCACTCCCAAATGGTCTTCAGTATCCCATCATTGCGCTCTCTCCACTCAGCCACAGACATGTCTCCCGAAGGAATCGCAGGCTCGGGAAAGGGTCCAATATCGTCAGCAGGGGCAGCAGCGGGCGCATGGGCAGAGGAAGATGAAGCTCGTGTGGAAGGCTCTCCCAGCGGATGAGCCATAGAAGGGACTCTACGATGCTCGGTCTCAGGAGGCTGAAATCTCAGGGCCTCCAGTGTATCAATCTGTGTAAGTGCAGGAGCATGAAGTTCCAAACCACACTTCCCAGAGCTCTGATCATGGTAAACCCAAATGCGCCCCTCCTTGAGCCAGGTGGCGCTCTGCAAGTGGTTGAAATCAAAGAAATCCTTGGCTGTGTTACACTCTTTTCCCTCTACGGGAATCCCGCAGTGCATGAAGATGGGAGTAAGCAGGCTCCCCACTGTCTCAGTAAGCACACCATCAAATGGCTTCAGCTGCAGGTCGCATAAGTGCTGAGTGAAAACAGCTCCCAAGTTGATGTTGGATTATATGTGTTTTCATGGTTCAATTAACAGATTGCAACCTAGCACATATAACTCAGATCTAGGTTCTTGCAGAACGAATCACAAAACCAAACCTGATCATTACCTTTCAGATTGCAGCGGATTGATGGATGGTAATGATGAGATCAGCTAGAACAGATCAGATGCCTGTTCCTCCTTCAGTATCCACACTCTTACAAGCCGGGATGGTTGCTAGACCAAAGCAATGGATTGATCAGAGAGAGAAGAGAGACGGCTCAGGTTTTAGGTCGCAGACTGTTGGAGTCGAAATTATAAGACAACCCATATAAATATCGACTCTGTCATAAACCTAAACCGATGTCTCAGTTTCGCAACTGTGTCGACCGACACATACACTTGTGTCGATCGACACAAGTCATTTTTCTCGATATGGGCCCAAGTGATTAAACTAACGGCCCAACTCTCTGCACAAATACAGTAAATGCCTTGCATCTTACCGTATTCATTCCATGTTAACTTTCCCGTTAGCTATGGTGTGTGACCCTTTGGGATCATACAATACTGGTAATAAGTCCTAAACTTATAGATCAAGAGCGGACTCTAGCAAGTCATCATGATCACCCAGTATTTATGACTTATGTCTGATCTCGACATTTATCATACTTTCTAGAGATAGTACGGTAGATTTCAGGACATTCCCAACAATCTCCCACTTGTACTGGAATCCTACAAAGGACATTCCCAACAATCTTCCGATTGTACTGGAATCCTACATTCCCTAGTCCTTTTGTCTTAATATCTCGATCTGGCATAAGGCAAGATGCGTGTCATCCTTATATAGCCAGACCATTTTATCGGACCAGATTTGATACTGACAATGCAAACGACTTGGGCAAGTCCGTTTGGGAATGGCCATTCTCTTACCAGCTATCAAATCTCCGATTGGCCTAGAGATATTACCTCCGTTAAACGGCAGGGACAAATCCCATCTTGTTCCATCACTATGAACTACATACTTCATAATACACCCAACCAAGGTCCTTATAGCTCCCAGTTACGAAACAGCGTTAGACAATGATCAAAGCGCATTACTCCATGTGCAGCCACATGCATGCGAACTCAGGTCTAAGGACTATACTCTATAGTCGTATATGAGAACCTCTCATGACACAAATATTAATATCTTGTAGAGTTCTCATCAGCGGGCCATGTCCGGTCATATGCTCCCCTACATATACCTATGTGTCGACTTTGATGCCGCGCATCTATGACCCCTCGAAACTTGGTCATAAGTCTCAACACAATCTAGTCTCAAGTGGTTGTTGGTGTTCCAATTTCAACAACCTTCGACTATGGACACTATGATTTATGTCATTTCGTTAAATATGGGGTTTCAGGATCAAGTCTACTCATGTACTTCGATGGCCCATATATAATGACATGAATCATTTTGGAACGATTATTTATATCACAGTTAAAATAATCCAGAAATCATTAGATTTCATAAACATAAAATATTATGTTTACATGAACCTTTCAAAACAACTAAGTAAAGCCCTTTACAAACTCCCACTGAAATTAAGACTACATCTTAATTTCACTCATCCTACAGCTACAGTCCGCGACTCGTGCTTAGACATAAGGAGTGGCTTCGTTAATAGATTAGCAACGTTCTCATTCGATGAAACTTGCTTATCTACTTAACACCTCTGTCATTTATCTCAAGGAATAGGTTATACCTATCCTCAAGGTGTTTGGACCTCTGATGTGCAGCTAGCCTCATCTATGCTGTGAATCACATCAAGTTCAGTGATGAACTCTTCTATCCAAACAACCTCTTTCGCCGCTTCTCAAGCTGCGAAATGTTCAGCTTAAGTCATGGAGTCAGCAACAGTGCCTTGCACCGCCAGTTAGACACAAGATATAGCCGGACTGTGACCAGGAATTATCTTTGTCTATTGGAAACTTGCCTTTCAGACTCTATCGACTTGTAGCACCTCACTTTCTCCGTAAATCAAGAACTTATCCTAAGTATTCCTCAAATACTTCAGAATATTCTTTACGGCAATCCAGTGATTCTTTGCTGGATTTGACTGGTCTTTACTTGTCTTGCTTAGCATTAAAGCAACATCAAAACAAGTATGTATCATGGCATACATGATAGATCCAATTGCCGTCGCATATGGAATCCTATCCATGCATTCAAGCTCAGCAGATATCGCAGGACACTGTATCTTGCTTAATGAATTGCCATGTGACATTGGCATAAAACCCTTCTTGGATTGCTGATTACGTGTAGGACTTTGTCAATTTAAGAATCCTGACTTTGTCCTACCAGCTCTTTTGGATCTCTATCTTTAGATCCAAAATCCAAGAACTACGTGGCTTTACCCATGTCAACCATAAAACCAACTCCCAAACCAGTCCTTTACCGACTGCAGCATTGGGACGTTATATTCGAGAATCAGTATGTCATCGACATACACTATGAGAAATGCAATATTGCTCCCACTTATCTTTTAGTAAACGCATAGTTCCACTTCGTTCCTGTTCAAGTCAAAACCTTGACTACTTTAACAGAACGAAGATTCCAACTCCGATATGTTTGCTTCCATCCATGAATGGATCGATGAAGCTAACTTACACTCAGTGTAATTTTTCGGAGTCCGGGCTTACTTTCGCTTCTTTGAATTTCGCAGGTTCGTCGCTTTCAATGATCATCAGATCATGCGAACTTTCAATGATCATCAGGTTCAACTAATGACGAGAAATCACTCTCGGATTAGTGACTGATTCATTTTTATCTGCGAACTTCAGGCTCTACAGGTGTAGATTCTACAGAAATCTGTAAATCCATCCGTTGCTCTCCCTCAACAGGTTGAGCAGTCTCCTGTATTTCTCGAATTTCTTCGAGTTATACTTTTACTCCCACTGTTCTTCTTACAAAGTAACTTCCCTTCTTAGAAAACAGAATGGACGTAAAAGTAACAAGCCTTGGTTTCCCTAGGACAACCAGCGAAGTAGCACAACTACAAATACTCAGTAAAGACGAATTTGGATCGATTCCAATCCACATTTACGTGGTGTCTTTCAACTGATATTGGTGGAACTATTTCAGCGTAAACTTAGATATTTCTTGAGCGCTATTTTAGAGAATATCATGGAAGATTCGTGTGACTCATCTTTAATCATTTCTTATAAGATCTGATTCATTCTCACAGAAACACCTCTAGGTTTTCAGGAGAAATGAGCTGTGAAACGACTTCACACTCATTCAGATGATCACACAATCAATGACTTAAGTATTCTCACTCGTGATCTAATCCAGAGTCTTAATACTTCTGTCATTAAGATTCTATACTTCATTCTGGAACTCTTTCGACCATGTCAAAGAATTCCGACTTGTGTCTCATCAAATGAACACAGTCACACTCACTGAAGTAATCAGTAGAGACAATGAAGTACAGGAAATTTTCTCTGGCATTACTGCTCATCGGACCACATACATGAGTATGTTCAATCTCCAATAAGCCTTTGGGCCTTTCTCTAGCTCGGCTAAGATGGGCCCTTTGTCTTTTGGTCCAGTAAGCAGAATTCAAGTCTCATAAGATATCCATTCAAATGAGCCCAAAAGTCCATAACTATGGGGTTTCTGAATCCGACTTACTCTTTGACCAAAACATTTATGCCAAGAAAAATCAGGTTTAATTCATCAGATTTAAACCAATTCGGTATTTATGTTACATTTAGGCACTCTTTGGTTTAAGACATAAAACCCATTCCTTGAATAGGGTGCTACAATTAACATTTCATTAAGATCAAAAGAACAAAACTTGTCTTTATCAAAATGAAAAACATTCAAATTCTTTACAAGAAAATGAAAAACAACTCTGCTTAAAGCAGGTACATTGTAGCAATTACTTAATAAAACCAAGCCTCAAAGGCATCTACAAGTGAAAACCCTACGGCTGAGGCAGCATCCCAAGCTCCTTCCAGACACGCAGTTCCACTTGCCCTTCCTTCAACGTTCTACTGTTGCTCAGGCTCTGCATATTATAACAAATATCAGTGCCACAACCAGTATGCAATACCTATAAGGTATAACTTGAAGTAATAACATGAATACCTGAGGGAGTAGTCTCATACATCAACTTCAACTCCTCATAATCTTCCATGAATTTAATGCAATCTCTCTTCCAATGCCCAGTCTCTTTACAGTAGCAGCACTTACCAACGTAAGAGGTATCTGACTCGGGCTCAGAAGACACACGCTTGCCATGATTCAAAATCTGGACAACTTTGTCTTCACCCTTGTCAGCTTTAGGTTTAGTAAACCTACCCTTCTCATTCATGAGATTGTACAGGGTACTCTTCACGTTTGGCTCAACTGTCTTGAGCATGTCATGCAGTTCAGTCAACGTCTTCGTTAAGCCTTTCTTGATATAGTCCCTTACGAACTTATCATAGCTTGACGGCAGTGACTGCAGAATGATATCAGTTGCCAATTCTTGGCTAACTGGATAATCCAGTTTCCTCAGGTTATCAATGTCACCCATCATTTTATTGATATGAGGACTTACTGGATGATCCATCGGTAGCTTGCAGCTAGTGAGAGATTTAACCAACTGGTATCTCTCCACTCTTACCTGCTCCTGAAATTTCAATTTCAGGCTGCTGATCATCTCTATTGGCGACTCCATGTTCTCATATTGCTTCCGCAAATCTGATTCCATGGTAGCCAATATCAGACCACGCACATCTACCGCATCATTATAATGCTTATTCCAAGCATTATATACTGCATGACTGGCTTTGGATCCGATCCTCTCGGGGAGAGCTTTCTCAAGGACATAGTCCTTTCTCTCATGCCTGAGGACTAGCCTCAGGTTCCGTGACCAAGTCAAGAAATTTGATCCGTTCAGTTTGTCCATCTCAAGGACAGACCGGATCGAGAAAGTGTTTTGATTGTTTGTGCTTGTCATAGCTGAAATTTAGAGATAAATAGAGTTTTAGTTATTAAGTTCATAAAAGAGTAATCTTAACAACTTATAAGAAAACTCGCATTGCATTCAAAATTTCTTTGTTTAACCTCATAAGAATGCAATGATTCCGAGACCCATGTTCAGCTAAATCCAAAGTGGGCCACTGGCCGTCACCCGGAATTAGCTTTACTTGGTAAGCATACTCACAGCTAGTTATAACCAATAACTCTCGGTTGTGAATTGGACCCTAGGCCCAAATTCACCAGATGTCTCAAGGCTCGGGACTCCCGATGGCCCAGTCAAGGAAACCAATCTCTTACAGCCAAATAATCACTAAAATCTGGGACTCCCAATGAAATTAGTGACTATATACTACTTTACTTACGCGAAAACAGACACCTCACACTGTAAGCCATGTCTGTAATCAAATAAGCGTTAAGTAGCTGACAAGATTGGAAAGACATCCAAGCTTGATATTGTTTTTGAGGATTTTTAAGTTTTATTTCCAAAAATAGAAGATTACTATTTTGGGAAACTTTCTTATTTTAGAAACTTTCTAAATTTAGTAACTTACTAAAATTAGAAATTTCTAATTTAAATATTTCATTAAATATTTTGGGTTGGGTCACAAATTATATGCCCAATTCTTGGCCCAAGACCATAGAATTCCAGCTGGCCCAATAATTTGACATAACCGATCCGGTTTATTAATTCTGGTCCAAGACCAAATTAACTATCAAAACCATCGGTTATTTACTAAACCAGACCAGCTCTAAATTATTTGGTCCAACCAAATCAAACTTAGACCAGCCTTCGGTTTAGGTTAAAATTCAATTTTATGAATTTCAATCCGGTTTAACCAGAAATAAAATTATTTCCAGCAAACCGCGATTTGGGTTAACCGCTTGAACCACCAATTAAATTGGATCGGTTCAGTTAAGTCCAAAACCGGGAAGAAACACCTTGTGTTTTAGCCAATTTTGACCTAACTTGCGGTTCTGTCTAAAGTAGACAATGAACCACAATCGGATTGATCGGTTCATTGTCTCGGTTTAGGGAAAGATGAACCACGAAGCTCGGCTGAACCGATTGGCTACTCGCGGATCATCTGCATCGCCTTCGTATCGATCGATATGAGTCTTTCATGTCGATCGATACTAGCGAGTATCAGCTCGGGTCAATCGGGTCATCAGGACCGCGAGATGTCAATCGGATCGATCGATATCGACCGATACCTCGCTCCCTCGTCGATCGACACGGGCGACCAGATCGCACACCAATGGCTTTCAATCGGATTGATGCGATCTAATTCTTAGGTTTTCATGTTTTCTGATCAAATTTCTTAACCAAATTCGATTTTAAACAGTAAGAACAACCTAAATCAGATTCATAAAGCAAAAACCAATAACCTGGCTCTGATACCACTGTTGGATTATATGTGTTTTCATGGTTCAATTAACAGATTGCAACCTAGCACATATAACTCAGATCTAGGTTCTTGCAGAACGAATCACAAAACCAAACCTGATCATTACCTTTCAGATTGCAGCGGATTGATGGATGGTAATGATGAGATCAGCTAGAACAGATCAGATGCCTGTTCCTCCTTCAGTATCCACACTCTTACAAGCCGGGATGGTTGCTAGACCAAAGCAATGGATTGATCAGAGAGAGAAGAGAGACGGCTCAGGTTTTAGGTCGCAGACTGTTGGAGTCGAAATTATAAGACAACCCATATAAATATCGACTCTGTCATAAACCTAAACCGATGTCTCGGTTTCGCAACTGTGTCGACCGACACATACACTTGTGTCGATCGACACAAGTCATTTGTCTCGATATGGGCCCAAGTGATTAAACTAACGGCCCAACTCTCTGCACAAATACAGTAAATGCCTTGCATCTTACCGTATTCATTCCATGTTAACTTTCCCGTTAGCTATGGTGTGTGACCCTTTGGGATCATACAATACTGGTAATAAGTCCTAAACTTATAGATCAAGAGCGGACTCTAGCAAGTCATCATGATCACCCAGTATTTATGACTTATGTCTGATCTCGACATTTATCATACTTTCTAGAGATAGTACGGTAGATTTCAGGACATTCCCAACAGTTGAGACCCTTAGTAGGATCTCTCACGCCAGAACCCTCAAACTGATCTCGCAGCCCGATAAACAACATCTCCATCTCATACTTGCGCATCTTGTTGGCCTCATACTTGCACAACAAACTCCAACACAAGATACGCAAGACATATCTCAGTACAGGATGCCTCACCTGCTTCACCGGTGTAGTCCTCGAGTTGTATCGACCACTGCCAATACACTCCCAAAATGATCGAGCCTCCTCTGGATCCCACTCAAGTGGCATGCCAATGCGCCTCGGCTCAGTGCTGAAACCGTAGATCCTGCAGATATCTAGTAAAGGAATCCGATACCTGACTCCTAAACTCATGAAGGTAAAGATACCTCCTGTAGCACTCCTGCTGTCTGGATCCGGGTAAACCACTCTGCAAGTGGTTAGCAACTGTCTGACCAGCTCTGGGTACAAATCATAAGGACGCATAGGCATTGTCCCTAGACCAATGCCCTTGCACACTGCAAGTACCTGCTCATCTATCCCCAGACTCTTACAGGTAGAGAAGTCTGCAAACTTGGTTGGTTTAATAGTCATCCCACACCAACCATTGAATAGCAGCGTGTCAAAATCATCCCACTGGTTAAGCAGTGGCCTCTCTGTAAAATCAGCAGTCTTTAGGAACTCATCAATGTTCTGTGGCCACTGTCTGGCTGTCGGGATCGGTGTCTCATCTGCTCGGGGCCAAGGCAATGCTACTGCCGGACCAACTCTCACATAAGGCTCAGGTGGCTGTGACTCTCTATGGAACCACCCTGGTGGTGGAATGTACTGTCGTGTGGTTGTTGCTGCCGTGGCTCGGCGCTTGCGGGGTTGTCTGCGAGCTGCCATCTGCATTCAACAAAATTCAAAAAAATTAGTCTCGTCAATCTCTCTGTGAAATCGCGAAGCATCGACCGTTGCACTAAGGCATCGATCGTTGCAAGGCGATTTCACATTATCGAACATATCCCCAAAATCGCAAAGCAACGGTCGTTGCACTAATCAGCCGCAATCAAAATCCCTAAAATCGTTCTAAATTCGTTCCACATTAGCACTAATCAGCCTAAAATCATCACCCACCATCCTAAATTTAGTCTAATCAAGCATGCAATCATCAATTTCAATCCAAAATTCTCAAATTCTAAAACCCAAAAAATGAATCCGAAAATCATAAAATAGAGACACATTACCTTGGATTCGTGATATATGGGTTATAGGAATGGATTAACAGTGTAAAATCGTGAGAATAGCACTTGGATTTGAAGAAAATGATGAAGAAATGAGAGTTTTAGGCGAAATGAGGTTCTCGGTTCGTACGGACAGCGAAAATGGAGAAGAAAAGAGAAGAGAAGGGTTTAAGGCACTTACCTCGGTCGTGGGTGCAACGACCGTTGCTAGGTTGCAACGATCGATGCTGGTTGAACCAAATCGATTCCGGTTTAGCGCGCATACCTTAATTTTGCAATTGAACCAATTGCAACGACCGTTGCACAAGACCGCAACGATCGTCACAATGCGATCACCTCTCCTCGTTGAAATCTCCTTGCAACGACCGGTGCACTAGTGCATCGATCGTCACACATCTCCAGACTCGAGTTCTGTATCTGAAACTTAGCAAAGACAAACAAAAACGTGAAATCCTAAGAAAAACACCAAAAATAAGAAAGAAAAACACTTAAACCTAACAGTGGGTTGCCTCCCACTCAGCGCTTGTTTAAGGTCATTGGCTTGACCGGACGAACAAGATCAGTATGCTGGAGATCCTGACAGAGACTTTGATTGCCTCTGTGCAAGCCTCCTCATCCATGGCGGAGAATAAGCTGTATCAGAATGATCATGTCCAAGAAAAGAAGGAGTAAACTGCTCTCCAGGATCCAAAACCGTAGTGTGACTTGACTGCTCATCATCTCCATCCATAATGGTGAAGGTCTGCCCATCTATCAGTGGCTTGCGTATCTTGTCTATCTCAAAATGCAGTGGCTCATGTCCCAGATGGAGGTCTATTAGACTGTGTCTAACATCTATTACTGCTCCAGCTGTAGCCAAGAATGGTCTACCCAGTATCAACGCATCATCAGGATCACTGTCATACTCCAGCAATAAGAAGTCTGTTGGAACTAAATAGTTTCCAACTCTCACCAGGATATCCTTAAGGAGTCCTTACGGAACTCGTATATGCTGATCAGCTAGGACAAGAGAGGTCCTAGTAGGAGAAAAATCTAGCATACCCACCTTCTCTGCCACATAATATGGCATAAGACTTCCAGCAGCTCCCAGATCACAAAGAGAACGCCTAAAACTATCCTCGAAGATAGAACAACTCAGCACAAAAATCCCAGGATCAGGCAGCTTCTTGGGAACCTTGGTTAACAGCACATCACTTATCTGTGGAGGGACTACAATCACCCAATCTTTCAGCTCTTCATCTAAAGGCAACATCTTGTTCAAATACCTCTGCACACATGGGTGATAAGGTGGATCATCAGATGATGGAATTTCTTCCAACTCTTCACCAATCTCTTCCAACTTCTTAAGCTCTTCAATCTCTTGCTTAATCACTTCAGACACTGATGGGTATAATCTAATGAATTGTGCATAAATCTCATGTTGAGTAATCTTAGAAACTCCAGGGAATAAACAATCAAGCTCTAAATCTGCATCAATACCATCAGCATTCGGCGAGTCTGTCTGTTCACGACCTGCATCGACCGACACTAGGGGTGTGTCGATCGATGCAACACTGTTTTCACAGTTTCCACCCGAGAGATTTTCTCCAAAATCCGAAAATTCAACCTCTTCTACCAACTCAGCTGTGCTTAGCTCGAATCATTCACCTAGGTGAGATCCATCATCAATGTACACAGACCAGGCCTTAATATGGGTGTCTGCTACTCCTTTTCCCTTCATAGAACTGGAAATCTGATTCACCTGAGTATCCAACTGCTTCATATGAGTGTTCAGAGACTCAAACTTTCCATTGAGATCCTCATAGACAGCATCCAACTTCTTATTGCAGTCCACAGAAATCTTGGTTTGACTCTCCAGCAGCTGTTCCATCATTGCCTCCATCTTACTCTCATGAGCAGCGGCTGCAGGAGGAGTCTGATAAGATGAAGATCCATAGGTTCTCTGAGTACCTTGTCCAAAAGGTTTCTGAAAACCACTAGTCTGTCCAAAACCAGCTGAGTTCTGATTGCCTGTGAAGGCACTATTCTGTCCTCCATTGAAGAACCTGTTTCCCTGCTGATTACCAAATCTATTACCTTGGAAACCAGATCCTCCAATGTAATTCACATCTTCTTCCTGAGTGTCCTCCTCAGTCTGAATTACCTCTACATCTTGGGCAAAGTGGACAACTTTCTTACCAGCTAGAAGATTGCAAACTGTGTCCAACTTAGATCTAATATCAGCAATCTCCGAATTCTCTACACTTCCACCAGATTTCTTTCTCCTCTCATCCATAGTCTTGCAACTGTTGTTGCTCACTAAGTTATCAATCAACTTCTTAGCTTGTGCAGGAGTCCTGGTGTTGAAATTTGCATTACTGGAGTTGTCCAGCGCATACTGATATGGAAGATCTATGCCTTTGAAGAAGATACCTAGCAATGTGACCTCAGTGAATCCATGGTGTGGGCAGTCACGCTGGTACTTCTTGAATCTCATCCAGGCAGTCTTAAGAGGCTCAGTAGGGCCTTGGGTAAATGTCAGAATGTCCTATCTGGACTGATCAGAACGAGCGTCATCGTAGAAGTGACGCAGGAACTCACTCTTCTGGGCTGCCCAAGTATCAAACTGCCTAGGTGGCAGTTGCTTCAGCCATGCAGCAGCGTCTCCAGCGAGACTGTATGGAAAGAGCTTGAGAAACAGATAATCCTGGCAAACTCCATCATACTTCATGCCAATGATTATATCCTCAAACTGATCAATGTGATCCATAGGCTGCTCCGTGGGATGACCATGGAGGGCATTCTGTCTCATCAGCGAGTAGTAGATGGTTTTGATCTCAAAATCATTCCTCTCAAAACCAGGCATCACAAGAGCTGGCCGGTTTGCATGAAACTCATCCGGTCTGTTGTAGTCAGCTAAAGTTCTCTCATGGACAACCATCTATCTACCTTGGGCTTGCCTTTGACCTTGGTTCTGCTCCTGTTGCCGTTGCTCAGGAGGATCAGGGATTACATTCCCTTCAGCATCAATCCTATGCCCAGCAGCATTGTACGGATTGTTATCTCGGTCCCTCAGGGTACCTTGAGCATCAGGCATAATGATTACCTTCTGTACCACCATCCTTGATCTTCTTTCTCTTCTGTTAGTCCTCTCTAGACGTCCAAGTTCTTCAAGTCCGAGATTAACGACGTTCAAGTTCTGATTACTTCGAGTTTCACGCGTCTGCATAAACTGTCTGTAATCGCCAAGCAACGATCGATGCTATCAATGCAACGATCGATTCAATCTCAGAATCGCCCAGTGACGATCGACACAAAAGTGCAACGATCGACGCAAAGCGAAATCGGTACCTGCGACAGAGAGAAAAACAAAGAAAAATTAGTAACTAAAAACAAAAATAAAAACGAAACGAAACAAAAACAATAAAAATCCTAGTAAAAACCCTAAGTTTGATCCTATCGAAGACTCTAGGAGTCCCCGATAACGGCGCCAAAAACTTGATAGGGTCAGGTTTTAATCATATTCTACTGCAAGTGCACAGTTAAGTGATTGTAGTATATAAGGTATCGAATCCACAGAGACTCTGGTCTCGATAGATTAGAACTGTAGAGATTTAAACTAAGAAGAAAGCAATTTGTAGTAAACTAAATAGCAAAGCGAGAAAGTAAACAAGTAGCAGATTGTCGGTGGCGAAAGCAGTTAATTAGAGGCGCTAAGTATAGGGCGTTCTCAGGAAATCAGACAAGCAGACAAATCAATCAGTCAGGATCTAATTAAGGACAGTTATAGAACTCAAATCACGGATATAGAATTAACCAAATCTCTTTGCGAGAATTCTCTAAGTCTAAGTGCAGCAATCCAAATTCCTTTGCAATTACTAACAGATTAAACCAGCATTGATTTCAAGTTCGATATGTTCACAATTAAACTAAACCAAATTCCTTTGCGAATAATTTAATTGCTCAACCTAAATAGTTCAGATTCTAAACCACACTCTCGTGTCGTATTTAGCAACCTAAGATCTAGATTGTAATTGATCAGGTTAGAACTAGCATTAAACTCAACTTAGATTGAAGAACATTCTATTCATGTGAATCATTAACTGAATTAAACAAGTCTAGCAAGTCATGAAATCCTTAATGAGAAACCCTAAACCTAACTATGAATCTACTCAGACATAGAATATGAAAGCATAATCAATGAATTAATAGAAATCATAAAAGAGATTAAATAAATAAAGGGGTTCGAAATCTTCTCCAAAATAGATGAAGTACAGGATCAGATCAGCCCCAAAAGCTCTAAAAATCCCCTAGCTCTAAGTATGAAAGCGTATGTAAAATAAACACCAAAATCCTAATTATATAGGCTTAATCTCGGCTGGAGCTTCTTTGTAAATACTAGAAACTTCTGGGCCAAAGTGCAAAATCTTAAATCTTCATTAAACCGCCGAATCGGCCCAACTCGCTAGTGTGTCGATCGACACCAAAGGTGTGTCGATCGATGCAATCCGGACTTCTGGACAGTGAGCTCAATCTCTCGGCCAAACACTCCATAAATCCCCAAAATGCTCCAATATCTCCAATTCTGCTCCAAACCTGATTATACCTGTAATAGACTCTAAAAGAACACAAAAAGACTCTAAAACACAATTATATCATGGCATAAAACCGATAAAAACCATGAGATATCACCATACCATCCTTCACCCCAACCATGTCGTTCTTTATTTCAGCATAATCCTTCTTCATTTCAGCATAATTCTTCTCCATCGTGGTCATCCGATTGTCAACTTCCACTTGCCTCACCAGGGACATAGGCTCAGACTCACCACAAGTAGGCTGTAGGTATTGGATAGAACCAACACCATAGACACGACCCTTCTTGTTTTTGGCAATCTGCAAAAAAAATAATAATAATTAAGATCAATGATATTGCATCATACCAATACACAACATAAAACAGATAAACAGACACATTAAGATCAATCATCAGTCGTCATACCAATACACAACATAAGTTATTATGACTATCCATTTTATAGATGCACTTTTGATTCTAAAAAGGCAAATAAGATCAATGATCTACTCCTAATCAACTAACAGTTTGCATACTCCTAATCCAAATAAGACCAATTGATCTTACCTAAATATAAGCCGTGTCGAGATCGTGGGTAGAGAGTTCAGAACCGCTTCCATTAGAGACACCAGAGCTTGATCTCTCCAAAGCCAACGCCTCATCAGCTTTCACTAGATTCTCTGCTCGCTTATCAATGATTGTTCCATTTTTATTAATGTGTGTCTTAAGCACCACATCGGTTAATGGTGGTTTTACTCCACCAGCCTCAACAGCCTACAAAAATAATAGATAAGTGAGAAAACAAAATATATGTGAGAAAACACTAAGTAAGATTAAAACAAAAAGTAAATATATGAAGTACTAATCATTTCATGTGCCACACGGATGTGTGCCACACAGATGTGTGGATTTTCTCCACATGGATGTGTGCCACACGGATGTGTGGCTTTGCTCCTGAAGTGTGGCGATGGGTGCTTAAACCATCATGATCTAATGTAGCGTTCTCTGAGTTGATTTTGCTCCTCTTTTGTTAGTAGGCTCCTCCCAAGAATCAAGCATTATGTTCCAGTCGGCCAGCCCTATGAAGTCTGGTTTCTTTCCTGACCTTTTCCTCTTGCTGACCAAATCGCTAGTGGATAGCATTAGAACTTTCTCCCAAAGTTTATAAACCAAGCTCTTGTGCTTAGGTCCCAAAAATATTTTTGCTACAAAAAAAAAAACAGAAATACATTAGTGAACATAATAGGCAAACATAATAACTCTACTAGTTAACCAAAAAACTGTATCTAACAGACATTTCTAAGTTGAACTTACCACAAAAAACGTCCACCATTCATCCTTCTTCTCTTGTGGCACCATCGAATAGTTCCACCAAGGTCCCCAGAAGTTAGACTGGTATGAAGTCACTCTTTCCTTGCGAATGCAGTCATCTAGACCAAACCTATAACAAAACCAAACAAGATTCACAATTATCACCAATACAATAAAGACTTAGCACAATCTAGCACAAACTAAACTAATTCAGACATGTTCAATATCATCACAACTAGAGAAGGCAAGACTAAACTAATAGACAAACAGATTCATAAGCTACATTCATAAGCTAAAACGATTCAATACAATAATCATCGCCACTACAGAAGCCGAGACTAAACCAATCGACAAACATATTCATAAGGTAAACATATTCATAAGCTACAGAAGCCAAAACTAAACCTCATTAGACAAAACATATATTATCGGCTCTGGTAAGCCCTAACTGATTTGATGCTCAACAAAAGCCGCAAATGCAACTAAGCCAACTAAGCAATAAATAAATCGGATGCAATGGATGGTCCTAACCAAGAGTGAGATGCAATGACGACCTATATGCTTTTATGATTAAAGAAGATTATAGACTAACAACCTAAACTCTTATGATGCAAATACCGGTTAACAGCCAAGACTAAACCTCATTAGACAAAACATGTACACAAAAAACATAAGTGATAACAGGACACAACTTGCAACAAGTATTCAAAGAAAACAAGCCAATAAGCAATAGACAAATCAGATGCAATGGATGGTCCTAACCGAGAGTGAGATGCAATGACTAACAACCTAAACTCTTATGATGCAAATACCGGTTAACAAATGCAACAAAACAAGCAATCAACAACGACAATAAGCAAACACAACAATCGGATGGAAACATGAAACTGGTAAGTAAACTAAGAACCGTGAACTAAGGAAACCCATCAACAAATTCTAACAAAGACTACACCTATATGACTACACAAGAAAATAAGGTATTTTCACCATAACATATTACCATAAACCGACGTGTTCCTTTTCCGGATGAAGAAGAGGCATGTTTTGCCTCTCCGGTGCAGACATCACGGCCACCAAGCCAGAAGAGGGTGACGTGTAGCGGAAGAAGTAGATGGTCCCGTCGCTCTAGGAGGAATTTGGGTTTGAACTCGTCTTTGGCCTGTCGATCTTCCTAAAGAGGTACCGCTTAGTTGAGACATCTGCATGCAAGAAGAGATGAGAAAAAGAGTTAGAAATCGGAACAAAAAGAGTGTGCATGCAATAGATTCATGTTAACTGGAACAAAAGAGAGGCTTGGAAGCCCAAATCGGAACATGAGAGAGGAGAACGAACAGCCGGTGAAGCAGAAAATAAAGAGACGACCCAAATCAGAAAGAAGAACATGTACATACCTTGAAGAGACGACGGTTGCGTGCAGATCGACGACGATTGGTAGTAGATCGGTGATCGAAGAAACTTGATAGGGTTTCTTCGTGAAGAACAAAAACATAAGCTGGAAGAAGAAGAAGAAATAGAGGGCTAAGTGAAGATTGAAGAAAATGGAAGAAGAAAGAAGATGGAACAGAAGGAGATGAAGATCGATCGGAAGAGATGAAGATTGATCGGAGGAGAGATGAGATCGATCGGAGGAGAGATGAGAAGGGAGACGAAGAATCGAGCAATGGGAAAGTGATTAGGGTTTTCTTGTCTAAGGCGTAATGAAACTGGAGGCCCAAATTTTAACCGCAAAATGAAATTCATTTAGCCACGGAACAATTATAGCAATCTGTGGCTATGTATCAAAATAAAACCGTGATGGACCAATTACAAGGCGCGAAATGAATTATGGCTCAAATGATAATGGACACGACAATGAATTTTGGACCGCGAATGTTATTTTCACATAGCTACGAATTATTAGTAGCTATCCCTGGCTAAGTAAGTATACAAATTTTTAATCCAATTAAATGATGTTAAGTTATTTATAAATTTTATCTTAAGTTCATTATAAATTTTATGCTAAGTTGATTATAAATTTTATAACAAAATATTTATAAATATAATTTTAAATTATGAATACATATATATAATAAACAAGTTAATTATGAATATAATTTTAAAATATGAATATATATATATATATATATAACAAGTTAATTACGAATATAATTTAAGATATGGGTATATATTAAATAAGTTATATATGATTGTAATTTTAAAATTATGGATATATATTAAACAAGATATTTATGAATATCATTACAATAAAACATAACACCATACATCATTATTAGTCCGAATGAGAATCTGAATCCGAATATTCACTATATTGATCTTCTAAATCATCTTCAGAATTATATTCATCATCGGTGTTGCATCATAATCCATGGTATCTTGGATCGCATGTGTTTCCACTCGGACGATATCTGTAGATGGTATCTCATGTTCGAGAAAGTCGTTTTGCCCTGCAATTTGAGAAACTTTTTGACTTTCATAAAATTCTATCGGCATTACTTTTGTTGTTTCCCACCATTTTTCTCTTGTTGGTCGTAATTGCGGGTTTGGAATAAAACATACTTGATCACATTACTCCGGTAATATGAAAGGATCGTACTTATCGTAATGCATCTGCGGGCAAACATCAACAATACTTGACGGATGTCTTCGTATTCCTCGAATGGTGTTGAACCATTGACACTTAAAAATCATGGATTTCAGCCCAACATCACCGTGATACTGTATCATGAATATCTTATCGATCAATCCAAAATATTCGGTCTCGGAAGAACCATGAGTCGAAACACTGTAGTTCATTGTCTTCTTGTTTTTTCCATGGTTTTGTGTATGATAATGAAATCCCCTCAAATAATACATGGGCCATGATGTGAATTGATGCATCAGACCTTGTACAAATTCCAGTATTCACAATGGAAATTCAAATGATTTGCTCGCATCATTGATCTGCATATATTTATATAAAATTAGATAACTAGTTTTATATAATAATAGTTATGTAAATTTTAGTACTTACATATTTTTACACCATGTAATGTTTATCTTTCGCTCTCGTCATAGCATCGAAAGTTATGTGTGGGTGATCTGCAATCCATTCTTCTTCAAACATCCAGCAAACACATTAAATTAATACACATAATAGCAATAAATATTTAAAAAATGGGTTTAGGTTTGGGTTTAGGGTTTAGAGTTTAGAGTTTATGAATAAGAGTTTAGGGTTTAAGGTTTAGAGTTTAGAGTTTAGGGTTAAGGGTTTATGGTAAAGGGTTTCGAGTTTAGGGTTTAGAGTTTATGGTTTAAAGTTTAGAGTTTAGAGTTTAGGGTTTAGGGTTAAGGGTTTATGGTAAAGGGTTTAGAGTTTAGGGTTAAGGGTTTATGGTTTAGAGTTAGGGTTTTAGAGTTTACGTTTAAGAGTTTAAGATTTAGGGTTTATGGTTTATGGTTTAGGGTTAGAGTTTAGTGTTAGAGTTTTGGGTTTAGGGTTTACCTCTCGTACGGTTCGAACCATTCACAATTGAGTAGTAAAAATATCTGAAGCACGTTGTAATCTTCATCGCTAAACCATGCACTCGATGATTTGCCACTGATTCTTCTGAATTGCTGAAACATGTACGGAACACCATAATGATTGTAGGTGAAACGTATTTCCTTAGCATCTTCTTCAGAGTCTAAAACTTCTAGATGTGTAACATAATTGGATGCCACGTAGGAAATATCTTCTTTCACACACTGAGCCACTATCGAACCTTTGATTCAGGCTTTGTTTTAACCTTTTTCTTCAAGTGATACATGTACCGCTCAGAAGGATAAATCCACTTATATTGGATCGGACCGCCTAAAGCAGATTCATCTGTAAGATGCACATGTAGATGTTCCATTAGATAAAAAAACGCGGGTGGAAAGATCGTTTCGAGATTGCAAAGCCTCACTGCAATGTTTTCTTTCAATATGGCAACATCGTCGGTCCTTAAGACTTTCGTGGATATGTCTCGAAAAAATAGTGCGATATCTACAATATTAAGACAAAACTAAATGATTAACAAGTAATAGAAATTAATAATTTAATAAAACGTAAATACCTGTGATGGCCTTATGAACAGGTTCCGGGAGTAGTTCTATAAATGCAATCGGGGGAAGTTGTTGCATGATGACATGGCAATCGTGACTTTTTAGACCGGATATATTTCCACTAGCCACGATAACACAATATGAAAACTTTGATACATACCCATCTGAAAATTTGATCTCTGTCTTCAGCCACGTAAGAAACTTCTCTTTCCTGGTCTTTGACAATCTGGAGATTGGAATAGGCATATTTCCATCTTGGATAACCTCTAAGTCTGGTCTTCTGCAAAACGCCGGGAGATCCAACCTCGATTTTACGCTATCCTTTTTCTTACCGGGAACATTGAGCACTGTATTGATGAGATTGTCGAAGAAATTTTTCTCGATATGCATGAAATCGAGGTTGTGCCGAAGTAGTAGATCCTCCCAGTACGGCAACTCCCAAAAGATACTCTTTTCACCCAATTGTGGTCGACACCATATGCATCAATTGTTCGAGAAGGATTGTCATGTCCTTTACCTCCACAATCAACCGTTTTATGCAGACCTTGTATGTTGTTTATCCTTTCACGTAAAATTTCCTCACCGTTTAGCCATGGCGGTGGTTCATCATGAAAAGTTTTGTTCTTCGTGAACGCTCTAACATTCCGTCTATAAGGATGATCTTCTGGCAAACGCATTCTGTGACAATCAAACCAGCTATGATTTCTTCCATTTGGAAACCAAAACGATTTTGTCTCATCCAAACAATATGGACAAGCCAACCGCCCATGTGTCATCCATCCAGATAGCATTCCGTAAGCTGGAAAATCGCTAATTGTCAACATCAAGGCAGCTCTCATCGTGAATATTTCATTCTGGGACACATCGTAAGTCACCACACAATCGCTCCATAGGCTTTTTAACTCTTCAATCAGCGGTTGCAGATAAATATCCAAGCTCTTCTTCGGATGGTCCCTAGAACTAATATAGAGAGGAAAATTACTCTCTTTTCATGCACATCCCAGGGGGTAAATTGTACGGTGTTACTATGACGGGGCAAACCGAATACGACTGCCCGTTCATACCAATTAGATTAAATCCATCGGTTGACAAACCAAGATAAACATTGCGGCTCTCAGAAGCAAATACAATATATACCTCATTAAAATGCTTACATGCTCTTCCATCTGACGGATGATGCATTTCTCCTTCGGGAGAAACATGTTCAACATGCCACCTCATTTGTGAAGCGGTCATAGTTGATTGGTACAATCTCTTTAACCGGTTGGCTATTGGCAAATAGAAAATCCTTTGCTTCGCTATCTTCTTCCCCGATCGACCAACAATTGGTTCATACCGATCTTTTGCACAAAACCGACATTGTAACAAATCATGATCCGCACCCTTCCAAAAAAGCATGCAATTATCCTACCACACATCAATCTTATGACATGGCATTCCAAGAGACCGTGTCAACTTCTTCGTCTCGTAGTATGATTTAGGAGCATTATTAGGCGATGGTAGAATAATTTTGAAGGTCTGAGCAATATCGTCTAGGCATTCCTCCAGAATATTGTAATTGCTCTTCCAATTCAACACCTTAGAATCAAAATTGAAAAATTCATCAGTACACTAATCATAAATACAAGAATATAAATATATATGTATATACAAATAGTTATATAATTGTAATACCTCTTTTAGTTCAATACATTTGAGGTCAGATACAATTGAGAAATTCCATCAGCACATCCATAATATAACGGTTGGTTTGCAGCTTCTAGCGCTTTGAAAACGGCATCATGATTTTCAGCGTACATTGGTTCTTGGAAGTTCTCGGCATTGTTAGGTAACATGTTGAAATCTTCAATGGAATCTTGTACTTGATAGATAGGAACTTGGGTATTTGGATAACCACTCTACACTTCTTGTTACGTAGCAGCATGGTGACTTGTTGATGCTTTTCCGTCATATTAACAACTCTCTCCGTGAAACATCCACACATAGTAATTATCCGTAAAACATTTCTTCATAAGGTGATTTGTCACGGTTTGAACATCATGGGGCTTTTGATTTTTTTCACTTCTTACACGGACAAAACAAATTCCTGGCCTCTTGAAAAGAAGCTTGATTACAAGCAAAAGAAATGAAAAGATTTAGTCCCTCAATAAACTTCTCAGAAACACAATGATCGAGACGTTTTAATTGTTTGTACATCCACTCCCGTGAATTAAAAAAGTCTAACATTGTGTTTATAGAAAAATTTGATGTTCCAAAATGAAATCATTCTCTCGCAATTTATAAAATCACACAGCTACGGATAGCCGCGAATTCTTTAGTGGCTATAGAGAATATATTATCTGACTACCCATTAGGCCTGGGCATTCGGGTATTCGGGTCGGTTCCGGGTAGGATCCATTCGGTTCCGGTTTTTTCGGGTTAAGAAAAATTTTACCCAATAGGTACCTATGCAATTTCGAGTCGGGTATCGGTTCGGGTCCAATCGGTTCCGGGTCGGTTCGGGTCTAAAAATTCAGAACCAAATTTTACCCGAAATTTGTAAAAATATCTTAATTAGACCCAAAAATCTGAATTTTTTTTCGAAAACCATAAAAAAATAACCGAAAACAAAGAAAAACAGAAAAAATATCCGAAATGTCAAAAATATATCCAAAAACTGAAAATAAAACTTTAAAAATACCCATAATACCAAAATTATATCTATAATATCCAAAAATAACTAATATATTTAATATTTTCCGGGTCATTCGGGTACCCGTTCGGGTATCGGTTCGGTTCCGGGTATTACCTGTTACCCACGGGTCCAAAATAAATTATCCATCGGGTAAATGCTATATAGCCAAATCGGTTTCGAGTCGGGTAATTTCGGGTCGGTTCCAGTTCGGGTAATCGGTTCCGGTTAAAATGCCCAGACCTACTACCCATCACCATTGAAAGCAACCACACCATCACATATTAAAGCTGAAACCACATGTTTTTACTGTGCTTAGCTACGAATAGCTACAAAACCTTTCATGGCTATAAGAATAGCTACGAATAGCTACGAACCAGGCCGTGGCAAACAACCATAGCTACGACATGATCCATGGCTCAACTGAATAATGGATTTGACAAATATGAATGCCTGATTGACCTGATTAGTTATCGAATCTTATCGTTTGTGACAACTTCCAATCAACTATATAACCCGTGAAGTTCAAAATGCACTTAGCCACGGATAGCCACAAATTATCCGTAGCTAAAGAAAAATTTGATTGCTACGAACATCAACGAAATCCGTCGCAGCTATATCTACGAATAGCCACGAAACTCTTTCCTTGCTATAAATCCACAAACGAATTTGTAGATAATCGTGGATAAAGTCTTATACGACTATTTCGTGGCCTTTCGTAGCTAAATTGCCACGAATAGCAACGACTAAATTTCGTGGCTAATTTTCGACGTCTCTGTTTCGTGGCCAATCATGGTTAACTTTAGCCGCGAAATATTCATTGCTATTCGTGGCAATATAGCTACGAATAGCCACAATCCTTATTTTGTGGCTAATTCGCGGTTATGCCGCAGATTTTTTGTAATGTTTGTACCCATAATGAAAATATAAAGATATAGAGTATCTCTATGTCAGAGCCCTCTCTTAGGAATAATAAAGCCCCTCGAGTGTTCATTTAAAAGAATTTTGTACTAAACCGAAGAAATACATCTCATCGTATATTTTACCCACTTTGACGCAAATCCCATCTTCGTTAATAGATTTTAAATAAAAACCATTCCACCTTACCATATCACTTACTCATATATGTCTTAATTGTCACAAAATTTTCTTTACATGACACATTTTGTCCTTAATCCATGTAATATTTCTTGTGCGATTAGTATATTATCCAAATTAGTCGCAAACCACAAAATTTCTGATTGAGTTTCCAAAATAAATTCATGTAATACTCTTTTCAGAAGTTGAGGCAAAGCCTTTAAGATAATTTTATATCCCATATTACATAAGCTGATGAGTCTCAATTCCATCATACAACTTGGTCGTTCTATCTCTATTTTGTTACCAATAATTTTTATTTTATCTCTTTATATTACTTATAATATATTTTGATCTAGTATAGTTTAAAAAATCAGTGACAACATGATATTCTTTTTTTATTCACACAAGTTAAAATATAGTACTTTTACTATAGAGGGATCCCATGAATAATTATTTTTTGGCTAAATATCTTAGTTTTCAGTTCTTTTTACGGTTTAAGATATTTTCAAAAAATGTAAGTGCTTTAGACGAAAAGATCTTTTTAGACATTTTTGAAGATTGAATATCTTTCAAATACCAAAAGTTTTGCATTAAATGGAGGTCTTATCACTATTTTATCTTGCAAAAATTGGACATAAGATAACTAAATGTTATTTTTAATCTTTAAGTGATTTTAGGCCAATATAATAGGTAGATCTGAATATATCTCAATAATATCAACGATTGGCTTGCATGGCATCAAAATAGAGTAAGTAGAGAAAAACAAAGATAACCTACATGTCCAAGTCGATCTCCCGATCAATCACCTCCTCCAGAATTTTCTAGAAGAACCTGATCGACTAAAACGTTTGTGATTGATCAATCATTAAGGTGAGAAAAAGAAATTTTGAAGTTCTTCAAAAGTCCGCCCTTCCTATTTCTTACGCCCATAAAAGTAGATCATAGGTTATGAAATTAGAGAACACAAACCATTACACAGCCACCGAAAATATTTTTACTAGTAGTTTTAGATCTATTAATTTCTTATTTTATTTCTTTGGGAGAAATTTCTGCTTTTTTCATCAAAAAGTTATAATTTTGAACTCTAATATCTTTTTCAGTAATAATGCTTTATATTGTTTATGTTATGTTTAAATTCATCATAAGTGCATATTTTCTATTAAAAAAAAAATCCCAAAATAAATGACATATTTGGCTCTAAGAAAATGACATAATGAAAGTTATTGAGTCATTTGGAGGGAAAAATAATTCAAACATAGAAATTTAATTTATGTCTTTGTCTGTATCCTAGGTAGCCTAGTTTTTTACATTATTTATGTTATGAACACAACAATTTTGTTTGTAAGAATCATCCAATTTTTATCAAAGTATTTTTTTTTTCATATGAGAATGGTTCTCATTTGTTAATTATGAGTAATTTCATTGCTTAGTGTGTCATATCAAAGTATCAACCAGTTTATCAAGATATTTTCATCCCTCTTGTGTGGCGTTCACTGTCTAAAGATTGTTGTTGTGATGTAAGATAGTATCAAGCCTTAGGAGTTAAACTTTTGGTTGGAGCAATGAAAACTTTTTTTTTAAAGATCCGCCGCCTTGTTTAATTGAGTGTTTTAAATTATCATCATGCATTGAGAGATACATCCACTATTGGGTCTACATGAGTTTTCTCAAGTCTAAGGATTATCACTAGAGTGCAGATTTCGGGAAACATATGATTCATATTATATTAGTTGATTACGTACAATTAAGAACAATCCAAGAACTTGAAGTTCAATTTTACCTCATTTAAGAGGATACACGATATTGATCTTATTTTAGTATATTTATTGGAGAATTAAATGGGATACATATACATAATATGAATCTTAAAGACGAGAGTCCATTCGATTTATTAATCGAAAAAGAAATGTAAGTCTTATTATCTTGGCCATGAGCGACCTAAACATACTTTTAATATATTGTTTTATTGATTTGGAAATATTAGATCATGACATACATGTGTTAACGACATCTAATCAATATGATCATATGTTTCTTAAGCCTCCAGAAAATAAATATTATACTATAGATTTAGAATATGCTGTCATATATGTATATATCTAATTCCAAACATAAAACAAAGTAATAGTGATACAATGTCATTTACTAAAGTTTTTAAATGGTGAACCACTAATGAATACATGTAGATGTTTAGGAGATGGATGCATCTCTTCGTTCAGTTATGGAAACAAACATTCAATGTTTGATAAAAATAGAGTTTTAAATGAATATAAAGATATAACACTGTAGTACATATATATATATATATATGTCATATTTGTTACAATGAAACATCACAATTCCATTTTATTAACAATAATGAAGACATTGAATTTGAGGAGATAGATGCAAGAACTGATTTAAATAAACAATATAATGTCAATGATGATGTGAATGATGATTCAAAGTGTTGAGAGTGAAAGAAAAGATTTATATAAAAATTGTTTATGATTATATTAAGGTATGTGGTTAGTAAAATTGAAATTAATTGTCTAATATTAAATTATTTTCGATTTTCATTTTTCTATTTTAAATATTATTTTTTTCTATTTGTGATTCTTATTTTTAATAAAAATAAAAATATTGGATGACAAGCGTATTTTCTAATTTATGGTTGAGTTCGGGGGAATAAATACATATATGCATTGTATGTCATGTGATAAACTATGCAGAAATAAAAGAGATGTTGGGATTGGATTTCAAGCATTTAGGAATGTTAATACGGAACTCTTAGAAAAAAAATTATGAAAATTAATCGATAAACTGAATATTCTTTTCTCAAAAGTATTCAAGGGCATATACTTTTAGAAGACTGACCCTTTAGACTCGATACAATCATACTCAACTTCTTATGGATGAAGGAGTATAATCTCATCTATATCTCTAGTTAAAAAAAAAGATTCATTAAAAGGGTGATAACAAGAGTATCCATTTCAATATGGAATGATCCATGGATCCCAGGCCTATCACTCGAGTCCATCAGAAAAAATTACACAACCCAACATTTGTTTATGGTTGACCAATTAATTGATCATCAAAACCAGATTTGGAATAAACAACTACTGGAGATGGTTATTGAAATTGAGGATGTGAATTTGAGTGAAAGTATTCCATTCAGTCTCCTAAACCGTCCAGATTCGAATGGATGGCATTACACAAAGTCTGGTAGATATACGGCGAAGTCGGGTTATCATACGGAAAGAGATTTCACATATAATGGCGAGATCAATCCTTATTTGGGACCAAATGTTAAAAGTCTCTAATACTTCTCATGGAAGATAAAATGTCTCCCTCCCCCCCCCCCCCCTCCAAAAAATCATTTTATTTGGCAAAGTTCAAGATGATTATCGGTAACAAAAAATTGAATGCAAGAGGATTAAAATGTGATACACTGTGTGGAATAGTAGAGAAATCGATAAACCATATTTTATTCGAATATCCACCGGCTATACAAATTTGGGCATTATCTAAAATCCGAACAAATTTGCGATTCTTCCCTTCTGCGTCTATCTACACAAATATGAATTATTTATTTTCGAAACTACCATTGAACAATAGCCCTAATAATTATTCTTAGATATTATGATATATTTGGAAAATATGAATGATAATGGTTATAATTATATCGATAGGAGTCAGGATACATTATATATGGCAGTAATTGAATCCACAACATGGGAAGATGCACAATTACTTGAGAGAAAAGAACATGCGGAAAATCTAGGAGGAACACAAAATTCCATATGCGATTTGGTTCAACATGGCCAATGGTGTTTTGTGGTCGAATCATGGAAGAATGGTGAAATTTTTCAAGATAAGGATGCTACAACTGCTACGAGAGAGGTGCTAATGTTAGGATGAGATTACTGAATATTATGATAAGTTTGTCCTTTTTATGTAGAATTCGAAACACTAATATGAGCTATGGAATACATACAGTTTTTAAAAAACTTCATATTGCATTTGCAGTGGACTATTCATATTTGGTGAAGATAGTGTCGCAACGAGAAAAATGTCCAACTTTGTTGATCCACATGGAGGAGTTTGAACGAAGAAATTAGTACTTTATGATATTCAATCTTAAGCATATACCACGTATAAGCAACTTGACAACAAACAAATTAGTTTGGAATACTTGTCTCACACCATCAAAGAGTTTTTATGTTGAATGATTGAGAGTTAGGTTTTAGCCGTATCTTATTGTCAAAAAAAAAAATAGTTATTTATTATGTAATTTTATAATTATACAAATTTATATTAATAATATTTATAATTTTATATTATATTGTTTTTATGTGTATTCATCTAACTTTTTACCATTTACTTTTAAATATTTTTTTTTTCATTTTATTTTTTAACTAGTACCTATTACTATTTGACTCATTTCTATTTTATTAATATTTATTTATTTTATTCTACTTAAATTTTGAATGGTAGTAGCGGTCAAGACAAATTAATCTGTAAGCGGTTAAAACTGCTTTTATTTACTATTTACGATAAATGATTTGGAATATATGACAAAAAAATAAAATAGTCCGTTTTATATTAAGTACGAACTAGTTTTATCAACAAATAAATATAATCTGCAACGAACTATTGTCCATCCATGCGAAACTAAAACACATTTTTTTGGACACTTACATGGATATTGGTCAGTTGCGTTCGGCCTATTTGAATACTTGGAGAAAGGGTCTATCCATGGACTGTACCTTCTTTTGGAGATTAGTCTGAAGAGAGGCTTGTGATACCCTCAGATTAATAAAAAAAAATGGTTTTGTTCGTATGTAAATTAGTTAACAGTAACCACATTTATCTTTCGAATTCTTATTCTTTTTATGCATTATCATTTGCATTTTGCAACCTTAATATTTTACAGGAAAATTATTGTCGGTGGAAATTTGTGAGACCGGGCGGATCTGTTTCCCATGTGGTTTCGTTGGCTGCCTTTTATTTTCTTCACTATGGGGTTGTTTGTTTTGACGTCGTGGTGTTACTTGATCTATTTATCATAAATAATCTATTATTGCTGTGTCAGACAAATTATTACTTATTCTGTAAAAAGTTAAAAACTACTATTTTTTAAAGCTTGATGGCAACTTATTAGTCGGTGGATTTAAATGTTTCGAGTCTCGTGAATTTGCGCATGTGCTTTGGCTACATAAGTGTCACTGCAATTGGCGTGGTTAAAGTCCTCTCCCCACTTGCGACTTGACAATTAAAAGAAACAATTAAATAGGACAATTAGCAAAATCAGTACACTACCCGAGACCAAAAATAAGTTTTGGTCGATTTATGATATAAAAATCTTTTTATACACTAATACAACTGTAACATCCCGGTTTGTGGTATACGCGGAGAGGCTTAAATTAATTGATTTGGTTACCTATATCACCAAAGTGCACTTACATTTTCAGTCACTTGTCCAGAGAGAACTCTAGGGTTAAGCGTGCTTGAGCTGGAGTAGTCAAAGGACGGATGACCTACCGGGAAGTGACTCACGGTATCATGCGAGTGAAGACAAAACATGGAAAAAGGTCACGTGGTGATTGCAGGGTCAGTAAATTACTTTGTCGGGCCTATAAAAAATAACGCACCGACCGTCAGACAGGAATGGGACCCACGAGCCCGATAGAGGGATGAATGATTCACCGATAGGGGCGGACGGAGCGTTACAATAACTTTAAAGATTGAAATTTCAAACTTTTAATCATTGATAAAAAAAAAAATCAAATTTTGGCTAAATTAATAATTATTCTACTGTTACCACATCTAAATGTTAAGTTTGTAAATGGTTGCCGTTGTTTATAAAAAAATCACACAAATTATTTATAAGTCATAACACGCTACACTTCAACCATCAGTTTTGACCATTTGGATCTTAAATTAGAAACTATTAATACAAAAAAAGATTTTATTTGACAACACAAAAAAAAAAAAATTATTGCTAAAACTTAATGAAAACTGTCCTGCAATATAAAAAACAAACATCTTTTTTTTTTTTAATCAAATTCTAATCCATCGTCACACTATCGTCTATACTACTAAAACATAAAGATTAAAAATATATTGAGTTAAATCAAAGTTAATTAGAAAAAACTTTCTCTCTTCTTAAGCTCTCGCTTCTCTCTAAGTACTCCGCGACTCTGTTAACGTTTCCGACCGATGGTGGTGGCTTCGGTCCGCCGCCGGTCCGGGTTACTTTTATCTAGGTTAGTTGGGGCTTTGGTCGCTGTTCTGTTTTGTTTTTGTTGCGGATTATGTCCGCCTAATAATCCACTTCTCCTCCAATTTTCTCTGTAACTTGAGATGGAGATTTGTTTCGACTTTTTGCTTCCGACTTTTTGCCAGACTCGGCGTCATCTAGTTCTGGGCTCTCGCCTGTTTCCGATCTTCTTCACAGCTCCTCATCACTACATCACCGACGAACTCTCTCTCTCTCCTCACACAACTAGCTGAGCGTTTATGATCAGTTGGTTCGATGTCCGATCGAGATTGAACGAGTCTGACAGTTCTTTACATTCCCTGCGATTGACTCCGTTGTTGAGTTAAGCAGATATGATGCGTATCAACCAGTCCTTGATGTATCGATTGTAGAGATCTTATTTCGATGCGGTGATTTGTGGTTTCTTTTGGTGAAGTTTGGTCGGCAGGTTCATCACAGGGTAGCGGCGAAGCAGCGATACCAGAAATTCTGTCGGCAGCGTTTTGCATGTTGGCCTGATTTGGATCTTGATATGTAGCCATTGATTGATGACATGTCCACCTTCAACTCTATCCGATCAAAATTTTCGATTCTTTTACATTTTGGGCTTTGAAGCCCACCTGCTTGTAATATTTCCAATTCTATCGCTGTGTTAACCTGTACTCTTTGGCCCATTGGGCCCAGTAATACAATTTCTAGTCGACTAAAAAAAACATAAAGATTTTCGAAACTATTTTAAGTCATTTATTATATAACAGTTTGTGTCATTATTTTTTTTTGAGATTTTAATTATTCATTAAGGGTATTTTTGGTTTAATAAAATTAGATTATATGTGGGTCATGCTAAATATTCTCTAATTTATTATTTTATTTCCAAAATATATTTTAATATCTTTTTAAAATACAATATCTATTTTTTATATTATAACAAAAGCATATAAAATAATATTTTTTTTGATTTCTTAAGAAAAAATAATCTTTAGTTTTGTATTTATTACTACTTTATTATAAAAATATTTATATTTTAATTTAAATATTCTCTAATTTATGATATAACTAAAAAATATTCATATTATCTTTTCATATATTCTTTTTGTCTATAACAAATTCTTTCAAAAATATTTTTAATTTCACGACTTTTTAAGAAAAATTGATTACTAAATTTATATTTATTATTAAAATTTAATAAAATAATTTTATTACATTTTATCTATAAAATAAACATAATTGTTTTATATTTAGACCAATATAAAACGGGTTGAAAAATAAATTAATCAAATTTAATTATCTATCCTATTAAAAATAACATTTACCTACCGGAAGACGGTTTAAAAAGATGTATAAACCAATTTTAATTGATATATTTTTAATTTTACAAAATATTATAATTATATAATATTTATATTATTCGAATATATAATGAGTTAGATTATAATTGTTTTTTTTTACAACCACAATTTTTAAAGAACCGTTTTATGAAATTTTAAAATACTATATGATAAGTAGAAATATTAATTAATTTGTTTAGATTATAAAGTATTTAAAAATGATTTATGTTCATTGAAAGATGATTTAAAAATATAGAAAATTTAAAATAAAATTAAACCAATCCAAAAATTATAAATGAAGGATTATTATATTTTGATTTTCATAATTCTGTAATTATAATTATATAAAGTTACACATTTAATTATTAAAACATTAAAACACACAAATATATTCCATATACAAGCATATGATGTTCTATAAAATAAATAATTTAAATCAATGCAATACATATTAGACCTATATCATATACCTTATACAATAATATTTTTACTCATACCATATTTAGTTAATAAATTGTGTTGAATCATTAAAAAGCTTATTTTAAAACTAAAATTTGACTTAAAATTACTTTTTAAAGAAAAAATGTATATGTGCTTCTTTAACGCGAGTCAAAATCAAGTTCCTCCTCTTATTATGGTATGTAATTTGTGGACGTGAAAAATAAAACATCTGGCCGTTTTGGATTTGAGTAGGGATGTTAAATGGGTTTATGGACCCTTATTTTCGATCCATTTGAATATTTTGAGAGAAGCTATATCTATGGGCTGCATATCTTCATGGGGATTAGTCTAAATTTCTCCATAGGTTTATAATCCTATGTTAAAATAGGCTTATATTTAGTGAGTTTTAAGAAGTATTTTTAAAAATAAATATCCATTTAAACTTACTTATTAGATATTTATTAATAAAGTTTAAATGGGTTACTCTACAAAATCTATTTATTAATAATATTTTAAGAATAGTGACATTATTAAATAAATAGTGACATTATTAAATCCCTTTATGTTAAATTACATTTTCACAGGTTTTGATTTTGGTAAGAAAACACGAAATCACGAATTTGGTAGAAAACACATTTTGTCAGGAAAATATGAAATCTTATTTTTTGGTGAAAACATGAAATCATGTATTTGACTGCAAAATCACGGTTTTGGCGGAAAATTAGAATCTCGTTCTTGCGGGAAAATTGGAATCAGGGTTTTAACAAAATATGTTTTATCAAAATTATATAAAATATTATAAAACATAGCTAGTTAAACAAATAAAATCATATTTTAAATATTTATGTGAATATATTAATACTAAAATAAAAATCATATATAACTTAAATGAATCTAAAAAGTATAAATGGATAAATATAAAAATAATTGGTCTAAATGGGATAGGTTTACCTATTTAAGTGGATAATCCTATTATACTTTAAAACTATATGGGTTTTAATCGATTAAGTATAAATAAAGTAAGACTTAAATGGAACAGATTTAAATGGGGTAAATTTACCCATTTTAACATCTCTAAATTTTATTCATGATGAGAAAACATGGGTTGGGATAAGTTCTCAAGAGAGTCTTGTAACGCCCGTCTTTACAGTCTCGAGATACCGTGCTACTAACCCTAACGAATAATTAAAGTATCTCCAATAAATTCTAATAACCAACATAACAAAATTAACCCGACAATAAAAACTAACCATAATAAATCATAAATAATGTTTAAAAACAAAATGTGGAAAAACGATAAAATCCCAAAGCACCTGATCCAATTAAGCGTTCATCTACTCATCCGGTTTACCTGAAAGGAGGGAAAGAAGGATGAGTGAGTAACATGAGAGTCACTCATTGAATTTGAGATGTTAAAACGCAAGTCCACGAACTCGGTCATAGAACTTCAAACATAGAAGCCTAGTCTAAACATGAACAAATACGACACCTAAAGCACCCAAGCAACAAACAAAGATTTTTGATGGAAGTTATGTCCTACCGCACCGTCCCTTGATATGTTCAGAGTTTCATCCCTAGAGTTATACTGAAAATGGACAGATGTGACTGTAGTATATAGGGGTCAAATCCGCAAAGACTCAAGAATCTTACGATAGATTGTAAAGTGTCGAATTAAGCTAAGCAGCATCAAATAATAAGCAGTAAACAAAACTAGTAAATAAGGAAGATGGTTTGTAAATCAAGCAAGCGAAGCGTCATGTCAAGGAAGTTCTTAGAAAATCAAGAATACAAGCTAATAATCAATCGGGATCAAATTAAGAACGGTTCTAGAACTAGAATCACAGAAATATAATAGACCAACTTTCGTTACGAATCTTAACTATGTCCAAAAACCTAGCAAACCAACTTTCGTTGCGAATTCTAGAGATCATAGACATGCATTAATCTCAGGTTCTTTCGTTCATAATTTCCCTAAGCCAAATTTCTTTGCGAATAGATAAATTGCTCATCTAGGTTCTTTTTTAGCAAATTAACCAACTGTCGTTGTGAAAATCAACCTAACATCAATAATTTTGGTAGCTAATTCAGATTAAGCATTAAGATCAACCCTAGATGAAGAACTAGAAGTTATGGATCCCAATTAATCAATTAACCTAATACTCCATGAAATCCCTAATGAGAATCCCTAAACCTAACAAGTAAACTACTCATACATGATCAATGAAACATAAATCATAATGAATAGAATATTGAATATCATAAAAGAGAATAAGAAACATGGGTTGGAAATCTTCTCTCTTTCGAGTCTCAGACCAGCCCCTAAAATTTCTCTGAATGTAAAATAAAGCATAGCCTAAACAATAGCTTAAAAACCCTAATATAAAGTCTAAACACGATTTGGGCCTTTTTGTAAATTTGAGAAATTTCTAGGCAAAAGCTGTAATTCTCCAAAAGTGCAGATTTTGCAAGCAGAATTCTGGATCAGGGGATGCGTCGACCGATGCACATACTGCTTCGACCGACGCACTATGCAAACGCAGCCACTGAACTCTGTGAAATCTCTATATAGTGCAGAATTGCTCCAAATGCTTCCAAAACGTCCAATTAAGCTCCAAATGTACTTAAACCTGTAAAACACTCCAAAACATATAAAAGACACTATAACAAAGACTTATACCATGATTAAAAATCCTAAAAACCATGATATATCAACTCCCCCTCACTTAGCATTCGCTTGCCCTCAAGCAAACATAAAACCAAGATCAAGAGAAGAAGTTTGAAAACTTCAGAAACTCATTTCATTGTCGAAGTACTACACTCAGATTCCCCTTAGTAATCCACATGAAAATAAATCTGCAGATATCAAGACCACAATGTACTTCCCCCACACTTAGCAACTGTCCCTTGTAAACTCCATAATCAGATTCAGAGCATTCAAATCCACAATACTGATTTCTATAACATATTAAGTGCGGCCTCAACTAGGGAGTATCGATCAAAGAACACATGGACTCTTACTCTGTTAGCATCTGACCACTATACTATCATTTTCCGGTTCCTTTCTTCTCCTTTTCTTTCCTTAGCAACTAATTTTTCCCATTGGGTATCATTTTTTTTATCAGTGCTCTTCTCACATTGGGATGTACTTTGGACACATTCCATGAAGCACAAGAGATAATATGAGTCTATACCACTCCCGTTGTAACGCCCCCTTCCCGTTTACCGCTGACCGACGAGCTGACCGGCCAACAATCAAACAAGAACATGACCGATCGAACCCGAGCAGTCATACGAGAAGAGTTTGTCACAATACGAAAGCCAGAGACGGTCCGGTTTGAGACAAAGGCTCAAACCAAACCACCCTTGACTCCGTTTTCCTCATTTCCACGATACGAAGCTTTTCAACCCGTACCGCTTCCACGAGTTGTGTTTGGTTCGGACGAAACCATATATCAGGGAAACATTCCGTTTTTATTACTTGGAAAATACAAATCTCATTCATAATCAAATATGATCCAATACAAATCATTTAACTGGGCCCATAAAATCCGAAACCAAAAGTAAAGTCCAAAACGTCTAATCAATCGATGCCCAATGCCAACCCGAGACTACTCCGAGTGTCCTACGCGTCCGCCGAGCTACGCCAACCTGAAAAACACAACAAGAGTCTAATGAGTAATCTAAGATTACCCAGTGTGACGGCTACCCACTACGGCTTCTATGCTATCTAGCATCTACAATCTCCCGCCCAAAACCAAAATAACAATCAAGTATCAACAGCTGGTCACGTGCTACCAAGACGTGACAAGCTCCACAACATACAAGCAATCCAATAATAACATAACACAATAACGAAGGGAATCCAAAGCACTGCGGCACATGCTCTCGATCGAAACTCGATCTATCTATCGCGCAACACCATCATCATCAACACACCACTGGGCCCTTACGCTTCTTGGTAACTTCCACGGGTTTCTACCGTTACCGACATGGTAACAAACCCCCCACGACTCCCAGATGTTAACACAAAGTCTCACGATCCAGGACACTGTTCTCAGCCCATCGATACGCAGTGACTCCGGTTACCCCCGGCAACCCGAGCTTCCATGCAGTCCGGCCCTAGGACGCGACCCCGTGTTCTCCGGACTACACCCTACGGACGTCACTCCATAGGTTCGCACCTGCCAGAACCACTACCAAAGGTACGTGCACTGACAAGGTTCTCACTTCCCGAGGATCCAATCGGGTCGGAAGTACCAGAACGTATTCAATCTCCTAGACTTGCGGGATCTAACGCACCCTAGAGTCCTAGTGCGGAAAAGTAAACACGCAGACTCGCTCAGACTCTAGCAATCAATCGCACTCGATCAACAATCAACCATACTCTCAACACCCCATCCCGCAAGTCTACACACACACACCCACCAACACCACCGCTCTGATTCGGCACCACACCGAGTCAACAACCACGACGTAACCGGTCGCATGACCAGGTTAAGTATCCACATGGATTGCTCGGCCCAACACCGAGATAATCTAATAGGCCTGCACAAGAACACACAGCAACAACCACACAACCACACAATAACAGTATCACCACACAATCAGGCCTATTAGGGGTTTCTAATGTCTTTTAACCGATTCCAGTTCGCTACCTTGGATTAGCGGATTGCTAACCCGTAAACGGCTCATCACACACTTCACACATATCTCATCTCATACCCATTTCTTATGTGTCTTTTAATCACTCTCCGATTTGTCGGTTTTTAGAGCTAGCAGCTTGCTAAGCTCCCCCGACATCTCATTATTCACTTACTTAATCCACTTACTTTTCTTTAACCTTTAATGTATTCCCGATACCAATTCATACTTTATACATTTGTTAGGTTTCCACCCGTCTTTTAATTCCGTCGTATTTCCCGTATATACGTTCATTCATATTCATTCCTTTAATGCATATGTATGCATATACCGTCCTATCACACCACGGCTATATGAATGCATCACCCAACATTACTAGCCACCTAGCGGCACACAACAGGTTTAATCCGTTTAACTCATACGATCCGAACATGCGTCTTTTACCCTAACAAGTTTATTGTTAATCATTTAAGTCGGTTCTTAATCACAATCCATTCACAACCGGGTATGCAACCCTAATTCTACGGCTTCTCTTTCCCCGTTCTATATGCTCTTATCTACGGTGTATGACCCGACTCACATTGCTCTTATGACCACGGATGGACGGATTGACGGACTAGCGGAACAACGAGACCCGGCACGAACCCGACGCTAACGCGAACCTTTCCCGGACCTCCTTCGCTTTGACCCGACCTTGACCCGTACTTGACCGTTGACCTTCGTGATCCCGATCGAGCCTCCGGACTAATCTCTTCTCTCTCTTCCGGTTCTCTTTCTCTTTCCTCCGGTTCTCTCTCTTCCAGTTCTCTCTCTCTCCCTCTTTTTTCTCTTTCTTCTTTCTCTCTATACTGGTTCTCTCTCTTCTTTCTCTTTCTTCTTTCTCTCTCTACTTTCTCTCTCCTCTTTCTCTCTCTCTTCTTCTTCCTCCGGTCTTCTTCTTCTTCTCCTCTTCCTTCTTCTTCTTCCGGCTTCTTCTTCTTCTTCTTCTTTTTCTTCCCACGCCTTCTTCTCCTCCTCTCCTTCTCTTCTCTTGTTTTTTTTTTGTTGGTGTGAAGAAATGAGGAGGCCTCACCTCTTTTTATAGCAACACAAGGAGTCTTAGAGAAAGCCATGTGTCCCTCCACTCTTCTCCCTTCTTCTCATGCCACGCCTCCTCTCTCATGCAGGGCCACAAACAGCTATTTTTATCACCCAATTCATGTATATAAAGCCCACTTAGAAGCCCTTTGGATTTGGATTTGGACCCAAAAACCCTCTTGTAGATTCAATGTATCTTACCCACAAGGCCTCCTTTTGCCTCTTCTTGCTTCATTTCGTGGCTTAGCTTGTAACTGGGCTTGAATTAGGTCCATAATGTCTTCAGATATCAGCTCCAATCATCCTAAACCAAGCCCAAGCTCTCTTGAATTTATTTTGGAATTTTAGTCATTAATCACCCATTAATGATCTAAAATCTATAACTTAATCTAGGAAATGAATCTTGCTTAATCCTTGTAACCGTGGCTTCTACATCTTCTCATGAATCTGTGGTCCAAATTTCATAATTTTTGGTGGAGTTTAGAAGGTCCTCTCGCTTGCCCGAACATTGTATCGGTTTCTCAGAAAAACCGGTTTAATGTTTAATATTTTCAAAACCCTTTAGCCGCTTCTATAAATCCACCAAGTCTCATCTTTAGCTTCTAGATGATCTTAGATGAATTTAGAAATTAGAATCACCTCAAACGGACACCCGTAGCTCCCGTTATGAATTTTACAGGTTTTGTCGGTTTTATCGGTTTCCATTCCCGATAACCCGAAAAACTCATCTACGGTCCGTTTTCACCATTCTTGATCTTCTAAATGTTTTCTTTCTTTAAAAAGAATAACATTTGGCCCGTCTTTTCTTTCGGCTCATATTTTGGTAAAATTACCAAAATACCCCTTAACTTCACAAATTTACGGAAATGCCCTCCGTTGACATTTACGCTGCCCGTTGACCATTTCTTGATACAGGGTATTACATTCTTCCCTACTTACAGGAATTCGGTCCCCGAATTATCCGTTACTTACTAACTTCGAATCGGAACTGAACCCCGTAAGTTACCACTTCTGAAACCGATATGTCTGCTCCAACACCCGAACGCTGAATCGATTGGACTATACTCTCGATGCGTACCGACTTCTGAAACCCCATATTGCTCCCATTCTCAGCACATTGACATCTTTGAGCTTCCCACGCGAAATGACTTGACTCTCAATCAATCCCGGCTTCTCCATCTGATTACTTCATTGATTATATCTCTGGTTTCCTAACTCATACTTCCGATGCCCAAATGACTTCCTTCTACGCAAGCTTGCGCAACCCCAATATGCCGTCGCTTTGAATTCCCAACACCGAAGTGCTTGATTCCTGATCGCTTCCTGGTTCTCCATCTCCATTGGACTTCCGACTCATTTCTGATTTCAGACCATGGGTTCCGTCTGACTGCTCCATTATGATTCTTTCAAAGACTTTGCACCAGCTGATGACTTTTGAATCCACATGCGTCAATTGATGACTTCCCCACTCTGATTTGACTTCCCCGATCACGCGACACTGACTCGTTCTCCACCCCCAATACTTGTTCTGCCTTTACAACTTATCGCTTCCCATCATGTTCTGATAGGATTGATGTTCCTTCTTCTAATGAAACCGCCATACTCATGTATGCCTCGAAATTCCTTGATTACGAATCTCCACACTTCACTGATTCCCAAAACTTCTCTTCCCATTGATGTCCTTGAACGGACTCCCCCACTAACTTTGATATTTCTGAATCTCTCCGCTAACTCATTGAACTCATTCGCCTTAATTCCTTCTACCACTGATACCCAAATGCTTTCATGAGTCCACACTGACTAGCTCTTCGTAGCCAACTCGGGTCAAGCCGCTTCATAACATCTTGTCTCTCGGGTTCGGGTTCGGTCTCGTGTCCTCGTCAAATCGTCCATCACGTCCTACATTAACAACCTCAACAACACCCACACGGTTAGACCTTTCTAACATACTCTCGATATCGCTTCCTTATAGAAATATTGGTATTTAGTCACAGACCCAACGGTCACACGTGGCTAATAAACAATATCTTATAATTCCGCTCTACCACCAAACAAATATCTTAACGATCAAATCAATGCAATGATTCAAAATCATCGACTACCAACCTAGCGAGAAATCAATGCATCAATCAATTCAACATTCTAACACCCTAGCAAGACAATCAATCAATCAAGCAAATCGGCAAATACGGTCGTAGTAACCGTCTCCTCGGATCATCATTTGCTTTCACGTTATAACCGTATTGCATTTACTATCCCAATACATGCAATATGATCACTTCGTTACTTAAACGACAAATACCGAATACTCCACATCCACTACGTAAATAAAACATATATTCACCACATAGAGTTTCAAATACGTAGGTCCGTCGGAGTCTACATTCTCGCGGTTACTCATCCATTCCAAACGAAACACCGCTACACACAACTGAATCGTTAGAGACGAACGCAAGCTGATATACACACACATCAAAAAGTGAGTTAGAGCCCTTACTTACCCGGGCCTAATCTACTTCCTACCATTTCCACCATGAGCGGTAAACTCATGTGGATCCTAGCCGACAGGTGTGCCAGGAGGATAGAATGAGTGTGGTGGGGGTGGCGGAGCGATGCGGTCTCGGTCGTGACGGAAAGGAGCACAATGTTCATCTCGGCCGCCAATGTGATAAGTCGGAATCTGCGTCAATGCGGCGGTGACTGATATGCTCGGCCAAAATACTGACACCGAATGGGAATGAAAGACACGTGTCTCCGCAGGCAAGGAACGAAGAGTCCAATGCGTCAGACTGGTGGTCGGATAGCAGGTGGTGATAGCTCCCATACCCCGAGGATGTATTTGATTGCCATGTCATTGGGGATAAATGTCGACGGTGCGCGCTACTGACGGTAGTACTCCGGATGTAATCGTATCATAAGGCGGCCATGGCATGGGTGGAATGATGACGGGCTCGGCACCGGTAATCACATACTCCAGAGTAGGCTGCAATTTATGGGAACATTCCGCATGCTGGGAGTACGGACCTCAACTAGCTGAGTAGATCCACCGGACTTATGGTCATCCATACTAATGTCCCTTATCTTGTCGGCGCAAACCACACACACACACCAATCCCCCTAGGACAACTCTGCTGCGTGACTGCAACAAAATACCAAATGATTAGCACAATCTTAATAAAATACCCATTTCCCCGGATTGACGAACGCGACTCGGATTCCTAATGGTTGCATTGGCGACACATTTGACTCGATAAAACGTTGAAAACTTTGAAAAATCGGAATTTTCGAACCCATGACGAACCATGCTCTGATACCACCTTTTCTAACGCCCCCTTCCCGTTTACCGCTGACCGACGAGCTGACCGGCCAACAATCAAACAAGAACATGACCGATCGAACCCGAGCAGTCATACGAGAAGAGTTTGTCACAATACGAAAGCCAGAGACGGTCCGGTTTGAGACAAAGGCTCGAACCAAACCACCCTTGACTCCGTTTTCCTCATTCCACGATAAGAAGCTTTTCAACCCGTACCGCTTCCACGAGTTGTGTTTGATTCGGACGAAACCATATATCAGGGAAACATTCCGTTTTATTACTTGGAAAATACAAATCTCATTCATAATCAAATATGATCCAATACAAATCATTTAACTGGGCCCATAAAATCCGAAACCAAAAGTAAAGTCCAAAACGTCTAATCAATCGATGCCCAATGCCAACCCGAGACTACTCCGAGTGTCCTACGCGTCCGCCGAGCTACGCCAACCTGAAAAACACAACAAGAGTCTAATGAGTAATCTAAGATTACCCAGTGTGACGGCTCCCCACTACGGCTTCTATGCTATCTAGCATCTACAATCTCCCGCCCAAAACCAAAATAACAATCAAGTATCAACAGCTGGTCACGTGCTACCAAGACGTGACGAGCTCCACAACACACAAGCAATCCAATAATAACATAACACAATAACGAAGGGAATCGAAAGCACTGCGGCACATGCTCTCGATCGAAACTCGATCTATCTATCGCGCAACACCATCATCATCAACACACCACTGGGGCCTTACGCTTCTTGGTAACTTCCACGGGTTTCTACCGTTACCGACATGGTAACAAACCCCCACGACTCCCAGATGTTAACACAAAGTCTCACGATCCAGGACACTGTTCTCAGCCCATCGATACGCAGTGACTCCGGTTACCCCCGGCAACCCGAGCTTCCATGCAGTCCGGCCCTAGGACGCGACCCCGTGTTCTCCGGACTACACCCTACGGACGTCACTCCATAGGTTCGCACCTGCCAGAACCACTACCAAAGGTACGTGCACTGACCAGGTTCTCACTTCCCGAGGATCCAATCGGGTCGGAAGTACCAGAACGTATTCAATCTCCTAGACTTGCGGGATCTAACGCACCCTAGAGTCCTAGTGCGGAAAATTAAACACGCAGACTCGCTCAGACTCTAGCAATCAATCGCACTCAATCAACAATCAACCATACTCTCAACACCCCATCCCGCAAGTCTACACACACACACCCACCAACACCACCGCTCTGATTCGGCACCACACCGAGTCAACAACCACGACGTAACCGGTCGCATGACCAGGTTAAGTATCCACACGGATTGCTCGTCCCAACACCGAGACAATCTAATAGGCCTGCACAAGAACACACAACAACAACCACACAACCACACAATAACAGTATCACCACACAATCATGCCTATTAGGGGTTTCTAATGTCTTTTAACCGATTCCAGTCCGCTACCTTGGATTAGCGGATTGCCAACCCGTAAACGGCTCATCACACACTTCACACATATCTCGTCTCATACCCATTTCTTATGTGTCTTTTAATCACTCTCCGATTTGTCGGTTTTTAGAGCTAGCAGCTTGCTAAGCTCCCCGACATCTCATTATTCACTTACTTAATCCACTTACTTTTCTTTAACCTTTAATGTATTCCCGATACCAATTCATACTTTATACATTTGTTAGGTTTCCGCCCGTCTTTTAATTCCGTCGTATTTCCCGTATATACGTTCATTCATATTCATTCCTTTAATGCATATGTATGCATATACCGTCCTATCACACCACGGCTATATGAATGCATCACCCAACATTACTAGCCACCTAGCGGCACACAACAAGTTTAATCCGTTTAACTCATACGATCCGAACATGCGTCTTTTACCCTAACCAGTTTATTGTTAATCATTTAAGTCGGTTCTTAATCACAATCCATTCACAACCGGGTATGCAACCCTAATTCTACGGCTTCTCTTTCCCCGTTCTATATGCTCTTATCTACGGTGTATGAGCCGACTCACATTGCTCTTATGACCACGGATGGACGGATTGACGGACTAGCGGAACAACGAGACCCGGCACGAACCCGACGCTAACCCGAACCTTTCCCGGACCTCCTTCGCTTTGACCCGACCTTGACCCGTACTTGACCGTTGACCTTCGTGATCCCGATCGAGCCTCCGGACTAATCTCTTCTCTCTCTTCCGGTTCTCTTTCTCTTTCCTCCGGTTCTCTCTCTCTCCCTCTTCTTTCTCTTTCTTCTTTCTCTCTCTACCGGCTCTCTCTCTCTTCTTTCTCTTTCTTCTTTCTCTCTCCTCTTTCTCTCTCTCTTCCTCTTCCTCCGGTCTTCTTCTTCTTCTCCTCTTCTTCCCACGCCTTCTTCTCCTCCTCTCCTTCTCTTCTCTTGTTTTTGTTTTTGTTGGTGTGAAGAAATGAGGAGGCCTCACCTCTTTTTATAGCAACACAAGGAGTCTTAGAGAAAGCCATGTGTCCCTCCACTCTTCTCCCTTCTTCTCATGCCACGCCTCCTCTCTCATGCAGGGCCACAAACAGCTATTTTTATCACCCAATTCATGTATATAAAGCCCACTTAGAAGCCCTTTGGATTTGGACCCAAAAACCCTCTTGTAGATTCAATGTATCTTACCCACAAGGCCTCCTTTTGCCTCTTCTTGATTCATTTCGTGGCTTAGCTTGTAAATGAGCTTGAATTAGGTCTATAATGTCTTCAGATATCAGCTCCAATCATCCCAAACCAAGCCCAAGCTCTCTTGAATTTATTTTGGAATTTTAGTCATTAATCACCCATTAATGATCTAAAATCTATAACTTAATCTAGGCACTGAATCTTTCTTAATCCTTGTAACCGTGGCTTATACATCTTCTCATGAAGCTGTGGTCCAAATTTCATAATTTTTGGTGGAGTTTAGAAGGTCCTCTCGCTTGCCCGAACATTGTATCGGTTTCTCGGAAAAACCGGTTTAATGTTTAATATTTTCAAAACCCTTTAGCCGCTTCTATAAATCCACCAAGTCTCATCTTTAGCTTCTAGATGCTCTTAGATGAATTTAGAAATTCGAATCACCTCAAACGGACACCCGTAGCTCCCGTTATGAATTTTACAAGTTTTGTCGGTTTTATCGGTTTCCATTCCCGATAACCCGAAAAACTCATCTACGGTCCGTTTTCACCATTCTTGATCTTCTAAATGTTTTCTTTCTTTAAAAAGAATAACATTTGGCCCGTCTTTGCTTTCGGCTCATATTTTGGTAAAATTACCAAAATACCCCTTAACTTCACAAATTTACGGAAATGCCCTCCGTTGACATTTCCGCTGCCCGTTGACCATTTCTTGATACAAGGTATTACACCCGTGATCACTTCGAAGCTACTAAGCTTATCTGCAGTTTATTACCTTTTTTTCACTTTAAGGAAGGGGAGAAGGGAACCATACTTAGACATGTTTACAAGCTGTGTCAGAACTAACAGAGGAATCCAACTCAAAGTATACCAAACCCATAGGTGAGAAAAAGTAAGTCAAGTTAGGGGTAAAATCAGTAATGGATCTTCTGAATACCCGAAGTGGTATGGGTGTCCTTGGTAGGTTGATCCGTGTGTGGTTTTCTAATAGTCAGAGATCATCTGCAATCTCATCCAATAGTCACTTAAGTTCCTGCAAGTGTAGTGATCTCCTCAAAAAGTCATATTTTCTTACTCAAATTTGACTCAATAAAACAAACTCAACATACTCTAAGAAAACAGAAAATGGTGTGTCAGTAACTACCTCCCCCTCACTTAAACAACACTATCTCCAGTGTTATAAAAGCTTGGGCTCGGGAGAACAAATAATCAGATTGAACAGAGTCTGAAAACACAGAAGACTTACCTGTCGCGGACATGCATCGACCCATTCACATGACCGCATAGGTCGATGCATCTCGGGTTTGTGAATATCAGACTGGTTTTTCCCGATTGTTTGGGCCGATGAACTTACGGCTTTTTGCACACAATTCTCTTTTCGACCCTGCATCGACCGACGCACAGGACTGCGTCGATCGATGCTGCTCATACTGACATGTTCTTCACGTCCTTACTATACCAAAACAAGAAAAATCAAAGCAACCAAAACCAAAATGAAAAATAAAATAAAAATAGACTAACCAGTGGGTTGCCTTCCACTCAATGCTTGTTTTTAGTCATTAGCTTGACTATGAGAAATAAATCAGACTCATGGTGTATTCAATAAAGACAATGAGTGCCTCTGTGAATGTCTCCTCATCCAAGGTGGTGTATATGCAATATGATTATGAAATTTCCAAATGAATGAAGGAATAGAACCATGGTGGGAGCGAAACGTGGGTGGGATACTGTGTTTTCCTGCATTCACAGCAAATGGATGAGGTTTCAGTTTCGAGGAATCATACCTTTTCTTGGGTGGAGGAGAGATGTCTGAAGATTTCTGCTTATAAGTAGTTGCAGGTTCTGAAGATGTTAAAGCATGCTAAGGATGAACCGCCATCTTCTCTTCTCCAATCTGAATCTCTAGCTCCATCTCAAAACTGAAGTTTTTTCCATAAATGGTGGCTTTCTGCATCTTATTCATTTTGAACTGCAAAGGCTTATCTCCCGTATGGAGATCAATCAGACCATGCCTCACATCAATCACTGCTCCAACTGTAGCTAAGATTGATCTACCAAGCAGCAGAGGATCATCCGGTTCAATCTCATACTTTAGCACGACAAAGTCTGTTGGAATCAAGTAGTTTCCAACTCTGATAGGAATGTCCTCTAGGACTCCTTATGGAATCCTCTTCGATCGATCAGCTAGGATAAGAGAGATCCTAGTAGGCTGGAAATCCATCAATCCCAATTTCACAGCCACATAGTATGGTATGAGATTCACACCACATCCTACATCACACAAAGAACGCTTGAAGTTGTCCTTAAAGATGGAACAATCTAGCATAAAGAATCCTGGGTCTTGAAGCTTCTCTGGGATTTGGTTCTGTAACACTGCACTGACCTGCTTAGAAAGCATCAACACCTCTTCTTTCAAATCTGCTTCTGTGGAGATCATCTTCTTTGCATATCTATGCAGAGAAGGATGTTTCTTCAAGGCATAAATTAGTGGGATCTGAATCAGCTTCTTACCCATCACTGCCATGCAATTAGCTTCATCTAGCTCATGTTTGGACCTCTTAGGAGCTCTAGGATATGGTATATGAGGCTTATAGACTCGCTCAGGGACTGTTGCAGATTTCTAGACTCGTCTGCGAATTGCATCGACTTGTGTAGAAGATGTACCGACCGATGCATGCTGTTCAAATACAGATCTTTCCTTTGGTCCAGGTGTGTGTCGATCGACACTAGGGGTGTGTCGATCGATGCTCAATTGCATCGAGCCCTCTGCATCGACCAAAGTCGTGATTCCATACTCCAAAACACCATCAAAACTCGAAATTTTTTTCAGACAGTTCGTGCATCGACCGACACCAAGGGTTTGTCAATCTATGCGTCTCTCGGGAAGCTCCTTTTCTGCGATTACAGAAACCTTTGCAACACCATCTGGCTCATGCTTCAGCTCAAATCTCCTCTCCTCAAAGATAGCATTGACGTATTGATCATGATTCTGGTCAGTTAGATCCGTTTTGCATTTGCATTGCTACAACAGTCTGTTGAACCTGAACATCTAGCTTCTTTCATGAGTGCTCAAAGATTCAATCTTCCCATTCAAATCCAAGTACAGAGTATCTATATTTTCATTGAAGTCCACTGTACTATTTTGCTGACCTTCCAAAAGCTGTTCCAACAAGCCCATCATCTTATATGACTGCTCATTTTGTGGAGGAGGAGTCTGATATGAAGAAGAACCGTAGTCTCTGGAGAATGAGCTATTCTGCTTAAAGGGTCTCTGAAATGCAGGCTTTGGTGTGTAACCAAAAGTCTGTCCCTGCTGATTTCCATATCTCTGAACTTGATAACCAGTTCCAGCTATGTAATTGACATTCTCTGACTCACCAATTGGTCCAAACGTCTCCACATCTACATCAAAATTGACTTGCTTCCCAACAAGAATGTTGTGGACATAATCAATCTTACTGCTCTGCGATCTGTGTTCCATCCACATTTTCACCTGAATTCTTCCTCTCCAAATCAGCATTGTTAGTGCTATTGTTATACACCAGGTTTTCAATCAGCTCCTTAGCTTGCTCTAGAAATTTGGTATTGAAGTTTCCATTGATAGCAACATCAAAAGTCATCTGGTACCACAAATCAACACCTCTGAAAAAATGCCCAACAGCTTAACTTTAGAGGAACCTTACCCAGGCGGCTTTGAGAGGCTATGTAGGTCCTTGTTTAAGCGTAGGAGCTCCTCTTTTAGCTGATCAGTTCTAGGATCACCATAAAATTGTCTAAGGAACTTCCTCTTAACTGCATCTCAAGTAGTCAGAGTCCTAGGTGAAATCTTCTTCAGCCAATTTAGAGCTTCTCCTCCAAGAGAGTGTTCGAAATGCTTACAGTGCAAGAAGTTATAGCTCACTCTATTGTGCTTCATCCCTGTGACCAAAGACACAAACTTCTCAATATGGTCCATATGGTGCTCACGTGGGTGTTCATGAAAGAGATGTTGTCCCACAAGAGTGTAGTAGGAAGTCTCCAGCTCGATGTCATTCTTCTGAATGGGAGGAGGTATAATCGCAAACCTGTTAGCATAGAAATCACCAGGTCTGTTGTAATTCGTGCATTAGCACCTCCTGCCCCTCAACCTTGTTGTCATGCGCCCACATGCACAACAAGTTCCTCAACAACTGGCTGGACAATGACATTTCCATCCGCATCAACTCTCTGGCTCT